>JARQOC010000001.1:578839659-580039659 GCA_033576535.1 Allobates femoralis
GTCGAGAGTCAGTCTAGGACTCGGGGAGAAAGGAGGTTTTTGGCCCGAGCCTGCCTAGGCTTCAGGTCTCTGCCTCAAGGGAAGAGAGTGCAGAGTAGACCAGTGAGAGTCGAGTAGGAAAGATCCAGGCAGTCAGCATGGAGGGAGCAAGGAGGGTCTCCTCGGCTGAGGGACCCAGGACAGGTGGAAGAGATCCCAGAAGGAAGGAAAGGAGAAGTAACTCGAGGCGGGAGTTCACTCAATGTGGGTAGCACAGTAACTAAAGAGTTTGCCCCAGGAAAGAAACCGGGCACTGGGAGAACCTACGAGGCCCACAGAATTCCGATGACCGGGGATATCTCCAGATACAGCCCCGACTCCCAAAGATCCATTAGAGGGAACCAGGCCCCGCTGAAGGAGCAAGCGGCTAGCCAGCAGAAGGTTCACCCGACGGGTGCAAGGGAGAGGAAGACGAGGAACAGCAGGAGGTCCGATTTAGTCTTCATGAGGTCAGACTTCACAGCCACTGGGAGGCAAGGGACAGAAGGAACAGGAACAGCACACAGTGAGGGATCCACCTATCAACCATAAAATCCACTTGCAGCACCCGTAGTCATTTGTCGCTGTAACATCTTACTGCACTGAAGGACTGTAATGATGACTAAAGGTTTTCCAGTAAAGTACCCTGAAGTGACTTATCGACTCTGCTGCATCTTTCTTCGCATAAACTGTTTCCTTACAGAAATGCTGCACCGGCGGTCCAGTCCTGCATGCGGGGGACTACAACATCATTGCCGCAATACCACCGACCACCGGAGGACTGTAGCGCGCTGGTGAGCATCACCAGGTGCTACAGTGGCGTCACAACTTATATGCTTTATTTTTATTATTTTCCTCATCCTTGACCAACAGGGCCACAGCCTCAGGCAGCCACCCGTGACTTCCAGACTGCCAGCCCGAGAGCGGAGTACCCTGCCCTGGGTGAGTCAGAAGCAGTGTGAGTGACACTAGTGTCATCCCATGATAACGATTCACTTGAGAGCAGTGCTAGAAACTGTGGAGCTGTGCTGGTGCCACTCACTGCTCTGACCTTTTCCAACGTATTTCACAGAAGCTACAACAGCAGCGGAGACAGAAGCAAAGAGCTGATGCTGCATTCACATCTTTCCTACAGCTTGTATCACCATGGATCCAGTATGTCTTCAGAGGGCAACGATGCAAGAAACTGTAGTATATAACTGCAGTGCTGACCTCTGATGACATCTGACTTCAGGAGGGGGCAATAGACATCTCATGGAAATGAGTGCAGCCCCAGCCTCCTGTGGCATCTCATTTGAGACTACTCTTAAACAAATTGTTATCAGGGTCTGGAGATAGAAGCAGTGTGAGTGACACCAGTGACACCCCTTGATGGCAATTCATTTGAGGTTGATGCTAGAATCTGTGAGGTAGGTCATGTGCCACTTACTGTTTCTATCTCTGACCCTGTCTGAGGTCTTGCACAGTTGGAAGCTGCAGTGGAGACAAATGCAGAGGGCCAGCGCTGCATTCACATCTCCTACAGTTTCTTTTACCATGGATCCAGGAAGTCTTCAGAGGGTGGCAATGCAACAAACTGTAGTTTGTATTTGCAGCGCTGCCCCCTGATGACAGATGGGTGATAGACGCTGCATGGAAGTAACTGCAGATCCAGCCTCCTGTGATATCACATTTCAGACTCCTTTCATACAAAACATCACAGGAACTGCAGATTAAAAAAAATCATATTTAGGATTAGCTAGATAGAGAGAAGTGTAGGGCATTGTGTAATAAAGAAAATTACGAACGTGGTTAGGCTGTAATGAATAGATATTTAAGGCGGACATTTTCGGTGCCAGACCGACCCTTCAATGTTGCTGTATTGTTATTTTTTTGTTGTTTTTTTTAATACACAGAGGGTCCTATTCTTCACATAAACAAATGTGTTGCCCCATTACTGTTATTTATGACAACATCTATATTTGATCAGTGATTTATCCTATATCTCTGAAACAGAAATATAGATTTGTATGAAGCACCCCTGCCACTTCACGGTATGCAAGGAAGAGGTTAAAGTTCATGACTTCCGGAGATTGTATTAGTACACCAAAACTTTTCTGACCTACAAGAAAGAAGAAATTAGTCTGCGGCATATTCTACATGATCCTGATATAGTCAGGAGACAGGGTTCTGAATACTTATATATTATATTATATATATTGTCATACAGGACAGACTGGGAAAGCTCCTGCTGCAGCTAGTTGTCCGACAGCCACACTCAGAACAGTGAACTTGATGGCTGAGCTCCTGAGACTGATCTTCAGTGTTAATTATAATATGAGACAATATAGGTTTGAAGATAATTTTTACATTTTTTTAGCCAATGTTGGTATTGTCCTTGAAATGACAAAAAATCCCTGTTTTCTCTGTTTCAGATATAGCAGATCTCTGAATGCTGAGCTTATAATGAAACTAAAATCAGATTCATTTTTAATTTGTCGTAAATGATTTAAAGCTTCCATGTGATAGAGGAAATTGGTAAAAAAAAAAAAGAAACGTGCCGAACACTTCAGAATTCTCCTTGACTTTGCTGACATTAAGGATGTGACCAATCTGCATCAAAAAAACGCATCAAAAGCTGCACTGTGTGCACATCGCTTAAGCTTATTTCTCAATCTTTCTTTTTTAAGCAATTAAAGTGCAAGGATTGTCGTCTTATTCATAGGAAGCCGTCCTTGCTGGGTGATCGCTCTATGGTGAGGTCTCTTGTGAAGATGCCTAGTTAGGAGGTTGCCTTGTGTCCATCGTTCTGTTCATTGCAGACAATGGAGCGAAGTGTTTACTGACTGGTAGAAGACAATTAGTAATTCACTAGGAAAGACATGTCACCAAAATGTCAAAGGAAAGCTTACATGACATCTGTTTTGTTGGCTCCTTCGTAATAAACTCCTCTCCAATGGTGTCTTTGTGAAGATGTCAAAGATTATTTGCAGACTGAGTCTATTGCCAATACTTGTCCTTGGCTTTTATAGGTGCTGGGGTGGTCATTGATTTTATACTGAATTGCTTGTAATGCATCACTTCACCTGTGGAGGCGCTGCAAGGAATTGAACACTGCTTTCACATTAGCAATTTTTGTCAATCACATTAGATCTGGCAGTTTTGCCACATCTGTCAGTAACGGTTCACTTGCGGCAAACCCAATTCATTCCCTATGGGACTTGCGGTCATGTGCAGGAGTTGCAGTTATACCGAATCCGGCACTTGCGGCAAGTAAAAAAAACACTCCTAGCAGCGTATTTTTTCCCTTGCCGTAAGTGCAGGATTTGCTGGATCTGGCAAAACCTCCACTGCCACACCTGACCGCAAGTCTCATAGGCAATGAATTAGGCTTGCCGCAAGTGAACCGTCATGCGGCAGTGTGGCAAAACTGCCAAATCTGCCGCGATTGACTAAAATCGCTCATGTAAAAGTATCATGACTGCCAATTTTGCTCACAGAGTAAGGCTAAATTTACATTTAGGCCTTGGGTCTAATAATTCTCTCATGAGAGAGAATTGGATGCATTATGCACTCGGCTCAAACTCTGCTGCGAGTGTAATTTAGGATGCTGTTACTTCACTTGTGTTTCAGAGCTGTATGTTTAATTATCTGTATGTAGCCACCTAGTGGTTATAGGTACAGACTGCTCCCAGGTCCCCTTCAAGTATGTAAGGTTATTAATGATAATTGTTGATACTCCTTAGGAGTGGGGCCCAGTCTACAAAATGGATTACAGTATAGAATTAGCAGGAAAGTCCCCAGGAGAGGAGAAAATTAGGGAACCACTGGATTGGCAGGCCATTTTGTTGGATTGTACATGACCCTCTGTGTCATGCTAGGAATTGTATAGAGCAACCAGGAAGTGACTGATCCCTCCAGTATGGGTGTGGTGAGCTCCCCAGAGACCTTTCCAAAAAGGGGTCTACACGATGTCGGTAGTGAGGGAGCGTCATCTTACAGGCAATCCTTTAAGCGGATCCCTACAGGAAGAGTTGGGATGGAGCCAGTAGAGGCTAAATGAGATTGCAGCAGGACACCATTGAGCTGGGTAGGCAACAGCCTGGTGGTACCAGAATGACAGAAGCAGTCTGCACCAATATCTGTCATTTTGAATATTCCTATACAAGTAACTTTCAAGCTGTGTGCCGGATTTTCACGAGATTGTTGTAACAGAGAACTGTTTTCGAACATCATTAACTTTTTGTCTGCCTTGCCCCTCAATGAGGGCAACTGTGAACTGAACTATTTCACTGGGGAGCCGGCTGGGTGTGTGTTGCAAAACCAGGGCTGCCCACAGCCGAGGCCCTGTCTCTCCCATGACTAACAAGCTCCTGTATGGCTGGCCCCTCTACACGAGCGTAAGCTAAGGTAAGCAACTGTGATCTGATTCTCTCACATGCAAGAATCGGATGACAGGTGTGGATAAGATGGAGAGATTAATTTTTCCAAATTCTCCCTTGTCTGTCTCAGTTTATAGTGGACTGCCCTCAAAATGTCATCCGAGTGCAGTCAGATGTTTTGCATGCGCCCAGAGACTTGTATGGGTGTGCACCATTCAAGATCTGCTGCCAATCTCAGCATGGAACGATTGTTTTGTCATGCCGAGTTGGCACGAGAAAAGATCGCAGGTCTGATCTGCCCCATAGTACATCATTGGAGCGAGTGCTATGCAATAAAACATTGTATAGCACTCAACCAAATTATACGCTTCTGTGAGCAAGCCCTTTTACAGCGCATTCTGCCATAACATGGGAAAAATCTTCTTTCAGATGATTGACTAAAATGGGCAAGAAGTCAGAAAAAAATGTTCTTTTGACTATGTTATCCTGACTTTAAATTAAATTTTTAAGAAAGTTAAAGTGAACCAACCACCTATAAAATCAGTGCAGCAGGTGATTGACATGTGCAGCATGACATCACTGTGATACAATGGACCCCTTTAATATATAATGTAGGAGGATTTCTTATTTATCCCAACAATATTGTATTTTGCAAACTTGTAATATGCCACTCATGGTTACACAAGATTTCTAGGAGCCTGCTAGTATTTAAAGTGGGTCTGCAACTCATTGTAAATACAAGTCTTGTAGATGTTTGGTGATGTGGACTTATGTAATGCAATTATCTCTCCTCTAGAAGGTCAAGGGGCTTAATCCTGTTAGAATGCCATTGTATTACCATGTGGGTTGTTGACTCTATGTACTGGCCTCAGCCACAATTGTTTAAATGTCATGGATTGCACACTAAACGTATCCTGCTTGGTGCTATGTCATCATATGGTCCTCGAGGACTGCAATACTAGTAGAAATGTTTTAGGCTTGAGATTCAGCCAATGAGAAGACAGTTTTATTTCATAATTGTGAAGTCCCCAATATCCTGCAATGAGGGCTGAGAGTATATAAGGAGACCTGTTGATTAACCAGAGTGAGTTTGGAGATTCTGTCTAGTGCCCTCAGTCTAGGGATTTCGGTCCTGGCTTGAGGTGCACTGAATTGGATACAGGCAGCTAATCTAGGATCTTCGGGTCCGATTAGCAAGCCATAACCCCAGGCCTAGTCATTTCGGTGCCAACCAAGGGGATCAGAACCTGGATTATAAAACCCCAAGGACTTCAGCATCGAATGATCGGATTCGACTGTGATGACAAAGACTGCATAAGGAAGCAACCCAGGTTGCGACGATCAAGTCACCTGGCTACAGACTTTGCTGTGCTATAGTCTAATCCCTGGTGAGCCAGCGGAAGGGTGCGACTCTATTGCCTGTTACATTTTGTGTTTTGCTGGTTATGTGTTATATGGTGTTAACTGTTTGGGGATCCAATAAAGCCTTAATATTGTGGTTCCCTCACCCTCTGTTGTCTGAGTAGTGTTCCACCCACGTTAAGGAGATCGGGCATTCAGTTTGGGGATGAGCCCTGGTCCACGTTGTGCTGCTAAAGATGGCGGGGCCAGCGGACGAGAGCACCCACTGACCACCGTGTCTCCACAATCACTATTTGGTTTTTTTATTCCTCCACTATGGGCTTGTCTTTCTGCTGTAAGCCAAACCACCTCTGCCTGAATGATTCTGGAGGAGATTGAGGGGGACGAGGTTCGGCTTATAGCAGAAAGACAAGCCCACAGGGAAGGAAAAACAAAAACCCAAATAGTGATGTCATGCTGCACACGTCATTCACCTGCTGCCTGATTTACAGGTGACTAAATCCTGGTGGTTGGGTCCCTTTAACATTTCATAAACATGAATGAGTTAGAGACAACTGACATGTCCTCGTGATTTTTTTTCCAGATACATGGTTTGCAGTAGAACCCGGATATGTTAACAGCTCTATAGCTCTATAGATTATGCAATAGAGAAGAAAATACCGGGCACTTACCGGGTTCAGGCCTAGAAGTCTTCCTTGGCTTGACGACAGCAATCTTTATTTTTTTTTGAAAGTGTAAACAGAAATACATGAACATTACTTGTGAGCTGCCTTATACCTGTGATTGATAGGTATGAGCCCTCAACAGCACTTACGGTAGATACTGGTATATCATGAGTCGCATGAGTGGTGACATAGAAGAGCTGCAGCGGAGATTGGGGCTTTTTAGGCTGTTGAATTGTCGGGTCACATATGGGAATAGTGTCCATTGAATACTAGCATGCTTATATTCTTTAAAAAATATGATGAGACTTAATAATAATAAATAAAAAAATAAAATAAAAAAATAAAGGGAAAATATAGATTTATAATCCGTGCAATTAAGAAGCATGATAAGCACCATGCATGTTGGAAGGTGGGATATAAATTCTGATTCCTTAGGCTCATGTATTTTCCTAGATTTATAATGATTAATATATATATAGGTGTATTTATAAAACGTTTATGAGATGAAACAGTTCAATAAGTAAATAACTTGTCTTAGGTTTTAAATCCGGGAATGTAGAATAGATATTTATATGTGATGTTTGTATCTTGTGTTGAATTCATTATGTGAACTTGATTTGTTATGCACTTTTCACTGAGTCTGTGTTTAATCAGCACCTGTTGTTTGAATCACTGTGATGCATGGAGAACCTCCCTTTCAAATAGGAGGGTTAATAGTCACATAGCAGGAACTGGACCCGTTGAAGAGGTACTGCTCCGCGAAACGGCAGCGTCGTCCCTGCTCCCCACTCCCTCTCCCCGCTTGATTATGTCTTGTGAATAACTGAACGAATAGAAGGATCTCAGAAATTCGGTGAGTGCCGCCTGGCATTTTCTTTCTTGGATATTTAGCTCTATAGATTATAAAGGGTATGTGTGCTATTCACGAAAAGCAATGATACAAGACATCCATGAAAAACAGGCATCAGAATCTAAGTATGTGTGAGATCGGAAACTCAGGGATTGATGTAAGCAGTGACAATATCTGAAGAATAGGTTGGTATAAAATACACATAAATGCACCTGCAGTCTGTTTTCCCATAGCGGATAATTATTACTATTGACATCGACTTGTACCTTTCACACTAGACTCACTTCTTTGCACTTGAGGCTTAATCTGCAATATAGTCTTCATCCAATGTGCCCTTTGTCTGTGTTGCTGTTGGCCCGGCCTCTCAGACTCGGATCTCATTGCCCCAGTATCCTTGACTAAATAGTCTCTGCTTCGAGTTTAAGCCAACTTGACCTGTCCTTTAATCCTGACCCATCTCATCCTGTCTGTGACCACACGAGGGCCTAAGGCTCTTGTGGAAAACATGGGTAACGGATTATGCTCTCTATTGTTTTCAAGGGAGCAGAACATAAATGTACAATTGTATTCAATAAAATTGGAAATGCTTCAAAATAAAAACAGAATAAATGAAGAGGATGCGGTGTTTATCCAGGGTAACCCCTGCCGACACCGTGCAAGAGTCAAATAAAGGCTGCTACCGTTTTTCTGGGAATCACAGTCTGATCAGTGTGTGCCGGACATATTTGTTTTTTCAAATATTAATGTTTTAATCTTTTAGAAGTCGAAGATAAAAAAAAAATAAGCTTTGAGTACGTGGAACAATACGGAGACACTGGATCCTGAACGCAGTGTCTCCGGACCTGAGGAAAGCCGCGGGTAAACAGAGGGTGAACACAGCCACCCTGTGCCCACAATCTGCGCTCGGTGCATTCCCTGTGTGCAGAAGATGGTGATCACTTCCGACTCCGCAGCTATAGATTAACATGCTGCGGAGATGCGGGAGCATGGCAACTGCACCGCCGGCAAACATAATGCTGCGGAGGGGTGATGGGATTTCTACAAATCCATCCACCGTGCTTATTTTGTTGAACGCAGCCTTTTGGATGCACCGGTTATCTGTTTCAAAACTGCTGTCTGATCATGTGCACATAGTCTTAAAATAGTTTGTTTCTGTAATTTCAATAAAGTATTGTGGCATCACCTAATGCAGGCGTCACAGAGGGGTACTGCACCCGTAAAAGAGGTGCAGATGCTCCAGCTGCAGGTGGACCCTAGGATGGTGGGTGGGACCCATTCCCAGCACTCCCACATTAATTTACACAGTGGGAGTTACCCGGGAGGTAATAAAATCACCTCTAGGGGAACAGAAAGGGCTTTTGAGGTTTTGCTGCTAGGTCTCTCAGCTAAGGGACAGAGGGAGATGGAGGAAGAAGAGAGGGTTTGAAGAAGGAGCTTTTCAGGAAGCAGTCAGTGTGGGAAAGAGGGGCCGTTGCTAGGTTCTCCCAGACAGCTTACCGGGCACCGGAGCCCACAGACTGCCTTAGCTATAAGCACGACAGAGAATCCGGAATCCCGTGGAGTCTTCAATTCTCCCAGGCACCAGAGCAGACCGAAAGAGAGTACCAGGCACCCCTGAAGGAACAAGCAGCCAGCCAGTAGAGGGTTACCCGACAGCAGCGAAGGTGTGAGAGGAAAGGAGGTCAGGCTGATTTCAAGTCACCAGGCTTCACACTAAAACTGGAAAGCAGGAAAGAACAGACATGGGTTAGTGAAAGAAGGCACACCGAGGGTTCCACCATACCACCTGGGATCCACTTGCAGCCACAAGTTAAGCTACTTGTTCTTGTAACATCAAAAGTGCTGAGCTGTGAACTTTGTATGATGCCAGATGCAAGTTAACAGTAAAGTACCCGGAAGGAAAAGTGACTTGGCCTCTGCCTGTGTTTTCTTTTGCATGAACTTGTTCCCGAAGCAGGAACCTGCCCCGGAGGTTCAGCCCTACCTGTAGGGGACTTTGTCAATTTGCCGCGCTACCATCTACCTCCAGCGGACTGTGGCGGCGCTGGTGACTAATCACCAGAAACTACAGGTGGCATCACGACAACTTGTTAAATATAATCCCCTGTAAATATACCCATCTGCCCCTTATTTGGGGAAGAGACCCGAGTTCTGGAGTGTGGAGGCAAAGAGTTATGCAAGAAGGAGTTTAATGCCAGAGGTATGGATCAGGGCAGGAAGGAGAAGATGCAGATTTTGACAATTATTTATAATGTGTGGTGTGGGATATGCTTCTTCCCACAGGTTTTTCTTTTTTTTTCTTTTTTTGGTAGCCCTTAAGTCTACAACGCTATTAGTGGTGTAAGAAGCTAGAAATACACTACAGCGTATTGAGAACTCACTGTTTATTTGTTTTAAAGTTTAAATCTCTATCCCCTTTCATATCTTTAAGTCTTTTTACTTTCTTTTCTACCCTTCTCTAACCACCTGAGGATCTTCTTTTGATCACTAGAACCTTCATAAGGAAAACAAAGCAAGAGGTAACAGGCTGTAGTGACAGGGACTATGAAGGTAATCTCTTGGAATGTGAAAGGCCTAAGATTCCCGAATAAAAGCATAAAGATACTGAGACATCTGAAAAGGTACTCCCCCGATATTGTATTGCTTCAAGAAACCCATCTAAAGGAAGAGGATATTTTTAGAACCAGCAAATTGTGGGTGGGGAAAGTAGTGGGCTCGTCAGCTCAAGGTAGACACGCAGAGGTAGTGATACTGTTCCATCGTAATTTTGTATTTCATCTGCTGTCTCAGGAGTGTGATGATCAGTGGAGATGGATTTAGGTCACCATAGAGCAGGGGTGGGGAACCTTTTCTCTGCAAAGGGCCATTTGGAAATTTAGAATATCATTCGCGGGCCGTATAAATTCGCGCACCGGTACATGGGGGCCAGAGGCGCACGACACACGGGTACACGGGGGCCTGAGGCACACGACACATGTGTACACGGGGGGCCAGCCTCCCTGTCTCCCCCACAGCCTCCCTGTCTCCCCACAGCCTCCCTCACAGCCTCCCTACAGCCTCCCTCCACCAGCCTTCCTGTCTCCCCCACAGCCTCCTCACAGCCTCCCTGCCTCCCTCACAGCCCCTCCCTCACAGCCTCCCTGTCTCCCCCACAGCCTCCCTGTCTCCCCCACAGCCTCCCTGTCTCCCCCACAGCCTCCCTCACAGCCTCCCTGCCTCCCCCACAGCCTCCCTCACAGCCTCCCTGCCTCCCCCACAGCCTCCCTCACAGCCTCCCTGTCTCCCCCACAGCCTCCCCCACAGCCTCCCTCATAGCCTCCTTCACAGCCTCCCTGTCTCCCCACAGCCTCCCCACAGCCTCCCTCATAGCCTCCTTCACAGCCTCCTTCACAGCCTCCTTCACAGCCTCCCCCACAGCCTCCTTCACAGCCTCCTTCATAGCCTCCCTCACAGCCTCCTTCACAGCCTCCTTCACAGCCTCCTTCACAGCCTCCCTCACAGCCTCCCCCACAGCCTCCCTCACAGCCTCCCTCACAGCCTCCTTCACAGCCTCCCCCACAGCCTCCTTCACAGCCTCCCTCACAGCCTCCCCCACAGCCTCCCTCACAGCCTCCCCCACAGCCTCCCTCACAGCCTCCTTCATAGCCTCCTTCACAGCCTCCCCCACAGCCTCCCTGCCTCCCCCACAGCCTCCCCACAGCCTCCCTCATAGCCTCCTTCACAGCCTCCCTCACAGCCTCCTTCATAGCCTCCCTCACAGCCTCCTTCACAGCCTCCTTCACAGCCTCCCTCACAGCCTCCCTGTCTCCCCCACAGCCTCCCTCATAGCCTCCCTCACAGCCTCCTTCACAGCCTCCCTCACAGCCTCCTTCACAGCCTCCCCCACAGCCTCCCCCACAGCCTCCCCCACAGCCTCCCTCACAGCCTCCTTCATAGCCTCCTTCACAGCCTCCCCCACAGCCTCCCTGTCTCCCCCACAGCCTCCCCCACAGCCTCCCTCACAGCCTCCCTCACAGCCTCCTTCGCAGCCTCCTTCACAGCCTCCCCCACAGCCTCCTTCATAGCCTCCCTCACAGCCTCCTTCACAGCCTCCTTCACAGCCTCCCTCACAGCCTCCTTCACAGCCTCCCCCACAGCCTCCTTCACAGCCTCCCTCATAGCCTCCCTCACAGCCTCCCTCACAGCCTCCCAGCCTCCCCCACAGCCTCCCTCACAGCCTCCTTCACAGCCTCCCTCACAGCCGCCTTCACAGCCTCCCCCACAGCCTCCCTCACAGCCTCCCTCACAGCCTCCCTCACAGCCTCCCCCACAGCCTCCAGCAAAACTTACCATTGAGCTGTGGATGTGGAGCAGGGGTGCCAGAGCCCGGAGGGCACATCTGCAGGACGCTGCCTGCGGGGAGTAGCTGCGG
The DNA here is from genome assembly GCA_033576535.1 of Allobates femoralis. NCBI lineage: Eukaryota > Metazoa > Chordata > Amphibia > Anura > Aromobatidae > Allobates > Allobates femoralis. Next base: position 578,851,327 of record JARQOC010000001.1, read on the forward strand.
GCCTGCGGCAGCTAGCGGTGGGCGCCGCCATGTTCTTTGTGGCCGGCGCCCACTAACAGTACAGCCGCTCGGTGGAAGCTGAGACTTCAACAAAATGGCCGCGGCTAATTGGAGACCGCGGCCATTGTGTAGAGGTCTCAACCTCTATTGACCGGCTGTACTGTTAGTGGGCGCCAGCCACAAAGAACATGGCGGCGCCCACCGCTAGCTAGCTGCCGCAGCTTCTCGCCAGGGCCGGGCGGCGGTCGATCGCCTAGCTGTCGTCCCGGCCCTGGCGGGCCGGATGAGATAACGTGGCGGGCCGGATCCGGCCCGGGGGCCGGACGTTCCCCACCACTGCCATAGAGCATGGAGGAGAAGTCTATTCTATCTACCATGTTTAAGGACCTAATGATTCAGAGTCTTCTTTGATGACCTGGAGAGAAAGATTGTCTTGGACAACTCGCCTCTGATATTTACTGGGGGAGACTTCAACACGGTTCACAATGGGGAGGAGGACAGAAAGAGCCAGAGCCTGACTCCTCCAAAAAGAGAGACTCTTCTCGCCTTCTTCCTAGAACAAACTGGATTGAGGGATGTTTGGCGTTGGTTACATCCAGAGGATAGAGAGTTTACCCACTTCTCCCATGCCCACCAATCCTGGTCAAGGATAGACTATCTGCTGACCTCAGAGAGATTATTAAATAGAATGAAGTAAGTGCAGATCTACGACCTGGTCATATCCGACCATGCTCCGGTGGGTATGGAACTAGTGGATAACCAGATAAAAGGAACACATTACATGTGGAAGATTCCATCTTATCTTACAAAAGATGAGAGATTTAATGACAAATTATGGGGCTGGTGGGAGGAATTTGAACGGTACAACAAGGAACATTCAAACCAACACGCGTTGTATTGGAATACGGCGAAAGCGGTGCTAAGAGGTAAAATTATGATGTTTGTGGCCTCACTCAAGAAAAGAGTAGCAGAAAAATACTCAGATTGTAGCGCAAAGCTTAGGAATATATATACAGAGTTCCTGCAGAGAACCACAACTCAAACCAGGGAAAAATGGAAGCTGGCCAAACAAGAGTTTGAAACCTGGATTGATAGGAGGGAACAGATGTACCGCTCTAGATAGGAGGTTGAATTGCTGAGATACTGGGAAATTGCTGGCAAGACTGGAAAAAGGACGTCTGCAGGCAAATACAATTGAAAGACTACAAGACAGACAGGGAACTATAACCTCCAACCCTAAGAAAATCAATGAAATACTACAAAACATTTACAAAGAATTATATAAACCCTCATATACTAATTTGTCAGAAGGTAAAAAATTCCTCCAACAAGTCACTCTTCCAAAACTAACACAAGAACAACAAGATGCAATTAATGCAGAAATAACAGAAGGAGATGTGAGACAACCCATAAAGGCCCCGTTACACAGCATGACATCGTTAGTGACATCGCTGATACGTCACGGGTTTGGAGGCTTTCCAGCGACATCGTTACAACCTCGTTGCTTATGACTGCAAAGTTGTAACGATAAATTGTTGGATCGTTGACCGCAGGTTTGACAACATGTTCTAAAACCACACGATCAACGATCAGCCAACCTGGTATATCGTTGTGTTTGACACCGCAATAATGATGTCGTTTACGACTTCGCTCATTCACAGTAATGAGCAGGTATACTTCGCTGGGTTTTGTGAACAATACCTGCTCACAACATCGTTGGTGACTCGTCTACGATATCTATACGTGTGACATCTCACCAACGATGTCAAAACAATGTCTGGAATGACCGCGCGCCCACGAGATCGTTGCCAACATCGTTCCAACGTCGTGCTGGGTAACGGTACCTTCAGTCATCTCCAAAATGGGAAAGTACCAGGCCCCGATGGATTTAGTGGGGAATTTTATAAGGCCCTCAGGGAACATAACTCCCCATTGCTAACAAGTTATTACAACACCATCCTTTTAACGGGGGCCATAGCAGAAAGATCTAAAGAAACATATATTAAAGTCATACCCAAACTAGGCAAGGACCCCCTGGAGGCCTGCTCTTATAGACCCATCTTCCTTATTGATGTAGACCAGAGGATTATGTCAAAAATAATGGCGGACAGATTGGCAGCAGTATTACCACAACTGGTGAAACCTGCACAAGTAGAATTCATTAAGGGCAGGGCGGCAGTGAAAAACATACAAAAGGTACTAACTGTGTTAGACGAGGTGGGTCGCCACAAGCAGTCAGGAGAAAGACCGGCTTTGCTGGCTCTGGATGCAGAGAAAGCTTATGATAATGTTATAATTTGGAAAAGCTGCACAGCACACAGCAGACCAGTGTGAACTTGTGCAAGCATAGGACGCAGAGATTAAACAAACTAAGTAAAAGTCCATGCAGCACACAGTTACACCAATGATGCACAGTGCTAACAAGCCATATGTGTTTGAGGAAAAAATTCAAAACTTACGTTTTTCAAAAAACTCAATAATCTTTCTTTTAATCTGGAGTTCTTAGTACATACATTGGCCAATGTCTGCTTGCTCATCAACTACGACAAAGTGACTCCAGGTCTGATGAGCCCTATCTGACATCCAAGCCCTCCTTGTCCACCCCCCACCTCGCGGTGGGCAGGCACCATCTATACCCTCCATCACCTGTAGGTTTAATGAGGGTGCACATTGCAGCAATGGAGTCTGCAACTCCATATAATATATATAATTTGGAAAAGCTGCACAGCACTCAGCAGACCAGTGTGAACTGGTGCAAGCATAGGACGCAGAGATTAAACAAACTAAGTAAAAGTCCATGCAGCACACAGCTACCACCAATGATGCACAGTGCTAACAAGCCATATGTGTTTGAGGAAAAAAGTCAAAACTTACGTTTTTCAAAAAACTCAATAATCTTTCTTTGAATCTGGAGTTCTTAGTACATACATTGGCCAATGTCTGCTTGCTCATCAACTACGACATGGAGTTGCAACGTAAGTTTTGAATTTTTTCCTCAAACACATATGGCTTGTTAGCACTGTGCATCATTGGTGTAACTGTGTGCTGCATGGACTTTTACTTAGTTTGTTTAATCTCTGCGTCCTATGCTTGCACCAGTTCACACTGGTCTGCTGTGTGCTGTGCAGCTTTTCCAAATTATATATATTATATGGAGTTGCAGACTCCATTGCTGCAATGTAATTGCACCCTCATTAAACCTACATATGATAATGTTAGCTGGGACTGACTAGGGGTGACTCTGGACTCGTTCAACATAAAGGGCAACTTTAGAATATACCTGAAGGGGTGTATAGGGACCCGACAGCTAGAATATACATGCCAGGCTTCCTCTCTGAGCCATTTCACCTATATAAAGGGACCCGGCAGGGGTGCCTGATGTCTCCATTGCTGTTCAACTTGGCATTGGAGCCCTCTGTTTGGTATATGGAAGAGTCAGATCTATTTGAGGGAATCAGGGTGGGCTCTAGCAACACTAAAATAGCATTATTTGCAGATTATGTCATCTTGTTCTTGTCCCGGCCACTGGAACAAATAGGAAATATCTTTCAGTTTATCTAGAAATATGGGGAATACTCAGGCTATAAGGTCAATATCGCCAAAAGCGAACTCTTAGAATTGGGGGAAGAAACGCTTGCTGAACAATGGAGGAAACTAGACCTAGAACTACATATTGCAAAGACACATATCACCTATCTGGAAATTAAGATAGGTAGGCTTCCGGCACAACTATATTCACTAAATTATACACCTCTGATCGAAGAAATAATGGGAGAACTTCGAGATGGCAAAGCTGCCACTATCTCTTCTGGGAAGATGCCATTTAATTAAAATGATCAGCTTTGCCAGACTCCTATACCCATTACAGACATTACCTGATACTCCAGATATCTAGATATAAACAAATAAATAAAGCTTTCACCCATTTTATTTGGGCAAGTAAAAGGCCAAGAATCGCATTGGGAAAACTGATGCTAAGGAGAAGTGAAGGTGGGATCAATTTTCCAAATGTCAGAGCCTACAACATAGCAAGCCTTTTTAAACATGTGATGGATTGGCTACAGGAGACTAACTGCTAATCTAATATCCAATTGGAAAGACAGTTAGCGTCGCCGTGGGAATTAAATGCTCTCTTAGGCCAGGGTCACATTTGGGAGCTTGCATCCGTTCGAAGGATGAATTAAAGAATGTTTTTTTCTCCTTGCCATTACTATGGCATGTATGTTCATTTTTAGCGCATGTGTTAATGCATGGTCATATATGTATCATGCGTTAATGCATGCATTTCCCATAGACTCCCATGTTAAAAAACGCATGCATTTTTGCAAAAGCACCAAAAAAACGCTTCATACCACGTTTGATGCACTTGCAAAAATGCATAGCGTCAAATGCATTGCAATTTTGCATTGTGTTTTTTGCATTGGAGCCTATGGGTGTGTTAACGCATGTGTTTTTCATGATTTGCATTTAGCCTTACATACAAAACAGGCCAAACTCCCGCAGAACGTAAAATCATCCCTACTGCTTCGGGATACCATCGTATGCTGGAAGATAGTAAGGAAATCATTTGGCCTTCCCTTCCAGATCTCTGGACATATGCCAATATTTGGTCACCCCAAATCCCAAAGCAGTTCCCCAGGGAACGGAAATCAAAAAAGCGATAGGAAAAGCAGGTGATAGCATGAGGAAAGCAGGGTATATGATGCATACGGAGGTTAAACGATGGCTGAGCCCACAGGAAATCATGGACAAATTCCATATAGAAAGCAGACATTTCTACAAGTCATGCAAGTCCACTCTTTTGGCCAATCTAGACTTCGCAGGTTATTATATGTACTTTTGATAAACTACAGTGTCATTGTGGATGTATATCCTATGCTAAGTTATCCTATCCAATGTTATGTTCTAAAAATCCAATAAAAACAAAAATAGTTAAAAAATACAGAAACAGAGAAAAATCTTTATTTGGAAAATAAAATATGCAGAACTACCTTTCACCATTTAATAGCTCCCAAACATACCCAGCTCCATCAGTACATGACTGGGGCAGAAGGCTTAGAGTTAAAGTGCCACTCAGTGCTGAAAAAAAACACTGTAGTAGTGTTTTAAGATAAATTCACTGCAGCTTTTTCAGCAACGTACCCAATAACTCTTATAATTAGAACATGTAATATATTTTTATGTTGCATTTTATGGCAGTTCATGTCGTTCCCCACTACTGCTTGTGAGGCATCCCTAACTACAACAGGTTCAGGGGTTGCAATCTTACCCAGGCCCTGAAGCTTAGGGGGCCCCAAATGTCCCTTTGGCCTAAAAAAAAATATTGCTATTAAAGATTTGCAATAATTGGGGGCCTCGTTGGAATTTTTGCATCGGGGGTCCATGAGCTTCAAGTTACGCCACTGATCCCAACTGTATAAAGAGGGTGCACATTGACTGTTGGTTCCATATAATGAATTTCAGCTGTGATGGCTTAGCAACAGTGCCCCCTTCACCCATAATGTTTCTCTAATGCTGAGTGTACCCCTCTCTCCTCCCACTAGTTATTATATTAATTCCCCACCCCCACCCCCTACCTCCTGTTTCCTTTTTGCCCAGGCCACTTGGTTTGGCCTGGTCATACGTAAATCCCTTGTGTAAATCCTCTTCCTTTTTGTACCAGAGACGTGTGTCCCACCCTCCCTCTCTAAGGGTGGCAGATTACATGGTATGTTGACAGTGGCGTAACTTGAAGCTTATGGGTCCCAATGCGAAAGCTTCAACGAGTCCTCCAATTATTGCATATCTTTATTAGCATTAGTCTTTTTCTATAGGCCAAAGGGACTTTAGGAGCCCCCTAGGCTCCAGGACTCGGGTGCGATTGCAACCCCTGCACCTGTTGTAGTTATGCCCCTGTATGGTGTTATTGGGCAGTTTTTCAGTCCTGACTTTATCGGTTACATAAATGGTGGAGTAATGATTTGTGATTTCGATATGTTCACCTGTTATTAAAAAAAATTGTTTTACTTTTTGTTTATTTTATTTCTTTTAATTGAGAAACGACCAACTCACAGTGGCGATATATGAAATTACGGTCAGTGATGATCAAGCCGCGAAGGCGGATGTGCCAGTCCGGAGTGGGGCGCCGGCAAATCACTTCCCAGCTCCTCGATAAGCCGTAATATGGCTAAGCTTGTTAAATAAATACTGTGATCGACCTTCATCCAGCAAATGAGGTGATAGTTGTCTAGCCTGTTTATTTCTTGGTGTTTCTAAGGGTATCTTTAACGTCGCAACATTGCATGCAATTTCGCTTGCAACTTACTGGTTGCAGTGAAATCATGGAGACATTGTTCCATTTGTACACAGCAACAAAATGGAACAATGTGTCCATGATTTCAATGCAACCAGTAAGTTTGCAAGTGAAATTGCATGCAATGTTGCAACGTGTAAAGGTACCCTAAGGTGTGATTGGTGTGTGGGGGGTGGATTGAGTTGTCACAGTAGGGGGTAGGAGGGTCACTACTTCCGGTAGTTACATCGCATGTCCTGGAAGGATGAATTCTGTCTCTTCCACCTGCTTCTTCAGGCATGAGGATGTGCCGCATTCAGCTGCTTCAGTGCACATACAGAATATCTATTTTATGTTATTTTCCTTACACCTGTGTAAAGTATTTGTTAAAAGCAATTGTTAAAAGCGGCAGCCTAACCCAATCCAATGATAGTCAGCTGAGAGAATTGGAGGGTTCTGCCCTGTCCTCAGCTCCGAGGTCTGATTGAACGTGGAGACACCGTGCTCCATACCTACCAGTGTCCTCATTCCTTGGGATGTCTTAGATTTTATCTAGAAATTACTATTGATCCATAATCTGAGCTGTCTCTTACAAAGTTCAGGATTCCAGCAGGGAAAAAAGTGTATTACAATTCAGCGCGAGCAGCTGGATTCCCTTCTCCAAGCTTTATCATCAACTGATAGTTGAAATGGGTTATGAAACATTTTAGAGGAGGGTGGTGGTGTTTTCTTTATATCTTTGCTGAATAAAGGCAGTCACTGGTATTAACAAGATATATAAAGGCAGCAGCGCAGGGATGAGAGGCCATTGCAATAACAGATACCATTCCATAAGAATTAATGAGGCATTACTTGCACAATTGTGGAGCTGTAATTCTCTATGTGGCGGGTTCTGAGCTGAGACTGAACTGCAGGGACAGGGGCAACAGTCTGGAAGTTGTAGTTCAGTAAATTCAAGGCATGATAAAAGCATTATACTTCTAGTTCTACTGAGGCGGTTGACAGGGTAGGGCAGTGATGGCGAATCCAGGCTCGAGTGCCACACACAGTGCAGGTTTTCAGGATTTCTTAGAGTTTGACAGTTGGTAGATTGAATGGCAACTGTCAAATGCAATGGAAATCCTGAAAACTGGACTGTGTGTGGCACTCGAGGCCTGGAGTTCGCCATCACTGGGGTGGGGGTACTCGGATACCGGGACATGTGGTTACTTCAGTGGGGATCACGGCTGGTCGGTTCCCGTTTCCGTGCCCTGGACAGGGTGGGGGCGATGATGATGGGGGAATGATAACGTGACGCCACCTGTGGTACCTGGTAATAGGGTTACCAGCACTGCAGATGGCCACTGAGGTGACGTAAATGCAGCTTTGGTAGTACAGCTCCCCACAGGTGGAGCTTTACCTCAGGGCAGCGGGGTGGATGAGGGAAGTAGTAGTCCTCACCTCCTGTGATGTTGTGGAAGCCCTCTGGGTGGTGAATAACTGAGACAGAGTCCAGATTAGCTCGAACAGTTCTTTACTGGTACCGGGCAGATGTTAAGGTACACAGTACAGTCTGGCTAAACAGGGTTGGTAGCCGCAGATCTTGGAGGACTTTCCAGAGTCTGGCAGTGGTGCCTTTAGTATGACATTCCTGGTCCTCTCCCTCTTTCTCTGTCTGTATTTGCCCCTGTTGAGCCAAGTCTCTAGTCCTAGGAACTGGGTTAACTCTTGAGGTCCCAGTGGTCACTATCACTGTCTTTAACAATGTGATATGATATGAGTGATTAACGGATTAACGGCAAGGTACACTATTTACATTAGCAAATTGACATATCAATTTACTTTGGATCTTCACAATTGTGCACGTGTAATGCATACCAACCACGGGGTCCTGCGTGTTTCTCATAGCTTACTGAGTCAAGTCGGTATAAATCTCGATCAGGGTAACCTTTAGGCAAATGAGATTCAACGTCTCCCTGGGCAACAAATACTTCTTCATAAAGTCCCTCTTCATGGATAAAACCCCACCCATTCTCCAAGTTAAAGGTGGTGACTTTACCTTGTTTACGGTGCTCAGGTGGTACTGGTGGTTAGCGACGGGCCTGTGCTCGAATTTGTAAACTCTCCTTTCTCTGGCCCACCACTCCTCATTGCGACGCTGCCGCGACGCTTGGTCAGATAAATACATGGCGCGGACATAGTCTGGTTGGTTTGATACATGGACTGTGCCTTGCCTGCTGCTTCCCACTACAACGGTAGCTCCTCTAATGAATTGGGTAGTGCCCACAAGATTCTATGGGGCTCAGGTAATGTAGCCTCCTCGCGGTTCTCCTCTGGATCCTCCTCGGAGCTCGGTTGGTCTGGTTCCTTTTTCTTATTGCGTAGCTTGTCGGGATCCTCCTCCTCGACTACCAAGTCAGGCTCCTCAGCAGGTGGTGAACATCCTCCAGTTCTTTGGCAGGCTCTTCTTGCACTTCCAGGTCAGTAGGATCATCTGGTTCAGCTCCAGTCTCACCGTTGTTGTCCAGCGGGTCTTCAGGCCCCCACCTCTTCTGTATTGATGGCTGGTGACACCGGGTCCTCTCCGGTAACTGGGTGAGCATCTGGTAGCTGGTTTCTCACCCCCGGTTCCCGTTTTGGACTGCCGGACTGCAAGAATACTGCACCTTCTGTTCCGGGTGCAGTACCCTTTTGTAGCGCGATGACCAGCGGGTCGCTACATTAGAACATTTTTTTCTCTTTTCACATAAAAACATCTGGGTGATGTTGAGCATTATAAGATAAGTAGAGTTGTAGTTTCACAATTCAGAGGAATAGGAGGAACATTGGATAGTCTATTACTTATAGTCTATGCTTATACTAGTTAGGATAAAATAATTAAGGATTAGAGATGAGCGGACACATGGAAGTTCCAGTTCTGGGGGTTCAGATGGACTTTTTCTAAAACTTTACCCGAACTCATTGGAAGTCACTGATTGGGCAGTTTTGCTCTCCGCCCTAATACAGCCAGCCATAAGCAAAGCACTTCCAGAGGATGGAGGGTCTTGTCATTTGTTTTGCACACAATACATCCGATAATGCTGATTTTCCTCCCTACGTGAGACATTCGGCAAGCAGCTCACACTGGGCTAAGCACCGAGCGCACCCGAGCAGCAGGCGTACCCAAGCACAGCAATGCTCGCTCTAGTGGTTTGCGTACGTAAAGTTCCTGAACATTGAAGTTTTTTGTAAAGTCTGCATTCGGCACAAACACCGATCTTTAAAGTTCAATTCGCTCATCTCTCTTAGGGATAGGAACAGAATCTAATAGGACTTGTATAATATTCCAAGGTTTGCTTAGACTTTCATAGTACTTAAAAGTGAGAACTATTTAGGAAGATTTAGTGACAAGCATTCTTGCTCTTGTAGTCCAGCCTGTCAGGCTAAGTGCCTATATTATGTTCACGTAGTCTTAGCATGCAGATATCCGCAGCCTGTAGCCCGCTATGCCAAAACAGAGGGCAAGCTGCAATTAGTTGAACGTGCCTCGTCATTAAAGAGCCCTGCTGAGAATTTCTGTTTAATAATAGTCCTAATTTAGTTATGATGGTAAATACTCATGTGAAAAATGTCAGCCTGTAAAACCATCTACAACCTGGATGTGCTCCAGTCCCTGTGTAATCTCATGTAATACACAAATTGCTATCACACAGCACCATCTCATCATAGAGGGTTCGGGGGCTGTTTTGTTTAAGAGCTCAGAGATGTGTTAATTAAAAATTAGCCCATAATTTGTTTGCATTTGGCATATTCATAACAAATAATTAGGATGTTACACAGCGCAAAGATGGAGTTCTATTATCAGCCCAATGTTTATTAGCTACCAGCCTCGGATCTGGATACATTGTGCACAAAGCCGTCAGGAGTCGTGTAATTATTATTTCTATCACTACAGCGGCTTTTATTTACATCAAGATAAATACATCCTATCTAGCTGCCCAACATTTTTCAGCGATGAGACACCATAGAGGGTTAACAAGAAGACGGTGGGCCCCAGGGGCAAAATCTGTATCAAGATCCCCAACCCTTCCAATAACAGTTCTGATCTCTACATATGGGGCAGAGGATCAATTTGGGCGTCCTCAAAGTCAAGGCTGCAACCTGTCAGGATGATTTTATTATTTAAACTACTGGTATAACTACAAAGGTGCAAATACACAACCATTCAAAAGTTTGGGGTCATTTAGAAATTTCCTTATTTTTGAAAGAAAAGCAAATTTTTTTCAATGAAGCTAACATTAAATGAATCAGAAATACACTTTATACATTGTTAATGTGGTAATGACTATTATAGCTGCAAACGTCTGTTTTTTAATGCAATATCGACAGATAGGTGTATAGAGGCCCATTTCCAACAACCACCACTCCAGTGTTTTAATGCTACATTGTGTTTGCTAACTGTGTAAGAAGGCTAATGGATGTTTAGAAAATCCTAGAAAACCTTTTTACAAGTGTGTTAGCACAGCTTATAAACAGTTTGGCGGATTAGAGAAGCTATAAAATTGACCTTCCTTTGAGGTTGACAATCTGGAGCAATACATTTGTTTGTTCTATGAAACTCTCAAAATGGCCAGATAAAGAGAACTTTCATGTTAAACTCGACAGTCCATTCTTGTTCTTAGAAATGAAGGCTATTCAATGTGAAAAATTGCGAGAAATTGCTAAGAAACTGAAGATTTCCTACAAGGGAGAGCACAAACAGGCTCTGACCAGAGTAGAAAGAGAAGTTGGAGACCCCGCTGCACAACTGAGCAACAAGACAAGTACATTAGAGTCTCTAGTTTGAGAAATCGACGCCTCACAGCTCCTCATCTGGCAGCTTCATTAAATAGTATCCGCCAAAGGTCTGCAATGCTGCAATTGCTTCAAAGGGAGCATTCTTTGACGAAAGCAAAGTTTGAAGGAGAAAATTATTATTTCAAATAAAAATAATTATTTCTAACCTTGTCTATGTCTGCACCCTATTTTCTATTTATTTTGCAACTCATTTGATAAATAAAAGTATGAGTTTTCATGGAAAACACAAAATTGTCTGGGTGACCCCAAACTTTTCAACGGTAGTGTACATCAATAGAGATTATATCTCTTTTCTAGTAATCAGTTGTAAAAACCTTGACAACTCAGGCTTTGAAGCCACATGCAAATTACTCTGGAAGTGAATGGAGATTGCATCGATACACTTGAGCACATCATTCATGATATATTAATGAGATTTCAACATATAAACATACTGTAAAGATTCTTTTTGTCTTTGACATAGCGACTTGACATATGGACTAATCACCTTATACCGGGGAAGCCTGGATGTGTAGGGTTAGGAGCTTACTGCGCCTGTGCACCTAGCCAACAGTGTGTTCTTTTTGGCCTCCATCTGGGTGCTAGGTGACTGAATATTATTTGTTAACTGTGTATATGTAGAAAGAATCCAGCTCACCACTTTTGCCTGTCCCAGTTCCACATGGAGCTCGGACAACAACTCCACCATAGCCGAAATAATTCAGATTAATTCAGATTTAGGACACATGAATTCTGCAGTATTCATGTGTCCTCAACTTGCTGTATAATGCACCTTGAATCGGAGTGAGTAAAAAACAAAGAAACCACATGTTTTCGAGCTGGAATACTACTTTAATCTGAATTATTCTTCATAGTGGGTCCTTATGGTGGGCCCTAGTGGGCTCAGACAATGCTACAGAGTCATGCTCCAAAGAAATGTATATCATGGCGTATACAATTCTTCACAGTGAGTCCCTATGGTGGACCCTATTGAGCACAGATTATTCTTTCCTATACAGAGTCAGCTGCAAGGAAATGAATATCATGCTGTATACAATTTTGAATAGAATAGTGGGTCCAGTGGCGTAACTTGAAGTCATGGGCCCGATGCAAAAGCTCTATGGGCCCCCAATTATTGCAAATCTTAATAGCAATACTCTTTTTCTATAGGCCAAAGGACTTTTGGGGCCCCTAGGCTCCAGGGCCAGGTGCGACTGCAACCCCTGCACCTATTATAGTTACGCCCTGAGTGGTTCCATAGTGGACACTATTGGGCACAGACTATACTTTCCTATACAGAGGCACGCTGCAATGAAATGTATATCATGTAGTATACAATTCTTCACAGTGGTTCCCTATGGTGGAAACTATCGGGTGCAGATTATACTTTCCTGTGCAGAGGCAAGCTGCAAGGAAATGTATATCATGCACAGGGGCGGACCGGCCCAGGTGGCAGGGGGGCAAGTGCCCCCTGGGCTGGTGGTATAGCCCTCATCTAGGGCCGCCCCCCTTCCCCCACAGAAATGGGCCGGCCGGCCTCGTGGCCGGCACTGTGATACTGCAGCAGACATGGCGGGTGACACAGTGAGTGACTCTGACAGCACTTCTTCCCCCCCCCCGTCCACCAAAAAACTCTGACAGCACCCTCCCCCCCCCACGGTCCTCACCTAAGGGCTGGCAGAACAAAACCGCCACCCGGGTATCATGCAGCATACAATTCTTCATAGTGGGTTGTTATGTTGAACACAATTGGGTGAAGACAATACTTTCCTATACAGAGTCACATTGCAAAGAAATGTGTATCATAAAGTATACAGTTCTTTACAGTGGGTCCCTATGGTGGACACTATCCAATGCATACGCATGCACCCAACAGTGTCTACAGCCTGCGTGAATCTAGCCTACGATTTAGAGTTGAGCAAATAAATTGTAGGACCCTAGTCCAGTGGACATGTCAATAATGCATTGCCAACAGGCCAAAAGCAGGTAATCTCCTCCTATCTCTCAGCATCAGGGGCTTAGTTCCTCTTGTCTTCATGCCATGCATGCATCACACTGCAGTGACATTGTGGCTGTGGGCCTACTAATCGGGAGATAAGTCGGGGATGTCAGAATAAGGAGGGAGGTTAACAGGTCTTTGGACAATCAACATGGCCACTGGACCAGGGTCCTGAAAATCTTTTTGCTCAACTCTAATAAGATTGGAATAAAATGTAGTATTGGGTTTTATGCAACTATTTATCCTAACTCAGTGCTCCGCTCTTAGATACAATACGGTAAACTCTTTAACATGGTGTTAGTTATGCACCATGTTTTCGCTGTTCTAGCACAGCGTTCCCCAATTCTAGTCCTTAAGTGCCAGCAAAGATCAGGTTTTTAGGATTTCCTTAGCGTTGCACTGGTGATGGATTATCACTTGGAAAATACTAAGGAAATCTGAAAACATGATCTGTTGGTGGCTCTTTAGGACTGGAGTCTGGGAACACTGTGCTAGCAGATGGTCTTCTATGCCAGTATGTATTCCATGATATATATTTTCTCTTTTTTTCCCTAGTGGTGGCGGTCCAGGTTTACCCACAGGTAACCGGCCTGGATATTCTTAAGGATGTGTTTAGTGTACTTTTTAAGTGCTTTCAATGGTGTGTACTGATAATGTAGTGTCTTTTTTATATCATAACTACATTTTACTATTTTAGGGGTAAGAAATACTTAAAGGAAACCTGTCACCAGTTTTTTCCCATAAACCATGTGGCCAACAACAGTAAGCCCATATATACAGTGCTTTAGAATACAGTATGTAAGGGCTTACTGGTGGTAGCGGGAAAAACCTGCTGACAGGTTGCCTTTAAAGTAATCTGTCAGGTTTTTGCTATGTACTTTGAGGTGTTAAAACACAGAATTCAGTAATGTGTCATTTATCACAGTGTGTGCTGTTTTACTTGCACTCCTATCACTAGGAGATTACCATTGCCAGGTCTGATGTGCACAAATCTGATAGTCAGACTCTGCCCCATCCTGTGAAAAGCAGCTCACTATCAATAGACAATGTACATAGGGAGCTGTGGTGTAGGCTTGTATACTAAATCTAAAAACTAAAAACTGAAATCTCTGATTCTGTCAGAACCTCTGTACCTAGTAAACTAAGTGATACATCATTGGATTCAGGGTCTCTTGCTGCTGTCAGATGAGGTAGCAAAAACCTGCTGACAGATTCCCTCTAGATGTACTTCTAAACAAACTGGAACAGTTGGTAAAAACTAACAGAATTTTTTTAACAGGGAGAAATGCAAAGTCCTACATCTGGGCAAGAAAAATTGAAAAAGCATATAGAGAATGGGAGAAATAGGGAAAAGCAACAGACGTGTGAAAAAGACTTGAGTATACTAATAAATCACAGACTGAACATGAGTCAAGAGTGTGATGCAGCAGCAAAAAAGGCAAACACAATTCTGGGATGTACTAACGAAGAATACAGTCTAGATCACGTGAAGTCATTATCACCCTCTACTCCTCTTTGGTCAGACCTCATCTGGATACTATGTCCAGTTTTGGGCACCACATTATATAAATGTCATCAACAAACTAGAGCAAGTCCAGAGAAGAGCGACCAGAATGGTGTCCGGTTTGCAAACCATGTCTTATAAGGAACAGTTGCAGGATTTGGGAATGTTTAGCTTGCAAAAAAGAAGTCTGAGAGGAGACATAATAGATGTCTACATATATCTCAAGGGCTGTCACACTGTAGAGGGATCAGCTTTATTCTCATTTGCACAAAGAAAGACTAGAAGCAATTAGATGAAAACTGAACGGAAATAGACACAGATTAGATATTAGACAAAATGTATTGACAGTGAGGGTGATCAACGAGTGGAACAGGCGGCCACGAGAGGTGGTGAGTTCTCCTTCAATGGAAGTCTTCACACAGAGGCTGGACAGACATCTGTCTGGGATGATTTTGGGAATCCTTCTTTGAGCAGGGGTTGGACAGATGATCCAGGAGGTCCCTTCCAACTCCACCATTCTATGGTTCTATGACACATATTACGATTCCACCTTTCTATGCATTATGATTGCTGAAGTCAGTCTCCTGGAATGACCACTGATTCTGCGTATGAATGAATTAAATGCACTAGGGTTCACAGCTGCTTTGCTATGCAGAGGTCCTTGCCATAACTCTTAACCAATATTGTGGCCCCTTATTTCTGAGGACTGGGAAGGTTTCTGTAATTTGGCCCCTGTCGATGAAGAAATGATGGCATGTCCAAAATGTAGATCTCCACTCACTAAAGTGGAAAAACATTTTCAGTGGCAGGGACCTGAATTTAACAACTAAGAGTATGTGATTAGTTTCTACGTTTCTTTTTGTGTGCAGATGGCCTTGAACAACTTTTCCTACATTATTTCCAACTTTTGTATAATCTCTTCATCATTGGCTTTCATATAAAAAAAGAACATTGACATCATAATGGGATATTATGATATCACAGTGGGGAGTTATGACAACATAATGGGTATTGTGACATCACAGTGGGATGTTATGACATCACAATGGGGTAATCTGACATCATGGTTGGGTGCTATGACATGACCATGGGGTATTATGACATAGTGGGGTGTTATGACATCACAATGAGGTATTATGACATCATAGTGGGGTGTTATGACATCACAATGGGTACCTTTACACACGGCTACATTTGTAGCTTGTCACCAGGTAACTTACTGGTTGCAGTGAAATTATGGATACATGATTCCATTTGTACACAGCAACAAGATAGAACCATGTATCCATGATTTCACTGCAACCAGTAAGTTACCTGGTGACAAGCTACAAATGTAGCCGTGTGTAAAGGTACCCAATGGAGTATAATGATAATGACATCATAGTGGGTATTATGACATCACAATGGGGTCATTTGAAATCATAGCTGGGTGTTATGACATGACAATGGGGTATTATGACATAGTGGTGTGCCATGACATCACAATGGGGTATTGTGATATCATAGTGGGGTGTTATGACATCACAGTGGGGTAATTTGACATCATAGTTGGTTGTTATGACATCACAATGGGGTATTCTGACATAGCTGGGTGTTATGTCATCACAATAGGGTATAATGACATCATAGTTGGTTGTTATGACATCACAATGGGGTATTCTGACATAGCGGGGTGTTATGTCATCACAATAGGGTATAATGACATCATAGTTGGTTGTTATGACATCACAATGGGGTATTCTGACATAGCGGGGTGTTATGTCATCACAATGGGGTATTATGACATTATAGTGAGGTGTTATAACATCACAATGGGGTATTATGACATCATAGTTGGGTATTATGACATCAAAGCACATGGGGGGGGGAGACAGCGCATAGGGTGAGAAAGAGTGGACAGGGGGAGAGACATCCGCCGTCACAGAGCCTGCCCCCATTGTGAAATCCCCGCCCTCTCGACGCGATAACCTCTGGCCTCCATCTAGTTTTGATAATAATGATATGGCTCCTTATTTTGGATGCTTCTCCCTTTCTTCTTGTACATTGAGGAGCTGAGTATGGGTTGTTTAGCCGGTGGATGGAAAAGGCTGTGAAAATCCTTCTGCACATGGAAGCTTTCCTCCTATCATGGACCTTGAATTGGATGAAACATATGCAACAGGTCTTGGCTATAAATTGTTTCATTTTCCTATCACACATAACTTGGAATAGGGGAAATGTCAAAACCTCTTTTAAAAAAAAAAGAAAGAAACAAGAGGAATTAATTTTCCTGGAATCTGGTGCAATGTTTTGTGGTGCATGATTGATGTATGACTGTCGATATGAGCAATCAAAGGTAAGCAATGGTCTGCAATGTGTCATCAGTCCTCATGTGCGGTGAAATAACATGAACTGCGGAGGAGAACACATGTAAGTGCTGTTCAGTGTGATCAGAAGAGAGGAGTGTGTCATGTGGCACTGCACACTATGTTATTATCTGAGGCCTCAGCTAAATACTGGGCAATTGTGACCAATATGAGCAATCCTAGATAACCACACACCTGATACTAAATCATCATCTAAATACCATCAGATAGATGATGGACAGGATAGATAGATAGATAGATAGATAGATAGATAGATAGATAGATAGATAGATAGATAGATAGATGATAGATAGATAGATAGATAGATAGTAGATAGATAGATAGATAAGATAGATAGATAGATAATGATAGATAGATAGATAGATAGATAGATAGATAGATAGATAGATAGATAATGGAATAGATAGATAGATAGATAGATAGATAGATAGATAGATAGATAATAGATGATAGATAGATAATGAGATAGATAGATAGATAGATAGATAGATAGGATAGATAGATAGATATAGATAGATAGATATGATAGTAGATAGATAGATGATAGATAGATAGATAGATAGAATAGATAGATAGATAGATAGATAGATAGATAGATAGATAAAATAGATATAGATAATAGGATAGATAGATAGATAGATAGATAGATGATAGATAGATAGATAGTAGATAATAGTATAGATAGATAATGAATAGATAGATAGATAATAGATAATGTAGTCAGTAGATACATAGATAGATGAGATAGATATGTATTAAAAAAGAGGAATATAAAGTTCCTCCATTCACCATACAAGCAGTGTGAAGAAGCTTTGGTAAAGATGTATACAGTATATATAGTTGTTGAGTATATTCAGCTCCAGTAGTTCATGGTAGATAGGGGTTGTCATGTTAGCTTCTATGTGTGCTGGATACATATAAGTGGACATGAGATGCAGGGCTCCAATAAAGCTGCCTCCATCCTACACAGTGTATGATCTCATCAGCCTATGATTATAGAAATTAAAGTTCACACACACACAGCTTATGGGGCTGCTGATCCGGTATCACAGGCCTCTCATGACCCTTCAATTACTATTTAATAGAATTACACTTCAAATCCCAGGGAATGGCGGCTTCTCTTCTAACAACATGTAAAATTAAAATAATATACAAAATATGTAAGATAAATGCCTAGCACACTCCTAATAATAGAAAGTGACATGGTATAGCTGAGACAGTGTCCACAGAGGTGTATACATATACAGGGGGAATAAACATACTGTATATCTATCATCTATCCTAAGAGGGAAATAATACTAATAGTAACACAGGGTATAGTGGGTGATCTCTCCTGTGTCTGATGACACCTCTCCCTCCATAATGGAAAGTGGTGAGAGAAGGATGGTACTGCAACCCAAACTCAAGCTTTATCATATATATATATATATACACACACTCACACACACTCATGCATATCAACAGTAATCATGGCAAAACAAGTGATCTGTTAACATGGCATGGAGACCTCTCAGCTTCATAGTGGTTGTGGTCGGTGCATCTATATATTTGTCTATGTGTTTGTATGTGTCTGTATATATATATATATATACATACTTATATCCATATATACAATAACAAATGATCTCTATATTACCATGTCATTATATATATGCACTTCTGTCTGTGTGATTGTGTGTATCTATTTGGTTATGTGTTTGCGAATGTGTCAATATTATTTATATATATATATATATATATATATATATACTGTGTATAGATATATATTATCTATGTATATGCACTGCTGTCTATGTGTGTTTGTGTGCACCAATATCTTTGTCTATGTGTGTCTGTATATTTACATAAACAAGCACTTATAAACACACAGCAAGGGTATATATAATAAAATACATATTATAATATTTATATATATATATATATGCACTTGTGTGTGTTTACACATGTCTGCATATTACATAGACACATATATAGACAGACTAAAGTACATATAATATATATGAACTTGTGTCTGTGTGTGTTGTGTATTGTGTGTGAGCCTGCAGGGCTTTGTACAGCACTCCCCATCATCCAGGCCAGTGTGTTGTGCAGCTGAATGAGAGTTGCATGAATACACACGAATAGAGCTGTGTGCTTAGCTAACCGGCTAATGTGAGCACTGGGAGGGCAGCAACGTCCCAGACTTCTCCTCCCCACTGCCAGGCACACTACAACACAACACACACTACAACACACACTGCAACACAACAAACACTACAACACACACTGTAACATTAAACACACAAAGATCCTGCACCCACCACCTCCACACTGCAATATAACACACTGAAACACAACACACACTACAACACAACACACAATACAACACAACGAAACACAACACACACTGCAACACCAAACACACAAAGATCGTGCACCCACACCTCCACACTCTACACAACTCTACACACAACACACAAGATCCTGCACCCACCACCTCCACACGTCTCACACACTCTAACTCAACACAACACACAAAGATCCTGCACCCACCACCTCCACTCTGCAACACAGCACACACTGCAACACAACACACAAGGATCCTGCACCCACCACCTCCACACTATAACACAACACACACTGCAACACAACACACAAGGATCCTGCACCCACCACCACCACACTACAACACACACTGCAACACAACACACAATGATCCTGCTCCCAGCACCTCCACACTGCAACACAACACACACTGCAACACAACACACAAAGATCCTGCACCCACCACCACCTCTACACTGCAACACACACTGCAACACAACACACAAAGATCCTGCACCCACCACCTCCACACTGAAACACAACATACACTGCAACACAACACACAAGGATCCTGCACCCACCACCTCCACACTACAACACAACACACAAGGATTCTGCACCCACCAACTCCACACTGTAACATAACACACAATATCCTGCACCCACCACCTCCACTCTGCAACACAATACACAAAGATCCTGCACCCACCACCTCCACACTGCAACACAACACACATTGCAACACAACACACAAAGATCCTGCACACACCACCTCCACTCTGCAACACAACACACACTGCAACACAACACACAAGGATCCTGCACCCACCACCTCCACTGTGCAACACAACATACACTGCAACACAACACACAAGGATCCTGCACCCACCACCTCCACACTATAATACAACACACAAGGATTCTGCACCCACCACCTCCACACTACAACACAACATACACTGCAACACAACACACAAGGATACTGCACCCTCCAACTCCACACTGTCACACAACACAGAATATCCTGCACCAACCACCTACACTCTGCAACACATCACACAAAGATCCTGCACCCACCACCTCCACACTGCAAACAACAACACACACTGCAACACAACACACAAAGATCCTGCACCCACCATCTCCACACTGCAACACAACACTCACTGAAACACAGCACACAAAGATCCTGCACCCACCACCTTCACACTGCAACACAACACACACTGCAACACAACACACAAGGATCCTGCACCTACTACCTCCACTGTCACCAGTGCACCGGTGTGTATGAGCTACAATCCTACAGTAGTGCTTGGATTCCCTACAGCAGAAGGTCACTATGGGGTGTATTATTATACAATATTAATAACATTAAAAGAGCATTATTTTTATATTGTAGTTCTGCATACTAAACAGTTCAATATTGTAACACTTAGTTGTGTCATATTATAATAGTATTGTAGTATTACACACTGTACCTTTATATTGCAGCACAACACATTGTATTATCAATTGTGCCACTACAAATTATGCTACTATTGTAGCACTACACGTTGTATCATTATTATATTATAGCATTACACACTGTATTATCAAATTCTACCACTACTCATTTTAATTTATTTATCATATTACTACATAGTACTATATACTGTACCATATTATATTATAATGCTACACACTGCTGTATTGCACTATTTGATTTTATAACACTGTAGCACTACAGAATATGCTATTAGACTATTGTGGTGCTACACATTGTCCCATTATAATTATATTGTAGTACTGCACTATATATACCTATTATTAAATTGATCAACATTAGCATATTGTTGTATTACACATTGTTCATATTGTCATAATATCGTATAATTGCACCATATACTCTTATAATGCTGTAGTATTATACAGTGTTCCAATATAGTATTTTAATACTACATAACTTTTTAGATATATATAGCTAGCTAGATAGATATATATCAGCCCACCCATCAGTGCATTATTAATCCACAGTACAGTAAGGCTACAGGTTGTGCCAGTGTATATGCAATGTGCTGCTATTACAGTTTTGCAGCCCTACACATTGTGCTACTTTATTATTGTAGCATTACACATTGTCATTTTATTGCACACCACTACACATTGTAATATCATAATTGTGTAGTACTAATTATGATGTCATTTTGCAATTTTATACTAGTACACAATGCATAACTATTGTAACACTGTACTACATATTGTATCATCGTTGTCATTTTGTAGCGCTAGAGATTGTATAACTGCAGCACTAATTACATTGTGACACCATGCATTGATCCACTATTGTACTGCAGCACTACACATTGCATTATTACAATATTGTAGTGCTTTGCATTGTTCTATTATCACATTGTAACACTACACATTGCATCAGTATAATATTGTAGTCCTTTACATTGCTCCAATATAATATTGTTTCACTACTCCTTGCATTGTAATAATATTGTACTGCTTTACATTATACTATTGTGATATTGTAACACTACATATTGCATTATTATTATGTTATAGTGCTTTACATTGTACTATTGTAACATTCTAACACTACAGATTACATTATTATAATATTATAGCGCCTTACATTGTGCTATTGTTACACTGTAACACTACACAATGCATTATTATAATATTGTAGTGTCTTACATTGTACTATTATTACACTGTAACATTACACAATGCATTATTATAATATTGTAGTGTCTTACATTGTATTATTATTACACTGTAACATTACACAATGCATTATTATAATATTGTAGTGTTTTACATTGTACTATTATTACACTGTAACACTGCATAATGCATTAGTATAATATTGTAGTGTCTTACATTGTACTATTATTACACTGTAGCATTACACAATGCATTATTATAATATTGTAGTGTCTTACATTGTACTATTATTACACTGTAACACTACATAATGCATTATTATAATATTGTAGTGTCTTACATTGTACTATTATTACACTGTAACATTACACAATGCATTATTATAATATTGTAGTGTCTTACATTGTACTATTATTACACTCTAACACTACATAATGCATTATTATAATATTGTAGTGTCTTACATTGTACTATTATTACACTGTAACATTACACAATGCATTATTATAATATTGTAGTGTCTTACATTGTACTATTATTACACTCTAACACTACATAATGCATTAGTATAATATTGTAGTGTCTTACATTGTACTATTATTACACTGTAACAGTACACACTGCACTATTATATTGTAGGGCTTTACATTTGTACATTTGTAGTGCTTTACTATTGTTACTTTGTAACATTACTCATTGCATTATTATAATAATGTAACTCTACACACTGCACTATTGTTAGTTTGTAGCACTAATCATTGTACTATTAGATTTTCCAACAACTATTACCACAATACTAGAATAATATTATAACTCCACTCATTATACTATAATGCTGTAACACTACACACTGTATGATTGTAGTATTATAATATACGCATTGCAGCATATTGTACCTAGATGCCTTGTACCATTATGGTATTGAAGCACCACATGTGGCAAATTCTAAATATTGTACTTTATTATAAAATTAATAATTATTAAACTTGGCATTGTAATTATATTGTGACACTAACCTCTGCAACAATGTGAATTGTGCTGTGAGCAGTGTGTGATGTGGGATGTGTGTAATTGGTGTGATGTTTGCAGTGTGATATGTGTGTAGTGTGTGATGTATAGTGTGTGATGTGTGTGTGATGTATGTGTGTGATGTGTAGTGTGTGATGTGTGTGATGTATAGTGTGTGATGTGTGTAGTGTGTGATGTGTGTGCAGTGTGATGTGTGTAGTGTGTGATGTGTGCAGTATGATGTGTGTAGTGTGTAATATGTGTAGTGTGTGTGTAGTATGTGATGTGTGTGCAGTGTGATTGTGTGTGCAGTGTGATGGTAGTGTGTGATGTGTGTAGTGTGTTAGTATGTGAGTGTGTGCAGTGTGATGTGTGTGCAGTGTGATGTGTAGTGTGTGATTTGTGTAGTATGTGATGTGTGTGCAGTGTGATGTGTGTGTGATGTGTGTGCAGTGTGATGTGTAGTGTGTGATGTGTGTAGTGTGTGATGTGTGTGCAATATGATGTGTGTAGTGTGTGATGTGTGCAGTGTGATGTGTGTGCAGTGTGATGTGTAGTGTGTGATGTGTGTAGTATGTGATGTATAGTTTGTAATGTGTGATGTATAGTGTGTGATGTGTAGTTGATGTGTGATCTGTTGTGTGTGATGTGTTCAGTGTGATGTGTGTGCAGTGTGATGTGTGTAGTGTGGTGTGCGCAGTATTATGTGTGTAGTGTGTGTAATATGTGATGTATAATTTGTTATGTGTGATGTACAGTGTGTGATGTGTAGTTGATGTGTGATCTGTAGTGTGTGATGTGTGAATGGTGGTGTGTGATGTGTAGTGTGTAGTGTGTGATGTGTCAATGGTGGTGTGTGATGTGATGTATAATTTGTAATGTGTGATGTACAGTGTGTGATGTGTAGTTGATGTGTGATCTGTAGTGTGTGATGTGTGAATGGTGGTGTGTGTGTGTAGTGTGTAGTGTGTGATGTGTCAATGGTGGTGTGTGATGTGATGTATAATTGTAATGTGTGATGTACAGTGTGGATGTGTAGTTGATGTGTAGTGTGTGATGTGTGAATGGTGGTTTGTGATGTGTAGTGTGTAGTGTGTGATGTGTGTTGTGCCATCTGCTGAGGAGGGTCCCATTGATCTCGCTCACTTCTCCATGTTATTTCATGTTAATCATCACCCTCATCCGGATAATAAAGTAATAAGTGCGGCTGCAGATAACGATCAGGTCCGACCGAGTATAGAGGAGTCTGCCGGGATGGAGCCGGTGATAGGCCCTATCTACCCCGGGCAGATCCGCATCTGCTGCCGCAGCTTACATGCAGATTTACACCTCAATCACCTCCCGAATAAATCCCCCATCATCATCATCTTCATCACTGATAGAATGTATGGTTACCATGTGTGCAGGAGAAGGATCCAGCATATCCACAGCACAAAGTACATTGCAGTCTGGATTACTAGACCAAACAAATGTGGGTATTATAAAATATATATATTTTTGTGTGTGTGTCTATATATATTTGTGTGTATATATATATATGTATATCTTGTGTATATATATATATGCATGTGTATATAGGTAAGCGTATATATATACGCAATATACTCCAATATGCTCACATACATACAAATATATATATATACACGTTCATACTTAAATATGTACATACATTAATATACCCAGATAGACACACAAACATATATATGTATGTTATACACGTACTTAAACACAGACAGTTGTATGGTAAATGAATCCAGAATAAAGCGATGAATCGTATATATATCAGAGCGTGTTATATTGAACCAGTATACAAATATCCATATATATATATACACACTCGTGCACATCCATGGGTGTATGGCTGACAGAGTCCCCATTCCTATCCTCCATCAATGATTCACTGTGTAAATGATCACCAGGAGTCTCTGATATCTGCAAAGTATCTTCAAGAGTTTAATATTATTTTACAAAAAAAAACTGCAAACATCATTCTCTTCTTTAAATAAAGTCTCCTGTTTGTAAATTAATTTATAATATAAAAAAGGAAAGAACAAGGGAGCTGAGTCCCCACTAGCAGGAGGATGAGGGCTGTCTTTATTCTAGTTTTATACGGTAACCAGTTATGGCTGTTGTTATAATTAATGGGGAACAAGAGGAGGGAGAGGGTCTCCAGTGTACAGAGCAGTATATAGAGTGTGAGCTGTATACCCCTGTACACCCAGCAGTAATCTGTGCACACAGGATTACAAGAAAACAACAAACCAGAGGCAAATCCTAATCCAGTAACCCACAACCCCTGTGATATCCAGAGGAGACACATCCCCATTTATACATGCTCTCTATAGACAAAGGTGGCCTTTATTAGGTCTGATATTTCTTACATACTTTTATTTATATATGTCACAGGTGATATGTATTATACGTCCTCCATGTGTCTCCATATGTGTGTGTATATGTAGAATGTGTGTATGTGCAAGTGATATGTGTGTGTATCTATATAGTTCGTTATGTATTTATATGTGTATGAATATATTACATACACGCATATACATTTATATTACATTATATATGCACGTGTGTATATGTGCTTCTATATATTTGGTTGTGTTTATATGTGATGTACATTTACATACACACACATATACATCTATATTGTATTACTATAGTATGTATGCACTTGTATGTGTGTGTATGCACATATATCTATAATGGCAACTCAATTATAGGTGTCAGTTGAGTTTACATATCAATATAATCAGACATATACATATGTCATCCGTGCAAGTATTTCATCCACATACATATACAGTGTGTATCCTCTATACATGTTCAGCATTTCTACCACTTGTCACTGTGAAGTGTATATTGGACATTTTGACTAATGTGATACAAGTGTCACACACATAACCTTCAAACCAATCACTCTAAAGTTGCCTGGACTTGAGCTGATATGTAGGGGCCCCTGTAAACCCCCCTATCCTGGATGATATAATCTCCTGTAATGGGGTTGAAGACCAGCCATACCACATGTGGTCACCAGGAAGTGTAGGGGGAGACTGCCAATGAATGGAGAATTCCAGGCAGTTTTCTTTGTGAATTCATAAGAAGATTAAAAATATAAAATGTAATTTCATGTAACAACAAGTTTCTATCCTCCTCCTCGTGTAAGTTCCTTGGTGATATCCAGCCCCGGGCACAAAGGAAAGTTCAAGGGAGGAAGTGGAGTATAGTTTAGTGCAAAGAGGACTGGGGACAGCAATGTATAGGGGCTGTGCAGTCTGTAGAACTGGAGGGAAAGAGTTAAATCAGAGTATAGTAACTGCAGTATCAACACCCACACCCCATACTCATCCTTTACTTCAAATCTATCTATCTATCTATCTATCTATCTATCTATCTATCTAAATGTATATGTAAATATATATAGATATATAGATAGATAGTTTTTTTACTTCAACTATATATATGTATGTGAATATATATGTTAGAAACACACATGGTAATGTGTGTATTATATTATATATATATATATATATATATATATATATATATATATATAATATATATATATTAAACACATACACACATAGCAATGTATATAGGCGAGTATATATACATTCACACCTAGTAATATACATATATATATTACATGCACACAGTAATGTGTATATATATATTAGATACAGACACACATAGTAATGTAGTTATACATATATATTAGATACACAAAGAGAATAATATTCATACATGCAAAGTAATGTGTATATATATATACATATATATTAGATACCTATGCACATAGCAATGTATATATGTGTATATATACATACACACATAGTAGTGTATATATATTACACACATAGTAATGTGTTCATATATTACATACATACACAATTAGTAATGTATATACACATTTATGTTAGATACACACGCAGAATAATATACATACACACATAGTAATGTATATATATATATATATATATATATATATACATACACACACATAGTAATATATATGTCAGTATATATATAAATACACATATAGCAATGTATATATACATACACACACATAGTTATATATTGTCATATATATATATATACACATACACACACATAGTAATGTATATGTATATATACATACACACATAGTAATATATATGTCAGTATATATATATATACATACACACACATAGTAATGTATATATATATGTATATATATGTATATAAACATACACACACATATTATATATATGTCAGTATATATATATATACACATACACACACACACATAGTAATGTTATGTATATATACTACCACACATAGTAATATATATGTCAGTATATATATATTACATACACACACATAGTAATGTATATATATATGTATATATATGTATATAAACATACACACATAGTAATATATATGTCAGTAATATATAAATACACATATAGCAATGTATATATACATACACACACATAGTTATATATATGTCAGTATATATATATATACACATACACACACATAGTAATGTATATGTATATATACATACAAAACATAGTAATATATATGTCAGTATATATATATATACATACACACACATAGTAATGTATATATATATGTATGTTATATTATATACACACACATAGTAATATATATGTCAGTATATATATATATATATATACACATACACACACATAGTAATATATATATATGTCAAATATATATATACACATAGTAACGTAAATACATTGGGATGTATACGGATGAACATGTCTTGCATGAGCTACAGAAAGCTAAGAGATCCGGCATGTATTGCTTTACATTGCAGCACCTATACAGTGATTATTAACCCTTTGGATGGTGCACACCATACATTCCACCTGGCTCACAAAACTCAGAAAAAGTGCAATTCAGGGAGAGAAGAAAAGTTCTTTATATTGTGGGATTCAGTAAAAAACACGGACATAGCTGGATATAGATAAGAAAGTATGAATACTGTAATTGATGTACATATATAGAGGGTGTTAACAGAGAGACAGGGGTAAGCGCTCTTCTAGTAAGGGGGTCACAGTCAGAGCAATCATAGGGTTCAGGGGGAGAGTGAGATCAGAGGCTTCTCTAGAGCTGCAGTGCCTTCTGAAATAAAGGAGACCTCCGACAGGCTAGGAGGAGGGAGAGAAGGGGGGATGAGAGAGTTTACAGGTAGAAAGAAAAAGAGAAAGTGTGAAAAACAAGAAAGTACAAAACAAAAAAGAGGGGTGAAGGCTAGAGAAAAAGAGATAGAAGCAATGAGAGTGAGAAATAGAGGAGAGAGATCTAGACAGAAACAGGGAAAGTGACAGACTCATACAGTAAAAGATAGACATATAGAAAGCAATAAATGGAAAGGAAAGCAAAATGAGAGAGAGAGAGAGAGAGGGGAAGAGATAGATGTGGTGTCTGAGAAAGAGGTGAGCAAGTCAATACATAGACATAGAGGTCAAAAGGATAGAGGTGAGTGAGTGTTAAGACAGAAAAAGAAAAGATTTAGACCTATATAAAAGGAGGAAGAAGATAAAGGACAGAAGAAAGTGGGAAGGATGAAAGAAATAGAGGAGGACAGAAGGGAGGAATAAATAGACAGACTAGAAGACTTGAGACAGAAGAGTCAGAGTGAGAGACAGAGATCATTGAACACATGAGAGAAGATGGGGGGGAGGAGGGGGTCAAATATTAAGGAGGACAATTCTCCATATTATATACAGGCATTATATACTACACATATTATTATATTACAGCTGGGAGTGGCCTCGTCATTGACATATACATAATTCATATAAAATCTTGAAATAAAAATAAAAATCTGTTACAGTCATAAACTATTTCTTTTTTTTTCCACAATAACCATAAACCCACACAGGCAGTGACAGAGGGTGAGGAGGAGGAAGGTGCTCAATAATAGGATGATTGATTGATTGATTGTCTGCTGGACACAACGAATAGAGGAAGAATAATAAGAAAAACCAGGATGGTGGTAAAAAGAAAAAAAAACAGAGCTGAGGGGAAGAGGCAGGAAATAATAATAATAATTATAATAATAATAATAATAGGGGCATGGGGTGAACAGGTGAGTTGCTCCTCTTGGTGGGTTCAGGTCCTGGGTAGGTTTTGGGATTGGACTTGTGTAGGTCAGGTCCCCACATACAAATGTTACATGCAAGTGGCTGTGCTTTTCCTGCAGAAGTCTCTAGGTGCCACCTTGTTGTGTGCCAGTCCCTGGAAGTCCAGCTCCATCATCAGTCCAGTTGTGCTGGCTCAGGCTCTATCATACATCACATTCCGAATCACTGGAGGTGACAGACAGGATGGAGGTGCCAGTCTCCGCGCGCTCTGCCAGGCTGGACACACTGGTGGTGGGACTGGCAGCAGCTGTGGAAGGAGACTCTGCCGAGCTGTGTGTGGGGCAGCCGGGCTCTGCCAACGACCTCATGCCGCTCTGTCCGATAGATTGGTGCTGGAGCCTAAGGAGGGGAAGGGGGGACACCACAAACAATCATGGTAAATAGTCACAATTTGCAGTGCCCTCATGCCATTGTACACAATGCAGAAGTCACATATCACTATATCCATCAGATATATAGATGACTAGTGAACAGCCATGTGTCAGTGCAGTTACATTTTACAAGCATTGTTTGTAAATATTCAATTGCAACATATGATGTCAATGTATATATACCCCTATGTGTATAATATCACATGTATGCATCATGTGCTGAATATACTACATATTTAGTATTGATTGTGTATAGCAATATTTACACATTATTGTCACATTAGTATGTCCTACAAATATAGTCATATGGTAATTACAACGATGCATGTCCTATAGGAGAATCATATAAATGTATACTTAATGTGTCAATTATACATACAGGGGTATGTTATATAACTATGCAGGTCCTATAGGAGAATTATATACATGCATGCTTAATGTGTCAATTATACATACAGGGGTATTGATATATAACTATGCAGGTCCTATAAGAGAATGATATATCAATGCATGCTTAATGTCAATGTATATATACAGGGGTATATTATATAACTTGCTGGTTCCATATAGGAGAATTATATACATGATAGCTTAATGTGTCAATTATCACATAAGGTTATGGATATTAAACTATGCATGGTCCTATAAGGAGAATTATATAAATGCATGCTTAATGTGTCAATTATACATACAGGGTATGTTATATAACTATGCAGGTCCTATAAGAGAATTATATACATGCATGCTTAATGGTCAATTATACATACAGGGGTATGTTATATAACTATGCAGGTCCTATAGGAGAATCATATAAATGTATACTTAATGTGTCAATTATACATACAGGGGTATGTTATATAACTATGCAGGTCCTATAGGAGAACATATATACATGCATGCTTAATGTGTCAATTATACATACAGGGGTATGATATATAACTATGCATGTCCTATAAGGGGAATTGATATACATGCATGCTTAATGTGTCAATTATACATACAGGGTATGTTATATAACTATGCAGGTCCTATAGGAGAATTATATACATGCATGCTTAATGTGTCAATTATACATACAGTGGTATGTTATATAACTATGCAGGTCCTATAAGGAGAATTATATACATGCATGCTTAATGTGTCAATTATACATACAGTGGTATGTTATATAACTATGCAGGTCCTATAGGAGAATTATATACATGCATGCTTAATGTGTCATTATACATACAGGGGTATGATATATAACTATGCAGGTCCTATAAGAGAATTATATACATGCATGCTTAATGTGTCAATTATACATACAGGGGTATGATATATAACTATGCAGGTCCTATAAGAGAATTATATACATGCATGCTTAATGTGTCAATTATACACACAGGGGTATGTTATATAACTATGCAGGTCCTATAAGAGAATTATATACATGCATGCTTAATGTGTCTATTATACATGCAGGATTATGTTATATATCGGATATAAGTCTATGATATATCGACGCCTGTATTATGTGAAGCTATCCATGCATTAGGGAATAGTTCCCTACATGCATACGGTAGTTATGTTATGTAACAGATTTAAGTCTATGATATATTATGTGCAGAAATCCATACATGAGGGAAGAGTTATGTGTCAATTACAGTCATACATGTGTCAAAGTGTAGGTAAGTATAAGCATGTCAAATGCGTATTGGACACATATACCTGGAATATTAATGACTTTCATGGGTAGTTTGATATTTATCAAGTGTGAGCTCTACAGGAAATGCTTGATATATACCATGATTATTGTTATTTAAATATCTATCATTATACTAGTTACATTCTATCACTCTGATCTCAGTAGTTTTCTGCCAAAATAAAGTAGATACAATGTTTCCATTTCTTCCTTTCACAAG
This sequence comes from Allobates femoralis, assembly GCA_033576535.1. Taxonomy (NCBI): domain Eukaryota; kingdom Metazoa; phylum Chordata; class Amphibia; order Anura; family Aromobatidae; genus Allobates; species Allobates femoralis. Next base: position 578,882,664 of record JARQOC010000001.1, read on the forward strand.
ATCATTAAGCACAGGACCCCCTAGATCTCCACTATCTCCACTAAAGGGAAATAATCAGAAAATTTACTTAAAACAATCATTTCCTATTCTATTATAATTCACAATCTTAAACCTTCACTGCACATCCGATGTCTCAACTTTCGCTTATCTGCCCTGACCCAGATACTAGCATCTTCTCTTTATTTCATGCAAAGAACAATCAACCCCCAAATAATATATATATGACAATATACAATAAACACCTGACACCTCTTATACATGTTCCAAATAAAAAATAAATAAAAACAAATCATGGGCCTTCACCTGATACATGAGTCCAATCAAGAGAAAAATTACACTAACCGCTGCCTAAGTAGTAACTCCAGATAAACAAAAGAACATGGACATAAAGTGCAAGAAAAAAAGAAAAAATACTACAAATAGAAAGTGACATAAACTTGATGATCAGACTTACTGTAAGGTGCAAGGTGAGATTGGAATTTTTATATTAATCAAATGTAAAGCTTTATATTTGAGGTTTCTATGACTTTATTTGGATTTAAGAACCTTCTTATTTTTTTCAAGATTGGATATAAACTTAGAAAAAGTAGTTACTATTTAGCAATACTAATACTTCTACTAAAAATAATGAAATCAATAGGAAACAGTGATGCATGTGTCATATCCATGACAGTTGGTAGTATTGTACAGAATATGTCATCTATGTATCGTCTATCTATCTATCTATCTATCTATTTCTATCTATCTATCTATCTATCTATCTGTATATGGATGTGTATATAAATGTTGTGTAATGTTATAATGGCTCTGTCAATAGCCTGGTGCTGACAATAGCCCCCTGCAGCCAGCCCTGTTTACCATTTAAGCCTTGCCGCTGTAATTCCCTAATTTGACCCCTAACAAAAAATTGGAAAGAGGTAAACAATTTGTGTGAGTAGAAATGAGGAGGCTTCTGCCAGTGACATCATGTAATGAATTTCACAAGACAATGGATGTGCTGCACGTTTGTTTACACACTGCTGTGTTAATTGAATGGAAACCAGGACCTGCCTGGAGAAGAAGCTACTTATTTATAATGCTAAAGAATTCAGGACATTCATGTATACAGATGGTGTGTAAACATATATGTGTTTGTCATATTATAGGACGCACAACTATTTATGGAGGAAATACAATATTATTATTATTACAATTATTGTTATTAGTAGTTTAATTGGTGCTAATTTTAAAACTACAGAATAAACCCTATATGTAGGTGTTTTTTTTTTTTAAATGTACTTAGTTTCAGTGTTAATTCCTTTTACCCATTGTTTAAAAAAATGTTTATTTTTTCTGCTAATTCTTTTTTGCATTTTTTAATATTATTAATAATAATAAAAATTTTTTAATTTAATATTTTAATGATATTATTTTTGTATTTTTTTTGCCAATTCTTTTTTTCTTATTTAATTGTAAATTTTATTTGACAGTTTATTGAAGATGTAGTAAATGAAATTCAATTAATGAAGTATTTCATTATTTTTTTACAAGTATGTTGTAGGGCACAGATAGATAGATAGATAGATAGATAGATATGATAAAATAGAAAAAAATTAAGCAGCACAATAATATATGGAAAATGGGTGCAAATTCTTTCCAGCCAACAATCTTCAATTGTGCAATAATATACAGATTAAAAGAGTACTGCTTTCCATTTCTTTTGGTCTAGATAGACAGCCGGATAGATAGATAGATAGATAGATAGATAGATAGATAGATAGATAGATAGATAGATAGATACCAAGAGCTTTGCACCAAAGTTCTAATTTAGTTGCGTGCTGTTTCTATTTATTTGGTGATAGATAGATAGATAGATAGATAGATAGATAGATAGATAGATAGTTCTAAAAGTAGTTATTATTACTACTACTAAAAATAATAACATCAGTAGGAAATGGTGATGCATGTGTCATATGGCAGCTGGTAGATACATAGTTGATAGATAGATACATGGATCGATAGATAAATCTACCACGTATATCAGATCTGATATGAATAGTTGTATGTAGAATGAGATAGATCACTCGGTGATATCACTAAGTGTCGTGTCAAATGTCAAGCTCATCTCAGTTCCATGTGAATGTATACGCTTGGACCAGACCCCATATTCCTATTCTATTAGATCTCTATGTCTATGACTGCTCTAGGTATTGTAATGTATTATTTAGTATTATTTTTGTGTACAGTTACATGTTGCACGTTGTGATCTATAGCAGCAGGGTGACTTTAGTGCAGGGGGTGTTGGCTGTATTGTTGCAGGGGGACACCAGACACCAGTAACAGTTACAGACTTTTTGGGGGCACTGACCTGTTTTTAGCAGCTGCTGCCCTGTCTCTTTGCCTTCGGTTTTTGAACCAGTTGCCCACCTGTGTGGGTGTGAGTCCAGTGGCCTGGGCCAGTTCCCTTTTCTTGCTGGGATTGGGGTAAGGGTCCTGTAGATACCACTCCCTTAGGAGGCTGCGAGTCCTCTCCTTGAAGCAATGGGTTTTCTGCTCCCCATCCCAGATGGTCCTGGGCAGAGGAAACTTCTTTCTCACCCTGTATTTATCAACCGGTCCTAGGGGGCGCCCCCTGAGCTTTTCAGCCTCCTGGTAGTGGGCTTCCAGCCACATGGCCTGCAGCTTTCCATGGGACTCCTTAGTGAACTTGTGGTTTTCCAGGATGTGGTAGAGGTCTCTGAAGTTGCCTGTGTGGAAGGCCACCACAGCCCTTGCTCTGAGGATGGACTCATGCTTGTTGATGGCCTCACAGGCACCAGGGGCCACAGGTAGGGACCACAGGAACCTCCCCAGCCTCTCAATGTCCCCTGTCTCCTCCAGCGTCTCACATACGCTGGCCACCTGCTCCGGGGAGAAGTTGAGGGTGGGCAGCTGGAACATGGACAGCTCTTCTGGGGCTCTGGAGCTGCTGCTGGTGGTGGCCAGGAGCAGGGAGCGCTCACTGCTGAAGTTTGGCAGGAAGAAGTGGGTGGGATAGAGCTCTAAAGGAGATCTGAACACCATGGAATGACCGCAGATCAGGCAGGAGCACACAGAGAAGAAGAAGGAGGAGGAAATGAAAGAAGAAGAACAATAATAAATAAAAAAGAAACATTCAAGCACTCATCAGCACCAGCAGCCTCCTGATAATGACACCGGCCTCATCATATCTCCACACTGACTGCAGCATTGAAACATTGTATCCCTTTTCTATTGGTCTACAAGGTGTCGTTCTAAGGTCTCCATGGCAACACTGCCAATCACTGTCAAGTGTGCCAATCATGTCCTCCAACGTCATGCAAGCTACCACTTCCCCTAAATGAGGGAGGGAGAAGGGAGTGGAGGAGGGAAGGGCAGGGAGGAGGAGGAGGAGGTGCTGCTGCTGTGCGCTGCTGATGGTGCTGCTGCTACTGCTGCTGGAGGTTTATCTAATCTGTTACTCCCCTTCCCCTAAATAAGGGATCAAATAATGTGATTGTTGAATGGGATGAGCAATTAGTGGGTGGAATATTATTGTGATCTTAACGAGGCTAAAGGAGATATGGGGGGAAGGGGGATCAGGAGGGGTGGGGGGCAGGGGTATAGGGAGTAAATGGGCCAGGCTGGGCTACACGTTGGAATAAAGGGCTTCTGACTGAGACAATTTACACATGATTTGCACGTAGTTTCACTTCATTCTGCCCATGTGAGCACTAATAGTGCAGGGAATAAAGGAGAGATGAGATCATTAGAGACATCCTCAGACTGGTGTGACCTGACCAGCAGCTCAGGCAGCAGATTGTGGGCAGCACTCTGTACCTGGCACTGCTGCCACTGCAACTGGACCCTCTTAACCCCATCTGTGCCAACAAGCAGAGCAGAGCAGAGTGCCAGGGTAACTCTGAGGGGTTGTAGGTCTGAACACTTCACATTCTTTCCTTATTAACTTTTGAAATGTTGTTGTCACAGACTGCTGATGACAGCCACCCAGCTCCTGCCACCTGCACCCCCCTCACTACTGGCCCCCAATGTGTAGAACAGCCACCCAGCTCCTGCCACCTGCATCACCCTCACTACTGGCCCCAATGTGTAAGAACAGCCACCCAGCTCCTGCTACCTGCACCCCCCTCACTACTGGCCCCCAATGTGTAAGAACAGCCACCCAGCTCCTACTACCTGCATCCCCCTCACTACTGGCCTCAATGTGTAAGAACAGCCACCCAGCTCCTACTACCTGCATCCCCTCACTACTGGCCCCAATGTGTAAGAACAGCCACCCAGCTCCTGCTACCTGCACCCCCCTCACTACTGGCCCCCAATGTGTAAGAACAGCCACCCAGCTCCTGCTACCTGCACCCCCCTCACTACTGGCCTCAATGTGTAAGAACAGCCACCCAGCTCCTACTACCTGCATCCCCCTCACTACTGGCCCCAATGTGTAAGAACAGCCACCCAGCTCCTGCTACCTGCACCCCCCTCACTACTGGCCCCCAATGTGTAAGAACAGCCACCCAGCTCCTGCTACCTGCACCCCCCTCACTACTGGCCCCCAATGTGTAAGAACAGCCACCCAGCTCCTGCCACCTGCACCCCCCTCACTACTGGCCCCCAATGTGTAGGAACAGCACCCAGCTCCTGCCACCTGCATCACCCTCACTACTGGCCCCAATGTGTAAGAAACAGCCACCCAGCTCCTGCTACCTGCACCCCCATACTGGCCCAATGTGTAAGACAGCACCCAGTCCTCACCTGCATCCTCCCTCACCCCATCTGGCCATCAAGTGTGTAAGCAGAGCAGCACCAGGGGGTCATACTACCTGCATCCCCTCTACTACTTGGCCCAATGTGTAAAGAACAGCCACCAGCTCCTGCTACCTGCACCCCCTCACTACTGGCCCCCAATGTGTAAGAACAGCCACCCAGCTCCTGCCTACCTGCACCCCCCTCACTACTGGCCCAATGTGTAAGAACAGCCACCCAGCTCCTACTACCTGCACCCCCTCACTACTGGCCCCCAATGTGTAAGAACAGCCACCCAGCTCCTACTACCTGCATCCCCCTCACTACTGGCCCAATGTGTAAGAACAGCCACCCAGCTCCTGCTACCTGCATCCCCCTCACTACTGGCCCAATGTGTAAGAACAGCCACCCAGCTCCTCACCTGCACCCCCTCACTACTGGCCCCAATGTGTAAGAACAGCCACCCAGCTCCTGCTACCTGCACCCCCCTCACTACTGGCCCCCAATGTGTAAGAACAGCCACCCAGCTCCTGCTACCTGCACCCCCCTCACTATGGCCCCAATGTGTAAGAACAGCCACAGCAGGTGTGAATATTTCCTCTATACAAAAGCTGCTCCTTATTATGTCTGGTATTACTTACATGTCATAAATATACGTCCTCCACATGTATATATGTGTGTGTTTCTGCATATATGCATATGTGTGTTAATAGTAAATACATATAAAAGTGTGTATATGCATGTTTGTGCGTGTATGTATATATGTATGTGTTAGTGTGTACATTTGTGTGTATATGTGTGTGTGTGTATATGTGTGTATGTGTGTATACATGTGTGTATTAATTTAAACATATATACAAGTGTGCATAAGTATGTTTGTGTGTGTATGTATATATGTGTGTTTATATGTGTGTTAGTGTGTATATGTGTGTATATATTTATGTGTATATGTGTAGGTATATATGTTGGATGTGTAGTGTGTGTATGTGAAAATATATATATATGTGTGCATATATGTGTTTATGCATATTTGTGTATGTATATGTGTGTATGTATATATGTGTGTTTATATTTGTGTTAGTGTGTATATGTGTGTATGTATATATGTGTGTTTATATGTGTGTTAGTGTGTATATATGTGTATGTATATATGTGTGTTTATATGTGTGTTAGTGTGTATATGTGTGTATGTATATATGTGTGTTTATATGTGTGTTAGTGTGTATATGTGTGTATGTATGTATGTGTGTTTATATGTGTGTTAGTGTGTATATGTGTGTAGTATTTATTTGTGTATGTGTAGGGATATATGTTTGGGTGTGTAGTGTGTGTATGTAAAAATATATATACATAGATATATATGTGTGTGTGTATGCATATATGTGTTTATGTATATTTGTGTATGTATATGTGTGTAGGTATATGTGTTTGTATGAATATATGTGTGTGAATGTATATATGTATGTGTGTATATGTGTATTGTGCTAGTGTGTGTTTGTATGTATGTATACATGTCTCGGTGTATATGTGTATTAGTGCATGTGTATAGGAATGTGAGTGTGTGTTTGTCAATGTCACGGCATGAATACGTTGAGGTGTGCATGATTGGTTATATGGACATAAAAACTCAAATGACACCTATAGAGTTGATACATATATATAATATATATATATATACATATACATATTTCTTCGTGCATGATAGTCTCAAGATCCAGGCATACTTCAGTGTGTGTATAGCTCATAGTATTATATTTGTATGCGGGTATCTCCCATGTATGAAGCCTGTAGTATTGGGGTATTGTTAGTATCATTAGGTGGTGGCCATGTTCAGTGCTTGCCGCTATGGCAGTGTGATTTACAGAGATTTGCACGGGTCATGGCAGTCTTTCCAGCCTTACTGTGTATATTTAGACAGGACTTTGCTTGGTGTTAAAAAGTGTATATATTGAATGGGTTCACACACAGTAGCAGACAATGGGCACATTGTAAGGGCATGTACAACGCGTATTGAAACGCTGCAGCCAGACTTGTGCTAATCTGCCCTCAGTAAAGCTGAAATAATTATCCTAAGCTCCTTCCTACAAGAAAAATCAGTCAGGAATTCAAACTTTTTCTTAAAGATCCTTTCTGCATTCCGATGGAGATCTAGGGGCAAGTGTAGAGCCCCAACTACTGCCTGCATCAATGCAGACACACAACAATGCACATGGAGGACACAGGGTGACATGACCCTTCACATGGCTCATGGGGAGGGAGCAGGTGGAGTGCTGCTATAATGGGGGTCAGAGATACAGATAAGAAGGGAGGGAGAACTGTGATCCAAATATACAGAAGAAACACACCACACACCTCATGGTGGACATGATTGTGCTATACTTAGTGTATAATTAAGGTATCATGCCAAGTACATTCCCTATCCCTCTACAGCCTGTATGGTGTGCATGGTGTAGGTGCACATGTAAACTAGCCCACGAAAATCTATACCTATATATTGTATTTCAGGTATAATACATTGATTAAGTGAAATGTTACTGTGTATTCTGATTCATATACTGGCAATGTATTATACTGTCATAGTTTTATATATATGTATATATATATATATATATATATATATATATATAAAGAAAAATAGCGTGTATATATAGTATAGTATATGGCAGTATATATACTATATCTGTCTATCTGTCAATCTATCATCTATATTAATATGTTGACCCACTGTCTGTGTTGTTTGTGTATTATAATGGTATACAGGCTGTGTAGTTAATGTAGTATCAACATATTATTTGTTGTAGCTGATGTCTACTAATGTTACATTTAGTGTACATGGATATATTCCAGCTGCAGTATGTTCATGCACAGTGATTTGAATGCACTAAATGGACTACAATGTACCACATATACAGATCACACACATATCATACACCAGCTACACAGGAGGTATAAATATACTGTATACCTATAGTCATTATGTCTGATATATACATCCCAGTATATCATAAACAAACTATATCATTGGCTATATCTTGTCTTATATTATATACTGCCTTTATAGCTTCTGTTCTTTATTCACATAAAGTATATATACAGTGCATACAGCTAAATATTATAATACATATGTGGTATATGTAACAGGTGTTATATATGCACACTATTTAGTTTGGTAATATGTCATTGTAGAGGGTGTAATACATTTACATTGCTATACAGTCTGGAGCTGATGTAGTGTATTCATATACAGCACATGTAATTGGTGTATTAGATTCATATATAATCTGTTCCCTTACTCCAGGGTATTGTTATAAAGTACAGGTAGTTGTTGTATTATAGTCATACACAGTCTGTACTTGTGTACCTGTACCTGCTGCACTGTACAGTACATTATAGTTGGTGTATTATAGTCACATAGTCTGTGGAGCTGCCTGTTGTAGTGTACTTATATATAATACATGTACTTGCGGTATTATATTCACATAGTCTGCTTAGCTGCTGTAGTGTACTAACATGCAATATATGTACTCTATGTGTTATAGTCCTATAGTCTGTGTAGCTGCTGTAGGGTACTAATATACAATATATGTACTCTCTGTGTTATAGCCCTATAGTATGTGTAGCTCCTGTAGGGTACTAATATACAATATATGTACTCTCTGTGTTATAGCCCTATAGTCTGTGTAGCTGCTGTAGTGTACTAATATACAATATATGTACTCTCTGTGTTATAGCCCTATAGTATGTGTAGCTCCTGTAGGGTACTAATATACAATATATGTACTCTCTGTGTTATAGCCCTATAGTCTGTGTAGCTCCTGTAGGGTACTAATATACAATATATGTACTCTCTGTGTTATAGCCCTATAGTCTGTGTAGCTGCTGTAGTGTACTAATATACAATATATGTACTCTCTGTGTTATAGCCCTATAGTATGTGTAGCTCCTGAAGGGTACTAATATACAATATATGTACTCTCTGTGTTATAGTCCTATATGTGTAGCTCCTGTAGTGTACTTATATACAATATATGTACTCTCTGTGTTATAGCCCTATAGTATGTGTAGCTCCTGTAGGGTACTAATATACAATATATGTACTCTCTGTGTTATAGCCCTATAGTATGTGTAGCTCCTGTAGGGTACTAATATACATATATTGTACTCTCTGTGTTATAGTCCTATATGTGTAGCTCCTGTAGTGTACTTATATACAATATATGTACTCTCTGTGTTATAACCCTATAGTATGTGTAGCTCCTGTAGGGTACTAATATACAATATATGTACACTCTGTGTTATAGTCCTATAGTCTGTGTAGCTGCTGTAGTGTACTAATATACAATATATGTACTCTCTGTGTTATAGTCCTATAGTCTGTGTAGCTCCTGTAGGGTACTAATATACAATATATGTACTCTCTGTGTTATAGCCCTATAGTCTGTGTAGCTCCTGTAGTGTACTAATATACAATATATGTACTCTCTGTGTTACAGTCCTATAGTCTGTGTAGCTGCTGTAGTGTACTAATATACAATATATGTACTCTCTGTGTTATAGTCCTATAGTCTGTGTAGCTGCTGTAGTGTACTAATATACAATATATGTACTCTCTGTGTTATAGCCCTATAGTCTGTGTAGCTCCTGTAGTGTACTAATATACAATATATGTACTCTTTGTGTTATAGTCCTATATGTGTAGCTGCTGTAGTGTACTTATATACAATATATGTACGCTCTGTGTTATAGTCCTATATGAGTAGCTGCTGTAGTGTACTAATATACAATATATGTACTCTCTGTGTTATAGCCCTATAGTCTGTGTAGCTAGTGTAGTGTACTAATATGCAATATATGTACTCTCTGTGTTATAGCCCTATAGTCTGTGTAGCTGCTGTAGGGTACTAATATACAATATATGTACTCTCTGTGTTATAGCCCTATAGTCTGTGTAGCTCCTGTAGGGTACTAATATACAATATATGTACTCTCTGTGTTATAGCCCTATAGTCTGTGTAGCTGCTGTAGTGTACTAATATACAATATATGTACTCTCTGTGTTATAGCCCTATAGTCTGTGTAGCTCCTGTAGTGTACTAATATACAATATATGTACTCTTTGTGTTATAGTCCTATATGAGTAGCTGCTGTAGTGTACTAATATACAATATATGTACTCTCTGTGTTATAGCCCTATAGTCTGTGTAGCTGTTGTAGTGTACTAATATACAATATATGTACTCTCTGTGTTATAGCCCTATAGTATGTGTAGCTGCTGTAGTGTACTAATATACAATATATGTACTCTCTGTGTTATAGCCCTATAGTCTGTGTAGCTCCTGTAGGGTACTAATATACAATATATGTACTCTCTGTGTTATAGCCCTATAGTCTGTGTAGCTGCTGTAGTGTACTAATATACAATATATGTACTCTCTGTGTTATAGCCCTATAGTCTGTGTAGCTGCTGTAGTGTACTAATATGCAATATATGTACTCTCTGTGTTATAGCCCTATAGTCTGTGTAGCTGCTGTAGGGTACTAATATACAATATATGTACTCTCTGTGTTATAGCCCTATAGTCTGTGTAGCTCCTGTAGGGTACTAATATACAATATATGTACTCTCTGTGTTATAGCCCTATAGTCTGTGTAGCTGCTGTAGTGTACTAATATACAATATATGTACTCTCTGTGTTATAGCCCTATAGTCTGTGTAGCTCCTGTAGTGTACTAATATACAATATATGTACTCTTTGTGTTATAGTCCTATATGAGTAGCTGCTGTAGTGTACTAATATACAATATATGTACTCTCTGTGTTATAGCCCTATAGTCTGTGTAGCTGTTGTAGTGTACTAATATACAATATATGTACTCTCTGTGTTATAGCCCTATAGTCTGTGCAGCTCCTGTAATGTACTAATATACAATATATGTACTCTATGTGTTATAGCCCTATAGTATGTGTAGCTGCTGTAGTGTACTAATATACAATATATGTGCTCTCTGTGTTATAGCCCTATAGTCTGTGTAGCTGCTGTAGTGTACTAATATACAATATATGTGCTCTCTGTGTTATAGCCCTATAGTATGTGTAGCTGCCTGTTTTAGTGTACTGATTTGTATAGAATACCATGTAGATGACATGTAGTTGGCTAGCCTTTCATGCCATACTTCAAGGTGCAGAATATCCTGATACTATGACTCTTGTATTACTCACATCATCCCTGTTGCTCTATACATTGCATATCAGTGATGAAGTGCATTAACATGCTGATGACTTTCATCACAAGGGGATAGCACCATGTTTCCCCATGCCAGTGTTGATTGTGATGTTCTGATCATGGCCCTGCAGACTGCTATATGTTCCCTGTACACTATGCACAGCAGTGTGCAGGGACTGAGCTCTGTAGAAGGGGACACATTCTTATGTTCAAGCAGGGAATTGTTGGCTGCATCTTTGTGTTCTGGGGCCAGGGGTGTAAATGGCTTTAAATGTCTGCAGCTGCTGGCTGGAAATTGTCAATGGAGGGAACTTCTTTTCCTAAGTCCCAGTTTAAGATGTGGAGATAGAGCTGGGATAAAGGTCTGGGGCTGTGCAGCCATCAGCAGGGAGACAAGAGCTCTACACACAGGCAGCACACTCCACTGCAAAGCCTTTCCGGATCCTGTAAGTTTCTCTCCTCTGCTGTCATTACAGGGCTGGGGATGACCTTTCCGCTGGGTTTGTTATTCTAGATGGGGGTCAGGGACATAATCATCTATGAAGCAGGATGGAGGGAGCAGGCACTTTAGGGGTTAAATGCAATGGACACAGTGACTGAGGGATTAATGTGCAGTTAGACTGCAGGTGCTGAGCACTGTATTTCCCAACATCAAGCCCTGTCTTTGTGCTGGCTGGGTGCATGGTGTGTGCAGCAGCTGAAGCAGCACATGAAGCTGGCACAGCCTGGGCACCAAAGCCAAGGGGATGGCGAGCCCTACAATCACCTACCAGAGGTTACATCCATCTGCCTGATCAGTGTATAGCAAGGTAATGCAGGCTCACTGCTGGGACATGGCTTATTATTATAGCCCTATACCAATGGAATTGTGAGATTGTGCATTAAATTAATTTTTATTAGATGTAACTGTATGTAATAGTGAATTCTACCAATATATACTGGACATAATAGTGTGTACATGACCATGGACAGTATATATCTGATTGTGTATATTATACATAGAAAGCAAGAGAGGCTGCATCTGTCAATGTGGCAGGGATGAAGGTTTCTGCATTTTATACAACTTCTGCTGATCTCAACCATGTGTTACTGTTTGTTTTGTAAACCCATTAAGTCACTAACCCTATAAGAATATTCTAAAAAAGCTATCTATCTATCTATCTATCTATCTATCTATCTATCTATCTATCTATCTATCTATCTATCCATCTATCTATCCATCTATTCTTCTATCTGTCTATATATCATATAATATATATAATATGCTATTCTATCTATCTAATAACTTTTTTTTTCTCTTTTTTTTCTCTTTTTTTCTCTTTTTTTCTTTTTTTTTTTAATCTATCTATCTATCTATCTATCTATCTATATCTATTTTTCTATCCTCTTTCTATTATATATCTATCATCTATATTATATCTATGTTCTACCATCTATTTTCCATCTGTCTGTCTTTACTCATCTTATTCGCTATCTATCTATCTATCATCTATCATTATCTATCTATCTATCTTCTATCTATCTATCTATCTATCCATTTATTCTTCTATCTGTCTATATACATCATATATATATATGCTATTCTATCTATCTATCTATCTATCTATCTATCTATCTATCTATCTATCTATCTATCTATCTATCTATCCATTTATTCTTCTATCTGTCTATATATCATATAATATATATAATATGCTATTCTATCTATCACATCTATCTATCTATCTATCTATCTATCTATCTATCCATTTATTTCTATATCCATTCCTATTATTCATCATCCACCCTCTATCTATATGATTACTCAATATCTCTAAACACACATATTAATTGCAGACCTATTTTTCCTGTAATATTAGCCATGCCCACATATCTACACCTTCCACCATCATCAGCCAATTGGCATATACACATCCTTATAGTAAACACGTTAGTTTTATTTGGTAGACAGGATCTATAGCCGGAGATCCCATGAAGCTGCTGTATCTAATGTATGTATTACTGATCCTGCACCATGTAAAGCCCCTACCCATGATGACAAGTCATTATGACATCCTGCTGATTTAAATAATTCTGTCACAAACTACAAAATGCCCCATCATATTGCACATTTTTCTCCATTAATCCTGTGAAAACATAATTATGTTGACGGTAAAAGAAACCTTTAACCCCTTCTCCCCCAGACAGAGAGGGATTTCTCCCCCCCTCCCCTCCTGCGGTGGTTAATGGGTTAATAGAATGAGAACTTTCTGCACTTGTATTGTGAGCTATGTCCTAAACTATATACAACTTGCTGCAACTTTGATTTCTTTATATCAATTTACTCCCATAATTAAAAACAAACAGACAAGTTCCTGGAGGGAAAGTGAATTAGAATATTTGATGAGTGTGCCCCCCCTCATTAAGGGACATCCTGCCAGGGCCCTGCTAGGATAGAGCCACTGGCCAGGCTGGACATCTGCACGCCTTGTTAGCTGTGGTTAATGAGGCTCTCCCTCACCCCGAATGAATGCCCCTTCTCAATGTAGGTTTTACCTTATGTCAACTCAACTCTAATGAATTGCTGCACAATCCCTTCCTGAATGGAGACAACTTGGAGGGAGAACAGGCTGAGGAACAAAAAAGTGGCCAACCAGCCCCATCCACAGAGCAGAGAGCTGGAGGGATGGACAGTGCACAGCACTATGGAGGCTGCACACAGTCATGTGTAGGAGGAAGCCCCAGCATCATCTCATAGACAGGGGTAATACATACACATATACAGCAGGACATCACACACACATACACACATACAACACACACTATATATACAACAGGACATCACAGACACATACAAACATACAACACCAACACATGTATACATATACACACAACTTATACAAACATAGAACACACACATGTATACATATACACACACTTATACAAACATAGAACACACACATGTATACACACACATATATACAACAGGACATCACAGACACATACAAACATACAACACACACACATATATACAACAGGACATCACAGACACATACACACATAGAACACACACATGTATACATATTTGCATATACATAACACATATACAACAGGAAATCACAGACACATACACAGATAGAACACACACATGTATACATATATGTATATACACACACTTATACAAACATATAACACACACATGTATACACACATATATACACAGACATCACAGACACATACAATAACACACACATGTATAACACACACTATTATACATATATGCATATACACACACTTATACAAACATGTAACACACATGTATACACACATGCATATACACACACTTATACAAACATATAACACACATGTATACACACATATATACAACAGGACATCACAGACACATACAAACATATAACACACACATGTATGCATACATGCATCTACACGCAAACACTTATACATATACACACATGCATACATACAAGTGCATCTCAATGAATTAGAACATTAGCAGAAATGAATAATATATTGCCATGTTTCAGGATGTTTCTGGGATCCTTGGAAACACATTGACTAATCAATCAATATAATATTCACCCTTTGATGTCTTGTGGAATATGGCAGCGCGGTATTTAACCTTTCATCCTCCCTACTTTAATTTTCTGACATAATGACTTTTGGGTTTTATTGGCTGTAAGACATAATCATCAACATTAACTGAAATAAACACTTGAAGTAGAGCACTCTGTGTGTAATGACTCTACATAATATATGCGTTTCACTTTTTGTATTGAATTAGTGAAATAAATTAACTTTTTAATGATATTCTGATCCATTGAGATGCACTAGTGTATACAAACACACATACATAAATAAATACATATATGCAAACATATACATACATGCATGTAAATATATACACACACAAATAGATACGTACATATATACACACATGGATATATAAAAATACACACATACATATTCATACATGCATACATATGAACACACATATGCATACAGTATATGTACACACACACACACACACACTCACATAACATACACAGTCATATATGTTGATACAGCTTCACAGCTGAAAGCATTTTATTCAATAAAAATGCTTCAATTACATATCTAAACTAAAAAAATGCTGAAAAATTATAAGTACAAATACTAATATTGTAAATAATAATAATAATAATAATAATAATAATAATTAATATATTATTATTATTATTATTATTACAATATTCTGATAGGTATAATATTTAGCAGGTATAATATATTGCAAAATGTTGCCACTTATGCATCAATAGTAAGTATACCATGTAAATTGTAGGAAGGAATTCACATTTATTCAAACTATGGCAGATAGATAAATAGATAGTTAGATACATAAGGTATATAGACAGACAGATAGCTAGCAGATAATAGATAGATAGATAGATAGATAGATAGATAATAGTATATAGACAGAAGATAGCTAGATAGATACACAAAGATAGATGATAGATAGATAGATAGACAGATAGATAGATAGATAGATAGATAGATAGATAGATAGATAGATAAGGTATATAGACAGACAGATAGCTAGATAGATAGATAGGTATATAGACAGACAGATAGCTAGATAGATAGACAGATAGATAGATACATAGAAGATAGATAGATAGATAGATAGATAGATAGATAGATAGATAGATAGATAGATAGATAGATAGATGATATATTCTGCACAATACAGTATACATAGATTTGTATTCGCCATATCACTTCTTCCTATTTTTAATTTATAATTATTAAATTAGACTTAATACATCTATCTATCTATCTATCTATCTATCTAATCTATCTATGTTATCTATCTATCTATCTATCTATCCACATATCTGACTATTCAAATGTAACTAATTATTTAACTAAACACATAAGTGCCAGTGTGCAGTGTTGGGGAGGTTCCCCTGTAGGGGAGGTCCAGCACCTCCTGTATGCCCCCCCTCTCAGGTAGGACTATAGTCTGCCTGTAATTTGCAGCCTGTTTTCTCTCCTCCCTTTGGGTTGTACTTTAAAATCAATTAGTATTTTCAAGTCTTCAAGTGAATTATTCAAAACAAATGTTTGAAAGACCCCAAGGGAGAATTTGGCCATGACAAAGGGTTTGATTAGCTTTATTTTATCCCCCCTCCACCCTCCTTCCCTTCTTCTAAAAATGCAGACCCGAGAGACAGGCAGGCAATGAGTGTAATGAAATGACTGGATTCATCATTAGGCTCTTGAGCAGGAGAACTGAGCCTTATAACAGCCGTATATCAAGGTGACAACTATTTATGTAACAAGACCTGGTGTCCTGCTGAATCATCATCATCATCATCATCATCACCATCATCATCATCACCAGCACAGACTAGTCACTGACTAATGACAGCTATGTGTGCATGTATAGCATCTCTAATATTTCAGGGCTGGATTGTCCTGACATAATCTGTTTTAATCTCAGCTCAGCTATAATGACAGCAATAAAATAATGTATAATATCAATAATAATAAGAATAATCATTATCATAGCAATATTTACATTAGTGTAGTAGCAAATGTACAGACCGACTCACTATCATCATTGCCCTACTTAGGGGAAAATATTACACATGATGATGATGATTGTTATTATTAATAATAATAATAATAATAATAATAATAATTACATGTCATTACTTTTGTATTATTCGGTCTCCTCTGTTTTCTGATTTTTTACACTACTTAATTCAGGTTAGGTGTTAAATGTGAAGGTACAGGCACCTATAGCCCCCTGTAATTGTGATCAACCCCCCCAACACATACATTGCAGGTGGTAAGATATGGGGAGACCCCACCTCTATCTCTAGGCATCCAATGTATGGTAGATGGGGAGTTATATAAGAGAAGAGGTTTCAGTGCTCAGTACAGGGGATCCAGCAATACCTGTAGATGAGTTATAGGCTTCACTGAGCTTCTTATTAGCCAGAGGCTGCACAGTGCCCTGCATCCTACTGCCCTGACTGTATACAGCACTATAGACATGTATGTGTCACCTGCATATAGCTACACAGTGTCTGCAGGCAGGGGCTCCTGGGGTAAGTGACTGCAGCACACACATGTGTATGGCAATATATGCTGATATAGTGACAGAGATGCAATAGAGACACAATACATAATAAATATCTGTGTATTTAGATATATTCACATGTATTTTACAGACATCTGTTTGATCACATTGTATACTGTAACACAGCTACAAACAAACACACATACACACATACACACACACACACACCCCAACATATATATGCATATATATTCCTGCTGTACGTACACATTATGCATCATTATTAAACTTACCAATTATACACATGTGAATAGAGTATACACATACATACATACATACACACACAAATCAATATATATATACCTCCATATATCTGGATGTATATCATGTGTGTTTATATATATATATATATATATATATATATTATATATATATATATATATAATATGCTGTACACAGTAGGCATCATTCTTAAACTTCATATTATACAAACACATTTGCTCATTGTACAGGCATTTATACACAGACACTATACACTACATACACATGTAGGCACATATTGTACACACATGTGAACAAGTCATATCATATACACATATATATATATGCATACAAACATATGGACAAATGTACACATACACACATATAATTACACTTTATATATATTTGGAGTATATATATATATATATATAAATATGTATGTGTATATATAGTGTGTGTATGTGTAAATTTGTATATGTATGCTTGTATGCATGTGTATGTGCACCTGACATGACTTGCTCACATGTATATATATATATATTCAGTACATTACACAATACCACAATCGCCTTTATGAAATATTCTGATAAAATGAAGCATTTCATTCCTTCATTCGTGTCCACCTCAATCACAATCTGCAGCTCCTGTAAGGACCAGGGACAGGTTTACAATCGATATTAGTTTCCTTTAATTATCGCCTCCTTTGTTACTGTAGTTTTCCATAAGTAATGAGCAGTAATGAAGCTCCAGATTAGCACAGCCCTTCTTCTCCTCCGGACTCCAGCATGTCACCCCTGGATCGATCACTCCTCAGCCTTTATTCTGGCGTCAT
The DNA here is from genome assembly GCA_033576535.1 of Allobates femoralis. Taxonomy (NCBI): domain Eukaryota; kingdom Metazoa; phylum Chordata; class Amphibia; order Anura; family Aromobatidae; genus Allobates; species Allobates femoralis. The sequence continues at coordinate 578,900,782 of JARQOC010000001.1, forward strand.
TCCGATCCTGGGATTTGTATTTGGTGGAGATGATTGTATAAAGACACATTAGAATATTTCTTTATTTAACTCTTTCCCTCCAATCATCCAGAACAAAATCCTAAACTTGGAATCAAAAGAGTAAATGAAGCCAGAGACAGCACAGAAGAAGGAGGCGATCTGCTGTGCCATTCCCCAATGTATCAATGCTGAAAACATGAAATCATATCTGAACACTGCCTTAATGTCATTTATATTTTAGCGATGATGAATGAATGAATGAATTAATACATTTAATACAATAATATGACTACCAAAAATACCAATTAATTCGTGAGATTGTAGGTTATTTCTCTATAAAGGCTTATTAATCACAGCTCCGCATATACAGATCTCTCAATGTTTCCAATGAACACTGCACATAAAGCATTTAATAAATCCCCCTTGTAGTGTATACAGCCAGACACTGAACAAGCATGCAAGGCAAGGAGCAAGTGTCCCTGTGACCTTCACACTGACCACTAGATGGGGGGCACAGGGAGCCCAGGAGAATGGCACAAAATGTACATGGGAGGTAAGGGTGTATATGACAAAAAGATAATAAAACCTGTACAGCATAACCCTGTATCTATCTATCTATCTATCTATCTATTCTATCTATCTATCTATCTATCATCTAATAATCTATCTACCTATATATGTTATTTGTTTCTTTCTTTATTTCCTATTTTTTCATTCTTTCCTTTTTTCTTTCTTTCTTTCTTCTTTCTTTCTTTCTTTCTTTCTTTCTTTCTTTCTTTCTTTCCTTCCTTTTTCTTTCTCCTTCTCCTATAGCTTGCATTCTTCATAATAATAGGGATAAGGGTGTATATGTGGAAAAGATGTATGCATAGATAATAAACCTCTGCAGCATAATACTGACTACTATCTATCTATCTATCTATCTATCTATCTATCTATCTATCTATCTATCTATCTATATTTCTATCTAGCTAATAATCTACCGATATATGCTTTGTATTTCTTTCTTTATTATTCTTTCTCTTATTGTTGCATTCTTCATAATATAGGCTGGTAGAGGTGTATATATGACAAAAAGACAACAGCACAACACTGGTTAATCTTATCTATCTATCTATCTATCTATCTATCTATCTATCTATGTTTTGTATCTTTTTCTTTTTTTTTCTTCTTTTCCTCCTTCGTTTCTTTTTTTTCCCTATAGTTTGCATTCCACACACCAAAAACCTACAGAAAACTGTGCATCCGAATTTAGACATGAACCCTGATTGTTTATTTCTGATACTTATCCCTCCACCATCCATCCATCCATCCATCCACCCATCCATCCATCCATCCACCCATCCACTCCATCCATCCATCCATCCATCCATCCATCCATCCATTTTTCCTATTTTAACAGGTGATACACTGAACATTTAACAGATCCCTTTGTTTTGTGGGAATCCAGACTTAATCATCAATATTCGGGCTCCTTTACATATTAGTATTTAAGCAGAATTTCCCTTGGAAGTGAAATACTTGAACTTATAGACTCGATAACCAATTCTATCCTGTTCATAGAGAACTCAGTCGAGCCTCAGTGTAGGTGTAAGGCACAGAGGGCTGCACAGGTCAGAGGCAGGAGAGCAGATCTGAAGTTACAGGATAATGGTGCAGGATCCAGGCTGCAGTGAACCTGTTACTCACGAATGAGCAGCATCTGTCCAATACTATTTCCCTCTTTTGCTCTGTTTGGATTGAGCAATCAATAGTGAGAAGGATGTCTCCAGGCTGAGATAAACACAGGAGCAAGGGGCAGGTATGAGTGCAGCAGACAGAGCACTGCAGGAGGCCTGATCACATCAATATACACACGTGAATATACACAGTCCTATACAGCAATCCTCATCACAATCTGCTGAATGAACCTGCTCAATACACACATCATCACCCACACATAGAATACACAGCCCTCAGTAATATACATACATTATCATTGTAAAGAATTCTGGACAGCAATCTTCATGCTTCATACAATACTAAAACTTCAGACCCACATCTACCCCAACACATATAGCCCCATGTATAGTTAGCAATTGTGCCTGAATAGAATAAACACAATAATGTATAGAATCCTTTACAGCAATCATACTAAGCATATCACAATCTGAAGCATGAATGTACTTAATACACACACACACAATACAGAGGCATACATACATAGATCATTAAAGAGAATCCTGCACAGCAATCCTCATGATATAGATATTACTAACTAAAAGATGAATTCACTTAATATTGACATCTACAGCAACACAGAAGATATAGAATCACACACATACAACATACACACGTATCATACACACACATATCATACACACATATCATACACACACATATCATACACACATATCATACACACACATATCATACACACATATCATACACACACATACAACATACACACGTATCATACAACACACACATCATACACACACTATACAACTATCATACACACACATATATACACACATATACACATATCAACACACACATATCATACACACACATATCATACACACATCATACACTCTCTCTCCTCCTGTGCTGTACATATTATTAAGAACATACTCACATCTCACAGCTACACCGACATATTCAATCCCAAACCTACCGAGCCATTGATAGCAGCATGAACATTAACATAAAACCAATTTAATGTATACAATCCTGAACAGCAATCCTTATACTATACACACCTATACATCTATATGAGATTACACAAGTATATGCATCATCACACATCCAGAGGCTCTGGGGCATACATAAAAGAACAATGTACACCACAACCTCTCTATCTATCTATCTATATCTATCTATCTATTCACAATAATATATATATATATATATATATATATATATATATATATATATATATATATACAAACATATATATTCTATCTATCTATCTATCCTATAATATATACATACAAATATATATATATATAATATAACAAACACATTCTATATATGCAAATTCACTAAATACTAATTCCAAATCCAATATTTACTATTTCTGGTAAAGTTCCTCAGCCCTATCATTCAATTATTACATGATAGTCAACATTTATGCACAAGAACTGGTATGTAAAACACATATAAGTACATGGCAAGTATGTATGATATTGTATATGAGTATATATATATATATATATATATATATATATATATATGTTCTTTGTTACTTGCAAAATCCCATGTATAGGCAAGTTTTAGTACACACATGTGACTTGATACAAGATATTAACACCCTAATTGCAGTGATAGGTGTAGATGTAAATGCAAGAAGACCAAACCAAACAGCTAGGACTAATATAGTAAGTATGCTGGACTATGCTGCGACTTGAAAAGATAGAAATCATGTTTTATAAATATCTTCATATTGAAACGTTACCATACTATATTCTGCTTTAAATCTTCCCATTAACATTAATATTAATTGAAATAATCCTCACATTTATAGTATTTTTTTACAGTTTGCATGACCCTGCCTCTGCATTTACAGTATTTCTATACACACAGGAGCTATTCTTGAAAGTAGATGATGATAACAATGTATTCAGATGACATCGCTACATAGGAAAGAGATAGGCCCATTGTCCCATACAAATATGTAATGGTAACTTGTGACTTTCCTGACAGGTGGAGACTCCTGGACACATTCATCCAGGCAGAGAACTTTCTCCTTTCTCACTGTCATCTTCAGACCTTTCCTCTTTCCTTCCAGATGAGACAATTGGTGCAAACATTCTAGGGAAAACCAAATGTGTTTATATTTGTTCCTATTAATAATATTTGTTTCAACAATAACACATTTATTTTTTGTGTCATGTCTTATTATTAAGGTTATTACTATTCATTACTGATATTTGTACTTCTATGTGTATCATTTTACATTGTATATTTTTTGTGTCAATTATGGTTATTGTTATATTTTTTTGCAATTGTTCTATTGCTTTTTTCCCCGATATATTTGGCTGTATTTAATGTATTTATTGTTAGATATCATTGTTACAATAACATCACATTGCCTTTGTAGCTATTGTTATACTATCGCTCTATTATTATTCTTTCTCTCCTCCGAAGACTTTTATATCATTTCAGTTAATTTCTTCCTTTTTTCTCTTAAACCAACATTTACAGGCTGGGTGACATCTGCAGAATACCTGTCCCCCCCTGGGTGATCGGAGCTCTATACAAACTGGATTGGCCTTTCAATGAAGCAACTGCAGATCCTGAGCAGACATGAATGTGTGGCTGATCTGTACCTTTCCCACAGGTTCCCTTTCTTCCAGGATTTACAGTGATGTCAATGATTGCACTGGGCTGAGATCCTCTACATAATATGGGCTCACTCTGCTTTATTATACATCTATCCCCATCTAGGTCTCATCTGATCATCATGTGGTTATTATCCAGATACTGAATCCCAAGAAATATCACAATAGATGGTTGGCAAATTATTTATCTATCTATCTATCTATCTATCTATCTATTATCTATCTATCTATCTATCTATCTTATTTATTTTTTATTTGTAGCTTAATTTTATCTATATACATATCTATTTATCTCTTTATTTGTATCTATGTCTTCTATCTATTATACTATCTATCGATCTACATATCTATTATAAATCTATCTTTTTCTTCCTTTCTTTCATTCTTTATCTATCTATCTATCTATCTATCTATCTAAATGTATATGTAAATATATATAGATATATAGATAGATTAGTTTTTGTATTTATTCTAACTATCTATTTTATCATCTTTCTTTCTTTCTTCATCTTTCTTTCTTTCTTTCTTCTTTCTTTCTTTCTTTCTTTCTCTTTCTTTCTTTCTTTCTTTCTTTCTTTCTTTCTTTCTTTTTCAAATTCAAAGTAGCTTTATTAGCAGGACTAAATACACTTTAATTTTGCCAAAGCAAGTGTGCAATAGGGATAGAGACAGGGACTGTAACAACGTTGGATGGGGGCACATCAAGTGTGGGGCTATCTATCTTTTCTATCTATCTATCTATCTATCTATCTATCTATCTATCTATCTATCATATCCATTATCTATCTATCTATCTATCTATCTATCTATCTATCTATCTATCTATCTATCTATCTATCTATCTATCATCATATCCATTATCTATCTATCTATCTATCTATCTATCTATCTATCTATCTATCTATCTATCTATCTATCTATCTATCTATCTATCTATCATATCCATTATCTATCTATCTATCTATCTATCTATTATCTATCTATCTATCTATCTATCTATCTATTCATTATCTATCTATCTATCTATCTATCTATTATCATTATATATTTCTCCCTTCCTTTATCTGTGTGTGTATTATTCAAATCTTGTAAATCAAGTTATGAAAAATACTGTTGATGTGTATATAGTTCACAACTGAGAATACACAGAATCTATCTATCATCTATCTATCTTATCTATCTATCTATCTATCTATCTATCTATCTATCATATCTATTATCTATCTATCTATCTATCTATCTATCTATCTATCTATCTTCTAGAAGCGCTTCTCATCCAGCCTTCATTCAATATATCTTACAGCAGAGACAAGAGAGAAGAAGATTGTGAGAATGTACAGAATCTATCCCCCTCCTCCTGATATTGGCTATTGCAGAAAGACACTGATATACATATTTAACTGAAGTGATTACTAAATTAATAGCAAGCACTAAGACAGATGTCAAAACGTCTTGAAAATGTTTATCTGTGAATAATTGAGAAGGTGGTAGGACGCATTATCTGATTGTATCATGAAATATGGATGAAGAACAGCTGTTGGAAATAGACATCTCTGTGTTTCATTAGAAGTGGCCTTGATTTAAACAAGTACTGTAATGAAGTTGGGCCATTCACTTACTCCAATATTGCTCATGAATGTTTAATAAACTTAGTTGGGCCTCAGTAAGAGGGAGGGTGGACTAAGTCATCATTATGCTCCCACTAATCCTATTGCCTGGTAAACTGCATTCAGGGGCATCTGCACTGGAAGAGAACTGGTAATGACAAAGAGAAACATAACAATAGATCTGTAGGGTCATAATATATGTTATACAAATAATATGAGAAAATATAGAAACATTTTAATATTTAGGCAGTGAACAGAATTTTAAATGGGGTCACTTAAAAATCAAAGGACATCATGGTATTGTAGAAATGTGGGTCACTGAAACAAAATAAATATTGTAAAATAGAATTTCATCTGAACTTTTGAGTTCTAATCTTAAAAGTTCTTAAACTGCAATAAAATATTATGATTTATAGTATAATTAATATTAATGAATATAATTAATTATATATAATTCATTAATATATACTATATATATAGTGTAATAATAATAATAACAATAATATAAATCTTATATATAAATATGATAAATTACAGATAAATATTAAAATAAAAATATCTAATACAATATATGAAATAAAATATATTATAAATATATTATATATGATAATATATTAATATAAATATAAATATTGAAATATATAATATACCTAATACAATAAATGAAATAAAAATATATTAAAATAAATATATTTTATATAAATTATAAATATAATGTATTGCATATATATAAATATAATGTATTACATATATTAATATAAATATTAAAATATATTAATATATCTAATATAATATATGAAGTACAAATATATAAATATATTATAAATATATAAATGTAATATATTACATATTAATATAAATATTAAAGTATATTAATATATCTAATACAATATATTAAATAAAAATATATTATATATAAATATAACATATTGTATATTACTATAAATATTACAATATCTTAATATATTAAATACAATATTTTAAATAAAAATGTGTGAATATAAATTTATTATATATAATATATGAATATAAATATAAATATTGAATATATTTTTATATACTAATACAATACATAAAATAAAAATTATTTCTTTAAATATATTACATATAAATATAATACATTACATATATTAAAATATCTTAATATATCTAATACAATATATTAAATAAAAATATATACATATAGTATAAATATATAAATGTAATTTATTACATATAATATAAATATTAAAATATCTTAATATATCTAATACAATATATTAAATAAAAATATTACTATAAACATATTATATATAAATATAACATATTGTATATTACTATAAATATAATTATATTAATATATTAAACACAATATTTTAAATAAAATGTATGAATATAAATATATTATATATAATAATATATTAATATAAATATTTAATATATATTTTTATACCTAATACAATACATGAAATAAAAATATATAAATATAAATATATTGTAAGACAAATAAATATATATTATATAAATATATTATATTACATATATTAATATTAATATTAAAATATATTAATATATCTAATACAATATATTAAATAAAAGTATCTAAATAAATATAATATAACAATATAAATCTAATATATTAATATTAATATACATATTAAAATATATTAATATATCTAAAACAATATATAAATAAAAATATATTATATAATAATATAAATATTACAATATCTTAATATATCTAACTCAATATATAAAATAAAATATATTATATATAAATATAATATATTAATATAAACACTAAAAGATTAATAAATCTATACAATATGTTAAATAAAAATATATTAATATAAATATATTATATATGTAAATATAATAGATTATTTATTAACATACATATTAAATTATATTAATATATCTAATACAATATATAAAATAAAAATATCTATATACATTATATATAAATATAATATATGATAGGTAATATTAAAATACATTGATATATCTAATGCAATATATAAAATAAAAATATATTAATATATAATATATTGTATACATATATTCTATATATATTAATATAAATATTAAATATATATAATACATTTAATAAATTATGTTAAATATAAATATATTATATAAATACAGTATATTATATATTCATATAAATATTAATATATTAATATATCTAATACAATATATAAAAAAAATATAATTATGCAAAATATACTTTACAAACAAGAGTTTTTATAAACAAAATATTTACTTGCAGGATTCTACACTTCCACATCATATTATTTTATATTACACTTCCAAATCAATTGACAAACGTTTCCTTAAAACGTAAAAAAAAAAAAAATAATAATAATAAAATTGTATGATATCTAGCTTTTCATACTAAGTATCAGTGGTTTTACTACGACACGGGCAGGGGTCGCAGTCACACCCGGGCCCCGGAGCCTAGGGGGCCCCAAAAAGTCCCTTTGGCCTATAGAAAAAGACCATGATATTAAAGATTTGCAATGATTGGGGGCCCCGTTAGAGCTTTCGCATTGGGGCCCACGAGCTTCAAGTCACACCACTGCTAGGCATATTACTATTTTTTCTAAAGCTATAAAAAAATTATATACATAATAAATAAATAAAATATAGCTTGATAGAAATGAAATGATAGACTAGATGAATCTAAAATAGTTATAAAAGATTTAAAAAGTATATGCTTCACAATATCAATATATAAAATATAATGAACTTTTAAACTATTTCCTAACTTTCTTTAAATTATTAACCAAAGTTCTACAAAACTTGTCTTCCCTCTGTATGTGGCTGCTGATGTCATGGACGTTATCATTGAGTCTGTAGAAAAGATTCCTGCATTTTTTCCAAAGTTCTGTATCCAAAATGAATCCCAAAAATAGCCTGCTAGCGTGTCACCGGCTGCATGACATAAGAACACTCTTTGAATGCTACTCTCTGGGGCAAACCTTGCCCTCCCATGTATATAGTGGGACAGCTCATTGTGTAGGAGTCAGTGGCGTGTCAGGGAAAGGTAATGGGAAGTTACTGGGAGGTGAGGTCCCTGAATGTGTCCACAAGATTCTTGGTTCATGTTAGGGTTACAAAGACTATTGACTCCTTTGTTTTCTTTCTTCAAACAGCCCTTTTCCTTCCTTAGGAGGATGTGCCCGTCTGTCTTCCTCCTTGGCTCTCCTCGTGGCTGCCTCTCAGCTGGGGGAATGTTTGTTTTTCTTCATCTATGAAATGGTCCAGACTGGAGAAAATATGCAGCATCCATGCGTCACTGGACAGGGCCAGGGAGGATGGAGCAGGCGATGTCCAGGGGAGACCGAGGGCTAAATCTGCTCCCAGACTGTCTGCTTCATGAAAGAAAAACACACAAAGATTATACAGGGTGAATGTAGACCGTCCAAAACCCAGAGAGGGGAAATCAGAAACATGAAAACTTCTATGTGCTGCCATTATCTTACTCAGAAGAGGTGTCTCCAAGTCACTGTCTGCTAATTCGCACGATTCCACTATCATCTGTCTATCTAACAACATATAAAGAAATGAACAGAAGATGCAAATACATAGATAGTACAGATGAGCAAATACGTTCACAGGACCCTGGTTCAGTGGCCATATCTAGAGATGAGCGAACCTGTTTGTGTCCCGAGTTCAGGTGCTCTACGTACCCAATACAGTGGAGGAGTATCGTCGTGCTCCGGTACACTTGGTGCTTGGCCCAGTGCCAGCCACGTACAGTGTCTGATCGGCCATCACATGGGGGTGAGACAGAGTTTTCAGACATAGTGTGGTGGTGAAATAAAAAAATTATAATTCCAGGCCTCTTGCCCCCAGAAGGGTTTGCTTATGACTGGCTGTATGTGGGCGGAGAGCTGAACTGCCCAATCAGTGTCTTCAAATCAGTTTTGGGTCAAGTTTAGGTCCCCAACAGAAAGCAAATAATGTTTGTCTGCACCATCCGAACCCAAACTTGCACAGGTCCGCTCAACTCTAGCCATATCCGTATTCTGCGCTCTGTGGATGGTGGCCCTACAAACCACCTCCTACCTGCCAGTGCCGGCATGCCCAGCTCCTTTTTAATAGCCACCCTGATGTAAAAGGTCATGTATGTTGTGTAATCAAATGGGAAGCTGGGATGCCGGCAGGTATGAGGCGGTATGCAGGTCCAGTGGACAAAAAATACTGATATGGATGCTGGATAAAGGATCTGTGAATCATATTGCTTATTTCCAGCATATAGATAAGAAAGAATGTCAAGGATAAAGATTGGAGAATTGGCCACTCCATTGGCCAGGTCAATAATCTGTGACCACTGGATTGAATCTCCTTACTTGTAAATAGCTGGCTGGCAAGACATTGTGTATGCATAATCCCACAATGATGACATTGTGCTAGATCGACTAATCAACAGAAGAGTCGTGAATTATGTGAGGTAAGAATTAAACACACCTAATTGTACATACCTAAGTCAAACATAGGTAAAGGATGAATTAATGCTTACAACACTGCAGCCACACCCACACCCAACTGATTCCTGTACAGACTAGACAGTCCCCAGCCGCACAACTAAAAACACCTACTCAGAAAGGCTATCAAGTGCTTTCTTGTTCCTCCTGATGAACTAGAGGGAGGCCACTATCCACAACTAATCAAGAGAGGGAAAGTGTGCCGAGGTAGACAGGGTCAAAGATAAGAAAACTCAAAGCATGAACACAAAGTGGAGAAAGTAGCACAGTAAATGAAAGCAAGAGGACCCTGCCACCAACCTAACTGAGGAGAATCGAAAGGTGTTGGGAATGTAAATAAGAAAACACAGAGAAATAATTCAACAAAATCTCTTTGTTGTAGGGCTGGATCTTCTCAGTAAACATCCACCAAGAAATATAGCCCGCAATGAAAGCTGGTGCAAGGTGAGTATAAATAGCCCCACCAAACTGTGATAGGACAGACCAAATGGGAAAATGAGAAACACTTGACTTTTAGCAAAAGGGAGGAAAAGCAAAGATAAGACACATCAGCAGTTGGACAGAGACCGACCAGGCTGTGGCTCAGCGAGAGGGAAACCCAGATTGAGTCCCGAAACTGAGGCATGACAGTGCCCCGTCCAGCATTCACAATTACTGACCTGGCTGATGGTCCAGACATTAGCTAGTCAATTCTCTCATCTCTAGTTAAATAAATAAATCAATATGTTTTAGACAGGAAACAAGAAATTATATAGATATGAGATTTTCCCTACACAGCTGATTACTAAACAATCTTGCTTTCTCAAAGTAGTGGTAAAGACACTGCGTAAAGCTTTCATTATGTTTGATCACCACAGCGATACTGGTTCAGGATTTTCTATTCTTACCGTTTCCCTATTCATCAATTGTGTTTTCAACTTTTACTTTCTTCCTTTTATCACTATGACTTTTATGTGTTCTGTTAATAAACTAAAACACTCTTCAATTTGTGAGCTATTATTGCATCTTCAGATCATAAAAGTACTTATTAAATATTAAAGGAAACAATACTTTAGTGAGTTTCATTATTTCCATGTCAGGCGGCTGTTATAAAGCTATAGTAAATATTGGGATCAGGGGCTACCAGTTCCTGGGACAAGGTATGTAATTTGCATCCCTAACCTCTGAATTGTTAGCACTCCCTGAGTCCCTTCCAAGTCTAACCCCAAGCACATGTAATGTAATTGTTAATTTGCACTTTAACCTCCTATTTTTTTTCAACATTTTGCTGTAATTAAACATAAGATTTTAAAATGTTTATATTTTTTAACAATTATATTACTTTAGCTCTATCCTTACCTCTAACTATAACCCTATCCCTAACCCTAGCCCTGAATGTTAGCTTACCCTCTAACCATAAGCTTATCCCTAACCTGAACCCTAATTGTAAGTGTGGCGCCCTCTCGCGTGATTCACAGGGAGGTACTGCACCTCAAACAGAAGGTGTAGTGACTCCGTAGTCGTGGATGAGGAGGAAAATACAGAGTCTGCATCCAAAACACGCTCATAGGACTCCTTAGCACAGGGGACTGGTATTCAGCAGGTCCCAGGGGGTGGAGCTTAGAAGAGCGGGAAGACGTGAGTGACAGTTACAGGCAGTAGTCAGTCAATGGTGACAGAAGAGCAGAGAGGACGGACGCAGGGACCCTGCGGTTATGACAGGAGGGCACCTCTAAGGAGAGAGATGACCCAGACAAAAAAGGGGACACTCCAGGACTGGTTGTAGCCGGCTGGAGAGTCCAGTCAAATTGGTAAACCGGAACCGAGGCGGTTAGTTAATGGTTTATCCCAAACAGCAGACCAGCAGGCTGTGGGCCTAAAGTAGGAGCCACAGCACCACATGGCTACAATCCCACTTCTGTCCCAAAGTGGGTCCAAGACACTAACAAGGGAAAGGACTAAATACTGGTGGCGGGAGGATTGTCTACTCACTGCTCCCATCCGTACGGGAAAGAATCGGAAGTACCTTTTAGTAACAGACCTGGGGCCCGGTGATTGGGCTCTTTAGTGTGGTTGACAGGAAAGCTGAAGCAAACACCGACCAAGAAAGTTATTGTAGACATCTCTGACAGACTCTGGAAAATCCTCCAAAATCTGCGGCTAGAACCCCCGGTGAATCAGACTGTACCGTGTACCTTATCCACCTGATACCAGTAAAGAACTGTTTGAGCTAATCTGGTCTCTGCATCTAATTATTCATTGCATGGGAGGCTTCTATAGCACCAAAGAGCCAAGGACTACGACTACTCTCATCCACCCTGCTGCCCTGAGGTAAAAGCTCCGCCTGTGGGGAGCTGTACTACCAAAGCTGTTTCACCATCACCTCAGCGGCCGGCTGCAGCGCTGGTAACTACATTACCAGGTACCACAGGTGGCGTCACGTTTCCCTATCCCCAAGTTCCCCTTATCCCCCATCATCATCACTCTCATCACCAATTGATGCCAGCGTGATCCCCACAAAGCCCGTCCGGTATCCGAGTAACCCTTCCCTGCCGGCTGACCATAAGCTTACTTTAACCATAGCTATTCCTATCCCTATCCCTGTCAGTTTAGCTGTAACTATAAGCCTATCCCTAACCATAGCCCTAACTGTAAGCTTACCTCTAACCATAAACTCATCCTAACTGACCTTAACTGTAGCTTCCACTACCTAAACCCAACTTTAGTTGTAGCCCTAACTGTAAGCTTACCTCTAACCATAAGCCTATCACTATCCCTAGCCCTCAGTTTACCTGTAACTATAAGCCTATCCCTAACGCTAGCCCTAACTAACTGTAAGCTTTTCTCTAACCATAAACCCATCCCAACCCGAGCCTTAACTGTAAGCTTACCACTAACCATAAGCCTAACTTCAGTTGTAGCCCTAACTGTAAGCTTACCTCTAACCATAAGCCTATCACTATCCCTAGCTCTCAGTTTACCTGTAACTATAAGCCTATCCCTAACCCTGGCCCTAACTGTAAGCTTACCTCTAACCTTAACCCTATCCCTAACCCTAGCCCTAATTGTGAGCTTACCTCTAACCATAACCTATCCTATGTAAGTTTACCTCAACCCAAGCTATCCCTAACCTAGCCTAATTGTAAGCTTACTCTAACCATACCCCTATCCTACCTAGCCCTATTGAAAGTTACTCTACCATAAGCTATCCCTAACCCTAGCCCTAATTGTAAGCTTACCTCTAACCATAAGCCTAACTCTAACCTAGCCCTAATTGTAAGCTTACCTCTAACAAAGCCTAACTTAACCTAGCCCTATTGTAAGCTTACCTCTAACCCATAACCCTATCCCTAACTCTAGCCCTAATTGTAAGCTAACTCTAACCATAAGCCTATCCCTAACCCTAGCCCTAATTGTAAGCTTACCTCTAACCATAAGCCTAACTCTAACCAAAGTTATAATGAGAAAAAAATGTAAAAATGTAAAATCAGCTCTTAATAATGAATAAAGACAGTATTGAATTGCACTGTGCAGAATTCATTACTGTGTTCAATCATTAATTGTTCATCTCCTGTCATCTCGGTCACTAGTTATGTAGAGCGCAGCAGCCGAGATGAGTTTGTCATAGCTGTTATGTTCTCTCTTGGCATCAACCAAGATGACAATGCTCACTTCATTATATTAAGCTTTGTAATTTATTTGCTGCCTATGCAGAGCGCAGCAACCAATGACAAAAGGCATCAGAGTTGATTCGCTCTGCATAGGCTGTACAGAGCAGCTCCACACTGTGCCACTAGAAGAAACTGCATGTGAAAGTATTCATTATTGTATGTGACTCAAAGCAGTTATGGGAGCAAAGTTTGAGCCTGAAAAGAATTTTGCGCCCAGAGCAATTGCCCTTTGTTCCCCCCTCCTGTGCTATACCACTGATTATAAAATATAACTGCATTTATTAAATGTCTAACTTAGTCAATATGGCTGAGAAAATATAGATTAAGGATTCAATCCTTGGTTAGGAAAAGTTAGAGTGTAAATGTCATTTCAGTGAGAAAAAAAACAAAAACAAAACACAATACTGCACTGGTTGTTAATGATGACTGCTAGATAATACTTTTTTTGTGCCATATGCATTATTTTCTCATATTTTTCTATAGTTTTTTAAAAGCCGCATTTTATGGCTCTGTGGGTGTGGCCAGCACTGATAAGAAGCAGTGCAATGTGACAGCAAGAAGGGGTTAACAGAGATCCTGACTGCGCTGTGTGGAGCCAGATGACAGATCAGAACATTGTGCCAAGGGCAGAGGAGTTTACACTGATCCTGACATTCTGACATTGCTCAGCACTGTGCTGTACCCTAAGATAATCTGATACATTGTCACCTCACCAGCTGCAGTCACTAACTCGCACACAGTGTGGCCGCACCCCCTTTTCCTTATATGGTTACATGCTTTGTATTCTGTAAGAAGATGGATCTGACTGATAATGGACACATGTCTACTTCAGACACAGTCTAGTGGGGACAACTTGTGGAAGTTTTATGAATGGTTTTCAACCAGATTCTCTTATAAAGTATATTTGAAAGTTGATGTAAATCTCATTATTAACAAATAAAAATTGAAACCATGGTTATGCTTTAAAGTATTGGTGACTGATTCATTGATCAATTTTGCTAAGTTTTATTACACAGGATAGTTAGAAAGCAGACCACATGCATAAGATTATATTATTTATTATTATAGAGTGATTTATTCCATGGCACTTTACATGTGGAAAGGGCATACATAGACAAGTACAATATACATGAACAATATAAGGCACACAAGGTACGGAAGGAGAGAAGACCCTGCCCTTGAGGGTTCACAATTTACAAGGGACAGGTGAGGATACAGTAGGAGAGGGTAGAGCTGGTTGTGCGGTGGCTTTGTGGATGAGGCTCACTGTAGGTTGTAGTCTTGTTGGGATAGGTGATAAGTGATTACTGAATTATTGACTCAGTGTTTTCATCACCAGCTGCTTACTAACATGGTCAATGCACCCTAATAAGAGAACTAAAGACTGTTGGGTCCCTGTTCCGCTGACAGTAGCTCCCAGCTAGCAGTTTGCCAAGGTCCAAAGACATTTATTTTTCAACACTTGCAATCCAAACCATTAGGGGCAGGAGGATTTGATGGTTGTTCCCTCTCAAATGACTTCTGAACTCCTTGATATCTATAATTTTTAACATGGGATCCCTGTAGAGATTGTCCTCCTTTCTTGAGTAAAGATATTGCCCATATGGACAGGAACTCTCTCTAGCAGCTCTATTGTAGGCCAACCTTGTTTTCATTACTGATATCAGTAGAGGGTGATGGTGGTCCATTGGAAAGTTTTACCTAATTTATTTGCTAAAATTGTGGCACCCTATAACGGGTGCACTTGGCAGGTACCACGAACCATTGGGAAAGACGATGTGGCTAGCTTGATCTCGGTTCTCCCGCCATGAGGCCTAATAGTGATTTAATGGGCTACAACTTCTGCATCTTATATTGTCCATCAATGTTATTCTCTTTCTATTCTTTTGTTTACTATAAATTGTTCCACCATCTACCGCTATTGTACTATGTATGGACAATCACCATTATCCTATCAATCACTAAAACATTTCACAGTTCTCCATAATAGAAGAATGAAGCTGCATTCACCGATACCATCACAAGAGCAAATCCTGAAATGAAACACAAAGAATCAATGCAAGCTGGATTGTACATTGTAATATGAAAATCACTTTCTACTTCCCAGGTTGGTAAATCATTAGAAAATAATAATGGATAAAACCTGAGCATTATAAAACATTCTATGATACAATGACAAAATTGGACTTAAAGAGGTTATGCTGGACTATTGTATATTTTTCTTGTGGTTCGGAGAACTTACAGGCAGGTAGTTGCTGCCTATTCTGCTTGGTGCCGATCTCTGCCGTTCAGGGTGTTCATGGACTGCTCCCGCCGGCGATTCTGCTGCTTCCTTTGACCGCACATTAACAGAGCAGCTCCTCCTCTTCCGACCTGCTCCATGATGTTGATGGACAACTGACCACCTGACGTAAATATCTGATCAATGAGAGGATACCCCAAATCTTGTAAAAATGGGATATTCCCTAACATTATTCTTTAGGTCAAAGAGGTCAATGAAAACATATTATGCAAGAGGAATATCTACCTATTTGGATGGCCCTTCCCATGGTATTACAAGTTTGTAAGTGATTTCTCATCTAACATGAAGAATATTATTACATGCAGACTTTAGACTAAGATAATTTACGGTAAGGATACTTAAAGCACCACTCCACCACTTTTTATCCACCACTGGAGTGGTGCTTTAAATCTAAGCCCCCCGCCCCCAGTCTTGAGATCAACTTCCAGCGGCTTCATCGTTTTTCGATGCCACGGCGCCATTTTGTACCCATAACGTCCGACTGGCCAGAAGTCAGAAGTTACATCGTATGGTCTCAATACAAGTGTATGAGAGCAAGAACGAGGCCAGAATGAGGCTCTCATAGAGATGTATTGAGTTGTGACCTCTGGAGTTGTCGACAGAACACCTTTCGCTGGAGGCTGTTGGGATCACCGCTGGAAACAGATGAAGCACCGGAAAGAGAGTAATCAGACAGGGTGCAGGGGACTTACATCTAAAGTCCAAACCAGCGGTGATATAATAAAAACCCTGGAGTGGTGCTCAGTGGTCCACTGGGACGAGGCACTCGGTACCAGACCGGGGTATCACGGGGGGTATCATGGCAGTCCTTGGTCCGGACCGTGTCCCGAGCCCACAAGTAAAAGGGGAATATTTACAGGGGATGTTGTCGTGATGCCACCCATGGGTTGTGGCCAATGAGGGGACCACCGCTGCATTGTACCTCTGTCAGGAGGATGGATGGATGATGCTGCAGCTAGATGGATGAGACCTCTGTGGGTCAGGGCTGATCCTGACAGGGTGTAAGGGTGTAATACAGTTCTGTATTCAGGGAATCACACACAAGAGACAGAAGCAGTGTTCACCGAGTTAACTTGCAAGTTCTTAGTGCAGTTTACACAATTTACGGTACAGTTCACACAATTAACTCCGAACAGTCTCTGAACCCTCTGCAGCCAGGCTTCCTCTCTGAGACCCTTCACTTTCTCTGTAAACTTTCCGGCTTTTCTCTCATCTGTTCTTCCTTGTGGGTTGTATGACGGCAACTCGGTCCCTTTATCTGGCTTCCCCCTGTGTGTATAATAGGCTAGTCTGGGTCTTTTGGTGCTACTGTGCCTCCAACCCATGTGGTAGGAACTCTGACCTGAAATCAGAGTCCCTCATCGGTTTGTCTGGGATCCGGCGTATAGCTGCAGTCCCCCTCAGAGCCGACACTCTGGTCCCAGCCTAGCCTTGGGTGTCCCTGTCTTGCAAGGAATCACCGGGCTCTCTCCGACCATGTGACTATCCAGGTACATCAAGGGAAACCTGTCCTGCATGTAATCGGTCAACGCTGTCGTACTCCCCGGACGCGGTGGCACCGGTTCGGTCTCTGTCCTTCCCTTCCTTTGAGCTGCAGGCTTTGGAGCGGGCTTTCTCTCCAGGGAACGGTGTCTCACAGGATTCTGTGCCTCCAGGTAGCCCTGTCCCTCAGGAAAGTGTCACTTTATGCTTGGTCTTGTCTTTACCTCTCGATACCCACTGGCTTACTAACTCACTCCGCCTACTGTTCTCCTTTTGTACCTGACCTGTCACCTCACCTACATTCCCACCCACTTCCCTCTAAACCCTGTAACCCCTTGCCGACTAGAGTCCCGGTGTAACAGGCCAGATTAACCCCCCGACCAGAATATACCCGGGGATAAAGTGGCCTAGCCCAGATTATACCCCGGGTATATTCTGGCCTAGCCCAGTTTATACCCCAGGGTATAGTTTGGGCTAGGCCAGAATATACCCCCCTGGGCCAGAATATACCCCGGGTATATTCTGGCCTAGCCCAAACTATACCCCGGGGTATAAACTGGGCTAGGCCAGATTATACCCCTCCATATACCACAGCAGCTGTAGATCAGGGGCCCAAGCCGTGCACAGGGCCCCAAGCAATGCATGGGGGCCCGAGGCTGCACGAAGGGGCCTCAGGCAGTGCTAGGGCCCCAGGCAGTGTTAGGGGCCCTAGGCAGTGCATGGGGGCCCGAGGCAGCATACAGGGGCCCCAGGCTACACACAGGATCCCAGGCTACACACAGGGGCCCGAGCCAGCATACAAGGGCCCCAGGCAGTGCACGGGGCCCCAGGCGGTGCACAAGGCCCCAGGCAGCACAAAGTGGCCCCAGGCAACATACAGGGGCACCAGGCAGTACTAGGGGCCCCAGGCTACACACAGGATCCCAGGCTACACACAGGGGCCCCATGCAGCATACAAGGGCCCCAAGTAGCACAAAAGAGCCCCAGGCAACATACAGGGGCCCCAGGCAGTACTAGGGGCCCCAGGCTACACACAGGATCCCAGGCTACACACAAGGGCCAAATGCAGCATACAAATGCCCCAGGCAGCACAATGTGGTCCCAGGCAGCACAATGTGGCCCCAGGCAACATACAGGGGCCCCAGGCAGTACTAGGGGCCCCAGGCTACACACAGGATCCCAGGCTACACACAGGGGCCCCAGGCAACATACAGGGGCCCCAGGCAGTACTAGGGGCCCCAGGCTACACACAGGATCCCAGGCTACACACAAGGGCCACATGCAGCATACAGGGGCCCCAGGCAGCACAAAGTTGCCCCAGGCAGCACAATGTGGCCCCAGGCAACTTACAGGGGCCCCAGGCAGTATTAGGGGCCCCAGGCTACACACAGGATCCCAGGCTACACACAGGGGCCCCATGCAGCATACAAGAGCCCCAGGCAGCACAAAGGGGCCCCAGGCAACATACAGGGGCCCCAGGCAGTATTAGGGGCCCCAGGCTACACACAGGATCCCAGGCTACACACAGGGACCCCAGCCAGCATACAAGCAGTGCACGGGGCCCCAGGCGGTGCACAAGGCCCCAGGCAGCACAAAGTGGCCCCAGGCAGCACTAGGGGCCCCAGGCAACATACAGGGGACCCAGGCAGTACTAGGGGCCCCAGGCTACACACCAGATCCCAGGCTACACACAGGGGCCCCATGCAGCATCCAAGGGCTCCAAGTAGCACAAAGGAGCCCCAGGCAACATACAGGGGCCCCAGGCAGAACTAGGGGCCCCAGGCTAGACACAGGATCCCAGGCTACACACAGCGGCCACATGCAGCATACAGGGGCCCCAGGCTACACACAGGATCCCAGGCTACACACAGGGGCCCCATGCAGCATACAAGAGCCTCAGGCAGCACAAAGGGGCCCCAGGCAACATACAGGGGGTCCAGGCAGTGCTAGGGGCCCCAGGCTACACACAGGATTCCAGGCTACACACAGGGGCCCCAGCCAGCATACAAGGGCCCCAGGCCGTGCACTGGGCCCCAGGCGGTGCACAAGGCTCCAGGCAACATACAGGGGCCCCAGGCAGCACACAGGATTCCAGGCTACACACAGAGGCCCCAGCCAGCATACAAGAGCCCCTGGCAGCACAAAGGGGCCCCAGGCAGCACAAAGTAGCCCCAGGCAACATACAGGGGCCCCAGGCAGTACTAGGGGCCCCAGGCTACACAGGATCCCAGGCTACACACAGGGTCCACATGCAGCATACAGGGGCCCCAGGCAGCACAAAGTGGCCCCAGGCAGCACAAAGTGGCCCCAGGCAACATACAGGGGCCCCAGGTAGTACTCTTGGCCCCAGGGTACACACAGGATCCCAGGCTACACAAGGGCCCCATGCAGCATACAAGAGCCCCTGGCAGCACAAAGGGGCCCAGGCAGCACAATGTGGCCCCAGGCAACATACAGGGGCCCCAGGCAGTACTAGGGGCCCCAGGCTACACACAGGATCCCAGGCTACACACAGGGGCCACATGCAGCATACAGGGGCCACAGGCAGCACAAAGTGGCCCCAGGCAGCACACAGGGACCCCAGGCAGCACACAGGGGCCCCAGGCTACACACAGGATCCCAGGTTACACACAGGATCCCAGGCTACACACAGGATCCCAGGCTACACACAGGGGCCCCAGGCAGCATACAAGGGGCCCAGGCAGTGCACAGGGCCCTAGGCAGTACAAAGTGGCCCCAGACAACACAAAGTGTCCCCAGGCAACAGAAAGTGGCCCCAGTCAGCAGAAAGTGGCCCCAGGCAGCACACAGGGGACCCAGGAAGCACACGGGGTCAGAGGCAGCACAAGGGTGGGGGAGAGACAGCGCGCAAGGGGGCAAGAGACAGCGTTCAGGGCCCCTTTGTGCTGCCTGTGATCCTGTGCGTAGCTTGGGGCCCCTGTGTGCTGCCAGGGGCACCTTTGTGCTGCCTGAGGCCAATTTGTGCTGCCTGGGGCTCCTAACACTGCCTGGGGTCATTGTATACTGGCTGGGGACTCTGTATGTGGCCTGGAGCCCTTTTGTACTGCGTGGAGTCACTTTGTGCTGCCTGGGGCCCCGTGCACTGCCTGGGGCCCTTATATGCTGGCTGGGGCCCCTCTGTGTAGCCTGGGATCCTGTGTGTAGCCTGGGGCCCCTAGTACTGCCTGGGGCCCCTGTATGTTGCCTGGAGCCCTTTTGTACTGCGTGGAGTCACTTTGTGCTGCCTGGGGCCCCGTGCACTGCCTGGGGCCCTTATATGCTGGCTGGGGCCCCTCTGTGTAGCCTGGGATCCTGTTTGTAGCCTGGGGCCCCTAGTACTGCCTGGGGCCCCTGTATGTTGCCTGGGTCCACTTTGTGCTGCCTGGGGCCCCTTTGTGCTGCCTGGGGCCCTTGTATGCTGCATGGGGCCCCTGTGTGTAGCCTGGGATCCTGTGTGTAGCCTGAGGCCCCTACTACTGCATGGGGCCCCTGTATGTTGCCTGGGGCCACTTTGTGCTACCTGGAGCCCTTGTATGCAGCATGGGGCCCCTGTGTGTAGCCTGGGATCTTGTGTGTAACGTTGGGCCCCTAGCACTGCCTGGGGCCCCTGTATGTTGCCTGGGGCCACTTTGTGCTGCCTGGGGCCCTTGCATGCTGGCTGGGGCCCCTGTGTGTAGCCTGGGATCCTGTGTGTAGCCTGGGGCCCCTAGTACTGTCTGGGGCCCCTGTATGTTGCCTGGGGCCCCTTTGTGCTGCCTGGGGCCCCTTTGTGTTGCCTGGGGCTCTTGTATGCTGCATGGGGCCCCTGTGTGTAGCCTGGGGCCACTTTGTGCTGCCTGGGGCCCCTGCATGCTGCATGTGGACCCTGTGTGTAGCCTGGGATCCTGTGTGTAGCCTAGGGCCCCTAGTACTGTCTGGGGCCCTTAGTACTGCCTGGGGCCCCTGTATGTTGCCTGGGGCCCCTTTGTGCTGCCTGGGGCTCTTGTATGCCGCATGGGGTCCCTGTGTGTAGCCTGGGATCCTGTGTGTAGCCTGGGGCCCCTAGTACTGCCTGGGGCCCTTAGTACTGCCTGGGGCCCCTGTATGTTGCCTGGGGCCCCTTTGTGCTGCCTGGGGCTCTTGTATGCTGCATGGGGTCCCTGTGTGTAGCCTGGGATCCTGTGTGTAGCCTGGGGCCCCTAGTACTGCCTGGGGCCCCTGTATGTTGCCTGGGGCCCCTGTATGTTGCCTGGGGCCCCTTTGTGCTGCCTGGGGCTCTTGTATGCTGCATGGGGCCCCTGTGTGTAGCCTGGGATCCTGTGTGTAGCCTGGGGCCCCTAGTACTGCCTGGGGCCCCTGTATGTTGCCTGGGGCCACATTGTGCTGCCTGGGACCACATTGTGCTGCCTGGGGCCCCTGTATGCTGCATTTGGCCCTTGTGTGTAGCCTGGGATCCTGTGTGTAGCCTGGGGCCCCTAGTACTGCCTGGGGCCCCTGTATGTTGCCTGGGGCTCCTTTGTGCTACTTGGGGCCCTTGTATGCTGCATGGGGCCCCTGTGTGTAGCCTGGGATCCTGTGTGTAGCCTGGGGCCCCTAGTACTGCCTGGTGCCCCTGTATGTTGCCTGGGGCCACTTTGTGCTGCCTGGGGCCTTGTGCACCGCCTGGGGCCCCGTGCACTGCCTGGGGCCCTTGTATGCTGGCTCGGGCCCCTGTGTGTAGCCTGGGATCCTGTGTGTAGCCTGGGGCCCCTGTATGCTGCCTCGGGCCCCCATGCACTGCCTAGGGCCCCTAACACTGCCTGGGGCCCTAGCACTGCCTGAGGCCCCTTCGTGCAGCCTCGGGCCCCCATGCATTGCTTGGGGCCCTGTGCACGGCTTGGGCCCCTGATCTACAGCTGCTGTGGTATATGGAGGGGTATAATCTGGCCTATCCCAGTTTATACCCCGGGGTATAGTTTGGGCTAGGCCAGAATATACCCGGGGTATATTCTGGCCCAGGGGGGTATATTCTGGCCTAGCCCAAACTATACCCCGGGGTATAAACTGGGCTAGGCCAGAATATACCCGGGGTATAATCTGGGCTAGGCCACTTTAACCCCGGGTATATTCTGGTCGGGGGGTTAATCTGGCCTGTTACACCGGGCTCCGGGTTGGGTGCTGTGTCTTGTGGGTGTGTGTTTTGAAGGTGTTTGGCGTACAAACTGTCTCCTATCTGCCTGGCTGCATTTCCTACCTGTGGCCTCCCTGGTCACAGGGGCGCCACAGTGCTTTAAAACCAGAAACAAAAAGAAAATATAAGTAGCATTATTAATGTAAAATATATAAAAAAAATGTAACCTACACCATCAGACAGCAAACAAATATGCACAAGGGCTTCTCCCTTCCTAACTAACTGCAGATATTGAGATACTGGGGAGAAGAAAACTAAAATAAAAAATTGAACATACAGAATTTTAATATATGACAGATCCTTTCTTCTCAATGGAGATATCAATGTTTCTAGCACAGAACTCTCTCTCGTCTTGAAATAAGCTTCATGCTTGGCCGAGCTCAGTGCAGTTTTATGGAGGAGGTGACAAGAATGGTTCTCAGCTTCTCTTACATGTATGGGCAGTATTAGATGTCTACTTTTCTGGAAATAACGTGGTGCCCCTGTGGATCCGGTTGCCACAGAGATACTGCACCCCTGTTAGGGTGTAGTATCCCACTCACGGGTAAGAGGGCACAGACCGGTGCCCAGACACCCAGATCACACTAGGAACCATTGTAGTGGGTTTGCGTGGTGAAGGAAGTAGTTAGAGGGAACACTTGGGAAGGAGTGAGGCCAGGAAGAACACACGTAGATGACGTGGGACACGTGACAAAGAGTATAAGAAGAGTGGGAAAGATCTAGAAAGGAGGAGAGACAGTTGAACAGCAGAGAGGAGAGTTGCTGCAGAGAGAGAGAAAAGGAGAGTGAAGCAGCTAGAGTCAAGTTGGAGGGAAGCTAGAGAAAGAAAGCCACAGAAGGAATAGAACTCGAGACAAGTGTCCAGAGGCCAGACTGAGGAGCAGAGAAAAGGAACTAGCTGGTTCCAGGAAGAAGAAAGGTTCCAGAGGTACGGGCAGTGACAATTCCACCCGTGGGACTTGTATCCATTGTCAAATGCAGGCAGTGGAGTGACTATGCCGAAGAAAGGGGCACCGGGACCCCAAGACTAGTGGAGAATACAGACCAACTAGCAACCCAGAGACTGTGTGGCACTTCCATGGTGACACGGTTGACAACCGCGCACATCTGCTGAAAAGGTGACAACCATAGGGCTAAGGGAGATACAGCAGGTTTACCCCTTAGAAAAGCCCACAAGGCTAAAGGCAGGACGGGTGAGGCAAGCACAGTGTGAAGCGGCAGAGAAAGGACAGAGAAGGGGTGCCGGCTACGTGCCATCTTACTACCCAGGAGTAGCTGGATCCATGCCTCCCAGAACCCAGTGCTCAGCGGGCTGTTGCACAAAGTCTGTGAGTAAAACATCTGAAGACTGCAACCCGCTGTGTCTGTGAACTTTCTTACTCCCCAAAAGCACCAGAAACACAAATACCAACTCACTCAGGTACCTCAAACTGCCTTGGGGGTCAGCCCTACCCGTAGAGGGCTTAAGAACATTGCTGCCTCCCAACCATCGGCCCCTAGGAGAACTGTCATGCAGTTACAAGTATCCCTAGGTTTCGGCACTTGCGATAGATGCGGCTGCGAAAAAACCGTGGTCAGACGCGTTTTTTTCGCGGCCGCATCTGTTGTAAGTGCAGAAACCGCACCGCCATTATGCGGTAAATGCGGCAGATGCGTTTTTTCACTGCAACTGCCGCATTTTTCTAATAACGCTGATGTGAAAGGGGCCTAACTCACTTTTATAGTGCTACTAGTAAAAAGGCCCGATGCAATTGCATCGGTAGCGCGGTGAAATGAATTGTGTGTATACAGGTGGGTCAGTGGGTAGCAGAGTATAGAGGCGGCTCTGTGGGCAGCAGAGTATAGAGGCGGCTCTGTGGGCAGCAGAGTCCAGAGGCGGCGCTGTGGGCAGCAGAGTCCAGAGGCGGCGCTGTGGGCATCAGAGTCCAGAGGCGGCGCTGTGGGCATCAGAGTCCAGAGGCGGCGCTGTGGGCATCAGAGTCCAGAGGCGGCGCTGTGGGCATCAGAGTCCAGAGGCGGCGCTGTGGGCATCAGAGTCCAGAGGCGGCGCTGTGGGCAGCAGAGTCCAGAGGCGGCGCTGTGGGCAGCAGAGTCCAGAGGCGGCGCTGTGGGTAGCAGAGTGAGTGAGGTGTGGGTGAGTGGGGGCATGTGGGGGAGGTAAGAGGGGTAAGCAGGTACAGAGTGGGGGCATGAGCAGGGGCAGTGTGGGTGATTGGGGGGGGGAAGCAGGGGCAGTGTGGGGAGTGAGGAGATAGGGGGGGTAAGAGGAGTGAGCAGGGGCAGTGTGGGGAGTGAGGAGATAGGGGGGGTAAGAGGAGTGAGCAGGGGCAGTGTGGGGAGTGAGGAGATAGGGGGGGTAAGAGGAGTGAGCAGGGGCAGTGTGGGGACTGAGGGCATAGTGTGGGGAGTGAGGAGATAGGGGGGGTAAGAGGAGTGAACAGGGGCAGTGTGGGGACTGAGGGCATAGTGTGGGGAGTGAGGAGATAGTGGGGGGGGGTAAGAGGAGTGAGCAGGGGCAGTGTGGGGACTGAGGGCATAGTGTGGGGAGTGAGGAGATAGTGGGGGGGTAAGAGGAGTGAGCAGGGGCAGTGTGGGGACTGAGGGCATAGTGTGGGGAGTGAGGAGATAGGGGGGGTAAGAGGAGTGAACAGGGGCAGTGTGGGGAGTGAGGGCATGGGGGGGGGGTAAGAGGAGTGAGCAGGGGCAGTGTGGGGACTGAGGGCATAGTGTGGGGAGTGAGGAGATAGTGGGGGGGTAAGAGGAGTGAGCAGGGGCAGTGTGGGGACTGAGGGCATAGTGTGGGGAGTGAGGAGATAGTGGGGGGGTAAGAGGAGTGAGCAGGGGCAGTGTGGGGACTGAGGGCATAGTGTGGGGAGTGAGGAGATAGTGGGGGGGTAAGAGGAGTGAGCAGGGGCAGTGTGGGGACTGAGGGCATAGTGTGGGGAGTGAGGAGATAGTGGGGGGGTAAGAGGAGTGAGCAGGGGCAGTGTGGGGACTGAGGGCATAGTTGTGGGGAGTGAGGAGATAGTGGGGGGGTAAGAGGAGTGAGCAGGGGCAGTGTGGGGACTGAGGGCATAGTGTGGGGAGTGAGGAGATAGTGGGGGGGTAAGAGGAGTGAGGAGGGGCAGTGTGGGTGAGTGAGGAGATAGGGGGTTAAGAGGAGTGAGGAGTGTGGTTGAGTGTGGGTAAAGCAGGGGCAGATGTGGGGGCAGAGGTGCGGGCCGGCGCACCTGTAACCTTACTTGAGGAGCAGAGGGTGGAGGAGCGGGTTGTTATGAGTCTGCAGGGCATGGGGGGGCGTGCAGGATACAATGCTAGTGCGGCGGCGGCGCCATCCTACCGTGATCCGCTGCGGCGGGCTGCGTCATTGAGGAAGGCGTCGGGTGATGGTGGCGGCGGCCGCGGCGGGCCGAGTCATTGAGGAAGGCATCAGGTGATGGTGGCGGCGGCCGGTTTTCTCCTGGCGCTCCCCCTGGCTGTTGTCACTTGTGCCTGAGGGATCGCACTGTCCTAGTGGAGTTCAGGACCTGTGGTGATGTCACAGTCACGTGACACCAGGTTACCATGGAGTAAGCTGGTGTCACGTGATTGTGACATCACCACAGGTCCTGGAGTGCAGTAGAAGAGGTCTGCAGACACTCGGAGCCTGCGGCAGCCACCGGCAGCGACCGGAATCCTGGAGGAAGCCTGGAGGGAGACGGCGGGGGCTCGGGGAGAGGTGAGCATATTTTTTTTTTTTTCAAGTGTAGTGCGGGTCTGCGGCTCGTGATGACGCTGCGCGTCATCACTCGCAGTCCCGCGCAAAGCATGTTGGGATTCGGCGACAACGCCCGAATTCCCAACTGCGGATTATATAAGTAGATTAATTGCACTGTGCTTTGCATACATCATCATCATCACTGTCCCCATTGGGGCTCACAGTCTACATTCCCTATCTTTGGAGTGTGGGAGGAAACAGAAGAACCTGGAGAAAACCCACACAAACACTGGGAGAACAAACAAACTCCTTGCAAATGTCATCCTTGGTGGGATTTGAACCCAGGACCCCAGTGCTGCAAAGTAACAGTGCTACTAACTGTGCAGGGCCGCACCGTCCATTGGACAGTGTGAGCCCTCATACTCAGGCGGCAAGCAGGCAGTGGGAGCGGCTGTGTAGAAGGGGATGGTGCTATCTCCACACAGCCGCTTCCTGCCTTCCGGGCGCCGCACAGCATGCTGCACAGAGCCCTGCGGCCATCCTCCGCTCCACATCTGCGGCAGGGTAGCTGACAGCACCAACCCCCCCGCTCCTCACTTGCGGCGGGGGAGCTGACAACACCACCCCCAAACCCCCACCGCTCCTCACATGTGGCTGGGGAGCTGACAGCACCCCACTCCTTTCTCTCCCCGCTCCTCAATTATGGCTCAGGCGGCAGGGGTGCTTGATGCACCACTGTAACTGTGAATGGGGGAATCTTACTGCTTTGCAAAGTTATTGCATTACATATCTACATCAGAGACCACAGAATCAATTTTTCGGTCAACTAGAGAAATCTGTACTTTCATCAATAAATGTAGAAAATAATTTTTAAAGATTTATCTATTCCTTGTTGTAATACAAGGGAGAGTTATAAATGAACGAGCAAGTAAAACAAAAAAGATTGCACGCTTTGGGCTAAAAACCATGGGAATTAATGTTAAATGTTAATGAAGAAACAGATGTTCCTTTACTTTGGCCATTTTTAAAACAGATCAGTATACGCATCTGTCTACCTTATGGTAATCTATTTCAAAGAACTTTATTATACCCTAATATAGGCATGGAAAAGGCCAGGAACTGTTTGGTGGGACAGTGAGACTTGTTGGGTCAATGCGGGTGCTTTTTCCCAGCATGCGTTTTTGCACTTAGGTGTGGGGCACTCTTAAAAAACGCATGCATGCAAAAACGCATGCAAAAACGCATGTACCATTTAGTGCCATTTAAAAACGCATGCGTTTCCTATAGGGCCCCATGTTAAAAAAATGCATGCATTTTTGAAAAAGCACCAAAAAATGCTGCTTGCAATATTTTTTGGTGCTGAGCCAAAAACGCATCCCAAAAACGCATGGTACATTCAGACATGCGTTTTTGCTATTGGGGCATGCGTTTTTTGCATGGGGGCCTATGGATGCGTTTTTGCATGCATTTTCAAAAACCGCAAGTCTCAAAAACGCATGTAAAATCTGCAAGTGTGACCCTAGCCTAAATTATTAGGAGGCTTCTTGAAAACTAAAAGGTCTTACTCTTTACATATGGAATAAAAATGTAAAGAAAAACATTTTAGGGAGAATTTTTTGACCTTCAAGCCATTAGGATGCTACATACTAAAGAGGTAGGGGTGTTGTTCTGGTTAGATTGGTAAAAAAAATTAATAAAAATTTACCCTACAGACCAGGGTCCCCAACCTTTGGCTTTGGAGCCACATGTGGCTCATGGGCCCCTGATGTGTGGTTCGTGGCTGTCCTCCAGCTTGGTACATAAACACCAGGTCTAGTACACAGCTATGAAGAGCTGGTGTATAGATGAAAACTTGGGTGAGTAGCCCTGCACATAAGAGCAGATCTGAAGGGGGTAATATAGGAATCTTTGGACCTTGGTATACTACCTCTGTGTAATTTCTGTGGAAAAGCTTTAGTTGCCATTATACCAGTAATGGGGCTCTAAGTGTCACCACTGTGTGTGTGTGTGTGTGTGTGTGTGTGTGGGGGGGGGGGAGTGTCGGGAGCTGGATGTGGCTTGCGACCCTCTCTGAGTTGGATGTGGCTGGCAACCGTCTCTCAGAGTTGAACGTGGCTCTCAAGGTCAGAAAAGTTGGGGATCTGTGATCTAGACCATGAATCTGGACCTCTGATCTAGACCATGAATCTAGACCTCTGATCTAGACCATGAGTCTAGACCTCTGATCTAGACCATGAATCTAGACCTCTGATCTAGACCATGAATCTAGACCTCTGATCTAGACCATGAATCTAGACCTCTAATCTAGACCATGAATCTAGACCTCTGATCTGATCTCTCCTCCACACTTATTCATTCCTCACCCAATCATCTCCAAGATTTCTCCCGAATGTCCCCCATCCTCTGGAATTCTGCGCCTCAACACGTCCGATTATCCACCACACTTGGATCCTTCAGAAGGAACATGAAAACCCATCAGGTAAGCTTACAGCCTGCAATGACCATGCTGCCACCCCAACATCACCAGAGCTGCCGCCTAACCATCACCACCAGAGCTGCAGCCTCACCACCACCGGACCTACTGCAACCCCGACCTCCTGTCTCCTCCCCATTGTTTCAATGAAAGTAAGCCCGTGAGGGCAGGGTCCTCTCCCCTCTGTACCAGACTGTCATTGCTAATTTGTCATTGTTAATCCATGTTTTTCTTATATGTAAATTATCTGTTCCAGGCTACGTGCCGGACATAGATCTGGATTAGAATGAGCCTTCAGAAATTGGTGTTGATGTATAATTGAAACAGAACAGGAAAACTGAACTTTGTCTTCTTAGGCTGAAGGCACATGGTGCTAGAGACTCACGTGAGTGCAATGTGAGTGAAACTCGCATTGCACTCGGACCAGTGTTGCCCTATCAGGCAGGGCACACTGGTGCGAGTCCCCCGCACCTAACTCGCATTGCGAGTCCGAAGTGAGTGCAGTCGCAGCACGCTGCAATTGCACGCGATTCTGACACGCGTGAGCGCAATGCAAGTGTATGGGGGCGAGAAAATCTTCGCACCCATACACCACAGGTGCAAGGTGTGCCGCCAAAAACGCTGTCAAAAGCCGGCAAGTTTAAAATTTCCCGCTTTGCCGGGACAGTAAGTAATCATCTTGTAGGCGGACGGGTCCTGGCTGTCATAGCGCAGTACATACGCTATTAGCGTAAGTACATTGTTGGGCAGCGTCCTCAATGAGGAGCTGTCCCAGGTGCTTAGGCTAATTGCGTAGTTAAGCCGCGCTCTCCATGGAGCTGAACATTTCTGCATCACCTCCATGGTCAGAGTACATTAAAACTCCGCCATGGAGGTGATGCAGAAATGTTCAGCTCCATGGATAGTGGCGGCTTAACTACGCAATTAGCCTAAGCACCTGGGACAGCTCCTCATTGAGGACACTGCCCAACAATGTACTTACGCTAATAGCGTATGTACCGTGTTCTGACAGCCAGGACCCACCGGCTTTCAATGCCCAGTACAGAAAGCCGACAAATGCCGGCTATTCATAAATATGCAAATAGAGTCTGTGGAGCCTCAGTTAGGAGTCTCAAACACAGGACTATAGTCCTGTTTTGAGACTCCTAACCGAGGCTCCACAGACTCTATTTGCATATTCATAATTCCCAAGGGCAATGCGCCTAGGAATTCACTGTGTTGAGCGCTTTAGCCAGCTGCCGCAGTGTTTTCTTGACTGGTCTCCCTGAGATCAGTGAATGCTTTGTGGCTATTCATAAATGTCCCCATTTAACCACTGAACTACCAATGATTTTAAGCACCATGTCTCTAGGGAGGGGGGCAATCCCTAGAGACATGTGCCCACTGCTTTGAAACATATTAACCCTTTATTATCGTGGTTCATTACAGCATATGCAGTATCTACATTACAGATGCTGCATATGCAATTTAACCCCACAAAATATACAAAAGTGCCCAGCAGCTGGGTGCTTAGTAATCATCTTGCACCGCTGACACAGCGGTACAAGATGATTACTTACTGTACCGGCAAAGTGGGAAATTTAAACTCTGTGGCTTTGACAGCTGCAGAGCTTTAATTTCCTGACAAATGCTGCCTGCGGTCCTTCAGGACCACGGACAGCATCACAATCATGCAGCACACGCGCACTCACACCTCACAATCGCTGCACACTTACATACATACAGCCAGCCACACTCACCACACGCACCACATCGCACCACACACACCCAACAACACACACAGCACTTGCATCACTGTCGTGCATCAAACACGCTCCGTGTTTGATGCATGACAGTGTGCCTTCAGCCTTACAAACAAATCTGCTGCAGTTTTCACAGCTCTGCTGTAATGCCAAAATGTTGCACCCTGTCTGCCTGTGAGATGGAGGCTGAAGCTGAGAGGAAGCTGCAGATAAGTAATCACATACAGCTCCGCAGTGAGATCAGGGTAGAGGTGGCCATCACATCACACTGGTAACTCTTCCTTTCACTTATAATAAACTCTGGTGCAGATTCTGAGGGAGATCTACGTTTGGCCCATAGATCTTAATAGTTCATTGACATATTAAAAAATGTGGATTTCTCTGGTATAAGCCATCTGATCTCAAATATGAAGGTATCATTTTATTCACCTTCCTATGTCCTACATGCCCAGATAGACGGTTCAGGATGGTTGATCCTACTGACAGATTCCCTTTAACTTCTCGAGTAAAGACATTCAAAGATGCAGTACATGTATTAAGATATGTTCACCTTTTAAATAGGCACATCTTATTTGCAAATCAGTTTAAAGGGAACTAACCAGCAGGATTTAGGGCTATAAAATGCAGCCAGTGCCTTACAGGCACTGGGATGCTGAGTGCAATCATACCTTTACTTGAATGACTCCGTGTTTGATTGTAGAGAAAAGTGTCATAACTCCTGGAAAACAGGGCAGCAGGTGATTGACGTGTGCATCACTATTTGGGGTTTGTTTTTTTTTTATTACTCCCTGTGGGCAACCTTACTCCTCTAAGCAAACCCTACTCCCCTCCCTCTAAAGAGTTACTACACAGCAAATGGGCCACAGGGTGAGTAAAAAACACATCCTACCCATATTGTGTGACAAGTGAATCAATGTGCATGATTTCATCACATTGGAATATATTGAAGTCAAATTTGTTACTGCAACAAACATGCAAACATAATAAAAAATAATTGCCATCAATAGTACTGCAAAACATCTGCTTCCTTTTACCTAAATAGCTTTGCATTTCTCTTAAACTTGGAATTCAGTAATGCTAGAATTGGATTACATCCCTACCTAAAATGGTTACTTTATACCCTAAATCCATACATTTTTTACTTTAAACTAGACTGAGATACTGAATGCCCCTTTTGTGTGACAATTAAACAGAAACTGACAATTAAATCGAAATTCCCAGAGGTTGTTAAAGAAGATGTAACTGCTGTAACACTAAATTAATACTGAACACAAAATTGTGAAATAATCAGGTTTTTCAACATTTCCTTCCCTCCCAGATAGACTTGCTTTCATGCAATGTGATACGCTTCCCTTTGTGTTTAATTAAAATTTCCGTTGTCAGGTTGTCAAGTTGTGTGCAATGTTCCGCCGTGGATTTGTGAACGGTTCCAGATATCTCATTGTTATAACAGATCAAGTTGATTTCTTTTTTTTTTGTGGCCCCTTCAACTCAGCTTTCATTTTTTTCTCTTACTGGGGCACTTTAGCAGATAAGGTATTTTAAGGAGAGACACTGAGGATGATAATGTTAAAAGATCATAGCAATCTCTTATCGGTATTGTTATATAGTGTTACTAATCACATAATTACTTCTTTCACAAAGGTGTTTGGCTCCGTACGAGCAGGAGGCTTTCAGTCGCTGCTCTAACCTCAATTTTCACTTCACAAGAAAATCATTAGTACTTTACAGAAAACCTCCCAAACATTTGGCGCATGAAATAAGCATCTCAGTAGTTCACTCGTATCTGCTAGTTGGAGTTAAACTAAACAATTACCTTCTACGTCCAGCTTCTGATGAAATATTAATGGAATGGTTATGTCACCTCTTTAATTGGGCTTAGAAGTGAATTATATGAGAACTAAAATATACTTCAAAGTGAGGAACAGATCTTCATTAAGGATGCCTGGAGAGGGCTTTCTCCGGTGATTTGGATTCTGGGATGTGAAACCCTCACGAGATATGGAATGGTAATTTGTTGCAGGGAAAACTAACTGTCCTAATGTATATTTAATGCTGGCGTCCCTGCGCTATCCTGCCTCTCTCCTGCACCAGGGACACTGAAACCCTCCCTGCTGCGGCCGGACTGTGCACCTCCTTCCCTCTACATGGCCGCCCACGTGCTCTTCTTCACGCCGCATAGGTTCTCCGGGAGTGTGCTTAAGGGTGGAAACACACTATTCTACATACATACGAGTCTCTTGGACAAGACTCGGATCAGTGACCCTGAACGGCCTCTTCCTCTCTGGACTGGAAAGTCAGCTGCTTGTGTTTTTGTGCAGCATCACATTCCCATCCAGAGAGGGAGAGGCTGTTCAGGGTCAAGTAGGGTAGTGTGTTTCCAGCCTAATGCGTGTTGCGGCACTCCTTCCCTGCTCTTAAAAGGCCAGCGCTCTATTACCTGGAGTGCCCCTCATCCTTTGGCTGAGAGGCACTAGGTATTTAAGGTATCCTCCCACTAGGGGAGGTGCCTGAGCAACAGTGTTAGTTTAGTCAGTTGTCTGTCTGCTCACAAGCTGGTTGTCAGGTCATGTTTCCCTGTGTCCTTTACCTATACCTGTGCCCACCTTCCCATATGTGGTAGTATCTGACGTGCTTCCTGTACCTGTCTGTATCTACAATCCTGTCCTCTACAGCTATCCTGGCTGCACCCACCTGCACTACAGATTGTACTTGCCTATACATGAGTCCATCCCTGCATCCTTGGCCATCAGGATCAGATGCCACAGTTCCTCCCTTGGTCCAGTGGGTCCACTACTGCTTGACTCCTTCCAATGAGAGTAACAGCATGAATTGACAAACAGAAGAATTGTGAATACAGCTCTGGGCTGGACACCGTAAACATGGACTGGAGTCTGCTGACCATCTAATGTGAATAGACCATCCCAACTCTCCCCCAACAAGATGATTCTTTCTCCAAGCAGAATAGCTACCGCCAAATAAACTCGGCCTGAGCATTTTTGTGTATGGGGAAGATAGTTCAAAGAGCATAAGACTGAAAAAAGATGTTTGGGCACCACGTGTCAGGATATTGGGGATATAGAGATGAGCATAACTAAATTGACTGGAGAGTTTGCAGTCACACTTGTACTCTGGAGCGTTGCATTGTCTAAAGGGTAACTTTGTCCTATTTGAGAAGACCAATGTTAAATCCTATGATAGTTGGGGCTCCTATTGGACATTTTGCTTCGGAGCCTGAAAACTTCACTATACCATTGAATGCAGAGGTAGAAATCACACACCCTTTTATTACAGTTAAAGGGAAATTATCACATGGAAAACTGCTATTAACCTGCAGCTATGGGGTTAGTCTGCAGGTTGTTAGCATTCTGAACCTGCCTGGTGCCTGCATATCAAACCTGCTGCCTGGAGGAAATGAACTTTAATCATCCTGGCAGTGTTCCATTTTTCGTCATGGGGCAGCCCGGCAAGGGTTCAGTCAGTGCTCTCTATATAGAGAGTGTTAGCTGTATTTGCCCCTCGCACTGACTTACAGCTGGTTCTAATGCAGAGTGGCTATCAGTCAGTGCATGGGGCGTGCTTACAGTCACCACTCTCCATACACGGAGAGGATGACAAAGCTGGTGCCACCTCTATGACTGAAAACCGGAACGCTGCCGGAGGAGTAAAGTTTATTTCCTGTTGGCAGCGGGGTTCAATGTGCAGGTGCCGGGCAGTTTTTAATAAGCCTAGACAAAAAATATACAGGGTGGGCTATGAAAAAATGCTTATCTATGGGTATGGCAGTATCTGCTGTCTTGTGAATGAACACACCCAGTTATATGGAAATGTTCTACATCAAGCATGATGCATTGCAATGGGTCTCAATGCTATCATAAGTAATAATAAAACTGCAATGCCCCGCATGCTTCTGTTAATCCCCATTCTTCAAAGAAAAAACAAAAAAATGATTCAGAGCATAAGTTGGTATACTTGCAATATTTAAGAGCAAGTTTCTAGAAAAATAATAAGGTGTGAATCTAACCATATAATTTAAATCTACAAAGAGTGCACATTAAAATAATTTCTTTATTAGTTATTACTAAAATCAGTCAGTGGTGTGTGTATACCCTACACCTGTATCTGGTAAATTAGCTGAACAGTTGTGGAGGCAGACCCCTATATATCTATCCTTGTTCTGCCAACTGTCCCTGCCTGACTACGGAGATTTAGACACATAACATATCTGGTGTCCCCGTTCCTCGGCGGCTCGCCCTAGTGTCCCTATATCTTCACTAGGGGTATTTACTACCGGCAGGGTTCCTATGCTTTTCAATGAGTTAGACTAAAAGAGAGCCTGGGTCAACCCCCAGTGCCCTCCCTGCGTGTGTGCGTGCTTGGTTTTGGTATCTGAAGTAAGAGGAGTGCTGTCCTAGGTATGTGATTGTACCCTAGGAGGATACTACCATATTAAGACCAATCGCACATGTGAGTCAATATCACACATATCAGTAAATTGTGTGCGATGAGAGGAGAGAAGGTCAATCACCCCAGATCTCACCCCTTACTGTGATATCTGACTGGTCTCAAATATAGTGTGCCCGATGTCGTATGGTTCTCCCCTCCTTCCAAGAATATATATATATATACACACTGTTACTTTTGCCTATTGCTAAGTGGTACTGCCGGTTTAGTGACTAACACATGTGTAAAGCATGGATCAGTAACCCTTTCACGCAGGACTGTTGACACTCCCTGGACACAAGCTGGCACCACACTAACATAGGTTGACCCTGCATAAACCGACTTATTAGCCGCATCTGCAGCCTCTGTGCTGACATGCTGCACAGAGGCTGCAGATGGGGTTAATATGCAGCTAAACCCCTCAATTTACAAAATGTAGTAGCAGCTGGTTTTTTAATAATCATCTTTCACCGCTGCTGTCACAGCGGTAAAAGATGATTTGCTAGTGTACCGGGAAACCGGCAAAATCAAACTCCATGCTTTGACAGCCGCAGAATTTAAATTCACCGGTAAATGCTGTCTGCAGTCCTGAAGTATGCTTCAGGACCGCGGACAGCATCACACTTACACGCACCACACACACACTCATGCAGCACACTTGCAGAACACTCACATGCACACAGCCATGCACACACACCCACACGCACTACACTCGCACCACACTCACACAAAACACGCAACACACTCACATCACTGTCATGCATCAAACACGCTCCCTGTTTGATGCATGACAGTTTGTCTGGAGCCTAAATCTAAATCCCCTTGTTGTTCCAGCGACTTCACCTTTTACTGACACGCTCCTGCCCCGCGGCGCCATCTTGTGCCTGTAGCTTCAGTCTCAACGGAAATCAGAAGTTATGTCACAAGCTTCCAATGCATCTCTATGAGACCCAGAATGAGACCAAAATGTGGTTCTCATAGACCAGTATTGAGTTGTCACCTCTGGCGCACTCCACTGGAGCTGCTGGCAAGTCACAAATCACAGGAGACTGACCGGAGTGGTGGCGATAGAAGATGAATCCTCCAGAAGGTGAGTGTCAGGAGTTGTAGCTCTGAGTCTGCGGTGAATATAAAACGGGTTTTTTACTTCAGACCTGCGAGGGTTAATGTCTGTTGCTGGTCAGGTAATGTGCTTTTGCTGATCAGTTCCACCACCACACCAGTCACATGATCCATCACCTGATGTCATTGATAGAGTGCATTCTATTCAAGACCATCCTGGTGTGTGGAGCGCCCTGTTGATTCTGGAGATCTGCTTCTAGTAGCTTAGCATTTTGTAGCCTTGGACTTGGGCTGCTTCCCTCAAGTATTCGTATCCATTTTGTATCCCCGGTCTGTCAACCTATCCCTATGTTTTATTACCTGCAGTGCACTCTCCAGCCAGTGCACTAGCTAGGGTTTCCTTAGGTGATAGACAGGGACTAGGTATGTGATGGCAGAGGGGGAAAGACCTGCTCAGAGTGTTCAGAGCAGTGAGGGACAGACACAGGGTAATGTCAGGAGGTGTCCCTATCCCCCTTTCCCATTACCATCCCGTTGTCCTCTTGTGTTGCGCCATACGGCAGATATTTTCCTGTCCGTTCATGACAGTGAGTAGAAGATAGGGGTCGTGGACTTAGATTTAAAGCACCATTCCAGTGGTGCAATAAAAAACAATGCTGGAGTGGTGCTTTAAGTTAGAGGTCCCCAACTCCAGTCCTCAAGCCCCCACCAATGGTCCAGGTTTTCAGGATTTCCTTAGCATTTGACGGTTGGTAATTCAATCTCCTGCACAGGAGACGATTCCAGCTGTCAAATGCTAAGGAAATCCTGAATACCTGCACTGTTGGTGGGGGCTGGAGGACTGGAGTTGGGGACCTCTGCTTTAAGCCATCGACTACCGATTATGTGTTATGTCACCACATTTATAGCTTTTAGGTTGAACAGGAAAGTCTGGAAATTCACTAGCAGAAAAATCATGTGTTTCTATCAATAAGCCTGTGTGTACATCACCCTCCATTATCACATTATACCATATCGGAAACTCACACAAAACAATATTGCCCTCCACTGAGAGCCACATGCAAGAAGGACCCCTGAAACGTCAATGGGCTTAGTACATAATGCAAGACTATGCAATGCTATTACAGAGGGAGATAGTTCTAGATATAACATGGAGGGTTAATAGCGAGCATGAAGTCTTCTAAAGACACATTAGGTGAGACACTTGTGCCTTCAGGGGCACTATTCTCCTGTAACAATCTAAGAGCTAGAGTGAAGAATGAAATATAAGACATTTGCCGTCTTTTAATACTAATGACCAAGTGGTGACATATTTAATGGCTCTACGCTAATAAAGGTCACACATTAGCAGCATAAGTGGGGTCATCCCCATATATTCTCTGTATAGGCCATATGGATAATAATAGAGGAAGCCTGGTACTATGGGTATACTCAGTACTCTGCATTGCCGTGCACAATGCGGATACGTTTTTGCATTACTTTCCCACTCCGATTTAGAATGCAGTAGGGATGGCGCGCCGCGGCCCCTGAGCGGTAAAGCACCGGGCCCGGGTGGGTTATTTTTCTTTCTGTTTTTACAAAGCTTTGTGGGTAAAATCAATGAAAATTGAAAGTTTGTGAGTTTTGTTGCCTGTTTGCTTGTTATCTACAAAAAAGAACAACAGCACTAAAGACCAAAGGCGTCGGAAAAACAATAGATTTGGGGAAAGTTATTTTCCTCTCTCCAGACTGCTTTGTTTATTCTGGGAAGTGGGAACAGATAACAAGGCTTATGGGACTTAGCGTGATAAGACAACCACCCCTGGAAAGGACACGCGCAAAAGCACAAATTATCATTCAAAGTCGATTTAACTCTTGAATTAATATCTTATTTACCTGACGACAATGCAGCCTCCTGCAGAATAGGAAATATGATTTCTTCCATCTATATAGATGAGCTGATCATTGGAAATTCGAATCTGCCGTCTTCAGCAAACTATCCCCCAACCATTGACTTGTATCACATAAATACAGGAGCATCTCAATGCATTAGAATGTCATCAAAAAGTGAATTTATTTCAGTAATTCAATACATAAAGTGAAACACATATATTATATAGAGTCATTACACACAGAGTGATCTATTTAAAGTGTTTATTTCTGTTAATGTTGATGATTATGACTTACAGCCAATGATAACCCAAAGGTCATTATCTCAGAAAATTAAAGTAGCCACCAGTAGGAGCCACCAGGAGATGTACTTGCAATGGGTGTCAGCCTGCACAATGGCTGACCAGGTTGGACGGTGTCCAGCGTGATGAGACCTTAGCTTCCGTACTGGCGCCTTGGACAAATGGCTTGTGCTATTAGCTGGTCTGAGATCCTTCTCGGACGCTCGTTCCCTTGGCTCAAGTTCACAGTTGACAGTGCTAGGGCAAGGATTGTTGTGCAGCCAACTTGGGAAAGATAGCCATGTGCTGTGGTCAAGATTGAGTGTTGACCTGAGTTCTATTCTCCACTCAGCTAGTTACAGATCAGTGGAGATGAGATGTCACTGTTCAGGTGCGGCTCTTTTGGTTTTAACTGTTAGTGCAGCAGCACAGAGTTCCAGCTTTGGTATGGTACATGCAGGTTATGAGCCAAGCTTGAACTTCTCCAGGTTGACACTGCAATTTGCCTTTTTGCCGGTCTCTGAAGTATCCAGGGAGGCTGCTGCAGCTGTAGGCTCTGTAGATGCGTTGTAGGAAACGTAGGCTTGTCTCCTGATGACAGCTGAAAGAGTCTTTAGAGAACTGTGGTGCAGGGCTTGGAGTTTCTGTAAGGCCCTTATAGGATTCTTTCCCGTTTCCCACCTGTGTTGTCTCTGAGATGGTAACATAGTGTTCTTGTCATGCCCTGTGTAATCAGCTGTTTCAGCGGTACCATATCTTGAACTGTGATGGGTGTCTTGAACGCAAGAGGACCTTGGATGCTGTTTTCAACAGACGAGGCACCTCGTTTGATAGCAAGTTTGTTGCAGGATGATGCCTGGGAAGTGAACGTGTGATGTTCGACATCCGGCAGTGTGCTGAGTTTGCGTGGGAAGAACATTAGCACCTTCAGAATGGAATAAGCGGTTGAGAAAAGGGCTCCTACTCTGAGCACTGGAGTCTAGCATGGCTTCAACTTGACTAGGCTTGTGATGGTTATAGCTTGGGATACACCATTGCCAGGCAGATCTTTGCACAGGACTTGTCACGAAGACCTTCTCTTGGTGCATGAGGAAGATACCGCAAGATGACTTGTCGCTTGGTCTGTACTCTCCCTGACATGGCTTATGGTGGGAGAAGTGGTGACGTAGGGTCAGGCTGTGATGGATGGAGCACTTGTACATGGTCTTCGCTGTTGCATTCTAGGCACTTGATGGCAATGACACAGTCCTTAGTAAGGTGTTCGGTAGAGGCACAGCACCTGAAGCATACTCGTTCTTGAAGTGGTTTCTGCCTGAAGCCAATGCATTTCTTCAGTGAATGTGGCAGTTTGTGAATTGGACACTGGCCATTCGGGTTTTCCACTTTCTCACATTCATTACCCTTGTCTGGCACTGATGTCAGTGTAGGCAGAACTTCGGTCTTTTCTGCAGACACCGGACCACTGCGGTCTTTGTCGTGAGAGCGTGAACTCTCGTACTTAGGAGATGATGCAGAGCAGTGGGTTCTTCTTAGCAAAAGCTGGGATCGGTTCTGCACTCTGCAATCAACTTGATGAAGTCACAGAAAAAAGAGAACAGAGGGAAAGAGACTTGGTATTGTCTTTTGTAGTTTGAGCCTCATGTGGTCCACTTTTCTTGTATGTTGTATGGTAACTTAGTGTCTATGGGTTTCACCCCACGAGTGGTGTCCAGATAGATGAGGCCAGGTAGATGTGTGTCTATTTTGGGCAGCTGAAGCTTGGACAGCAAGTCGCTGAGTTCCAGAAATTTTGAGGCATCCCTTGCCTAATATTTTAGGAAAGTCTTGATCTTGTTTGAACAATGCGTCTTTGATTGCTTCAGGACTGCCGACACATTTCTCTTCTCTGTCCAAGGTGGTTGTGAGACTAGTCATTGGGTCACTGATGTAGATGGATCTGAGTCTCTTGATTCACTCTGCAGACCGTGGACCTAGCCACCTGATTAGCAGATCCAGCTCTAGAGCAGCAGTAATGTCGAGGTCATTTATTGCAGTTTTGAAGGCGCACTTCCACCCTATGTAATTTTTGGGCTGGTTATCGAACCTTGTGAGACCGGTGTTGGTGAGTTCTCGTGAATCATGTACCTTACAAAGTCAGACATGTCTGTTCTTTCTGCAAGAAAGGATATCAGCTGCAATACTAACACTAGAAAATGGGAAAAGCATATTAGCTAGTGAATGCATGGCTGGCTATGTGCAAAGCTGCTCAATGTGAATAGGGTATACAGGCACAGCAGAAAACTGCTTCATGATACAGAAGAAAAAAAATGAGAAGTTAGCTAATGCAATGGCCATGGCATTTCAGCCCGGTAAACGGCGCCGAGGTCTCTCATACTACCGGGTCCTAACCTTGTGCCTCTTCCTGCAGTGTGAATTGATTGAATGGGTGTCTGTGCCACTAACTGCAATTAAAACCTGCGTGTATGGGTATGTCAGGACCTAGGCTACAGCAGGATGTAGAGTCTCAACATGGCTACAGGGCGGGGGAGGGTGCACGGTCAGAAAACTTATCATACTGACGCTAAAGAGACTGCCGACGACACCTGCATATGTGAAAGGTGCTAGCCAAAAAAAACATCAGCAAGAAAGGATATTGGCTGCAACACTTATTCTAGGGTCACATCCTGATCAGGTTTTGAGCTTTCAAAAAGCTCAAAACGGGAGCAGGTAACACTCCTCCTAGGAGCCCATTATGGTAACCGGATTAATCCGATTACCGTCTCCGGATCTGCAGTCTGCATGAAAAATGCAGGCTGCAGTTTTCACAGCGGTTCTGTGACCCGCAATGTGGTAACCGCATTGCTCAGGATGTGTAATTCTGAGCAGTGCGGTTACCGTATAGTTTGTTCATCCCTGCTGCCGCAGGGATGAACAAACTGTTATCACTGTTAAAAAAGATTAAATATTAATAATAATTGTGGGCAACATGTCTCTAGGGGGTGCCCCCCCCCCCGTAGAGACATGCTGGCCACGCAGGACGGCATGTCATGGGTTAATATACCCTGTACAGTAAGCTGGCTATTGTCGGCTCTGTAGATTTTTCTGAAAGAAGCCGCGGCTTCCCTGTCAGCTGCGCACATACTATACGTAATGTATGTATAGTATGTGCCGCTGTCCAGGGTCCTGTAGGCATTTACAGTAGATCTATGGGAAGCGCGCCGTCATAGATCTACTGTAAATGCCTCGGACAGTGGCCCATACTATACGTACATTACGTATAGTATGTGCGCAGCTGACAGGGAAGCCGCGGCTTCATTGAGAAAAATCTGCAGAGCCGACAATAGCCGGCTTACTGTACAGGGTATATTAACCCATAACATGCTGTCCTTAGTGGTCAGCATGTCTCTAGTGGGGGTGGGCACCCCTTAGAAACATGTTGCCCACACTTATTATTAATATTTAATCTTTTTTAACAGATTTAACAGTTTGCTCATCCCTGCAGCAGCAGGGATGAGCAAACTGTACGGTAACCGCATTGCTCCGGATTACACATCCGGAGCAATCCGGTTACCGGATTGCGGCTTCATCCACACATTTTTCATTAAAAATGTGTGTGAAGCAATTTGTGTTCACCGCATCCGGATCTGGTATCTTCCTATGTAGCAATATCTGTGGGGTACATGATTAAATTATGTGGCTCCCATTAGACAAGGTTTGGGCTGCTGATTTTCTCGGTGTTGAACAAACCTGGTTGGATTTGGAGTTCGGGGCTTTTGCAGCAATCATGGGGCCTGGGTACTCGGACACTCCGGGGCTTAAGTCTCTGATCACAGTGGCGACTCCAGAAGCCATGGCCTCAACTGGACAGTGTTAAAGGGGGTATTTATACGGGAAAACTTTGTTGTGACACCAACTGGAGTTCTGGCCTGTAGGTGGCCAGAGCCTGCTGTGGGGGACCGCCAAGTCATGATGATGTGGTAGCTAGATGTTGCGTCCTCTCCCAGTTAGGACCTGGGTCCCTTGGTAGGTGTAGAATGTGGTTGGGATGAGGAGGAGGATGAAGATTGTTTTGTTATAAGGTGAAGTATCTGCAGGTGGATGCACGGAGGCGCAGGAAGGACCAGATAACACACAGATTTCTTCTGGCTCTTACCATTTACTTGGTGTTGAAACAGATTGCAACCCAGCTGGGGAACTTAGACCAACAAGTGCACAGTTTGACCATCCCAGAGTTATTCAAGGTCCACCTTGCCAAGACACAGCGTATAGTGGCCTTCATAGTAACATAGTAACATAGTAACATGGTTTTTAAGGTTGAAAGAAGACTTTAAGTCCACCTAGTTCAACCCATAGCCTAACATGTTGATCCAGAGGAAGGCAAAAAAAACCCATGTGGCAACACTAAGCTCCACATTGAGGAAAAAATTCCTTCCTGACTCCAGATACGGCAATCAGACTAGTTCCCTGGATCAACGCCCTATCAAAGGATCTAGTATATATATAGTTATCAAGAAAGGCATCCAGGCCCTTCTTAAATGTTAGTAGTGAGTCACTCATTACAACAGCATGTGGCAGAGAGTTCCATAGTCTCACTGCTCTTACAGTAAAGAATCCACGTCTGTGATTATGATTAAACCTTCTTTCCTCCAGACGTAGAGGATGACCCCTTGTCCCAGTCTCAGGCCTAAGAGTAAAGAGATCATTAGAAAGTTCTCTGTACTGTCCCCTCATATATTTATACATTATTATAAGATCACCCCTAAGCCTTCGTTTTTCCAAGCTAAATAACCCCAAGTTTAATAACCTGTCTTGGTATTGCAGACCCCTTAGTCCTCTAATGACTTTTGTCGCTCTTCTCTGGACCCGCTCTAGTTCAGCTATGTCTTTCTTATACACCGGAGACCAGAATTGTACACAGTATTCTAAGTGTGGTCGCACTAGTGACTTGTATAGAGGTAAAATTATGTTCTCCTCATGAGCATCTACAGTGCCTACAAGTAGTATTCAACCCCAGCAGATTTAGCTGGTTGACACATGTAGAATTAACTTGGCATTGTGACATTTGGACTGTAGATCAGCCTGGAAGTGGGAAATGCAGTGCCACAAAAAATGTGTTTTTTTTTTTTTTTTTTAAAGCGTTAAAAGTTAATTCAGAAGGATGAATGGAGATATTTCTGGCCTACGAATTAAGTCGACGGAACACAAAATTGCCGCATATGCTGACGACCTTTTATTTTTTGTGACGCGCCCTGAGATCTCTCTGCCAAACTTGCTGAAAGAATTGGAGACTTTTCATAATCTCTCTAATTTTAAAATTAACAGAGCTAAATCGGAGGCATTAAATGTTTCCCTTCCCGACAGCTTGGTAGGCAGATTAAAAGACGCCTTTACATTTCACTGGTCACCTAAGGCCCTCCGCTACCTGGGATTGCTAATCACACCGGACGTCTGAAATTTATATAATGCCAATTTCC
The DNA here is from genome assembly GCA_033576535.1 of Allobates femoralis. Classification (NCBI taxonomy): domain Eukaryota; kingdom Metazoa; phylum Chordata; class Amphibia; order Anura; family Aromobatidae; genus Allobates; species Allobates femoralis. Next base: position 578,944,783 of record JARQOC010000001.1, read on the forward strand.
CTTCTTTGGTAAAATCAATTAGAGCCGACTGCGAGAGGTGGTTGTCGTCCACCTTTACGTGGATGGGTAGATGCCAACTCTTTAAAATGACTATTCTTCCGAAGATCTTATATTACCTACAGACACTCCCCGTCAGCATACCGTCATCCTTTTTTAAGATAATCTCACAAATTCAGACACGATTCATTTGGAATAATACAAAACCGAGATTGGCAAGATCTATTTTACACAGACGTAAGAGGGAGGGTGGCGTGAATTTGCCAGATATCAAATTATATCACATAGCCAGTCATCTCGCACGGGTGGTAGACTGGTGCAGACATGGAAAGAACAAAATCTGGGTACAGATTGAACAGGACTCTACTTCCCTAAGACTACAGACCTTGCCTTGGACATCAATCAGACGAGATGAGACGGTTTGCGACCACCCGACGATTGGGGCTACCCTCAAGGTATGCGACTATACCCTGGTCAGATCCTTGATGATTCCACACACCTCGACTTTATGTCCGATCCTGAGTCACCCTGGTTTTAAACCCAGCATAGATGACCCTGTTTTCCAATGCTGGATTGCGGCGGGACTAGACAGAGTTGAGAGTTGGGGCGTTGGTGACACTTGGCCCACGCTTGAACAACTTAACTCAATTACGGACCCGAGGGCTTTGGGATTCTGGAGATGCTTACAGCTCACGCATTACCTCCGGAGGTTTCCTCCAAAGTCGTCCTTTATAGGGCCGAAGACGTTATTTGAACATATGTGTCTAGATGCGGATGACTGTAGACATGCGGTATCGAGGATCTATGCGTGTTTGATATCCCCCCGGACCTGCCGGTTCCCCAATTTATGCTTAAGTGGGAAGCTGATCTAGGTCTGGAGCTGTCAATGGACCAGAGATCTGATATATTTACTTTAGCTCACTCCACATCAATATGCTCGAGACTGCAGGAAGCGAATTATAAAATATTGACAAGATGGTATAGAGTTCTTGCCCAATTACACAGGGTTTTTTCCGTCTACTGATCCGGGTTGTTGGAGGTGTAGCGAGGCAGACGGTACCCTACTCCACATATTTTGGGAGTGTAGGAAGCTTAGGCCGTTTTGGTCTGAAGTGACAAAGATCGTTAGGATTGTCACAGAGTGTACAGCTGACCTGGGCCCGGCCCTTTTCTTGTTACATCACTGTCAGATGCCCCTTCGTAAATATAAGCGTTCATTGTTGAGATTTTTAGTTATGGCGGCTAGATCGTGTGTTCCAATGCTCTGGAAGACGGAGAGATGCCCCTCCGTGTCAATGTGGTTGGAGAGGGTGAACGACCTCATGCACCTAGAGGACTTGACCTCCTCAATCCATGACACGTATGTAGCTTTCCGTACTACGTGGTTTTCCTGGATGATGTTTCAACAATCTGATTTATATAAGACTTATAGAGACTGTTAGAAAACCCTTCCTTGGCGGACTCGCCAATTAATTTGGCTGGTCTAGTGGGGTCGCACCTTCTCACCTACGTAGAGGCTTCGCGTTTCCACATAATCTGACACCATCCCTTTCCCCTTCCCTTCCCATCCTCCCCCTCCTCCCCCCACCACCCCTCATGACTACTCTCTTACTGTTCTTTTTCCTCTCTCTTTGATTTTCCTCTCTCCCTTTTACTTGGTCATCTGTCAATATATGATGTTGCAGCAATGACTTCTACTGTGAAGATTGAATATTCATGTAAGGTCTTAAATGGAACATTATGTTGTAGATCCTAACACTTTAAGGCAGTGTCTACTCTGTAGACGCATAAAAATATATAGTATTTGCTGAGTTTGGGCCTAACTGGTTTGGCCACCATATCTACGTGATATTTGTTTGGATATACTGACTGAGAAGTAATGTGTGTTTTCTTCCATGTTATGAAAATTCAAAACTTTTCTAAAATAAAGAATTATAAAAAAAAAAAGTTAATTCAGAGGGTCATTTATTATTCAACCCCTCAAACCACCAGAATTCTGTTTGTCCCCCTAAAGTATTAAGAAGTAGTTCAGGCACAAATAACAATGAGCTTCACATGTGTGGATTAATTATCTCTTTTGCCAGCCTTTTCTGACTATTTAAGACCCTCCCCAAACTTGTGAACAGCACTCATACATGGTCAACATGGAAAGACAAAGGAGCATTCCAAGGCCATCAGAGACAAGATCGTGGAGGGTCACAAGGCTGGCAAGGGGTACAAAACCCTTTCCAAGGAGTTGGGCCTACCTGTCTCCACTGTTGGGAGCATCATCTGGAAGTGGAAGGCTTATGAAACTACTGTAAGCCTTCCACGGCCTGGACAGCCTTTGAAAGTTTCCTCCCGTGCCGAGGCCAGGCTTGTCCGAAGAGTCAAGGCTAACCCAAGGACAACAAGGAAGGAGCTCCGGGAAGATCTCATGCCAGTGGGGACATTGGTTTCAGTCAATACCATAAGTAACGTACTCCACCGCAATGGTCTCCGTTCCAGACGAGCCCGTAAGGTTCCTTTACTTTCAAAGCGTCATGTCAAGGCTCGTCTACAGTTTGCTCATGATCACTTGGAGGACTCTGAGACAGACTGGTTCAAGGTTCTATGGTCTGATGAGACAAAGATCGAGATCTTTGGTGCCAACCACACACGTGACGTTTGGAGACTGGATGGCACTGCATACGACCCGAAGAATACCATCCCTACAGTCAAGCATGGTGGTGGCAGCATCATGCTGTGGGTATGTTTCTCAGCCAAGGGGCCTGGCCATCTGGTCCGCATCCATGGGAAGATGGATAGCACGGCCTACCTGGAGATTTTGGCCAAGAACCTCCGCTCCTCCATTAAGGATCTTAAGATGGGTCGTAACTTCATCTTCCAACAAGACAACGACCCAAAGCACACAGCCAAGAAAACCAAGGCCTGGTTCAAGAGGGAAAAAATCAAGGTGTTGGAGTGGCCTAGTCAGTCTCCTGACCTTAACCCAATTGAAAACTTGCGGAAGGAGCTCAAGATTAAAGTCCACATGAGACACCCAAAGAACCTAGATAACTTGGAGAAGATCTGCATGGAGGAGTGGGCCAAGATAACTCCAGAGACATGTGCCGGCCTGATCAGGTCTTATAAAAGACGATTATTAGCTGTAATTGCAAACACGGGTTATTCCACAAAATATTAAACATAGGGGTTGAATAATAATTGACCAACACTTTTATATTTAAAATGTATAAAAATTCAACTGAGCAACATAACTTTTTGGTTTGTAAGATTTATGCTTCTGTTAATAAATCCTACTCTCGTTTGCAGTTTGAAGGCTCTAACTTATTTGCATCTTATCAAACCAGCTAAATCTGCAGGGGTTGAATACTACTTGTAGGCACTGTATGCCTCTTTTAATGCATCCCATTATTTTATTTGCCTTTGCAGCAGCTGCCTGACACTGGCCACTAAATGTGAGTTTGTCATCTACCCATACACCCAGGTCTTTTTCAGTGACAGTTTTGCCCAGTGTTTTACAATTAAGCACATAATTATACCTTTTGTTTCCTCTGCCCAAGTGCATGACTTTACATTTATCCCCATTAAAGCTCATTTGCCATTTAGCAGCCCAAGCTTCTAGTTTACATAAATCCTCCTGTAATATAAAATTGCCCTCCTCTATATTGATTACCCTGCAGAGTTTAGTGTCATCTGCAAATATTGAGATTCTACTCTGTATGCCCCCTACAAGGTCATTAATAAATATATTAAATAGAAGCGGGCCCAACACTGACCCCTGTGGTACCCCACTGTTAACTGTGACCCATTCTGAGAGTGTTCCATTAATAACCACCCTTTGTTTCCTATCACTAAGCCAGTTCTTAACCCCCTTACACATATTTTCCCCTATCCGCATTGCCCTCATTTTATGTATCAACCTTTTGTGTGGCACCGTATCAAAAGCTTTTGAAAAGTCCATATACACCACATCCACTGCATTTCTTTGGTCCAGTCCAGAACTTACTTCTTCATAGAAGCTTATCAGATTAGTTTGACAGGAACGGTCCCTCGTAAAACCATGTTGATAATGGGTCATGAGGTTATTTTTCTTCAGATACTCCAGTATAGCATCTCTTAGAAAACCCTCTAGGATTTTACTCACAGTAGAGGTTAAGCTTACTAGCCTATAATTTCCAAGTTCAGTTTTTGTCCCCTTTTTAAATATTGGCACCACATTTGCTATACGCCAGTCCTGTGGTACAGACCCTGTTATTATGGAATCTTTAAATATTAAAAATAATGGTCTGTCTATGACACTTAATTCCTGCAGCACTCTGGGGTGTATTCCATCCGGGCCCGGGGATTTGTCAATTTTAGTGATTTTTAGACGATGCTGTACTTCCTCTTGGGTTAAGCAGCATTTAATTGAGCATTTTTGTTATCCCTGATCATATTGTCTATCATGGGATTTTCTTGTGTAAATACTGTTGAAAAAAAGTCATTTAGCATATTGGCTTTTCCTCATCCTCATCCACCATTTCAATCAGACTATTTTTAAAGGGGCCAACACCATCATTTTTTAGTTTCTTACTATTTATGTAGTTAAAAAATATTTTGGGATTATTTTTACTTTCTCTGGCAATGAGTCTCTCTGTCTCAATCTTTGCTGCCTTGATTTGCTTTTTACAAATGTTATTTAATTTTCTGTATTTATTTAATGCCTCATCACCACCTACTTGCTTTAATTCCCTAAATGCTTTCTTTTTGTCACATATTGCACCTCTTACCGCTTTATTTAGCCATAGTGGTTTCCTCCTATTTCTAGCATGCTTATTCCCATAGGGTATATATTGTGCACAGGTCCTATTCAGGATGCTAATAAACATCTCCCATTTGCTTTGTGTATTTTTATGTCTCAGGACATCGTCCCAGTTTATTGCACTAAGATCATCTCTCAACCGTTGGAAATTTGCCTTTCTGAAGTTTAGTGTCCTTGTAGCCCCTCTACTACACATCTTAGTAAAGGATACTTGAAAGCTTATTAAGTTATGATCACTATTACCCAAGTGACCTCCAACCTGTATATTTGATATGCGATCCGGCCTGTTGGTTAATATTAGGTCCAGCAGTGCCCCCCTTCTTGTTGGCTCCTGAACCAGTTGTGAAAGGTAATTGACTCTCATAGTTTTCAAAAACTTATTACCTTTGCTAGAACTGCAGGTTTCTGATCCCCAATGTATTTCAGGGTAGTTGAAGTCCCCCATGATAATGACTTCTCCCTGAGTCGCTGCTTCATCTATTTGCTTTATGAGGATATTCTCCTCCACTTCCATTATTGTTGGGGACTTATAACAAACCCATATCAGTAATTTATTATTTTTTCCCCCTCCCCGTATCTCAACGCACAGGGACTCTACATTTTCCATTAGATTCACCTATATTATCACGCAGGATGGGTTTTAAGGATGATTTTACGTATAAACATACACCTACTCCTCGCTTATTTGTACGGTCATTTCTGAACAGACAATAGCCCCGTAAATTAACAGCTCAGTCATGGCTCTCGTCCAGCCAAGTCTCCGAAATCCCCACCATGTCATAATTATTTTCCAACAAAATCAATTCTAATTCCTCCATTTTGTTGGTGAGGCTTCTGGCATTAGTGTACATGCACTTTATACATCTCTCTTTACCTCTATTCCTTCCTACTATATTGTCTGTTCTAACACCACCCCCCATGCCACCCCCAACTTTATTACTTGTGCCCAGGTTACTATTTACACTATCTTCCCCTCCTGTACAATGAATACCCTCCCCCCCAATCCCTAGTTTAAACACTCCTCCAACCTTCTAGCCATTTTCTCCCCCAGCACAGCTGCACCCTCCCCATTGAGGTGCAGACCATCCCTAGCATAGAACCTGTGGCCAACAGAGAAGTCGGCCCAATTCTCCAGGAACCCAAACCCCTCCTTCCTACACCAAATTCCTGAGCCACTTATTTATCTCCCTAATCTCCCTTTGCCTCTCTGGTGTGGCACGTGGTACAGGCAGTATTTCAGAGAATACGACCTTGGAGGTCCTTGCCTTAAGCTTGCAGCCTAATTCCCTGAAATCATCTTTAAGGACATTCCACCTACCTCTAACTTTGTCATTTGTGCCAATGCCTTGCTGCTTTTCTCTTCCTGACACTTGCTACTCCTGCTCCTCCTAAGTGTCCTGTGGTTGCCAGTCCCAGCAGGCAGGTGACTGCAGATTCTGTCAGCAACAGACTTGCTGGTACTCTTAACCCTATATAGTCCCTTGAGCCTGGGGAGGGTCCACTAAGGTAGCCACTGTACTTGATCTCCAGTTTCAAAGCTGGTCTTGAAGAATCCAATCTGAATTGGGGCTGGTACACTTTCTGCAGCTAGCTTCTCTGCCTGATTTGAACAGCCTGTGGCAAATTTGTGTCCTCAGACCCTGGGGCTAGCACTTAACTCCACATGTAGTACTACCTTCCCAGCTGTATGACTGAAATTCATTAGCGCTGTCACCTTTCTGCCACCCACCCCTAACCTAACTCCTCCCTCCATCCAGGAGGTGGGAATTGCCCTGAATGTGGGTTTCTTCTGCCCAACACCTCCTTGGCCTGGAATTTGGATTGTATTGGGTGCAAATAGGGGTCTCGGCAAAGCTTTCCTCTATTACCTCTGGGCATGTCACCATACACGTAAAATATATGCAATACCACTAGTGGCAGCCGGACCACAGGGGCGCCACACTTTACATTTTCAAAGCACCAGAGCGAGCATCACTGTGATTGGTTACAGTTGGTGCTTGGCCCATTGCCCGTGAAGTGTTTGAGCAACTCGCATTGGGCTTAAAAGCACAGTTTTTGGGTGTAGTGTGTCCAAAATAAAAAATATCCCAGCCCTCCCACATCACGGAAGTGTTTTACTTATGGCTGACTGTATGTGGGCGGAGAACTGAACTCCCAATCAGTAACTTCTATTGAGATTCAGGTCAACTTTTGGGTCACCAACAGTGCGCCAAAAAGGAACTGCCTGAACCAGAACTTCAAAAGGTTCATTTAACTCTAATTCCCACTGGGTATATATGAATGTAGAAAGAAAAATTATTTTTAGTTTAACTATATACAGATTAGGCAAGAAACCAACAGAGTTGTAGTAGAATAAAACAGCCAATAGACCATGAAGTTCAGAGAGATTTAAACATAAAGGTAAAAAGTACCGTATACATTTGAGAAGTACTTGTAATGTGAATGTACTCACTAATATGTGTGTAGCCAGCTGCTCGGTCCATTCATGCTGCCTCAATGCATGTTTCGTGTGTACTTCTTCAGGAGACATGCAAGATGCATAAGTGCCTGATAGATGTGTGACCCTCCATAGGAACCTCACCTACCTTGTGTATGCTCAGCAATTTTTAGAGCTTTCAAACAAAACCAATAGTGTGATACAGCAGCAAAGGACACAATCCTGGATGTATTAACAGAAGCATACAGTCTAGATCACGTGAAGTCATTATCGCCCTCTATTCTTCTTTGGTCGGACCTCATCTGGATACTGTGTCCAGTTCTGGGCACCACATTATAAACAAGTTTGTAGAAGAATGACTAGAATGGTTACCGGTCTGCAAACCATGTCCTATGAGGAACGGTCACAGGATATAGAAATGTTTAGTTTGCAAAAAAAGAAAACTGAGAGGAGACTTAATAGCTGTCTACAAATATCTCAAGGGCTGTCACACTGTAGAGGGATCAGCTTTATTATCATTTGCACAAGGGAAGACTAGAAGCAATGGGATGAAAGTGAATGGGAAGACACAGATTAGATATTATAAAAATTTTTTTGAGAGTGAGGGTGATCAACGAGTGGAACAGGCGGCCACGAGAGGTGGTGAGTTCTCCTTCAATGGAAGTCTTCACACAGAGGCTGGATGAACATCTGTCTAGGATGATTTGATCAGGGGGTTGGACCACATGACCCAAGAGGTCCCTTCCAACTTTACCTTTCCATGAGTCTATGCAGTGGCGGACCTAGAGCCCGGAGGGCCCTAGTGCAGCCCTGGTGAGGAGCGGGAGGGTTGGGGGTGCTGTCGGCCGTCGGCGAGTAGCGGAGGAGGGGGAGTGTGGGTGCTGGCAGCAGTCAGCTCTCCTACCTGCTCCCTAGGCCGGCAGGTGCATTGCTGAGAGCGGGGCGACAGAGGAGAGGAGGGGCTGGATCAGGCTACTTCCTGCTTCCCTTGCCTGACCCGCCTCTCCTCTGACATCGGGTTACGGGGGTCAGCTGGAGACCCCCCGGCAGGCTTGAGGGGGCCCCCTAGCCGGTTGGGGCCCTGGTGCAGCTGCACCAGCTGCACCACGATAGGTCCACCCCTGAGTCTATGAAATGGAGCGACCTGACTATGTACCCCCACCTCTCCACTCCCGGCTAGCACACAACTACGCCCATCTCAACATAGGCTATGTGCAGGAGTGTAACTACAGCAGATGCAAGGGTTGCAATTGCATCCGGACCCTGGAGCCTAGGAGGCCCCTAAAGTCCTTTTGGCCTATAGAAAAAGACTACTGTTGTGAAAGATTTGCAATAATTGCGAGCCTTGTTGGAGCTTTCACACCGGCAAGTTACATCACTGACTACATAGACACTTGAAAGCCAGATATCCCACTTTATTGATCACTACATAGGGCACTTGTGCCATTATCTTTCATTATTATTTTGCTTTTACAGTGTTGCCAAATGCGTAACGACAAAAACAAGAAAATATTACTATGACCTATGGTTAATTCCATCTACATAAAATCCCTTTTCTCTGTGTTTCCAGCGTCTACAGCGGGTGGTCTTACAGTATTGTTCAATCTCTGGTATTTTTCTGCCACTGCAATCTGTATTTAGCCTTTAAATGAAACCTACACGCTCTCGAATTTATCCTGCACAGAAATAGGTATGACATAAAGGCGACAAAAAATGGCGTGTAATTCTCTACAATCAAATCAGTCCTTCCCAACAATCCGAGCTAAACGACATTGTACGTTGCAATTATTCCCTTTCCTCCGAGTCTACGGCACGCACGGGCTTTTGTAGCAATATGTCAGCGCCGTGGAAGAAAAAAAATAGCTTCCTCTATCAAGTTTAACAACTTTCTGGTATAACTTCTCGGCCTCTCATTGCTTATTCATGTGGAAATGGGTACGCCCCACTCATTTTCGCCTAGTTTTGTTACTCTTTGTTGGTCTCTTAGGCTGTTATGGCAGCTGCAAATGGCTTCTCAAGTGACATTTGCTGACATTCAATGCAGTACATTTATCAGCATTGTTCAGTTCACCTCTATACAGACAATCCATTTTATTTTGTTTGCGATAGTAACCTCTTTTTCTACATCCATGCTCTGAAAATGATAAATGGCAAGGTGGCATATTTCAGGGCTGCAGGAAAATGTCACTATGAAAAATCCATAATGGACTAAGTGTTGCTTTTCAGGTTTCAACTTGTCAGGCATAGAGAAATTCGAGTTTTTTTTTTTTTTTTTTTCTTCTTTTTTCATTTTTTTTTTCTGCAGCTTAATCCCCAATTCTTTAGAACCGCAGAACTCTTTGCAGAAACTAATTATAAGTTACACCGATCACAGCAGGACAGGCATAGATCAGGTAAAAATTCATCTGATCAAGCCGGACAGGATTGTTTGTTTCTGGGTTGTATATTTCATAGAGAATGAAGAAGAAAAAAAAAAAAAAAAAAAAATTGAAAAAGAAAGGGAAAAAAAAAAAAATCTGGTTTCTGCTGAGATTAGCACATAGTTATAACCTGCTCTATGCAGAATAATAAAGTGGAATTTACATCTGAAATAATATCGCTGTAAACAGCTAAAAATAGGGCACTTAAGATTCAGGGATAAACAGTCATAATTCTATAATATTCATGTACAGAGAAAATGTGACCAAACCTAGGTAGAAATCTAATAAAACAAGCTGCTAATATCACTCACATGTAAAGATAAGTGTGGAGGAGCTCAGAACCCGTAATAAGGTAGTGATTAGGCGGTTAGGGATTTGGGGGACTTTCTACCACTAATCCCATTTATGAACACTAAAGTTTAGCTGGGCATTCACATTAAATCATTATTGGCAGAATTCGAGTGTTTCGGTAACATTCTACAGGATTGGGCAGTTGGCTTTCAACATGCCCAATCGTTTTGTTTTCAAGAGAGATGAGCAAGAGGTATCTGTCGGTGGTTTGGTCCCCTCTTATTCATGGCCCATGTAGGCTCGCTTACTAGGATTAGGAAAAATAGTTTTAAGCCAAATGAGTGTTTGACTGAGAGCTAACCAAAGTGTGTGGACAGCAGTGCTATGGAGTTGGTACGCCCAAACTCTGACTCTGACTCCTCAATTTCTCTAAATCGGACTCGAACTTCGACTCCACCAAAATGGACACTGACTCCACAATAAACACTGAACAGCCCTGGCTGTAAAGTCAATAAGTCAAATCTTCAACTCAGACTCATCATTTTCCCTGAAGTCGACTCCAAAAAAATGGACAATGACTCCATGACCCCGTCTTTGACTCCACCAAAATGGACAATGACTCCATGACCCCATCTTTGATTCCACCAAAATGGACAACGACTCCACGATTCCGACTCGACAACCATGTCAGTAAGTCTAGCCTTCAACTCAGGTTCCTCAATTTCCCTGATTTGAACTCTGACTCTACCAAAATGGACCACGATTCCACCACTCTGACTCCACAGCCCTGGCTGTGAATTCAGTCAGCAAAACCTCCGACTCCTCAATTTCTCTGAATCCCACTCCAGCTCCACCAAAATGGACACCAACTCCACGACAATGATTCCACATCCCTGGGTGTTAAGTCAGTAAGTCAAACCTTCAACTCAGACTCCTCAACTTCCCTGAATTCGACGCCATCAAAATGGACAATGACTCCATGACCTCCATCTCCGACTCCACCAAAATGGACAACGATTCCACGATTCCGACTCCACAACCATGTCAGTAAGTCAAACCTTCAACTCCAACTCCTCAATTTCCCTGAAGTTGACTCTGACTCCACCAAAATGGGCCACAATTCCACTACTCTGACTCCTCAGCCCTTCTGTGAAGTCAGTAAGCAAAACCTCAGACTCCTCAATTTCTCTGAATCCCACTCCAACCCCACCAAAATGGACATTGTCTCTGACTTCGACTCCACAGCCTTTGCCAGTCTAAACTTCTTCTCATTCTGAAAGGGTTTCTGACATCTTTTTGTTATTGCATATAGAAGTCGCTAGGAATTGCTTGGAGAGAATACTCAGCATTATGACCCCGTAGACGCTACAGTCAATAATAATTGCTACATCTAAGGGTCTAGACAGAGGGAAGGAACTCCTTCTGTCCCCCTACTGGTCCCTCAAGATGAGGGTGTTGGGTGCTTATGGGTACTGAGCCGGGTGTCCAGGGCTCAGACTCTAATATCGACTTAATAAAAAAACCTGTGTCCGAGTTTGGTGTTCAAATGCTGTTGGTATGTTAATAAAGTTTATTGAAAAGCCAATAAACAAACTTTATTGTGTGTGAAAGGTGACTGTGTGCTGCTGTGAACAATAAACCTAAAATATAAATATGATGGGTGCTCTTGCCTATTTTTGAAAACCAACACAGGTAAAACAGCAACAGGCTGCAACCCTCAACTGTCTGCTTTACTTTGGCTGCTTATCAAAAACAGAGGGATCCCTAAATGTTTTTTTTATTATTTTTTTAAATAGCTGAAAAAACAGTTGTGTGCTCTGCCCTATTTTTGATAGCAAGTAAGGCTAAAGCAGAAAGCTGGGGGCTGGTTATATCAGGTGGGAAGAGACATGGCTATTTGGCTTTTCCCAGCCTAAATATACCAGCTGGCAGTATATCACAGTAGATACGCCACTTCTGGCCCGTTTCCTGGTTCTTCCCAATAGTCCTGGTAAGGTTTAAATTGGGGTAATGGTTAATTTTTATTATTTATTTATTGAGCACCATTGATTCCACGGTGCTGTACATGGGAGAGAATTACATACAAACAATAGGGTTAGTGGGGTTGATGCCAGCTGTGGATTGTCAGCTGGCACCAAGCACTGGTGTTAGTAATGGGTAACATCTATCATAAACTCCATTACTGACCTGGCAAGTATAGAGCTGAAAAAGACACAGACAAAGGGATTTTTTTTTAATAAAGCTACCCCACATGTCCTCGTTCACCAATTTATTAGTTCAAAATAAATATGGTAAATTCTAACATAACCCAAACAGTAATGTCAAATGAAGCCCATTGATTCCTATGGAGCTTCATTCTGAGAACGAGGCTCCAGAGGTCACTGCCGGTCAGCGACAGACCCGTAAAAAGTATAAAAACTGGCGAAACACTTGTGTGTGTTTCATAACGGTGCCAATAAAAATTAAATCTCACCCAGCAAAAATAAGGCTTTATACAGGTCCATTAGCTGAAATATGAAAAGATATGGCGACACAAAACGATTCAGTGACTTATATATTTATTTTTTAACAAAATGTTGACTTGGGGCCTAGTAGCTTCACATTATGCTTAATGGAAAGGATATGTTTTTTGCTTCCACAGGAACAATAAAGTAACAGGCGTTGGGAGGGTGCAGAAAATTCTGGGCACAGACTGAATTTTCTGTTTTGCTGGAATAACACTTTAAGCAAAATGGAATAAATGTGCAGCAAAAGTTTTCAAAAAGACTGTCTTTGGGTGTGTTGTTAATAAAATACTTAATAAAAGTCTTCAGTCCGAGAACGTCGAAATGATTGCGTGCAAGTGAATGTTTATTAAAAGGATTTTCTAAATGACTATGATTGGGAGTGAGGAACACTGTCCATGTGATTAGGAAAACACCTTGCTGGATGTGACCGCCTGTGGGTATCTGTGATTTACACATCAGACGATCAGAAAGTTATCTTTGGATAGTAGTCAGTATCTCCAATCAATCACATTATGGAATAAGCCAGAACATCATCAGGAATTTCCTTCACTGGTTTGTTTGTCGAATACAGTGTTCATGTTAGTGATGAAATAGTTTTCTCAAGACGTTTTGCGTAGCCATTCCTGATTACACCAGAGAACATTCATTGAGGATATGTTTTAATCAGAAGGGACCTATTGTTTCAAATCATGTGTTTTTTTGCAATTTTTTGTTTTTAATCATGAAGAACAAAAACAAAAAAAAAATAATTTAATAATCTTGCAACTTTCACAATAGCCAGTGTGGCTTGTATAGACTCAAACTTGCCCTTTAAGGAAGAGTTTACAGCAGTTTCCGTATAAGCAAAGGTCAGGCTTACAATGACAGGTAACACCTCTATACACAGCTGATAACACAGGATTCACCAATCACAATAGATGACACAACAGCTCACCGTCATCCCATAGTGAGGAAATATTTGGCGTTAGTGAAACAGGAGGGGAACGCTAAAGAAAAGGTAAAGGGAGACCCTGGTAATAGGAAGAGGGAAGTGGAGTCACCCCGTAACACTCACCTGAGTCTGAACCCTGAATTCCGTATTGTCCCTAAGTGGGTCCTTCCCCCATAGCTCGGCCTGTTGATTCATCTTTGCCCCAAGAAGCCCTTATGCTAAACCGACTCTGTTGCCCTTGCCTCATGGACTTAGGGATGTCGAGTCCTGACTACTACTACGATAAGACAACACAGGGAGAGAGACAAACAAGTGGGACAAAACGCAAACAAAGAAACCTACATAGCTTCTCCAGAAATTAATTTCACAACTTTCCTGAAGGGACTCTATAGCTTCAACTGGAACAACTTCACCTGAGTGGTCAGTATAGAAGATATATAACTGGCCCAGGAAATAAGGAAGCGGGGTCACCCTGTAACACTCACCTGACTCTGAACCCTGATCTCTGTATTGTCCCTAAGTGGGTCTTTCCCCGTGCGTGATCATGTGCCAGGCCCTTGCTGACCCTGGGATTGCCCTGACTAAGATGCCAGTCTTACTATTACGATAAGACAACACAGGGAGAGAGACAAACAAGTGGGACAAAATGCAAACAAAGAAACCACATGGCTTCTCCAGAAAGTATTTCACAGCTTTACCTGAAAGGGACTCTATACCTTCAACTGGAACAACTTCACCTGAGCGGTCAGTATAGAAGATATTTAACTGGCCTAGAAAGAGCCAGGAGTGAGTTTATATAGCGGAAGGGAATGGGCATAAGTCTGCAGCTTAGATTAAAGCTACAAAAATTCTCAAAAGGAAATCTAAACCCCTTCAGCAGTGAAAGGAAATAATTCTGATTAACACATGATAATCGTCGAACGAGCTCGAAAGAGGACCTGTGATCAGCCAAACACCATGACCTTCTGGCTCCCAGATACCCCAGATGCCTCAGACCACTCGTGATACGCCCCTTCCATTTCACTTACTCATTTGATGCTTTAATATAAAAGATAGGGTTAGAGTCTATTCATTGTGGCTAATGTTAATGTGTTGTTTCCTGAAACAACAGGAAGTTAGAGTATACAAATAGCTCCAGTGGCCAATGTGAAAATTGCAAGATTTTTATTTTTTTAAATATATATTGTAATATGGGAAAAAAAATCATTGTCAAATAAAAAAATACTTATAACCCCAAAAAAACCTAATTTACATAATAGTTCATTTTTATGAAAACTTCCCTTTAATCCTGCAGTCGATACATCCAATAAGTGCCAACTTCAAGCTTCTTTTTGCTTAAAGGTAACCTGTCAGAAGGCATATATTGTTTCCCCCGACTAGTCTGCCCCCTCATGCCTGCAGCGTCAACGAGCCTCTTTAACCGGGTGTTCGCTTCACGGAATCAGGGGCACACTTTGCATGATCGGAAGTCTTCTGTGCATTAAAGGTTGGGTGTTTAACCCAATCTCAGGTCCCAAGATGTCCCTATAAAGACATGTATAAATGATTTTGCTTCTTTAAAAAAGACATTAGAGATTGCTTAATTTTCACTGGTTCCACTAAACTAACCTAATAAAAAAAAATATTCTAAATTGGTTATTTGAGCACTGTACAATTCCTAATGGTTAGTAAATATAATTAGTCAATTTTCATTATAATAATAATAATAATAATAATAATAATAATATTAATAATAATATTTATTCATTTATAAGAATATTGTGCATTATAATTAGGCAGAAATGTTGGGCAGGAGCTAGAAATGGTGTAAACAAGACCATATTGTCAATGGTACCACATCAACACACCAAGGCGGAGACATATGTGCGATTTTACATCTTGAGCCAAGAGCTAAGATGTTCATATTGAATTTCCCATAGCAGATTGTCATTATCCTTCCATAAAGAACACAACACTCCTTGCATTATTTTAGAAAAGGTGTGTCCTCAAATCAAAAAAGATGTCAATGTATTCTGTAATTGGAAGTGCCCAACGAATATCTCAAAGATTTATTACTATCTGCAGTTTGCCATCTGCTCCAGTCGCCTGTCAAAGCTTTGGCACAAAGTGCAGCCCCATTACTGTCTTTGATGTCAGATGTTGTCAGGTGTTATAGAAAATTAACAAAATTAAAACTGCAATTAATTGGTGGGCGTACACCCCAGAAATGAGTGTGCTATAACAGGATAAGTACATGTGCTATACTCTGATGTGACCATGGATAACCTCTAGTGGTTACCGGAAGTAAGACGTAGAGTATGCCAAGGGTTTAGGTTAGCTGAATTATATATAAAGAAGTCCTAACTTAATATCAGATCTGATTATATGTTCATTTACACATTTACATATATGTAAAACTTGTGTGCCTGGAGCTTAAAACTTGGATCTAGGTGGTTTAATCTTTCCCGATAAAGTGATCAAGAGACTACAACCTTGAAGGGTTGGTCCGAAGGTCAAAGAAATGTTAAACTAAATCCCTACCTGTTGAGTGCCGTAATCTAAACTAATTTGTAATATGCCTCATTAAAAATTCCCTAACTACATTATCTATCATATAGTTAGGGAACAGTATTTTTTCCCCTAGTGGGGATTCTCAAACGAAGCGTCATCAGAGAGGACATTGGCAAAAGATACAGTAACAGTTAGATAGTGTAGTTAGGGAACAGTAGGGAATTTTTAATGCAAAAATATTAGAAATTTGTTTCGATTTTGGGCACTATATAGACAGGAATCTAGAATAAAATGAATTTGACCTTTGGACCACCCCTTTAATTGTGGAAAAAAAATCCTTTTCATAAGGAAGATATAAAACAGAAGAGGTCTGATAGTAAAATAGCAGAATGATCATGGGAATGGTTGCCTTTTTCGATTTACAGATGTGTCCTTCCATAATTGGTCTCTAAACTGTCATAGCTCCACCAGAATCCTGCAATTTATGCTTCTGTCATCAGGCGTTGTATGTTGGCGGTGCTGGTGACAGAGGAAATCTCAGAACCAGAAGATCTGGACAGCGTAGACTTTGTTCATCTACTAAGGTTACATTGGCCTGGAACCTACAGTATTTAGCAGTCTGACAGAATGGGTGTGTGTGCTGTCCAGCTGAAGTCATCAGACCCATGACTCAGCCTATCAGAAAGCACCATACCCTACTAAAGCTTCCAGTTCACTGCTGGAGGCTGCCAGATATAGTCTAGTGCAGGGGTCTCAAACTCGGTTGGGTTGGTGGGCCGCACGTAGAAAAAAATTGATATCGGGGGGCCGCATTGCTTGTAGGACTAAGGGTACCGTTACACGTTGCAACATTGCATGCAATTTCACTGGCAATTTGCTGGTTGCTGTGAAATCACGGACACATTGTTACATTTGTACACAGCAAGAAAATAGAACAATGTGTCCATGATATCACTGCAACCAGCAAATTGCCAGTGAAATTGCATGCAATGTTGCGATGTGTAACGGTACCCTAAGTGACATTTTAGCAATACCAGAATTTTTTGCTCAATTTAGTAAAATACAAATTATGATCTTCTTGTAGGAATGTCCCCATCCTGGTCCTCATCTTGTAGTAATGTCCCCATCTTGGTCCTCATCTTGTAGTAATGTCCCCATCCTGGTCCTCCTCTTGTA
The DNA here is from genome assembly GCA_033576535.1 of Allobates femoralis. Classification (NCBI taxonomy): domain Eukaryota; kingdom Metazoa; phylum Chordata; class Amphibia; order Anura; family Aromobatidae; genus Allobates; species Allobates femoralis. The sequence goes on from JARQOC010000001.1 coordinate 578,961,818, forward strand.
GTAATGTCCCCGTCCTTGTCTCCATCTTGTAGTAATGTCCCCCATCCTGGTCCTCATCTTGTAGTAATGCCCCCATCCTGGTCCCTTCTTGTAGTAATGTCCCCATCCTGGTCCTCCTCTTGTAGTAATGTCCCCGTCCTTGTCTCCATCTTGTAGTAATGTCCCCCATCCTGGTCCTCATCTTGTAGTTATGTCCCCATCCTGGTCCTCCTCTTGTAGTAATGTCCCCGTAATTGTCTCCATCTTGTAGTAATGTCCCTGTCCTTGTCTCCATCTTGTAGTAATGTCCCCGTCCTTGTCTCCATCTTGTAGTAATGTCCCCATACTGGTCCCCATCTTGTAGTAATGTCCCCATACTGGTCCCCATCTTGTAGTAATGTCCCCATACTGGTCCCCATCTTGTAGTAATGTCCCCATCCTGGTCCTCCTCTTGTAGTAATGTCCCCGTCCTTGTCTCCATCTTGTAGTAATGTCCCCCATCCTGGTCCGCATCTTGTAGTAATGCCCCCACCCTGGTCCTCTTCTTGTAGTAATGTCGCCATCCTGATCACCTTCTTGTAATAATGTCCCCATCCTGGTTTCCATCTTGTAGTAATGTCCCCATCCTGGTCCCCATCCTATATTAATGTCTCCCATCCTGGTCCTCATTTTGTAGTAATGTCCCAATCTTTTAGTAATGTTCCCTCCCTTGTCATCTTGTAGTAATGTCCTGGTCTCTGTTCTTTTTGTTCTCTCGCTCACTCACACACACATAGGGCTTGTCCACACACCTGCGCTCTCAGTATTTAGCGCTTCTGCGCTAAATACTTAGATTTTGACAGAGAAGCAGAGGTGCGTGTATGCGGCCGCTTTCAGCAGACACTGTCCCTGGTTACCCGATGTGTATCGTGGTAACCAGTTCATACAACAGCCTGCAAAGTGTGCGCTTATCCAGAGCGCACAGGGAAACGTTTCAAGCAGCGTTTCCATGTGCGCTCGAGATAAGCGGACAGTGGGCAGCCTGCTGTATGAACTAGTTACCACGATACACATCGGGTAACCAGGGACAGCGTCTGCTGAAAGCGGCCGCATACACGCACCTCTGCTTCTCTGTCAAAGCCTAAGTATTTAGCGCAGAAGCGCTAAATACTGAGAGCGCAGGTGTGTGGACAAGCCCATATATACACATCCGCACATTCACACACACTCACATACATCCACACATACATCCTCAGACATATTCACACAAACACATACACACTCACACATTGACACACTTACATAGGGCCATATCTCGAGTTCCTGCAGCCCTAGGCACTTTCAGCGGTCACCTTCCCCTTCCCCCCCCAGGCTGCTATCTTCGGCTGTAACAGCGCCTTACCTGACTCCGCTCTTCTCATTCCGGCAGCTTCTTCCTCTGTGGCTCCCAGTCTTCCGCTTGCCGGCAGCAGCCGGCACCAGCTAGCACCCGGCAGCTGGCACCAGCCAGCACGTGGCACCAGCCTGCACTCAGCTGCCGGCACCAGCCAGCACGCGGCACCAGCCGCCGGCGATGTGCCGCTCAGGCGGCGCGGGAATACCCTCACACATATACATACACTCACACACATATACACACTCACATACAAATATACACGCACACACATATACACATTCAGAAATATTCACACACACATACACTCACACATATACAGTCACTCACATATACACACAAATACACTCACTCACATATACACACAAATACACTCACTATTATACACACAAATACTCACTATTATACACACAAATACACTCACTATTATACACATACACACAGTCACATATACACACAAATACACTCACTATTATACACACACTCACATATACACACAAATACACTCACTCACATATACACACAAATACACTCACTATTATACACATACACACACTCACATATACACACAAATACACTCACTATTATACACACACTCACATATACACACAAATACACTCACTCACATATACACACAAATACACTCACTATTATACACATACACACACTCACATATACACACAAATACACTCACTATTATACACACACTCACATATACACACAAATACACTCACTATTATACACATACACACACTCACATATACACACACAAATACACTCACTATTATACACATACACACACTCACATATACACACAAGTACACTCACTATTATACACACAAATACACTCACTATTATACACACAAATACACTCACTATTATACACACACTCACATATACACACAAATACACTCACTATTATACACACAAATACACTCACTATTATACACACAAATACACTCACTATTATACACACAAATACACTCACTATTATACACACAAATACACTCACTATTATACACACACTCACATATACACACAAATACACTCACTATTATACACACAAATACACTCACTATTATACACACAAATACACTCACTATTATACACACACTCACATATACACACAAATACACTCACTATTATACACATACACACACTCACATATACACTCACACATACTCACACTCTCTCTCTAACACTCACTCATACACACCTGATGCCCCGGGCCATTATACATGGAGCCGCCGCGTTACCGCTTTACTGTGACGGGTACCGCCGGCTCAGCTCAAACAAGAGCCTTCGCGCCTGTACATTCATGAAAGCAGGCAGCCGGCGGACCAATCAGAAGCCTCCTGTGACGTCACAGGAGGCTTCTGATTGGTCCACCGGCCGCCTGCTTGCGTGAATGTACAGGCGCGAAGGCTCTTGTTTGAGCTGAGCCGGCGGTACCAGTCACAGTAAAGTGGTACCGCAGCGGCTCCATGTATAATGGCCCGGGACATGCATTTTTCTCTCATGGTGCCCCTGGCCGCACTGGGGAGCGTGGCGGGCCGCTTGCAGCCCGGGGGCCGCGAGTTTGAGACCCCTGGTCTAGTGCTTCCCTGGCTCAGTTCTGTTTGTTTTAGCTCTTGTTATGATTGTTTCTTGGTGATGTTGACTCACCGTAGCCGGGGGGTACACGTAGCGGGCGTTGTTTCTCCTCCAGTCACGGAACCGCGCCTGCGGTGGTGTAGGCCCGGTGGTCCAGATCAATAGGGGAATGGCGGAACAGTGGGGGTGATTTGTCTTCGTGACGCCACCTGCGGGTGTTCTGGTAACTTTACCAGCGCTGTTCGGGTCTCCGGGGGATGGTACACAGCGAGATGGAACGCTCCCCACAGGATGAGCGGGAATCCCCGGAGCCGGGAGCTGCGCAAGATGTTGTGAGGCAGCTGCGGGACGCTGCGCGCTGAATCCTGGAGTAATGCACAACCACACAAAGTCTCTTTTAGGTACCTTTACTGGATGGTAGTCAGGTACACTCGGACCGGGATAGTGAAGTTGGCACTTATGGAGTTTCACAGCAAGCAGTGTTAGGCTTCCTTTCTCTACTTCTGGTGCTAAGGTCGGGTGGATGTGGAATCCAGCCGGACCGGGCAGGGTGTTCAATGGAACTTCCTTCACCTGGTTAGCAGCACTGAGGGCTCTGTAAAAGGGTCTGAGCAGGATCAGTACTCTTCCCTGGGCTCTCGTGGGTAGGTGCATCAGGTGGAACAGGTGGCTAAACCTCCTGTTGGATGTAGCTGGTTCTCTGTGAGGGCTTTGTAGCTTCCACAGCTTCGGTTCCAGTAACCGGATGATTTGGAAAGAGTTGGATTAACTCTGTATTCCTGAGAGGTGATCTCCTTCTTCCTATTATCCCAATTGCAGGGATCTCCACTGGCTAACAGGCTAGCAGGGCCTAGTGTGTTCCTCATAGGGTGGAGGTTTCACACAGGCAGGCAGCTCTTGTAGCGTCTACCACACTCTGAAGTTTCTCCCTCCAAGACTCTATTTATAGGGAACTGGTTAGAAGTCACCAGTGTTAGCTCCCCCTAGAGGCTCGGGGTTGAAACCAGGTGTTCTAAGTGTTGTTTGTGTTGTGGGTTTTGCTGTGCTGTTACTTACTCCATTTGTACCTAAGGATTTCTGTGGTGCCCATCAGGTGCCAGGGTGCCACATTCCCCCTTAGTTAAACTCAGTTCTCCCGGCTGAGCAAAAGGTTCTTTTTACAACTTACCACTAAGCATTTATAACATTCAATTTACAAAGTCTTAAAGAAAACACAAAAATCACTGAAAAGGAAGTGAAAAATGTGGAAAAGGTGAAAAGCAGTCCGTACGGCACTAGTCCATCTGCCGCAGGCTGGAAAAAGGTAAAGTTAGTGGTCACACAAGTCCTGTGACTATTGTTCAAAGTTTATGGAAAGGGAAAAAGGTAAAGTCCAGGGATACACGGTAAACTTTATACATTCCCTACGGGTGTCTCTGCTTGGGAGGCCGGTACTAACCTTCTATACCTTACCAGGCGCTTTCTGTTCCCAACTTAGTATACTTGGGACATAGCCCAGTTCCTCCACCCTTCTGTACACTACTTTTTGCAGGTTTTGAAAAACAGTATTATATACAAACACTTACAGGTTACATTTTCCACTACATTTTTAAACCCATTCTCCAAGTTTTTGTGGGGGTTGACCTAATGTACTACGTGTGGATCTGCGTAGTGTGGGTGTTTCCAAAGCTGTTTGTGTAGTGTACGAAGTGGTTGGTACTTCTCTATGTCTGCTTTGTGTAAGACCATAGTAAGTGCGGAGTCTATCAACTGGACTGACCTCTGTAGGTAGTTGATTAGAAATGGCTTCTCTTACTGTGGGACTAGCAGGCTGACCGATTACAGGAATCTCAGGTTCCATGATAACAGGCTGCAATTCTTGCACTTGGACTTCTTCTTGTTGGACTTGTGGAATTGGATTTGGTCTTGGCTGATCTTCTGTAGGCTGGTAGAAGTGCATAACTGGTATGAGGAATGCATCACCTATTTGTGGCCAATCAGCTGGTAAGTATCCAATTTCTGTAAGGACTAGATTTTCTTTTGTTTCTTCATCTGTAGTTACTGCAGGGTAACTGGTTGCTTGTGGGATTAACTGTGGCGGACATTTCTTCAAATGATCCCTTGAGACAGTCGCAATAGTGTTCCCATTGTCTTTGCTAATAACACAAGTTTTAGAGTTATCAAAGTGTGACGGCATAACGGTGTAGGGTATGGATTCCCAACTGTTATCCAATTTGTTGGTTTTTCGCTTTCTTTTCAGCACTACATCACCTATAGCTAGCGGCTCAGCTGAGGCGTGCTTGTTGAAGTCTTTTTCTTGTTTGGTTCTACTGATTTCAAGGTTCCTTTCCACGCTTTCTTGTACTTCTCTGTACCGTTCTTGGCGTTGGCTGACCCAGTCTTCATCAGAAGAATCTTCTGTGGGTTCAATGGTTCCCATCTGCAAATCAATAGGCAGTTTACCTGGTCTTGCTCTCATCAAGTAAGCAGGTGTATAATTTGTCGAACTGACAGGTATGTGGTTGTAGATGTCCACGAGATCTGGAAGCTTCTCTGGCCATTGATTTCTCTCTTCAACTGGTAAGGTCTTGAGCATGTCAATGACTATGTGGTTCATCTTCTCACATAAACCGTTCGTCTGAGGATGATAAGGGGTTGTGCGGATTTTCTTACACCCATACAGCCCTAAGAATTCTTGGAACAGAGCTGATTCGAAGGCTGGCCCTTGGTCAGTTAAGACCTGGTCTGGATACCCATGGGGGCGACAGAAGTAACTCTGGAACGCTTTGGCTGCTACCTCAGCAGTTAAATCCTTAACTGGAACGACTACCAGGAATCTTGAGTAGTGATCAACGATGGTGAGAGCGTAGGTGTACCCGGTTCGACTTGGGGTAAGCTTCACGTGGTCGAGAGCAACTATTTCAAGAGGTTTGGTGGTAACAATCGGCTGCAACGGAGCTTTCTGAGTTAAGTGGTCTTTTCTTCGAAGGTGACATGGTCCACAGCTTTTACACCATTTGTCAATGGAACCTCTCATACCGACCCAGTAGAACCGATCCTTCAGGAGTCTCTCCAGCTTCTTCCATCCAAAGTGTCCGGCATCATCATGGTATGCTTCAAGGATCATTTGGACTTCAGTCTTGGGAACTACAATCTGCCAGATGAGTTCATGGGTTCGTGGGTTGAGGTATCTTCTGCATAGTTTACCTTGGTAGACGAACAACCTTCCTTTCTCCTTCCACAGGCGTTTAGCATTTGGTGAGGCATCAGAGTCCATGTTGGCGTGTTCTTGAGTGATGAGATCCCTTACCAGGCTGACATCTGGGTCGTTGGCTTGAGCCTCCTTCCAGTCATGGTGAGGTAACGGGTTCACGGTCCTCTCTACACGTGTCTGGTTTCTCTGATGACATGTTGCCGTACCTGAACGGTGGAAAGCAGGTAGTTCAATCTCTTCTAGGTCATCTATGTCTTCTCCCTCTTCAGGAAGATGGGGCATTCGGGACAGGGCATCAGCATTGCCGTTCTTGTGACCTGCCCGGTACTTTACAGTGAAGTCGTAGTTAGCGAGTCTTGCTACCCAACGCTGTTCTAGGGCTCCCAGCTTTGCAGTCTCTAAGTGTGTTAGAGGGTTGTTATCTGTGAAAGCTGTGAACGGGGCGGATGCCAGGTAATGCTTGAAACGCTCTGTGATCGCCCAGACCAGGGCCAGGAACTCCAGCTTGAAGGAGCTGTAGTTTTCCGGGTTCCTTTCGGTGGGACGGAGCTTTCTGCTTGCGTAGGCTATCACCTTCTCCTTGCCCTGCTGACGTTGAGATAGGACTGCTCCTAAACCTTCATTACTTGCGTCAGTGTACAACAGAAACGGTAGATTGTAGTCAGGATAAGCCAGGATTTCTTCTCCAGTTAAAGCATCTTTTAACGTTTGGAAGGATTTGTCCTGCTCTGGGCCCCAGTGGAACGGGGGTCCCCTGATCTTGCCGTTTTTGGATTGACCTACTAGGAGATCTTGCATAGGTGCGGCTATCTTGGTATAGCCTTTGATGAATCGTCGGTAGTACCCGACCAGTCCTAGGAATTGACGTACCTCCTTGTGGTTGATGGGTGCTGGCCAGTCCTTGATGACGGTTACTTTATCCGGATCCGGTGCTACGCCTTCGGCGCTGACCACATGTCCTAGGTATTGGACCTTGGGTTTCAGCAGGTGGCACTTGGACGGTTTCAGTTTCATCCCGTACTTGGACAGTGACTCGAACACTTCACTCAGGTGTTGGAGGTGATCTTCATAGGTCTGAGAGTAGACAATGACATCATCAAGGTATAACAAGACAGTCTCAAAGTTCTTATGGCCCAAACAACACTCCATAAGTCTCTGGAATGTTCCTGGGGCATTGCACAAACCGAATGGCATACTGTTGAACTCGCATAAGCCCATGGGAGTAGTGAAGGCTGTCTTCTCACGATCCTCCTCTGCAACGGCAACCTGCCAGTACCCACTAGTAAGATCTAATGTGGAGAAGTAGTTGGCAGATTTGAGTGCAGCTAGTGACTCTTCTATGCGGGGTAACGGGTATGCATCTTTGTGTGTGACTTTGTTGATTTGCCTATAATCTACACACATCCTCATACTACCATCTTTCTTTTTAACCAGGACTAGTGGTGCGGCCCAGGGACTACAGCTATCCCTAATGACTCCTGCATTCTTCATGTCCTGAAGCATCTCTTTTGCTTTCTGGTAGTGTGTGGGTGGTATAGGCCTGTACCTTTCTTTGATAGGTGCATGGTTGTTTGTGGGGATATGATGTTGTACCCCTTTAATCCTCCCAAAGTCAAGTGGGTGTTTGCTGAACACTTGCTCATACTCCCGAACTACCCTGTATACTCCATTTTTCTGGTGAGAGGGTGTATTGTCAGTTCCTACACTGAGGTCTTGACACCATTTCTCTAGCTGATCTTTGGAGTGAGGGGGTTCATCAGTGACTGTTTGGTTTGAGGATTTTACATCAATCACAGCATCATCTTTTACTTGGTACAATTTAGCAACAGTTGCATATCTTGGTAGTCTGACTTCGTCATCACCATAATTCAATATGCGTACGGGGACTCTCCCCTTTCTTACATCGACTAACCCTCTGGCTGTCAAGAGCGTAGGACTACTGTCGGACATTACAGGTTCGACTACAGCTTGGTAGTCCTGCCCTCTGAGGCCTATGGCTGCTCGACACCAGATCATCATTTCACTTCTGGGTGGTACCACAATTGGAATGGGATCTGTGACCCTTACTCTGCCAATCTCACCATTTGACAAGGTTACCTGTTGTTGATACACCAGAGCTCTGATCTGCTTTTGGATAGCCCTCTTTTCTCTGGGTTTACCGGCTTCAGCACTCTGTTGGAGCAAAAACAAACACTTCATCGAGGCATTTGATCATGACATTGGTACCCAATATGACATATGGATCCTTGTGGTTAGGCTTGTCCTGAACCACTAAGATACCCTGGTTTTTCAACTGCACCCTCCCACCTTTACTGTAGCTTCCCACTGTCCCTCTATGGTAACCGGAATACCATTAGTGGCTTCAAGGTTCATCTCGGGATTTGGGGGTTCTAGCTTAACATCTGGCCAGAACTGCTTGTAAAGGGTACTGGGGATGGATGTCACCTGGGATCCAGTGTCTATCAAGGCGGAGATAGCGATGCCATCGATGACGATTGGTAAGTATGGACAGTCTCCCACATACTTGTGTTCCCAGCTGGACGTAGGGCCTGCACAGTCTACTCCTGGGGTTGGCCCTTCTCGCCCAGGGGTCGCTCGTTTAAAGGACGGGATTGCAGGTTGCGTCCTCCTAAGTCGTTCTGCTGACTGTTGCGGCGTCTGTCAGGACTGCGGCGGTCTGCAGGTTTTCCTCGCGACGGCTGTGTCTTTCTCCTCATCCAGGGGACGTCATCCGGGCTGTCGGCGAGTTGAATCTTGTCCGATGGCCTTGCATCTGTCTTGGGTCTTCTCCCAGCTTGTAGCTTGGCCACGTCTTTCATCAGCTGCTCGACATTAGCACACAGTTGATCAAACCGGTCAGGTGTCACAGTCTGTGCACTGGACTGAATCGCAGGGATTGGAGATGCTGCTGCCGGCACGGAAGGGGTGTCAGTGCACTGCTGCTGCGGTGAAGCGGGATCAGGTACTTCAGCGAGTCGTTGTCCCCAAACTGTTAAGTCTCTCAAGGTATCAAACTCCGCGCCTGGGTTTTGTATGGACCACCAGCTTGCTTGCTTCCTATCCTCAGATAGTTTAAGGCCCACAATAAATTGTCCAATTAACGCTTTGTTCTCATCTCGAGCACTATCAGGATCGACTTGTTTTAACAGTCTGTATGCTTCTTGCAAGCGCAGTGAATAATCAAGGACACTTTCTTGTGCCCCTTGATTACAACGATAGAATGACAGTCTTAATCCAGCTTCGGTATGGCACTCAAAGACCCGGGTTAATCTAGCGAATATCTGCTCCACAGATTCCTGAACTTCTACAGGCCAGCTGCGGCTCTGCAGTTCGGCTGCACCGGTTAATTGTCCCATAATAACTGAAGCTCTTTGCTTACCGGTCATCGGGTACATGTCCAGGGCTTGGCATATCTTCCTCTGGAAGTTCTCCAAGGTGCTGGGTACACCGCTGTACTTGGGTAACCAGGTCGCACTAGGAACGTAGGGTAGAGACATCGGCATAATCGGAGCGGGTTGCGGTAGCATACCGCCGACTTGTTGCTGTCCATCAAGAGGTATGTTTTGAGGTGCCGCTTGGTCGAGCGGGGGCACCGCGTGATCGGGAGCCGGGTTACTCATGGTCGCTCCCCCTTAGTTAAGCGTAGCCTTTCCCTCGGTTGCAAACGGAAGTGTCGGCCTCGCGGTGAGGAGTGAGGCACCACGGGAGTTTCCGGTTCCTGCTGCGTACAGGGGAAGTCGTCAGAGCGTGGGGGCGGGGACAATCTTCGCGCCCTCTGCACAGTCACGCCCCTTCTTTTCCCGCCTTTTCGCGCAGCAATGGCGGAGCAAATGTACAGTTCGATATTTACAGTCAATAAATAGCACACAATACCCGTGATAACGGGCCTGCTCTTATCCTGTTCGTGACGCCAAATTCTGACTCACCGTAGCCGGGGGGTACACGTAGCGGGCGTTGTTTCTCCTCCAGTCACGGAACCGCGCCTGCGGTGGTGTAGGCCCGGTGGTCCAGATCAATAGGGGAATGGCGGAACAGTGGGGGTGATTTGTCTTCGTGACGCCACCTGCGGGTGTTCTGGTAACTTTACCAGCGCTGTTCGGGTCTCCGGGGGATGGTACACAGCGAGATGGAACGCTCCCCACAGGATGAGCGGGAATCCCGGAGCCGGGAGCTGCGCAAGATGTTGTGAGGCAGCTGCGGGACGCTGCGCGCTGAATCCTGGAGTAATGCACAACCACACAAAGTCTCTTTTAGGTACCTTTACTGGATGGTAGTCAGGTACACTCGGACCGGGATAGTGAAGTTGGCACTTATGGAGTTTCACAGCAAGCAGTGTTAGGCTTCCTTTCTCTACTTCTGGTGCTAAGGTCGGGTGGATGTGGAATCCAGCCGGACCGGGCAGGGTGTTCAATGGAACTTCCTTCACCTGGTTAGCAGCACTGAGGGCTCTGTAAAAGGGTCTGAGCAGGATCAGTACTCTTCCCTGGGCTCTCGTGGGTAGGTGCATCAGGTGGAACAGGTGGCTAAACCTCCTGTTGGATGTAGCTGGTTCTCTGTGAGGGCTTTGTAGCTTCCACAGCTTCGGTTCCAGTAACCGGATGATTTGGAAAGAGTTGGATTAACTCTGTATTCCTGAGAGGTGATCTCCTTCTTCCTATTATCCCAATTGCAGGGATCTCCACTGGCTAACAGGCTAGCAGGGCCTAGTGTGTTCCTCATAGGGTGGAGGTTTCACACAGGCAGGCAGCTCTTGTAGCGTCTACCACACTCTGAAGTTTCTCCCTCCAAGACTCTATTTATAGGGGAACTGGTTAGAAGTCACCAGTGTTAGCTCCCCCTAGAGGCTCGGGGTTGAAACCAGGTGTTCTAAGTGTTGTTTGTGTTGTGGGTTTTGCTGTGCTGTTACTTACTCCATTTGTACCTAAGGATTTCTGTGGTGCCCATCAGGTGCCAGGGTGCCACATTGTCTACCTATGTTTTTGACTTATCTTATGGCTCCTGATTTTGTCTTTCTCATGACCTCCTGCCTTAGACCCTGTTTGGCAATGATTCATGCTTCGGGTTTTCACTGACAAAGAGTTGCCCTTCCATGGGCAGCAATCCACTGGACCCCATGGTAAATCCAATTTCCTATATCGGAGTTAAAGGATGTCAGAGTTACTCTGCATTTTTCTTTCAAATGGAGTGGCTTTTGCCAGGTCTATCTAAGGCTGCTTTCACATCAGCGGTTTTGCGCTGATCGCGGCAGTTGCGGTGAAAAAAACGCAACTGCCGCAATTACCGCATAACGGCTGACCGCGTTTTTTCCGCGGCCACACTTGCCGCAAGTGCCGATACCGCACTTGCCGCACCTGCCGCAAGCCTGCATATACATTGTATGGGGCTTTCCGCAAGTAAACCGCATGTGCAGCCGTTATGCGGTAATCGCGGCGGTTGCGGTTTTTTTCACCGCTACTGCCGCGATCAGCGCAAAACCGCTGATGTGAAGGGACCCTAAGACAGCCTTTTTGAGCCTGTGGCCTCAGACAGATGTTACACAAACTCAACATATCCCAAAATGTATAATGTGAGATATAATAATATACAATAATATTTAAAAAAGTATACATTTGGAGGATGGATTGACAGATACCATTTTTCGACAAGGACTCATAAGCACCTATATTAAATAGTATACATTGAACATAACCATATTTACCGAATGGCACAACACTGAATTAGTATAATAACAATTTACATAGTTCAAGAAATGTGAAGGGGAGGCAAGTAGCAATATAGGGAATAAAGCCCCTCTAAAAATCACACTTTTAGTGTTCTATTGTCAACTGCCCATGCATGAACAAAAATTTAATCAAATATGCTAATTAGGTTGGTGGGAGCACCCCTGATGTGACCAAGAGGCTCCATATACTGTTCTACCCACTGGTTTCTAATATCTCTGCCTCCCTTATTTGTGATTGACGTCACATTCTTGCCAGAAACCAGTGCTGTCTGCAGAAAAAGCACAGGCGATCACCAGTGAGGGAGGGGGTGACATGGAAAACCAGTGTGCTGAACTGTGCACGGAGCCTCTTGGCCACACACAAGGTGCACTGAGCACCTAATTACCATAATTAATTAAGCTTAAGTTCCTCTTTCTGCAGAATTGAGACAGTGATTAAATGCAATATTTAATAGGGGTTATATCCTATACAAGGCTATGTGCTTAGGTTATACTGCCCATTTGAGCTGACAGGCTCCCTTTAATGGTTGATGAAAAAGAGGGAATCCGGATCCACGGACATGCAGACTTCTTTATTTGGATGTATGTATAACACACTGGACATAACTTCATGTTGATGTATGTTAGCATCTACGCATTGCAGGTGGTGCAGCGCCCTTAATCATGAAGGTGCTGCATCACCTGAAAGGTGTACACTGTGTGCAGAATTAGTAGGAAAGTTGTATTTTAGAGGATTATTTTTATTATTGATCAACAACTATGTCCTCAATCAACCCAAAAGACTCATAAATATCAAAGCTTAATATTTTTGGAAGTTGGAGTGTTTTTTTTTTAGATTTGGCTATCTTAGGCTGGGGTCACACATACGCTCTTGGTCCGTTTTTGGCTTCATTTTTGTCATTTTTTTTTCTAAGTCCAAAAACTGACAGAAAAACGGATTGGATGTAATAAACACCCTGTCCGTTTTTTTCTGGACCTCAAAACATTGCTCTGTCCGTTTTTGAGCCAAAAATGCTGCTAGCAACGTTTTTGGCATCACTCACAAAACGCATGCGTTTTTTTAACATGGGTCCTATGGGAAACGCATGCGTTAACGCATGGCACATATAGGCACCTGCGTTAACGCATATGCGTTTTTAATGAAAAAATGACTAAGTCCAAAAACGTTCAGGGGTGCAGGAGGCTCAAAAAGCACCCTATAAAAATCGGATTGGTGATGAAAATCACTTCCAAAAACGGACTTCTATGTGTGACCCCAGTCTGAGGAGGATATCTGTTTGTGCAGGTAACTATTACTGTGCAGAATTATTAGGCAACTTAATAAAACCCTAATATATTCCCATCTCACTTGTTTATTTTCACCAGGTAAACCAATATAACTGCACAACATTTAGAAATAAACATTTCTGACATGCAAAAACAAAACCCAAAAGATTAGTGACCAATATAGCCCCTTTCTTTATGATGACACTCAACAGCCTCCATCCATAGAATCTGTCAGTTGCTTGATCTGTTTACGATCAACATTGCGTGCAGGAGCCACCACAGCCTCCCAGACACTGTTCCCAGAGGTGTACTGTTTTCCCTCGTAGATCTCACATTTTAGGAGGGACCACAGGTTCTCTATGGGGTTTAGATCAGGTGAACAAGGGGGCCATGTCATTATTTTTTTTTTTTAGACCTTTACTGGCCAGCCATACTGTGTAATAGTTAGATGCATGTGATGGAGCATTGTCCTGCATTAAAATCATGTTTTTCTTGAACGATATCGACTTCTTCCTGTACCACTGCTTGAAGAAGTTGTCTTCCAGAAACTGGCAGTAGGTCTGGGAGTTTAGCTTCACTCCATCCTCAACCTGAAAAGGTCCCACAAGTTCATCTTTGATGATACCAGCCCATACCAGTACCCCACCTCCACCTTGCTGGCGTCAGAGTCGGAGTGGAGCTCTCTGCCCTTTACTGATCCAGCCTCTGGCCCATCAAGAGTCACTCTCATTTCATAAGTCCATAAAACCTTTGAAAAATCAGTCTTAAGACATTTCTTGGCCCAGTCTTGACATTTTATCTTATGTTTCTTGTTGAAAGGTGGTCGTTTTTCAGCCTTCCTTACCTTGGCCATGTCCCTGATACTCCAGTAACGTTGCAGCTCTGAAATATTGCAAAACTGGTGGCAAATGGCATCTTGGCAGCTTCACGCTTGATTTTCCTCAATTCATGGGCAGTTATTTTGTGCCTTTTTTGCCCAACACGCTTCTTGCAACCCTATTGGCTATTTGCCATGAAACACTTGATTGTTCGGTGATCACGCTTTAAAAGTTTGGCAATTTTAAGACTGCTGCATCCCTCTGCAAGACATCTCACAATTTTGGACTTTTCAGAGCCCGTCAAATCTCTCTTCTGACCTATTTTACCTAAGGAAAGGAATTTGCCTAATAATTAAGCACACCTTATATATGGTGTTGATGTCATTACACCCCCCCTACTCAGAGATGCACATCACCTGATTTACTTAATTGGTAGTTGTCTCTCAAGTGTATACAGCTTGGAGTTGGACAACATGCGTGAAAAGTATCATGTGATCAAAATACTCATTTGTCTAACAATTCTGCACACAGTGTAGATACTAACATACGTCAACATGAAGTTATGTCCAGTGTGTTACATACATCAAAGTAAAGAAGTCTGCATGTCCATGGAGCTGGATTCCCTCTTTTTCTTCCTCAATTTCTTCCGAGTCGTGGTACTCTAGATAGCTGAGGATATATCACAGTGAGCTGGAACCTTTCTATATTCCCTTTAATGGTGTTGTGTTGAGTAGCATAAGCCAACCAAGGTCAACCCTTCACTTTCGGCTCCTTAGCTGTGGCTGGCTGTGTCTCTTAGGTGCAAAATTACGGTACAAATATTTCCAATTGTGGACATTTGATGGACAGCCATGGGTAGATATTTGTTACATCACAGCCTTCTCACTCTCAGTTATAGGCACTGTGAAGGACTTATGAAGGTTAGTCACACTATGGAGGTGTCTAGGCAGTGGCGTAACTTCAGGCACAGGGGCCCCGATGTGAAAGCTCCAATGGGGCCCGCAATTATTGCAAATCTTTAATAGTATTAGTCTTTTTCTATTGGCCAAAGGGACTTTTGGGGCCCCCCTAGGCTGCAGGGTCCGGGTGCGATCGCAACCCCTGCACCTATTGTAGTTATGCCCCTGTGTCTAGGCCTGTCACCTTTACATGCTACATATCATTTAGGTGTCCTGGGCCATATAACGGGCTACTTCAAATTTTCTGTGGCATTGGTTGTTACTTATCTTTTATCTTTGGGATATCCATTAACATTTTTGCAGTGGCCCCACCAAGGAATTTTAATGACAAAAAGAAAATCAGAACAAAAAAAATAGTTTATAAAGATTAGTTCTTTATGGTCGATACCAAGATCCCCATTACATTGACCCGACATAGAAAATCACTGATGAAGGTTGATATATTTTCATTGAAATATCTTCTTTTGTGGATGTTAGAAACAAGACGTTCTTACTTATTTACGAGGAAATCTTTTTATGTTTTTACATTGAAATCAAAAAAGCTTCAAAGTTATGGACAGACAAAGTAACATATACAAGTCTCACCTAGGGAAATGTAGTTTGTTTTGTCTATTATTCCCACCTTGTGCTTCCTTTGCAGAAACCAACGTAGTTATAAAATAAAATTCCCACCAATCTTGCCAATTCTGGAGCATCAAAAGACTCAATTCTGCAAAAATAAACACTATAGAGTTACAGTAAATCAGGAATTTTAGGCGACTCAAAAACGTAACAATATAAAAACAGGTGCATTGGACAAAAAGGCTGTAGTACAAAACGTAGGAAATATCTCACTTCTTGACGGTTTATGAACAATATCAGTATTTAGGGTACGTGCCCATCATCATGACTAGTAGTGTTTTGGACACAAAGTGTTTTCACTGCTACCAAAATGCTGCGTTGTACATTACAAGCACAGTGGATGGATTTGTGGCGCCCCTGCGGGTATGCGCCACAGAATGGTATTACACTTGAATATAAAATGTGTTTTTCCTTGTAAGTTGCTAGGTTAGGATTTAAATCTTATGGAGTCTATTTTTAGCACTCACTTAGGACCGCACCACTTAGAGTAGGGGGAACTGGTAATATGGTAGGTTCCACAGGTGGTGGGCGGAGCTTAGGATAGAGTTAGAGTGACAGTTAAGAATTTACCTCAGACGGCTTGGGAAGGCAGACAGAGTGGTCACGCCTGGCAGCTGAGCTGAGTGGAGGGTACCCCATCTTTATGAGGGGGCCCAGGACAGATGGCAACGGACCAGAACTGGTAGGAGCCAGCTGGTCATGTTGAGGGTACACAGGTGACACGGACGACCGAGGCAGCCAGGAGTTCAGCCCTGACTGCGAAGCCGACGAGCTGCAGGCCAAACAGGACCGGGTTGCTGACAGCACCACAAAGGTACCTCTCCCCTCAGGACTGAAAACCGGTTCAGGACACTAGGAGAAATAAAAAGGGACAGACATTTACGGCGGTGCTGGAAGGGAACTTTGATGTCTTGGGTTGCCCTGTCCGGACCGGGTAGTGGACAGACCTTATCTCCTAGAAACAGACCGTAGGACTGGCGTGGGAGCTCTTCAAAGGTGGGAAAGAGGGAAAGATCTGGAAAGAGAATAGAAACCCTGAAAGACAGAGAGAGAACATCTATAGACTCCTTAAGAGAAATCCTGAGCTGGTAACAAACACCTAAACCAAACTGTACCGTGTATTGTTATGCCATCAGCCGGTACCGAGTAAAGCAAAGTTAAAATGGAAACGGTTTCTGTTATTCTTCCTGCCGCAGCTCAAAGGACGTAACATCATCAACATCAACAGCAGAAGGGTAAGAACTGCACCACCATTAACATCACTGTCCTCCCTCACCGTCTCATCACCATCATAGCTGCCCTGAGGTAAAGCTCCACCTGTGGGGAGCTGTACCACACACTGCTGCCCCCCTCCATCACCTCAGCAGCCGGCCGGCAGCGCCGGTACCATCTTACCGGACTCTACAGGTGGCGTCACGTCCCCCTGTAAATAACCCCTTTTACCCCCACCGTTTACCATCAACACCTGGTACAATTGTTCGCCAGGGCACGGCACGGGGATACCGACCACCCGTGACATCCCACACAGAAGCCCCGGTGACCGAGTGCACCCTAGTTCTGGTTGAAACAGATTAATAGATATCTCCTGCCCACTGTGCTTCTTTACTCCGCAGCATAAACTGATATATAGTGCGCCTTCCGAGCTGCAGCATGTCAATTCTTGCGGAAATGCTAGTGTTCTCAAAGGGAGAATGTACAGCGGATCTCTATGCTGCGGAGGTGGAGGCGCCGGAGGTTATATACCAGGGGGGACGTAGGGGCCAGAGGTTACACGGTGGCTAAGTGGTTAGCACTGTTGCTTTGCAGCGCTGGGGTCCTAGGCTCAAATCCCACCAAGGACAACATCTGGAAGGAGTTTTTATATTCTCTCTGTGTTTGTGTGGGTTTCCTCCCATACTTGAAAGACATACTGATAAGGATTTAATAGCGCTATATAAATAAATAAATATTATTGTTATTCCATGCTGCCCCCAGATGTCTGATCATGGCCACTTATACGCTGTGCTCTCCAGCATAGAACACTAGCATCTCTGCAAGAGCAAACACGCTGCATTCAGAATGCGTGTCCTGATCGTGGGCATGTATGCTGCATTCACCCGCAAAGGACACTAGCTAGCATCTCTGCAACAACAAACATGCTGTGTCCAAAACGCATGTCCTGATCGTGAGCACGTATGCTGCATTCTCCCACAAAGGACACTAGCATCTCTGCAACAACAAACACGCTACATCCAAAACGCATGTCCTGATCATGGGTACCTACCCCTATATTGCTTCATTGTGGGTTTCACAGCTGCAGAGAAACCAGCATGGATCAAAGTGGGTGTGGCGCCCCTGTGGCTAGGTGCCCCAGGGAGGCAAGTTTATGTAGTACCTCTGTAAGTTGTGGGTTTAGGTTTAACCTATGGAATCTAAGTTACCACTCAACACTAGGTCACCTTAGAGTAAAGGACTGATTATTCAGTAGGTCCAAAAGGTGGTGGAGCTTAGGTTAGAGCAGGAGACTTAAGTGACAGTTAGTGTCAGTCAGTCAGGGAGTCTGTGTCAGGGACAGTGCTGGGAAGGCAGTGAGTCAGGACGAGCCTGACAGCCCTCTGACAGGAGGATCACCCATCTCCAGGAGGGTGACCCGGACAGAAGGGGATGAACCAGTACCGGTTGGAGCTGGCTGGTTTAGTCTGGGGAAAAATACCGACAACACGGGAGCTGAGGTGGTCAGCGGTTCAACCCTGACCGCAAACCGACGAGTCGCAGGTGCCACAAGACGGTACCTTACTCCTCAGGCCCATAATCGGTCCAAGACTACGTGGGGAACGGTCCGGATTATGGTGGTGAGAGAGAGAGAGCATTCCTGCTGCTCCTGTCCGTACCGGTCAAGGATAACCCGTGCCTCACCGCACAAGACCAGGGGACTGGCGAGAGAGCTCTGCAAACATGGTGAAAGACAGAGAGGAAGGTAGAATCGAGATCCCGAAAGATAACAAAGAGAGAACATCTAGAGACTCCATAGAGGTACCCTGAACTGACAACTAATACCCGTTAGACTGTACCGTGTATTCTATAACATCTATCGGTACCAGTAAAGTGGAGTTGAAGTTGAGTCGGTGTCTGTCTTCTCCTTCTCGCCGGTGCCCAGAGGGCCTCAGCATCCTCATCATCTCCTCAGAGGGGTAAGAACAACAACTCCCCTCATCCTCCATCACCGCTGCCCTGAGGTAAAGCTCCACCTGTGGGGAGCTGTACCATACTGAGCTGCACCCATCATCACCTCAGCGGCCGGCCTGCAGCGCCGGTATCCAAATTACCGGGATCCACAGGTGGCGGACATGCACTTTTTTTAATCCTTGTAAATATTCCTCCCCACCAAACAAATGACAGCCAGGGCACGGAAAAGGGAACCCGACCACCCGTGATTCCCCGTCACCACCATCAAATCCATCCCGGTGTCCGAGTATCCCTTTCCCTGTGTTCATCATGGACACGAAGCCTTACGATTAAAGGGTATGGGGTGAACTTGGTATATTTTGTTCATATGGTTGCACTTTAGAAAGTGATATATATATATTAATTTTAAACAACATATAAAGAATTAAAGTACTCAAAGGTATCAGGCACACATGAGAGCCATAGACATTCTGTGTGCCTATGGATAGTGTTAGGTTTGCACCATGGAGATATTCTTCCTTGCATCAAAGTTCCTAGTGGAGAGGTACACATCCATAATAAAGTAACTGATGGATATGTTACAATATTTCCATTGCATCCATAGAAATAGGCAAAGTATCAACTAGTAAGGGTCAGTATCTGTCGAAATCCTGAGGCATCATGATCAGGAATGCGTCACTATACGTAAAATTGCAGATGAGTGTGGCACTTTGATGCGTCGCTCGACCGCAGAATGTGCAGTTTTTGCGGCTGAAAATTTTGCATGGAAAATCCTGACGCGGCCGGATGCGGCACAATGTGTCAGAACAACGCATTGATGTCAATGAGGCCATATTTGTCTTCCACGCTGAGCATGCCCAGAATCATGCCTGGATATTCTCTCTCTCTCAAGGAATTCCCATTTAAAACGTCCTTCCTAAAACAAACCACAGGAAAGATTAGGATGAAAACGAATGCAAAACTGACACCACAACAGGGTTTTTTTTTTACCTGATCCTGTGTCTGATCAGGCAAAAAAATGCATCGGTGGCATGCCAGGTTCTGTTAGTGGTGGAGAATTGTGGTGTCTGTCTTTGTGAGGTGCATGTAAATAATGCTGGGCAGCCAGACTGATTCAATTGCATGGGCGTCACCAATAGGCTGTTAGCCAATATAGTACAATACACGTAGTTGCATGGACCCTTATAAAGGCCTTATCCGTGTGCAACTATAATACTAAGAAATCACAGCCCTCATGAATGTTAGGTGTGTGAGTGGTTGTTCATTAGTATTTTGCACCTCAGCCTTTTATCATGGGGTCCTGCTGCATCCTCAAGTTAATTAATCTTGTGACCAGGTATTTGTACAATTGGCCTTTTTTCTGTGATGATTTTTAGATTTTATATCCATTCTAGTAGAGATGAGGAAACCATTCAAGGTTCAGTTCTGGTCACCAAACTTCCCACTGTTGAGCAAGCCTGTTTGGGTTTGGACTTTGGGAACTTCATGTTTACAAAGCACTGGGGCGAGCATCGCCGTGGTTGGCTGCAGTTGGTGCTTGGCCAAGTGTCAGCCGTGTATAGTTTTTGATCGGCTCGCCATGGGCTTAAAAGCAGTTTTGGGTGTAGAGTGTGTCCAAAATTATTTTGGAAAAAAAATACCACCCTCCCACCCAGAGAAAGTAATTAACTTATGGCTGACTGTATGTGTGCAGAGATCTGAACTGCCAATTAGTGACATCCATTGAGGTTTGGGTCAAGCTTGGGGTGACGAACAGTGCGCTGCCTGTACCCCAGCTTTACAAGGTTTGCTCATCTCTACTTTTCAGTGAATTGGATTCATAGGAATTAAAAAAACCTTTGTAAGCCTGCTTATGAGTGAAGATAAACTGGGGTGTTGTAGAGCCCCCTAGAAGTCTATGCGTACTGTGTTACATCTCTGTATAATTTGGCCACATAAAACATTGTGTGGAAGTTCTAAGTTTAAAAAAATTATATAATTTGCGTCATCCTACAGACATTTCTCACTCTCACCATTCTTCAGCAACAAAAAAGGATCTAATCTCTGGAGGTAGGGTTATGGTCAGGAAACACATGGGGCTGAAGACCAAGATATGACTATGTAAAATATGTGTTTAAAAGAGCTTTAGCTGCCTAAATATTGAATTTGTGTGCAACAAAAAAATGAAATGTCAACCTCCCTAAATCGGACATCTCTCTCTCAGTTTGCGGCACCATTATAACACCTAGGCAGCAGGCTCGCTGTCTGGGTGTTATGTTTGATACCGATCTCTCCTTCTCCTCCCACACACAATTCTCTCGTCCGCTCCTGTCGCTTACACCTGAAGAATATATCTAGAGTCCGCCCCTTTCTCACCATGGAAACAACAAAAACGCTCACCGTGGCCCTAATCCATTCCTGCCTTGACTATTGCAATTCTCTATTAAGTGGCCTCCCTCTCACCAGACTTTCTCTTCTCCAGTCCATCTTTAATGCAGCAGCAAGGATCACCCATCTGGCCAATCGTTACTCAGATGCCTCTGCTCTGTGCCAGTCATTGCACTGGCTGCCCGTACACTACAGGATCAAATTCAAATTGCTTGTTCTCACCCACAAAGCTCTTCACAGTGCAGCACCCCCTACATCTCCTCCCTCATCTCTGTCTATCACCCCACCCATTCTCTACGTTCTTCAAATGACCTTCGACTAACATCTGCACTAATCCGATCCTCCCACTCCCGACTCCAAGACTTCTCCAGAGCTGCACCAATCCTCTGGAATGCATTACCCAAGAAATCAGGACTATCCACAACTTGCATGGCTTCAGACGATCCCTAAAAACACATCTTTTTAAGGCAGTCTATCATACTCCCTAATAGAAGTCCTTTGCACTGTAGACAGTGAATGGGCTATCTCTCTGGACATTACTCTTCTACAAACTCCACCAAACCAAAAAGGTCTACACAGATTGTCTGGTGACCATTCATGTAAGCTTATTTCTATGCCCCATATCCTCAAGATGCCTGGATCATTAGTGTAATAAGCCCCTGTACCTTGTGCAACCCCTATCCCGTTGTAGATTGTAAGCTCTTTTGAGCAGGGTCACTTTCATTTCTTGCTTTATTTATTGTATTTTCTTTTTTACATTGATTATATGCCTATTGTTTTGTATCCAATTACTGTACTGTATTTGTTCTCTACTGTAATTACTTACTGTATTATATTTTCTGTACTCTAACCCCTACATTGTAAAGCGCTGCGGAATATGTTGGCACTATATAAATAAAGCTTTATTATTATATTATAAATGTTAGTGTAACGCTTGGAGTGGATAAGGGGAATGGAGCAGAAAAAGATAACAGGCAAAGGCGATTGGGAGGCTAGTGACGCACCCCAGGGTTGGGGTAGAGGTCACCCTTCTCTCTAAGGGGCTCAATCCGGAGCTCCTGGTGGGGACGTGCGAGTCGGACCAGGTCAGGACTATATGAATACCTTCGTCCTGCCGGGTTTGGCGGCTCAGAGCTAGACTTTCCTGCACCACACTCGGAGTAGGTACTCCGTTTTGAACTGGGTTCCCTCCTGGACCCACAATCTTCTGTTTGGCACGGGCTTGCACAAGCCAGGGATCCCCTTTCATTCTGGGTTGCCTTCTTTTTTCAGGCACCCTCCACCACAATCCTCGCAGGGACCTCCTTCTCCTCCTTCCCTCACGGTACTTTCCTCATTTTCTCACTAACTGTAACTCCCGCTTCTTTCACTACACCTTAGCTCCTCCCACCTGGACTGGTTCCCTAGCAGTGGGTTAACCAAAAGGTCCCCTAGCCTAATTGTATGAATGCAGGGTTGAGGCCTCAGATTAACATTATCATCCTCTGGTGACCGGGATACCGCACACGCTACTCTGGGTGTAGTACCCCTTTAGTGGCGCACTGAACAGTGGGGCGCCACATGCCACCTTGGTGAAACACACTTGTCTCCAAGTGTTTCTACCCCTACCCGGTACAGAGTTCAATTTTTGTATGCTTTAACAACAACCGGACAATTTTTTTCACACATTACGCAATACTTTTCTTCTCTTTATGGGAGGCTCTTTTCTTAAAACGTTGCAAACATGTCTTATCTATGCCGACCTAATGGGGCCAGGTTCGCACATTCACATTATACTGAGTTCTTGGGCTTAACGGGAGTAGTCCAGCAAGTCTCCACAAAATAAAAAGTCCTCATGAAAGTCTATGAGTTTACGGAAAAAGAAATACAGTTTTCAAATTAAATGACTATGTACATGACTGGGTTTTGCAGTCTCTAGTCCACACACTTGTTAACACACAGGGCATACCATCCTCTTGGCCCTGCATGCCGCTCATGGCTAACCTGGTCATTCCGGTACAGGTCCTGCTCCGGGGCCGGAGCTGGCGCACCATTCGGCTCACTTGTCATGGAGGCTACACCGACCTGTCTAGCCGGTCTGTGTGGTTGATGCTCCTTCTGCACCGTGCGGGGCCCGGATTCCCCGACATCCTTGATGTTGCCGTGCTGGTAATCCTTCTCCTTGGAGCCTGGCTGGCTGGATGGCTCCTCAGGCTCTGCTCTGGTCTTACTGCCGTTGTCATCAGGTAGGGCCTTGGGGTAATCTGGCTCTCCGCAGGACCCTGATGCCCTGACTTCTGCACTGGCGACGGGCTGCGGTTCACCGGTGGGTCCTCTCTGGCAACTGGGTGCTCAACCATGGACTGGTCTTTTGCTCCCGGTTCCAGCTCCTGGTTGCAGGACCCTGGCAGGGGTATTCTGATCGTTGGTCCACCCCCTTGGTTGTTCGATGGCAATTGAGGCGGGCAAGTATTTTTACACCTCTGGCATTGCCATCCCACAATGAGGGGCTGAGGCACGCCACTTGGCCAACACATTATTGTTTACATTTTTAGACCCAAAAGTCCGGATCAGGCCGCTACACTTGTCAGTCCTCGGCAGAGTGAAGGGGCGGGCTTATCTTCACGCTCTTTTTCAACCGTTACGCCCTCTTCCTTCCTGCTCTGTGACACAGTTTAATTTCTGTGGCGCAGTAATGGCAACCCAGTTCAACAGTTCGCAAAACACAGTCAATACATGGCACACAGTACCCGGTAATACCGAGCACGGGATCCTGTTCATGACACCAAACGATGATGCACCCCAGGGCCGAGGTACTCGGATCCAGGTGTAGCTTTACGGGACTGTCACTGGTGGCTGGTGCCTGGATCTATGGCCCTTGTGGTCACGAATAAGGGGTTTAGCAAATATAGAATAATACAAGTTTTTTTAAACTGATGCCACTGCAGTATCTGGTGATGGTACCAGCGCTGCCAGCACACCTCCTGGGATGATGGGTAGGCAGCTGGATGATGTCGCTCCCTGCACGCGGAGCGAAGTCCCCAGGGCAGTGTGGTAAAGAAATGGTTTAGCACCAGGAGAGGCGCAGTCTTCTAAAGACTGGAACACAGGTGATCAACTTAGTAGAAATGAGACACAGGAGACCTACTTGCTCTGCACGGGTATTTACTGGCAACTTGTCAAGGCAGTTCTCATCGGTACACAGTCACACAGTCTCGGGTAGCTGGCGGGATAGACACCAAAGGATGCCAAGTCTCTCTGAGGCCCTCTACGATATTCCTTCTGGAAACAACTTCTGTCTTTTTCACTCACTGCGCTTTCCTTATTATCCATGTGTGGTCCTGCACGGAACCCTCTTCCTACCAGGCCCGTTGGGTATATAAAGGTTACCCTTCTCTCTAAGGGGTCAACCCGGTTTGGAGCTCCTGTTGGGGACGTGCGTGGGGCTATATGAAAGGCCTCGACCCACTGGGTTTAGCGGCTCAGAGCTAGACTTTCCTGCACCACACTTGGAGCTAGTACTCCATCTTGGACTGGGTTCCCTCCCGGAATCACAATCTTCAGTCCGACACGGGCTTGCACAAGCCAAGGATCTCCTTTCTGTCTGGGTTGCCTTCCTTTTTCAGGCACCCTCCACCACAATCCTCGCAGGGACCTCTTTCTCCTTCTTCCCTCACGGAACTTTCCTCACTTTCTCACTAACGGTCACTCACGCTTCTTTTACTACACCTTAGCTGCTCCCACCTTGACTGGTTCCCTAGCAATGGGTTAGCCAAAAGGTCCCCTTAGCTAAGTGTATGAATGCAGGGATGAGGCCTCAGATTAACATTATCATCCCCTGTTGACCGGGATACTGCACATGCTAGTCTGGGTGTAGTACTCCTTTAGTGGCGCACTGACCAGTGGGGCACCACACTAGTCTGGTCCTGGACCTGGGGGTCCCTGTCTAGCCCTGTACCCGAAGATACCTCTGAAGGTGAGGAGGTTCATGCCACCACCCTATCCCTCAACTCCTCAACCTGCCCTTAGTTAAGAGCCGCTACCTCCACCTACGGACCAGGAAAAGGACACCACTCCGAGTTAAGGGAATAGCAGCTGCTCCAGTAGCATGTCTGAACAACACGGGTCCTAGATGAAAAATGAACGCAATCTGCGACATCTGGAGAAGGCAAGCAGAACTGCTTAAGGCTGAGGGGGTGGAGAGCAGAAAGCTCAGACACACCCCTTACCTCCACCTGGGCTATGACTCACTCCTCACCTGCAGAGCGCCCACCACACATTCAGCAACAATATCAACCTTTACTGTCAAATGGAAAAACTCTGGTTTAAACAGCAGCTGAACTCCAGAACTGCAAAGGCAGTCAATACGTGACAGCTATTTGAACAATGAATGTTGTTTCTGGATGTCTGGAAGAATTTGACAATGTTTAGAGTACACTGAACATTGATTTACAGTCTTTATTTTGAATGTTGTCTGGAAAGTATAGTCAGTACTGTATGGCAGGCAAACGCTATATGGAGTTATTATACATAAGAGGGTGGACAATGATACATACAGCAATTACATACATAGAAAGACAGTCATAATGATATAAATTTGTACAAAGATTTCCACACTGATGGCGCCAACGACCCTACAGTCGTTTTGGTGTACCCTCGCCATTTAGATGAAGAATCCTAATTGGAAAAGATAGTGCAACAAGTCCACATATAGTAAAGTCTGAAAGACACCTGATAATACTTAAAGTGAGGAACTAGTACATAGCAATGTGACATTGGAGAGTTAACTAGGTACAGTAATGGGGTCCAAACTTACCCCATTTAATCTAAAATGATGACATCTTTTTCAATAAAACATGAGGAGGTTTTAGCATATAAAAAACATTACGGTATATAGCATGATTTATTTTGTATTTACCAGTAATAGGTGTATGCACTTCACCTTGTATTAAAATGATTCTTTTAAACTGTAAAAAAAAGAATAGTCTTCTAAGGAAATAATGGATTCACCTTCTTATAATGTCATATAATTTACATTGTAATGATAGTAAAAATATTCCTAATAATAATTCTTTATTCTTATGCTTGTGCCGAAACCGATTTTTTCAGAAATAGACCTTTTATGTATTAAAATTATTATTTATATTTATAGCTAAATTCTGACTCAAAGAATTAGTGCACTACAGATATTAGACTCACATGTGTCTGGTCACTTGTTTTATGCCTATCCCAGGAACAACTGATGACAAACTTGTTCCCCAGCCAAAATCAGATGAAAATCTACTGCATGCTGGGCAGCAACTATCAGACAGTGATTTGACCTCATTAAGGGTGGTCTTCAACTTGCAATTTTTTGTCTTGATTTGTAATCCGTCCAAATCCTGAAGACGCCTGATCAAGCAAGTGTCACTATACTTAAAATAGGGCAGCAGGTACATGCTTTGCATAAGGTGTTTGGTGGATCCTTATCACTGAGTCGTTCTGAACTCATCCCCTGCTGCACACTGTTGTAATTTTAGGCTGGTTTCACACCTGTCCAGGTCAGGATGATAATGGGAGCATATGCATGCGTCTGTGCATCTGCCACCGCAGCTGCTGGATGCCTGATTCGGACCTCGGAGAGAGAGAGACCAGAGACCAGAATGCTGTACATGCATTGGGAGGGGTAGAAAATATAGTTTGAGCATACTCAATATGGTACAGCAGATCTGAATGGACGGATATGCCCATTTCTGGATCCAGATACATTGAAGTACATTATATTTGCAGACACATTGGGATGCATCTAAATGCATCCAGATTTTTCACAAATTCTAAAATCGCAACAGTGTACGGCCAACGACACAGTGATAAATATCCACCCAAAATCTTATGCAAGCGCATGTCCCTGCGGCCCCATTTTAGGTATAGGACACATGCTTGATCAGGAGGCTTCAGGATTTGGACAAATTACAATACAATTAAAAAAAATGAAAGTGGAAAACCATGCTTAGAGTTTGTGAAAAATCCAGATGCATCCAGATGGGTCATAATGCGTCTACAAATACAATGTACTTCAATATGTTCGGATGTGGAAATTGGCCGATCCGTCCATTCGGATCCATTCTACCATACCTAGTATGCTCAATCTTTATTTTGTGCCCCACTCAATACATGTACAGCAGTCTGGTCTCTGGCCTCTCTCTTCCTCTCTCTCTCCGTCTGCTGCGGTGTCATGTGTTTCCAGACACACAGCTACATGCAGATCTCCCAGTTGCATCCTGATCTGCAGGTGTGAAACCAGCCTACGCTGACCATACTGTAGAGGTCCTATGGTATCCATACTTGAGATTTAGCCAAACTCTCTATGTGTAGACAACCTTTGTCTGAACCATGTGCGGCTCATGGTTGACTAATGAAAGCTGCTTGTTGTAAATATCAATGCCTAAACTAAAATGGTAACTTCCCAGATTGACCTCCACTTTGCTTTCTGCATTGGTCTAGACTTGTAAGGATGGGGGCCATATTGGTCATTGGGATACATTAATGACCATTTTACCAAAGTGCAGCAAAGGTCAAGACTGATATATTTTTTTTACAAGCTTTAGGACACATCGAGGACAGACATGTACAATCATATGTATTGCATACTATTTTCCATATAGGTAGAGCATCCTTCAGTAGATATTCCAGCTACTCATCAACACCCATTCTCTGGAGGTGAAGAGTCAATCGCTAGATACTGAAGTTGAGGTGACTTGATTCAACATGAAACAAAGCCATCTGTACAAATGTTCCTCCGATGTATTCCCATCCTGATGACAGGCCCGTGTTTGCATTATTAATGTCTTTAATAATTCCTTTGTCAGTGCACAAAAGTATGACTGCGAGATCTTTTGTTTGTTGCTATAGTCTTAACAAACGTCTCCGATACCAGTGCATTACCCAACAAAACAGACTTTTAAAGCATGTAGATCATTTCAACGAAGCTCATGTACGTCCAACTTTTTAATCTGTGTTTTGTTAACAATTCGTGTTAATGTGACCTTATTATTTGGTCAAAGGAAGATCTATCCTGCCTTGGCTGCTCTCTCCTTCCATCTCTCTTTGGTTTGAGACAGTAATAGAAAGGTTTTTGAATAAAGGGAGAGAAGTTCAATGGAAAAGCACTTGACAAAACAGTAGCAAACAAAGAGTTGAAACAAGTTACACAAATGGATAGCTTAAAGTGGATCCAACTTGGCTTACATGTGTCCCTATCTGATGGTCGCATGTGATACATAGGCTGTAAAGATCAATGTATAACTGGGCACTATCGGGTTGAATTTTTTTCAATTAAAAGTCATGGTTCCTGGACACGTGTTTTTTGTATGTATGGTGGGAGCCATACTTTTCCTTAACAAGGATCATGAAAAAAAAGGAGTGAATATCTGAGGCCGGAGACACATGATATGAGACACATGGAAGATACTTGCAGGAGTCTGGCATGACTCACCCAGAACCCACACACAAGCACAAGCACAAGTACTTGGACACACACATACAAGCACACGTACTTGGAGACACACACACAAGCACACATACTTGGACACACACACACAAGCACACGTACTTGAATACACACACACAAGCACATGTACTTGGACACACACATACAAGCACAAGTACTTGGAGACACACACATAAACACAAGTACTTGGAGACACACACACAAGCACACGTACTTGGACACACACACAAGCACAAGTACTTGGACACACACACACAGACATGCTCACGTACTTGGAGACACACACACAAGCACACATACTTGGACACACACACACAGACATGCTCACGTACTTGGAGACACACACACAAGCACACATACTTGGACACACACACACACACAAGCACACAAGCACACATACTCGGACACACACACACAAGCACACGTACTTGGACACACACACACAAGCACACGTACTTGAACACACACACAAGCACACGTACTCGGACACACACACACACACAAGCACACGTACTCGGACAACACACACACATACCAAGAAAGTGTCTGCTCACCAAATTTGGAGGAATGACCATAATTGGGGAGACTCTGATCTGGCTTTCAGATGATGGAAGACAGGTAATCAAGGATTATTCCAGCATCCACAAGGAAAAATATGGATTAAAACTTTATTCCCAACATTAAAATGAACACAAAAATATGAAAAACATGTGGACAAGTAAAGGTTGACATCGGTCTATGTGTTTCAAGCAAAAAATGCTCTGAATCAGGACATGAACATTTTTTTTTTGCTTGAAACGTATAGACCGATGTCAGCCTTTTTTTTGTTTTTAATATTTTTATGTTCATTTTAATTTTGGAAATAATGTTGAAGTTTTAATTCATATTTTGTCTTGTGGATGCTGTATTTTTAGTCTATGAGGCTAGGTTCAAATCGCCATTAGCATTGCGTCTGGATGCATGCGTTTGACAGCTGCATTAACTGGCGTTATTCAGCTGTGCGATTGCAAAAACGCGAATTTTCAAACACAGGTACTTTTGACATCATGTTTGCATTGCGCTCAGCAATAGAAGTCTATGGGTGCGTTTAGCTGCGCTAATGCTAGCTTTTCACAGCGTTAATACAGCTGTCATATGCAGCTGTCCAGAAGCCATGCTACACATGAATGTGAACCTAGCCTTACCTACACACACAAGACTGTATATAGCTCCTATGTCACTTACCGGTCTGTAGTAGAAAAAAATATGTGGAATTCAACTGCACTGCTGTACAATCGACCAAATACCAAGGAAATTGGTGAATGCAAGTAGTTTTATTCAATGCGTTTCAAGGTGTATTCCTCACCCCTTCATCAGGACAAGCACCAATTACCACTTACTGGTCTCTGAGTGCTTGGCTGTACTCTGATACATCCAGAAGAATATACTACTTTATTGAAACAGTTTTGTCTCTTACCTCCCATTGATCAGAGATACCAGAAAGCACACACACCCTTCTTCACTTTCTAATGTGTCCCCAATATGGCTTCTCTCAGAAAAACAAATAATAATCTTATTATTTCTCCTCTATAAACTTACATAAAATGAAAAGATCTAAAACAAAAACCCTTGAGACCCAACCCTTTTTGACTACACCTTTGCTTTTTTTTTTTGCATTCTACAATTTATTGTCAAATGTAGACTGCTCTACAGTCTCTGTGAATTGCTCTGCAGTAGTTAAATGGAGTTAATTTCCTTTAGTTTATTAAGGGTTAACATCTGTGGGTCTGCAGTACCAGCTGTGGTTGCTGAGTGTATCAGGTGATGAAGCTGACCACTCCCCCAGCCTTTAAGTAGTCCCTTGACCCATCAGTTGGTGTCACTAATAGAGTTCATCTTCTGCAAAGACCATGATCTGTGTTGATGCCAAGTGTTGAAGTGCTGAGTGTTGATGCCGAGTGCTTCTGCTGATGCCTTTGTGCTGGGTAGCTTTGTGGATATTGCCTTCTTTCTGGGAGTTGCTGTGCTTATCCTGGCTCCTCAGTCGAAGTGAGGGGGTTATAACCTAGGGCTAGTCAGGAGCAGGGCAAAGGTGGCTGCTCAGATATCCTCACCTTTAGCAGTACCTCTGGGAACAGTGTCAGCTAGAGACCCTAGTCTAAGTGTCAGACTAGTTCCAAACTCCTTTGTCAGTTACTACCAATCAAAGCATTTATAGTTAGCGCATTCATGTGGGATATAGCCCAAAATAGCTATTGAAATTTTTATGAAAGATTGCCAATGTCTTTATCTCTGCATTCTGCTGCCATTTTGTAAAGCACAGAAGGAGTTAAAAAAAAGATCCTCTCTGGAACCTTTTCAATTTGCATTTGCTTTAAAACATCACGTCATTCCTTGTTGTCTTTTGATAACAATCATATCTTTATGTCAAGCTGATATGTGACTACACACAAGTGTTATATATCCAGCACTTTGGCAGACTGCATAGGTAAGCCGGGTCAAATATTTTGGCTACAATTCGGTAGCTTAATAAGGCTGCCTCCTGGAAAGGCTCTTAAATCTTAATACATTCATGTCTCTTTCAAACATGCAGTAAACGGCATTGTTCATTTAGGACACAATTCAAAAGGTATTCTTGATGAAATTGATACACATTTCGTTTCATGGTCTGGCAGGGCGTTTCCTAATGCCCAGATCTATTCAGACGTGTTTACACTAGACTTAAAGTCGTCCCTTTCACACATTCCCCTATTTGTAAAACGAGATTTATATCAGTATCAAGATCATTGTTTTGTCTGGCGAGTAGTAAAGTCTTCTAGAGCCCTGGACATTTTAGGTAACAGACATCATGGCATGGGTTCAGAGACAGGAAAGTTTCTAGTTCTACTGGTTTGAAGGAATTACGTTGGCAAAGGAAAAGTGAATATATCAAATATTCCTCATAATATCTAAGCTTGTACCTGAGCCCAAATATGAGTCCTCATATTGGGTACGATACCACCACTCATTGTGCTCCTGATTTAATTAGTGACAGCTCAGAAGCTCTATAGATTTAGGGTGTGCTGAGTTGTCAGTATTATGATTGACAGCTTGGCCATCCTATCTGTGGCTGGGGTGTGCTGAGCTGTCAGTATTGTGAGTGACAGGTCAATCACCCATTCAGGGCTGGGGCGTGCTATTTCTTCTAGGTGTCTCCTGTTCTGAGTGTTTACCTGGCAATTTAGCTGATTGACTGTTGTCTGACTGTTGCCAGTCTTAGCCTTAGCTCACTGGTGTGTGTGCCTTCTTTGTAGTGCTCTGGTTTTCTGATCTTTTTTTTGCCTAACTTTGGATATTTCCTTTGACTAGCTCCTTACTGGCATTCTGACCTTGGACTGTGACTTGATGACTCCTTTGTCTGATCCCTCTGTTTATGACAAGTTCTCTTTTATCTGACCTCAATCTTCTTGATTCCCCTGTCTCATGCTTTTTCTATGACTATTTTCTCAGCATCACAGGTCCTAGACCTCTCTAAGGGTGCTTTCACATCTGCGTTTTTCGTAATTCGCGGCAGATGCGGTGAAAAAACCGCATCTGCCGCGTTTACCGCATAACCGTTCCACTTGCGGCGCGGTTGCGGTTTTTTCTATGCAATGTATAGGGGGACTTGCGGCAGGTGCGGCAAGTGCGGTTTTGCACTTGCGGCAGGTGCGGCCGCGAAAAAAACCGCGGCTTACTGCGGTTTTTTTCGCGGCCGCACCTGCCGCAAGTGCAAAACCGCACTTGCCGCATCTGCCGCAAGTCCCCCTATACATTGCATAGAAAAAACCGCAACCTCGCCGCAAGTGGAACGGTTATGCGGTAAACGCGGCAGATGCAGTTTTTTCACCGCATCTGCCGCGAATTACGAAAAACGCAGATGTGAAAGCACCCTAAGACCTTTTGAAGAAGTCTATTTTAATTTTGCTAATTTTCTCCATGAGTGTGAATCATGCTGTGGTTTCAAGTTTTTCTACTTCATTATGCAAATATAAAAGGGATAACAATGTCAAATATGTTCCTACATGTAAGCTGTTGGAAATATAAACTTTATTACATCAGCCTAAATTTATTCACTAGTGGAAGCTTGGCCTAACAGACAATGCAGCCATCGTCTATAATGAAAGACAATGTATTTAATGTATTTTGTTAGATTTTCACTATCTGCTGACAGTGACTGATAGGTCTTTCCAGGGGCGTAACTACAACAGGTGCAGGGGTTGCAATCTCACCCAGACACTGGAGCCTAAGGGGCCCCAAAAGTCCTTTGGCCTATAGAAAAAGACTAATGCTGTTAAAGATTTTCAACAATTGGAAGCTTTTGTATTGGGGCCTATGACCTTCATGTTACACCCTTGATTTTTTTGAACTATACACGCACACATGAAGGGACTATTGCGACTTGGTTCCAAGTGTCTTTTTTAATTACCGTATTTTTCAGACTGTAAGATGCATCCGACCATAATACGCACCCCAAATTTACAGGAAGAACGTACAATTTTTTTTTCCAATATTAAAATGGGGGTCCACCTTGTACTCTTATATTCCGTCTTATAGCCCAAATACAGCTTATCAAGGCATGACGGAGGTAGAGCGGGGGGATGTGTCACTGGAAGGAGGGCCGCAGCTGCAGGGAGCCGGGGACGGCATGAGTGGGGTGTTGCTGTGGGCCCTGGGCTGGGAAGAGGGGGTGTCCTGGTGGCGCAAGGCAGGCACCATTGATCTCTTGGCAATGAACAAGACAGACGTAAGGAAAATGGTGCTAGAGGTGGAGCATATGCAGATCTCGAGAGTTGAGATCTCAATCTGCACATATGCTCATCCGACACGGTATACTTCAGGAAAATGGCACCATGCACAGATTGAGACACCGGGAAACCTCCTCTTCTCTGCCCAGAACCCGCAGCATCGCCCCACACATGCTGCAGCCAGCTTCTCGCAGAAGCTACTCTTCCCTTTGTGACCCTGCGCCGCCTCTGTCGTGCCCCAGTAAGCTGCATTCAGGCTATAAGGTGCACCCCCCATGTCAAAGTCAAGAATACCTGGTCAAAATCCATCAGCCAGTGTCTGATGCATGCTGCCTATAGATCAGAATGCATATATCAGCTGTTAGGTTCTCATTAATTTTCTAAGGAAGGTAGACAACTCAGGCACTTTTTCCAAGTTATGTAATAAACTGAACTTTAAAGATTGGAAAAGTGCCAGAGTTGTCTACCTTCCTTGGAAAATTATATGAGTTGACTACACCAACTGGTATCGACACCCATCGGCTGCAGGAAACCCTGCCGTAATTACATCCAGGAGATGTGGCAAGCTCTATTCCTCCTTGTACTTCTATATGTAAAAATAGAAAAAGAGAGCAGACAATGTGAATTACCTGATGGGGGGATGTAATTAATGGGGGCTAGTTAAACGCTCACCTTTTCAGTGCCCTCGCACAACCCCAGATTGCTGCCTCAGGTTTGCCGTGGACTGATTGCCTGCCGGGGGGCTCCGCTGGAGTCTTTTCCACCATTGCCATCATGAGACTTTCGGGTTCCGTGTCACAAGATCTCCGGATCGGATACACGTCACCGCAGATCCTGTGACGATGTTACCGGTTTCCCAGGTCCTTCCAACTGCATTTGTATAGCGATCTCCACTCAAAGCAGCTCCTGCCGAATCCCCAAAGGGGAGTTTGGACAATAGATAGAGAATGTAGATACTGGTTTCTGAAGCGCTGGGGTAGAAGATCACATAAAGATGACAGGTGTTAGATTAAAACAGATCTTTATTGGCCCATTGCACAGCCACTACGCGTTTCGACAGTAGTTCATCTGTCTTCATCAGGTGGTACCTTCATGTGATCTTCTACCCCAGCACTCCAGAAGCCGGTATCTACATTCTCTTACTTGAACTTTAATGTCAGGTTCCCGTTATCTCCCTTTGGGGTGTCACAAATCAGCCTAAATGGTATTATTTTATTATATGTAAATGTAGAGGATTTGGAGCTATGTACTAAGTAATATTGCTTTAACTCACACTCTCTTTTTGGGGTTTAATCAAAATTAAATAATTGTCAATTTCTGACAGTCAAAAAACTAACTTGTGGTTTCCGATGGGAAGTCCATTAAAGATAACCATTTATGAATCAAGACACAGTAATTCCCATAGTCATTTCCAGTAGGAAATACACAGTTCTTACAGCATAGAAATATCACAGTAGAAAATTGCTCAGCAAAATACATATTTATGGCTGTAATCTTTCAGAGCACATCAGATCCTCCCATACTCAGCACTTAAAACAGGGCTGAATTTTAATCTAAATGATAATGTTATTATTTATAAATTCAGTGGCCTTTCCAGACAGACGATGATCAAGGGATGGCCCATTGTCGATCACAGGATCACCGTGTCACAAAATATTCTAGTTTACCTTTCATTCTAAAGTACTGTATTTAAAATTTTAATTTTACACGGGTTTTATCAGATTGCATATAAATAGCTATTCTTGCTCCACATGTTATATCAAGTGGAAAAGACGTTCAAAGTTCAGGTAAGCGGCATTGAAATGCGCGTTAGGCGGCTTTAAATTCTTATGAATAAAATTAGAAAATTTGCAGAACACGCAAAGTTACGCTGGCAATAGTTTGTATTTTTACAGCCTGGTAATTAGAACATTTTAACTAATTTGTTTGCATTTTGCATGAGCAAGTTAGGCTTTTGGATTGACTGAGCATAATTGCTGCATTTTCTGCCAAATACAAAATTACCCTTTCTAGTTTAAACTGGAGAGAAAAGTAAATATTTAATAGACATCAATATCATTGAAGCTTTTTGTGTTTTTTTTTTTGCTTTGTCTTATTCCCAATGGTTGTAGGAAATGTGTCGTTCTCTAAAACAGAAGAGTTAATGAATTGATTCTTGTTCTAGGTAAACAAAAAAACAGAGAAAATCCAATTGAAGTTAAACTCGTTTTACTATACATTTACAAAAAGGTAATTTTCATTATTGTTTAAAGGGGACCTGCCTTTTCTCCTAACCTGTCTGAGTAATTACTTGTATTACCTATTCAATGCTATTCTCTAAATTGAATGAGACGCTTAGCTTATAAATATGGCCATATTGACAACCGCCCAGGAGGTAGTATTATGGCTTAGGCCTGTTTGGCTGCATTTGAGTTAGGATGACTATAAAGAAGGACTATAAAGTAAACATTTTTCAATAGTCATGTCAAGATCCTGACCTTAATCCTCTAGAAATGCTGTGGAAGCATCTGAAGTGATCATATTATGGGAAAAAGCCCATAAACATTATTGAGTTGAAGCTGTTTAAGAGAGAGGAATGGTCTACAATTTCTTCAAGCCAAAGAGCAGGACAAATCAATAGTTACCTGCAACGGTTAGGTGCAATTATTGTTGCACTAGAGGGTCACAGCAATACTGAAGTCAGGTTCACATTTTCTTGGCACTCACAAAAGTGTGATATTGGACCTCAAATAGAAAAACACTAAAGGCCCCATTACATGGTACGAGATCATGAATGATATCACTGAAATGTCACGGGTTTGGAGATGTTCAAACGACATTGTTAGTACGTTGTTGCGTCTAACACCGAGATACGACTACGATAAATCGTTGGATCATTGATCGCAGATTTGAGAACATTTTCTCAAATCAAACGATCCTTGATCAGCCAACCTGCTGCATCGTTATGTATG
Source organism: Allobates femoralis (assembly GCA_033576535.1). Taxonomy (NCBI): domain Eukaryota; kingdom Metazoa; phylum Chordata; class Amphibia; order Anura; family Aromobatidae; genus Allobates; species Allobates femoralis. The sequence goes on from JARQOC010000001.1 coordinate 578,998,037, forward strand.
ACTCAGCGATAACGATGTCGTTAACAACTTTGCCTATTCTCAGCAGTGAACAAGTATCGTTTGCTGGGTTGTGCCAACGATAGCTGCTCGCTACATCGTTGGTGCGTCACCCACGATATCTAGACGTGTGATATCTCACCAACAATGTCAAAAAGTTGTCCTAATGACCGAGATCGTTGGTGATATCGTTACAACATTGCAGCATGCAACGGAACCTTAAGTCTAACATTTTGGACTTAGTGGTTTGATTTTTTTCTGTTTAGTTAGTTTTTGGACTTGTGAAATTTTGTTGTACTTTTAGGTTTAACGGAAACAGAAATCTGAAAAATTCTGAAAGTTTCACTAAATTTAAAACCATTAGCTCAATTTGGGAAATCCAGTGGTTGGGTTGCCATGCGAGAATGGCCCACGTTTTATGGATATGTGAAACCAGCCTCAGGTTGATGGAAGAACCATGAACCTAAACACCTGCAAGAATATCTTTAACTCAACACAACAATGATTTCTGCAGATTAGGAGCTCTATATCAGCTTCACATAGAGTAGACATCTCATTAATTTTATTATTTTTGTGGAACCTAGGGGCCACCACGGGATCCTCTTGCACTTTGATTAGCCAGGCTGCCTTTGGTATAAAGTCATTTTCTCCAAAGATAAAGGCCCTGAATCATTAAAACTGGCTTTTGCTATGCCAGTCTTAATGAGGGGTGTGTAGCAATAAGATAAGAGGTGTAATGCTATAATTCTGTAGGGTTGCCAATAGTCAAACCACCAAGATCCAAATCATTGACTTTATCAGTTTTATAGAGAGTCTGCCAGCAAAAATTGACTATTCAAATCAGGCACAGGTGCTCGGAGCACCCTAATTATGGCTAAACTATTCATCTTCCTACTTACTTATTTTCCATCCATCTCTGTCCTATTTGTTCTTGATTGGCAGCTCTGGCTTTACAGGATCCAGAGGAGAATAGATGGAAGACAAGAAGATGGGATGGTGCACTGAACTGCTAAGACAAACCAAGGGTGTGCAAAGTGTCTGTACTTGATTTGAGTAGTCATTTTGTGCTTACAGTCTTCCTTTATAATCCTGGATTAACCATATAACACTGGTTATATATTCTTATAAATCCCATGTGCAGAATAGTATTTAGCACCATGACCTCTTGTAGCCTATATGATTTCCCAATATGTCTTGAAAATCCTTAAAGGGACCCTGTCAGTGTGGCGCCCCGCAACGAGTGCGTCACAGGAGGGTATTGCAGCCATAAATGCAGCAGCAATATTCTCTGACCCAGTAGTTATGTGGTTAACTCAGAGATCCATACCTTGCATGCAACACTAGTAGAGGGGACCAATCCAGGTCCTGGTGGGCGGAGTGCAAGGGTAGTGTGTAGGAGAGTCTAGAAAAAGTCAGAGAGACACGAAGGAGTAACGTAAGAGCGGGGGTCTGCACCGCTGTGCAGCCCCCAGGCCGTCACCGGTCAAGTGTCAGCACCTGAGGCCTGAACAACCGGGATCGGGCATCATCACACGGGTTCTCAAAAACTCCCGTGCCCAACTCACAGCCGGTTCACTGGTACCGAAGCTGGCAGCAGTTCACCTTTGCTACGCGAACCAGAAGAGTGGAGGAGCAGCTTTACAAGAGCACCACACCACCCGCCAAATTCCAGTCGTCTAATCAGCGGTGTACCCACCGAGGGATCCAAGGCTCCCCAAAACATCCATCACGTATACTTTGGATAGGGCATTGAAGCAGCCTCCCAGTACCCGTTCTGGTATTCCTGGGCGACAACGGCAAACACTCAGCTAGAATGGAGGAACACCGCGGATCTCTGAGGGACACCTATCACTGCTGAGCCCACCCGGTCCACTACCCGTTAACTGTATTCCATGTACTGCTTGCTGGTTACAGTGAAATACCCATTACAGAGACTTACAGTGTCCGTGCTTCCTTATGACTACGTCCGTCTGCACACAAGGTAACCACAGCTGCCGCAGAACATCTTATGCAGCTCCAGCCTCCAGGGATCACTGCTCAGCCTGTGGGGAGCGTTCCATCTAGCTGCTATCCATCCCCCGGAGGTCCCGCAGCGTCGGTAGGACTTACCGAATTACTCATAGGTGGCGTCATGAAACAATTAACCCCTTAATCTGTTCCCGCAAGACGTCTTCAACTTTTGATCTGCATTCAACCGGGCCCCACTACCGGCAGGCGCGGTCCACCCGTGACAAGGAGGAAGAAGCTACAGCCTGTCTAAACCGGAGTCCCGGCCACAGTGAGTCATCAGCTTGTTGTAACCCCCTATTCAACCACCACCTGTCCCTGCACCTTGTGAGCTGATCCTTAACCATCCCTGTCTGACCTAAAAGTGCCCTATAAAGCTTCAGAAAAATGCTTTATAAACTTACATGCAGTCTTCATCCGGAGACTGGAAAGGCGGGCTCTAGGGCTCCATTGGGGTCCCAGCAATGACCGGTGTTGTTTCAGAGCTCCGCGGTGTTCCTCCATTCTAAACTTTTCTATTTGTGGATGTCGCCTTGGTGCGCCAGTTCGGGTACAAAAGGGGCTACTTGAATTTCCCTGCCGGTGTATACGACCTGGTGTGAGGGGAGCCTGATTCCTTATTGTGGGTACTCCGCTGGCAAGACGGCTCTAGTCGCGGCTGCAGTGAGGCGCTCCTAAAAAAGCAGTCCCTTCACTTCTGGTTTGCTGAGCAGCGGAGAAAGACTTGCTCGCTTCGGAACCAGTGATCCGGTGGTTGTTGATGGGCGCGGGTGTATTTTGACCCGTTCCATAGTCGCCCAGGTTCCGGTTTGAGGCACCGGGCAATGGCGCCAACTGGTAGGTAGTCTGCAGGGCTGCACCGCACTGTGTAGAGCCCTCTTCTCCTACGTTCCCCTCCCGACCACTACTACTCTCCTCTCCTACTTTACTCCTACACACTACTCTACACTCCGCCCACCAAGACCTGATTGGCCCCTCCATCTTAGTGGTGCATGTAGAGTATGGAGCTCTGAGTATTAACCATGTCATTGCTGTGACGGAGAATATTGCATCTTCAGTCAGGGATGCAATACCCTCCTGTGACGCACTCGTTGTGGGTCGCCACACTCCCCCTTGGGAAATTACACTTGTCCCCAAATGTCACGAAACCCCAACATTACAGAGAAATTAGCATTTTTATTATAACAGGAAATAAACATTTTTATTAACAACAGGTACGATTGTGTGGTTTTTCTTCCCCTAAGGGAGGCAACTTTACTTAGAACGTTTCAAGAAAGACTCTTTAATGCAAAGAAAACGGGTTAACCATTGCGGACCTGGCGGGTGGGGTTAATGTCCTTAATATAAGTCCAGGCTTTACCGCCGGGCCGCTCCTCTGGCATTCAAACAAATGGGGAATGTTCATGACAAAGTCATTGTTACGGTTCAAGCAAAGTTATTGGTCTAAGGGTGTAAGCAACACTTTTTAACCCTGAGAGCGTACCACCCCTGATAACCAGCATGGCATTCGTAAGTGATTGCTTCTCCTTGGTAAAGGTCGCGGTTAGGATGTCCCTTAAGAAGATGCGACTCCACGTCCCGGCGACCCACAAAGATCTCCTCATACACCCCCTCCTCCCTGGCGAAACCCCACTCGGTAGACAGGTTAAAGGATGTGACTATACCTGTCTTGCGGAGTTCCTCCGGTAGCGGGGGCTGGCGGCGGGCCTCGGCACAGGCTCGTTGATTTGCCTGTTCCTGCGCCCACCATTCCGCTCTACGGCACCGACGTATATCCTCGTCGGACCGCCACGGAGTGTGGACGTAGTCCCAGCGACGGGTAGGTTGGTGGCAGGTCAGAAGCTGGTTGTAGGTTTGAACCGGCACCCGGACAAGGTGATCAGGGGCAGATGCCGCGGCAACACCCGACCACTGAACCCGAGCTGCTTGCTCGGCAGGAGCCTCCGTGTCGTCTTCCTCCTCGGAACCGGCATGGCTGAAGTCCTCAGGCTCGCTGGGGAACTCGTCGTCTGCTTCCTCCACTTCCTCGACAACCACATCAGGTTCTGGTTCTGGCGGGGACGTTTGGTGGGAGTTCTCCTGGTGGGTAGACTCTGGGGCTGTGGGGTCTCCCTCTGGGTCATCCTGCGGGGCTTCTAGGCTGCCTGCCTCCTCACCGGTAGATGGTGGTGCTTCCGCTCCAGTAACCGGGTAGGCCTCAGTGAGTTCGGGGCCAGGCTCCGGTTCGGGAGTGTATCAGGTCACAGTCTCTCGCTCTGGGACTAAACAGGTGGTAGGTTCCGATTCCGGAACACGACGGGTTTCAAGCTCTGGCTCTGGAGTGGAGCAGGTTGAAGGCTCCGGCTCTGGAACAGGGCTGGTCGTGGGCTCCGGTGATGGAACGGAACAGGTATCAGGCTCCGGTGATGGAACGGGCCAGGTCATGGGCTCTGGTGATTGAACGGGACAGGTATCAGGCTCCGGCTCTGGAGTGGAACAGATTCTAAGGCTCTGCTGGACAGCTCGATGCAGTCGGCTGGCCAGACTCGCACTCCAGCTGCGGATAGTCCATTCCGTAGTCTCCATCAGCCGCACCCTTAAGTTCTGCAGCGCAGTTTCCCAAAACTCGGGATCTCCGTCTATGGTGAGAACGGGACCCGGGTGGCCTATGGCTGCACGAGCCTCTTCTTGAACCTCCTTCATCAACTGATGGAGCTTTAGGTTTGCCATCTTCCTTCTTTGGAGAACCGCACCCGTTCGACCTGGTAACCATTCTTGGAGCAGAGCTGTTGGGAAAGCCTTGCCACACCTCTTTTTTGGTGGTTTTTGTAGTCCATGGGTGGGCTGAAGTCTCTGGCCCGCCATCATGGTTATTTCCAGCAATCGGGGCGGACAAGAGTTTTGGCGCCTCTGCCATGGCCCTCCCACGAAGAGGGGCGGAGGCACACCCCTGGGCCAGCACATTGTAGTTCACGTGGCGGGATCCGCCATTTCGGTCGCCTTCTTGACCCAGTGGTAAAAAGGCGGGAAAAAGTTTGGTTTCGTTGAATAAAGTTATTTAAGCACACAATACCCGTTGGGAAACGGGCCTGCTCGTATCCTGTTCGTGACGCCAAATTCTGACTCACCATGGCCGTGTCTTCACGTCGCAGGCGTTGCTTCTCCTGTCACGGTTCCGCGCCTGTGGCTGTGGGGCCCGGTGGTCCAGATCAAAAGGGGGTTGGCTGAACGGATAAGTGTTGATTCTTATTGTCGTGACAGCACCTGCGGGAATTCCGGTGATTTCGCCGGCGCTGCTTGGGCCTCCGGGGAATGTATGGCAGCAAGATGGGACGCTCCCCACAGGATGAGCGGGAGTCCCCGGAGCCAGGGGCTGCACTTGGTGGTGTATGGCAGCTCAGTGATTCTTAGCATGTGGAGTTAAACAGTTCTGAAGAAGTACAGACACCAGTATTCTCTGCAACGGGTCTTTTACTGTAACCGGTAGATGAAACAGGGTATACAGTTAACGGGTACCGGACCGGGTGGTCCCAGCAATGACCGGTGTTGTTTCAGAGCTCCGCGGTGTTCCTCTGTTCTAAACTTTTCTATTTGTGGACGTCGCCTTGGTGCGCCAGTTCGGGTACAAAAGGGGCTACTTGAATTTCCCTGCCGGTGTATACGACCCGGTGTGAGGGGAGCCTGATTCCTTATTGTGGGTACTCCGCTGGCAAGACGGCTCTAGTCGCGGCTGCAGTGAGGCGCTCCTAATAAAAGCAGTCCCTTCACTTCTGGTTTGCTGAGCAGCGGAGAACGACTTCCTCGCTTCGGAACCAGTGATCCGGTGGTTGTTGATGGGAGCGGTGTGTGTTTTGACCCATTCGATAGTTGCCCAGGTTCCGGTTTGAGGCACCAGGTAATGGCGCCAACCAGTAGGTGGTCTGCAGGGCTGCACGACACTGTGCAGAGCCCTCTTCTCCTATGTTCCCCTCCCGACCACTACTACTCTCCTCTCCTACTTTACTCCTACACACTACTCTACACTCCGCCCACCAAGACCTGATTGGCCCCTCCATCTTAGTGGTGCATGTTGAGTATGGAGCTCTGAGTATTAACCATGTCATTGCTGTGACGGAGAATATTGCATCTTCATTCAGGGATGCAATACCCTACTGTGACGCACTTGTTGCGGGGCGCCACATATCCCATACCCGGGGCAGGTCACATATATGCTGCAGATCTGCACTAAATAAGCAGCAGATTTTTTTCTAAGCAATACCTATGGGAATTGAGAAGCCCTGTCCGAATGGTGTGTTTTTTTCCGTAGTGGATATGCCGCTTATTTTAGTGGAGAAAAATCTGCAGCATGTCAATTCTTCATGCAGATACACTGCAGATTTGACCATAAAAATGCAGAGTTATATGCTAAGTTCACATCTAACTGGGGTTGCCTTTTTGCCCCCATTGATTTAAATGGAAAAAGCTTTAAAAAAATGCGATAAAAATGCATGTCCTTTTCTGAAAACGCAGAACGCTTCTACGGGTCCACTTGGTGTGAAACAGTTTACCATCGTCCATCACTCCCATTTCCCTCCCTCCCTGCACAGCTTGCTATGGCTTAAACCACAATAAAAGAATACTTTGAACATCACCTGGGTGAGTTCTGCAGTTTCCTTTCTTTGAAACACTTGGATTATTTGACCGGCTCAGTTCATGTTTGCACCTCAGAAGCAAGTGTTCCCTATATGACCAAAAGAAAGTCTTGGCTTATTGGTATAGTGTGACCTAGTAGTGCCCATCTTTTCTCTCGTATTTAACTCATTATTATTAACTAGATGCGGACCCGATGCTCTCACATCAGGGAGGTGACATCACGATGGGTCAGGGCTTTGTGGCGATGAGGATGGCAGCTGTCTCTCCCCTGTCCGCTGTTTTTTACCCATCACTCTCCATCCCCCACTGTGCTGCCTTTTGTGCCCCATCTTGTGTACACTCTTGGGCCCACCCCTGTGGTCTTTGCCCCCTTTGTGCTGATTCTCTACCCCTCACTTTGGTCCCTTTCTGCCTGCCCTTGCATGCTCTCAGACCCCAATGCATGCTTTTGGTCCCCCTCTTGCATGCTCTCTGGCCCCACTCCCTGCAAGCTCTTTCGACCTTTCCTTGTGGTACTCTTGGGCCCCCTCGTGGTTGCTCTCTGGCACAGTTCCTCATGGCAGGTAGTCACTGTGGGCCGGATGGTGAGTGCATTTGGGTGACGAGTGTGGGCTGAGGGGGGTGAGCGATATGGATCAGGGGGCGTGAGCAAGTGCGGGCTGAGCTAAGGGATGTGACTGCGGACTGGGGGCTAAGTGAGTGCGGGCTGAGGGAGAGTGAGGCGGCTGGGTAAGTGGCTGAGGGATAATGAGTGCAAGCTGTAGAGTGAGTGAGTGCGGCTGCGGGGGGTGATGCAGGTGTGGGGCTGAGTGGGGCTGGAGTTTAATGTGGGCTGCGCTGAAGAGGGGTAAATGCGGGCTGTAAGGGGGGTGATGATGCAGCTGGGGTGAGTGCAGGCTGTGGGGGATGTAGTGAGTGCAGGCTGTGGGGGTGTGAGTGAGTGAAGGCTGTGGGGGTGTGAGAGAGTGAAGACTGTGGGGGTGTGAGTGAGTGCAGACTGTAGGGGGGTGTGAGTGAGTGCAGGCTGTGGGGGTGTGTGAGTGAGTGCAATGTGGGTGTGAGTGTAGGCTGTGATGCAGTGTAGTGAGTGCAGCTCTAGAGTGGTGTGAATGAGTGCAGGCTGTGGGGTGTGTAAGAGAAGCTGTGGGGGTGTGAGTGCAGGCTGTGGGTGTGTGTGGTGTGTAGTGAGTGCAAGCTGTAGAGGGTGTAAGTGAGTGCAGGCAGTAGGGGTGTGTGAGTGAGTGCAGGCTGTAGTGGCATGAGTGAGTGCAGGCAGTAGGGGGGTGTGAGTGAGTGCAGGCTTAAGGGGGTGTGAGTGATTGCAGGCTGTGGGGGGTGGTGAGTGCAGGTGTGAAAGTTGGGCTAGTGTGTGGGGCTGTGTGCTGAGAGTGGGGGCTGAGATGCAGGGAAAGTACCTGGTTGCTCTGTGCTGTAGAACCTGTGGTGATATCAGAGTTCTGTGATCAGTCACATGACTGTGACATCATTGCAGGCCCAGCTGTCTGATCTGGGGGTGTCCGGGGACTGTGGGGGGTGTAGTATGCGGGGGGGGGGGGTAGGGGGGACGGCTTGGTGGCGCAGTTGGGATCTGGGGTGTGCAGCGTCGGCTTTTGCTGTGGGTGCTGCGGCCAGCCTTTGCCAGACGCCATAGTGTTACACCCAATACTTGGGTGTATTGCCTTGTGGCTTCCAGCAGAAGTGACATAATGTTACAATCGGAGGAACGGAAGCACGAGCATTATGCATGAGCAATTATGTGTATATGCCCCAGAATGGGCACAGTCTTACTGGCCATGGTTGCCACCAATACATGTTACACTCATTTACTATACATAATTATACATCTACTACAATTCCCATGAGTACAGAGTACCCTTCATAATAAAGGGAGACTAACACACACCCCCACCCCTTAAGGCTAGTCAACAATACTATATATTTTTTTTCATAATAGTGGACCCCATTTTGATTAGAGGACCTTACAAATATGACATATCTGTCCCCTATTTTTCATGCAAATCAGATGTCTCTGTTGCACAATTCTCATTTGGACTGATTCACCCGTCTAGACGCATCATTTTTAGATTACAACCACAATTAGTCTTGTTTAGTTCTCGCCATTTCCCTTGCACTGACTTTCTCCACATTTCCCTTGCACTGGCTGATTTAGCGTATTAACTAATACTCTTCCCAAATCTGTTTATCCATGCGTTGGCCTGATTGCTAGGTCGGCCACATAAATCCCTCCTTTGCATTTACAAAGAAGCCGCGCAGTCCCTGATAGTACGGTCCTTTGTGACCGGATTCCCAACACCTTCCTTGTCCAAATTAATATTCCACATCGGAAATAAATAAAACAGTGATTTTTTTTTTTTATCCCTCTCCGAACTGCACAATTATCATGTTAAAATGCATCAGGGCTCTCCAGCGGCACATCCCGGTAATGATTTTATTTTACATATTGATAATAGTTCCCAAAGAAGGGGCCTTTCTACGTTCTGAATACGATTACCATTTTAAAATTGTATTCATAGAAAACATATATTCTCTTCTAAATTAAACAAGGAGCTCTGATAACTTACATCCACATACTAATGAATCTCATTTGCTCCCTTGCAATTCCCCCGAGTTATCTGTGTCACGCAGCCCTCTCGTGTAAGTCATGTTTGTCCTGGAGAGAACGACGAGTGTACTTGTTAAAAGTGCCCACAGCTAACCGGCAAGGTAAGAGGCGCGCATGAAAAATTCATCTCTGTTGCCTGGATATTTTAATTCCAATAGGAAGAACCTATGTCAGTCGGAACTATAATTAAACTGATACGGCATTCAGAATTGCCTCCAAATCCACTGTGCTTGTCACCTATTTCTTTCCCCCATCTTTAAACTATACGGAAATCAATTATCTCAACAAACCAGCTGTAAGGAGCGAATGCCAGCCACTTACTCCTGAAGTGAATAAATTATTTGAAATTCATTACTGATCTGAACAACTCTCCAAGACTTAAAGCACCAGTCCGTTTACCATAGTCAGATCCGAGCAGAATTTTAACGAGTAGAGCGATAGCTCCATCTGATACCGAGTCGCGGGGCAGAACATCACATAGAAAAGGTGGTGGTGGTAGAGCGACGGTATATGAAGTGCTGACTGACAAATGCCTGTGAGTTAATACATCTTTACATTTAATGACAAAATTGTTTGTGATGTACCCCGGCATGACATACACGGAGCGAAGGAAGACGTTCGAAGACTGAAAATACCATTTGTGTGTCAAGGATGTTAGCGAGCGAGAGTGATGATAGGCACTGGTGTCTACAGGATTTGAAACGGAGTTGATGTGATGTCATTTTGGCTCTACTGTAATCTGGTTATCTGTTGCCAAGACATCATGTACGATTAGTCAGTTTTTAGAGGACAGCAAACCTTATCAGCTACACTTCATGACATTTCTGTCAAGTTTAGAAATGCGCTTATGAAATTTAAGACGAGGTGTCACATCTTCATATCAAATCCCATTGTGCCACCACCTAACATCCTGAAGTCTCTTTCTAAAAACATTAATGAAAAAGAAATATGAAATTTCCACAAGATTTGACCTTGAAGTACACATTTCTCTTTTTTTTTATGCTTTGTCGTAGCAGCTTTTTGACTTCTGAACTGTTTTAGCATCTATACATTGTTAAGGGCTGAAGGGTGGCTCTTGTCTTCTCATACGAATTCTGCTGCTTTCTCTCTTGATAGATCGGCTTACTCGAGGCCTGGGAAATGCAACTCTTATTCATCATGGATGATATAATATTATCAATTAGCATCTGAAAATATATTATTGGAGATAATATACAAAGGGAATATGATTGTAAGAAAATGTATTGAGTGCAGGCGCAGAAATTTATCAGTCGAATGGCTCATGGACAGAGTCTGTCTACACGGACCGAACGCTACTTGTTTGCTTGGTTTCAGATGTGAACTGAATGATCTGTAATGGTACCTTTACACGCCGCTATCGAAAGGTAGAAACCACCGGGTATCGCACGTGCACGCGCGTTTCAACGGTTCCTATCGGTACCTGATACCGCATTTACACACCACCACAAGGTGCTCCACAGTAGGTTTTTTCGATCCCTGGAAGTACCGACGGGTGCCGCAGGTTACCTTCTGTGGAGCACCTTCCCTGATTTACACGCCGCTACCACAAGGGAATATGGGAGGACCTGGGGCAGCAGGGACAACACATAGGCGTGGCAGAGTTGTGGATTACGAGATGCTCGTACGGTGATTGGATAATGCAATAACATCATGATTGGCCAGGCAGCGCAGGGAGGCTGGCTAATACATGACGCTATAGCAAATGTGTAGTGACTGGTCAGCTCGTTAAATATGCGCCCTGTACAGGGACATTTAGAACAACGCCAACTGGTTAGGCAAAGGACAAAACCTCCACATAACATTTAGGTGAGGAAATGTCAAAGCATAAAGTACTCAAATAAGCTTTTAATACAAGAACAGAGAGTACTATGCAAAACTTACATTTATTGGTAGACGTCATTAAATAATTTATAAGGTGGCAAACATGCATGTACAAAAATCCAAACAGGGACAGCCAATGGGGACACAGTACTCCCCCCAATGATAGCTGATGGGCTGTATACATGACGCTGTGGCACGCCCCAGGTAACTCAAATACCGTACCTGTGCCCCGATTACACGCCGCTACCATAGGGTTTATACCTGCTTGTTTTTGAGCACGACTGAAAGACAGGTATCCAAAGAGACCGGTGGTAACAACCTGAATTACACGCCGCAACCTCGCGGTGTTTTGAAGGAAAAAGGTACAATTGTCTCCGTCACTGGCCGGTTTCTACCTGTCGGTAGTGGCGTGTAAAGGTACCATAATAGATCTTTCAATGTGCATAGGCTGCCATTGTTCTCATCCAAAAAAATGTGCTTCCCTGAACAAATATAATAGATTATGTGCAGCTCAAAATATCATTTCACCTGACGAACAAGTGTTTTGCTTATTCGTCAGGTGATCGGCAGCCTGTTTAGGAATGCTTGTTCACGATGATCTTACAGAGTAAATAGACCTTCAGGCTACGTTGGGATCTTTGTTATGAAGCCATTACGGAAATGAGCCAATGTACAGCTCTGCATATACTAGAACAAGCAGTTTTACCATTTATCATAATAGTTGACCTGTCGGGCCACATACACACATTTTGTATTAGGTGAATTTTTTTACCTCAGGATTTGTAAGCCAAAACCAGAAGTGGTAAAAAAATGCATAGGTGGTGCAGTGTTTCTATTAGGCAACATGCATATGTGCAGCGTAGTAAGTGATCAGGGGGCCCAGGGGGAGGCATTGGATTCCACTCTGTGTCACCTGTTGGATGCAGGGCTGGGGACAAGGATACCGGTGTGGCTGCCCACCAACCGGTGGGTATAGCGGCACAGGGCGTGGCGGGGGTAGGCTCAGCCACAGCTGGCGTGACTGTGGTGGGGTTGGACGAAGTGGGGGTCGTAGTAGTCATCCTGGTGCCCTCATCCTGGACACCACAAACACAGATTGTGAAAGACAACTCACTTTGTCCTATTGCTCTACTATTTCTTTGCTACGTATTGAATGCCTTTCAGTCCTAGAGTTCTGCTGCTATTTAAATTAGAGTTTTTTTTCCTTTGACTCAGTCTGAGTTGATATTGAAGCTGCAGTTGCTGAATGAGTGGGGGGAGGCTCAGCAGGTGGGGAGTCATACCTCAGGTGAAAGTGGAGGGGTATGTGTGAGCTCTCCGCACTCCGCTCTACACTCCCTCAGCCTTGTATAGTTCTGCTTTTCTCCACCAGATGTTGCAGATTGAGTTCATTTCGAATCAAGGCCTGTGCTGTGCAAACGTGCTGCTGGATCAGATACGTTTCCCTTCACTTGGAGTGGTGTCCTTTTCCTGGTCCATGGGTGGAGGTAGGGGCTCTTAGCTGAGGGCAAGTTGATGATTTGAGGGATAGGGTGGTGGTCCACACCTCCTCAACTTCAGTGGTACCTTGTGGAACAAGGCTAATCAGGGAACCCAAGGCCAAACTAGCCTTCCAGTCACCCATGCCTGTTATCCCTTACTGTTCCATGCTCCTCTTCTATTCCACATGTGACATTCCTGACTCAGGACTAGTTTCAGCTGCAGGATTCATTGTTCAGAGTCACAAAGAATTAGTCCACCACAGCATAAAACTTTAAGTACTTTTACTGGTAACAAGGCTCGTAACAAAGTCCACAATACACAGGATGGGGAACATGGTTATGCAGTCCTCTGTATACTTCACTCACTCTCCTATCTTCACCATCTTTACAATGATTGGTCCCATCAATAGGTTGCAGGCTGACCTCCAAACTCACCACAGTAAGGATGGGCATGCCTGTATCCCCGACTGTCCCTCCGCCCAGGTCGATGTGTTTTGCTGTTGGTCGGTGTCGATTCACCCAGCAAGTTTATCAGGACCCCTGGTTACAGCCCTACAAGCTGTTTCTGGCTAACCCTTTTTTGTGAGTAGCCACATCACCTCCTCACATTGTCTTCTCTGTACTTGCCAGGCTAAGGATGGTCGTTAGTTCCCTCACTGTTTCTCCTTCAAACTACACAGTGGCCAGGACCCAGTCCCCTTCTGTCCCGCATGTTGTTTTTCTTTTCTTTCTGTTTGCACCCTTTTTTAAGGCTGGCTTCACATTGGCGTTCCCCTCCGCAGCGTTCTGATTGTTCCTCTCCTGGTTTTGGCTACAAACACTGAGGTAAAAACTCACCAAATACTCATCATGCCTTTACTAGAATTTGTTCTCTCAACAGAGATTAAGAGCGTAATAAAACAACAAGGAGTTAATAGAATTTAATTGCAAAATACAAATTTGCAATTAATCTTAAATCTTTTTCTTAAATCAGTTACCAAAAAAGATCATACAGTATTCCATAACGAAATGTAATCAGTTTTAAAACATATGTCACCTATCCAGAGAATAAGTGATTATTTTTACATTTGTAGGGAATCTTACATGTATGTGCACATGAAGTTTTTAGAAAAGTCTTTTCGAGTGGATCTGCCCCAAAATGCTCCTCGAAAAACCATTTACAAAGCATGGAGAACTCTTCTCATTGTTTTCTATGGTAAATCCATGTTCGTACATGCAGATAATTTATTTTCCTGAAAAGAAAAAATGACTGATGGGTAAAAAAAGTACATGTGACTTCTTTGAAATGCTCTCCAAACCAGGCACTGTACAATCAAAATGGTGAAAAAAATATTCATCCCAAACTACGGTAATTCTTATCTATGATGTGCACCGTATTTTTACTGAGTTTTGGAGTAGACACTGATTGGAAACTCAAACCTTTTGAGCAGTTTTGAAATTTGAAAGAGAATTTTCTCCATAATCCCTGTGTCTCAGCAGAGTGGACCCAGACTACTTGTGAGACGGCCAGGCTGCAATCTTGGTGAACACAGTGCCCCGACTGGGTTGTGTTTGCACTCCGAACTCAAGTAAAGGTCTAAGAACTGCAAGAACCTTGTGTCTGTCTACTCCTTCCTGCACCTCTCTGCATCCCTGCACCTTCAGCTACTACAAGCACCATCATCTTCACTTCACCACCAATACACCACAGGGGCCTGCTCCGTCTGAGGGGAGTGCTGCAACTAGCTGCTCAACCACCTATCCCCTGGGGACTACTATGTGCAACACTGGTCATCCCTGACTAGAAACCTCAGATGGCGTCACAACAAACAATGCCCCTTTAAATTCCCCCTTTTCAACAACTGATTGTGGCCATGACTTCCAGGGAAGGCCACCATGACATTCCCTGAACCGTTAACCCTGGAGAGTCAACTATTGTGGTCCCGTAGCTGCTGCAGTAACACTACAGGAATAGAAAAAATCCTTAAAAAGCTCCCCTTCTTGTAGCTCTGTGCAGCCCGGCAGCCAATCGGCGGTGTCCGGGGGCGGAGATCAGCGCTGGAGATCTCCTCCTCCCCGCCGCCGGTAAGCTCCGGGACGTGTCAGCGGGAGAAACAGCTGATTTGACAGCTTATTGAATCTCCCGCGCCGACACCGAGAGGAGATGTCGGCGCGGGAAGATTCAAACTGCTGTCACATCAGCTGTATCTCCCCGCCGACACCGCTAGGGTATTACCGCCAGTGGGGAAGAGGAGATCATCAGAGGATGAGCTGATCTCCCGGTGGCCGTCGGTGATCTCCTGTGACATCACCGGTGGCCACCGGGAGATTTTTCAATGGGTCCACAGCGTTCTCCTGCGCTGTCAAGCGTAGAACACTGCGGAGCCATTGACTACAATTCATGTTTTGTGCACTTGGGGACGCTTGCTGATTTTCCAAGGTCCCCGAGCGCCCAAAAAATGCAACATGCTGCGTCCCGGGTGCGGACGCTGGACCCTGGAAGGAGCAGATATTGTCTGCATCCGCACCCGAATGCAGCAAATGCTGACAAACGCAGGCACTATGCGTTCCTATGTTAAACATAGGAACGCAGTGCGCATACGTTTGACTGCGTATGGGAACACAGCATAAGCTGCGTTCACATACGCTAATGTGAAGGAAGCCTTAGAGGAAGAGTAAATAAATATTTGTACCATGAATAATTTGGCCATCTTTCCCTAAGGTTTTGGACTGGATAAAGGATTGGAGGCCATCCTATTCTTTGTTGTACATGCAGGGGTGTGATTACATTTTTCAACAACAGGATATCTGTTTAAATTAGTAAACTACGCACATTTAAAAACCCACGAACATTTAAATGCCACACCCATAGCGCTAACCACACCCATTTTCACGCACTTTTCTTAAGCACATATTACAAGTAATAGTATCTAAAAGTAAATAATTATTATTTTTATTTATATAGTGCCAACATATTCTGCAGCGCTTTTCAATTCAGAGTAACAGAGCTTTACCCTTCGTAACCTTCTTATACCTTTATTTATAGTCTTGTTGCCTCCTGTCAGGTTCACGTTGATATAGGCACTGTAAATCACTTCTTAGTATGCTGAATAGTATTAAAGGGATTTTCTAAGTTTTGAAAGTTACTACTAAAGGAACCTGCTCTACTTGGAAATGATGACCAACTGCCATGTCACCTCAACTGTCTGCTGCACTTAATCTCTGGCCTCAGCTGCCACAAGCCAAATATGTGCAATATACTGCCACACGGTGTTCGGACCACATATTACCACCACGTAGCAACCACATTGTGCCACATACAGGGGACAAATGTCACCATACTGCGGCCAGACAAATATTACCACCACATAGTGATCAAATACCACTTACAGGAGACAAATACTCCCACACTTTACCCAGACCACATATTATCACCGCATAGTTACCAAATAATACCACATACAAGGGACAAATACTACCACACCATGACCAGTCCACATATTACCAAAATATAGTGATTGAATAATAGCATATACAAGGGACAAATATTGCCACACCATGAGCATACCACATATTACCACAAAATATGAACCAAATGATACCACATAAAAGAGACAAATACCAACACACCATTATCATAGAACATATTATTATTATTATTATTATTATCAATAAGTAGTGATCAAATAATACCACATACAAGGAAAAAATACCACCACAGTGTTACAAGACCACATAATACCACCACATAGTGACAGAATACTACAATACTGATCTTTAATAAAAACACAATATTAATAACACTAATATTACCATCAGTGCCATTATACACAGGAGCTGCATATTTGATTGTGTGTGCACATGTAATAGACTGACTTAACAGTGACATCTCTAGGTAAAGTCATCATTTTCAGCTTTATTCTTCATCTGGTTCAGACTACTGTACTATCACTTCCTGAAATTACTAATTTCTGCATAAATTAGCACCCAGACATCTATTGTTGATCTCTTCTAGAGCACATTGCCCACTTATTTCAATGTCTACTACACTTCACCAGATGAAGAAAAAAACCACATAGTGCTTCTTTGTAAAGTAACAGGATCTCCCTCCCTTTATTGAAAACAATATCCTCAAAAGTAAAATATATTACAGCAAAAATAATGTTCCTTAATTGGCCCCAACAATAATTATGTATAAACTGGTAATGTATGTTCCTCATCTTGGTTCCAATACAATAATTATGTCCCTGATCCTAGCTTCTTCATATCAAAATCCTGGGCCCCTATGTCCTCTTTCCTTGCCCCTTTGTGTAATAATGTCCCCATCTTGGGCACTTCCTGTATTAGCCCTCATCCTATATATTCCCCTTCCTGGTCCCTATATGTTCCCTATCCTGGTCCCCATATGTCCCTCATCCTAGTTCCCATATGTCTCCCATGCTGGTAACCATATGTTCCCCATCCTGGTCACCATTTGACTCCCATCTTCGTCCCTATACATTTTCCATCCTGGCCCCAATATGTCCTTCATCCTGGTCCCCATATGTCTCCCATCCAGGTCCACATATGCCATCCTGGTCCCTATATGTCATCCTGGTCATCATATATTATTAATACCTATTATTATTATTACAATATAATTGTATATGTTCCATTCTGGGCCCCATGTATCTTTCTGGTCCCCATATTTGTTTCATCCTGGTCCCCATATGTCTTCTTGGTCTTATATATGTTCCATACATGTCCCCATAATTCATCCTGGTTCACATATGTTATTATTTATTATAATAATAATATAATTATATATGTTTCATTCTAGACCCCATATATCTTTCTGGTCCATATATTTGTTTCATCCTAGTTTCCATATGTCTTCCTGATCCCCATATATGTTCCATCTTGGTCCCCATATACTTCCTGGTTCCTATATATGTTCCATCCTGGTCCCCATATGTCTCCCAGGTCCCTATATATGTTCCATCTTGGTCCCCATATGCCTTCCTGGTTCCTATATATGCTCCATCCTGGTCCCTATATGTATTCCAGATCCTCGTATCTGTTGTATTATGGTCCTCAAATGCCTTCCTGGTCTCCATATATGTTCCACCCTGTCCACTCTCTCTTCCCCCTGTTTGTTCACCCACTGTGGGCTATCTCTCCTCCGTGCATTCTCTCTTCCCTTGTGCTTTCTTCTTCCCCCGTGTGCCTTCTCCTTTGAGCTATATCCCACATGTGTGCTGTCTCTCCCTCTGTGCTCTCTATCTCCCCCCGTGCACTCTCCTCCTTGTGTGCTATCTCTTCCCCACGAGCTGTCTTGTCCCATCATGTGCTCCCTCCTTTGAGCTGTCTCCACCCTGTGTGTTGTTTCTGCCCCCCTGTGCACTCTTTCTCTCCCCTGTATGCTCTCTCCCACCTGTGCGCTCGCCCCCTTTTGTGCGTTGTCTCTCTCCTGTGCGCTTTTCCTTCTGTGTGCTATCTCTATCCCCCTCTGCTGTCTTCTCCTCTCTGTACTCTCTCCTTTGAACTTTCCCCCCCTTGTGCGCTCTCCCCCAATGTACTGTCTCTCACTCCCCCTGTGCTGTCTTCTCATATGCTCCTTTCGTTGAGCCCAGGTGTCCAAAGATGGCATCCACGTAAGTGCGCACACTGGGTCATGTCAACGCCATCTTTTTATACCCAGGTGTCCAAAGATGGAGGCCACCTGAGTAAGTGTGCATGCGCGCACCAGGTATACACATGTGTACTTACTGAGCCATGTGAATGAAGGACAATCGGATTCCGGAAGTGACAGACGCAGCATGGCAATTATGTAAGAAGATAAGAAAAAAGCAGCAGTCACCATCCTAAAAGCTAGATATTTTATGGCATTAACATATGAGGGAGCGGGTAGGGAACAAGAGTAACATGACGGTTTTGCATGGCCTCACACTTCAACGGTCTTGGGTACAGACTGACAGGTGATTTCCTTATAAAGAAGGAACGTCCATGCACCTGTTAGGAGTACACTAATTTTCCTACATGGGGCCTATAAAAATATGATGTGGCCCGTAACAATAAATGAGATTAATCCATCGGGGGCTTGTTCCAGTATTATTTTTAATATCCTTTTGGACAAAGTCAACTAAAAGTTTCCACTCCTGTCTGTTGTCAAGATCTTGCTATATCTCATATAAAGAATAAAATATAGCACTCTCCCAGCCGTACAGATTAGATGAATCTGATAATACTTCCTTATATATAACTTCAAGACCATACATTACATGCCACCTCACGTCAGCGTGATAGACATTGCTCCATGATTTCCCCCAGGACATTATTTCATGACGTTTTGGAGTAATATAATGTGTCATGGCATTGTCTGCAAAAAAACACACAACTTTATTCTATAATTTCAAAATATATAGTTAGAAGCTGGATAAATAGGGCTCCTGCCTTCTGGATGACAGATGCAATGCAGTTATTGATAACTTGACAAAGACATAAATGTCTTCTATTCATAGACCATTCAGTTGGCTTCTCGTCCGCTCTGTGCCATTTTATTATATAGGAGCTCCACACTATTCAGGCTGCATCTGTCAGTAATGGCAGGTCAGCCTTCACTGAAAGTGATTGAGAAGTCGTAGAAAAGAGTGGAAGGGGTAAATATACATTTCGTAGCCTGCCATCCTCTAACATTACCGTCATAGGTACAGAACTGAATCTCTATGTAGGCTTACTTTGCTATTGCCGTATTTGACATTGGGTTCAATCAGGTGGTTATAGGGAACCAACCCAAGGTTAGACACCCATATGTAATTTGGTTTATTACTGCTATTACCGCAGTGTTTTGCATTTTATACATCAAACCCAACATTTGACACTGCCATTTGGAGCTCAAAGTGATTTAATGTATATATTTTCATCTAAAAATCCCTCTTGCAATTGGTTTTCCATAAAACATTTGTATTGTTTGCCTTCTGTAGCCTCTATCGGTTGCACTTTTAACTTATGGCCGCAGAAAGACTGGACTGGACTGGGACTCGATTGTCCAGTGTAAGGCTAGGGTCACAATTGCAGATTTTACATGCGTTTTTGAGACTGGCTTTTTGTGAAAACGCATGCAAGAACGCATCCATAGGCCCCCATGCAAAAAACGCATGCCCCAATAGAAAAAAACGCATGTCTGAATGTACCATGCATTTTTGGGATGCGTTTTTGGCTCAGCACCAAAAAGTACTGCAAGCAGCATTTTTTGGTGCCTTTTCAAAAACGCATGCGTTTTTATAACATGGGGCCCTATGGGAAACGCATGCGTATTTGAAAGTGTCTAAATGCACCAGGCGTTTTTGCATGCGTTTTTGCATAGGGTTTTTAAGGGTGCCCCACACCTATCAGCAAAAACGCAGCCCAAAAACGCAGGCTGCCTAAAACATGCAAAAAAACACATGCCAAGTGTGACCCTAGCCTATGTCTGTAACTAGCTGGGTTGTAAGGGGGTACATGATGACATTTCCTTGATGTCTATATCATCTCCACCCCAGGAGATTCCGGAGTTTCTGTCTGATTTTTAGGATGTTTTTGCTGAACCCAAGTCCAGTTTTATTCCACCACATCGGGCGTGTGATTGTGCTATTGATTTAGTGCCAGGCTGTAAGTTTCCTAAGGGTCGACTTTTACACTTGTCTGTGCCTGAACATGCTGCCATGCAGAGTTATATTAAAGCGAACCTGTCACCCCCCCGGGCATCAAAAGCTAAAATAGCCACCTTCTGCAGCACTAAGGCTGTATTCAGAGAAGGTGGCTATAGCCTTTTGATGCCCTTTATACTATGAAATATGCAGTTAGGTAAATGCTCACACTTCTGAAGACCAAAGACCGGGAGGCGGGGTTTCACGCTTCTCTGACCCGCCCCCTCTTGTCCATCATGGTGCTCGCCTGCTGCTGCCTCCCCTGACTGTGTAAAATGAACGCGCGTCTCCGTTATCCTGTATGGAGCCACGCATGCGCTGTGCGTGCTGCCCGACGACTTCCTGGACACCGGGCGCACAGCCCATGCGCGGCGCCGTGCAGGACAATGGAGGCGCACGTTCATTTTACACAGTCAGGGGAAGCAGCAGCAGGCGAGCACCATGATGGACAAGAGGGGGCGGGTCAGAGGAGTGTGAAACCCCGCCTCCCGGTCTTTGGTCTTCAGAAGTGTGAGCATTTACCTAACTGCATATTTCATAGTATAAAGGGCATCAAAAGGCTATAGCCACCTTCCCTGAATGCAGCCTTAGTGCTGCAGAAGGTGGCTATTTTAGCTTTTGATGTCCGGGGGGGGTGACAGGTTCGCTTTAAGGATTCTTTGGAGAAGGGCCATATTCGCCCTTTCTCTTCGCTATTGGGGGCGGGGTTCTTTTTTGTTGCCAAGAAAGATGGCTCCCTGAGACCCTGATTATCACCTCTTGAATAAGATCACGGTCAAGTTTCAGTACCCTCCGCCTTTGATTTCTGACTTGTTTTCTAGGGCTAAGGGGGCATGTTGGTTTACTAAAATTGACCTTAGGGGGGCCTACAATCTGGTTCATATCAAGCAGGGACACAAATGGAAAACAGTGTTTAAAACGCCTGAAGGTCATTTTGAATACCTCGTGATGCCTTTTGGGTTGGCTAATGCTCCTTCCGTTTTTCAGTCCTTTATGCATGACGTATTTCGGGAGTTGATTGACAAGTTCTTGATTGTATTTTTGGATGATATCCTGATTTTTTTCTGACGATTGAGATTCTCATGTGGAACAGGTCAGGTCGGTCTTTGGGATTCTGCGTGACAATGCTTTGTATGTTAAGGGGTCTAAGTGTTGCTTTGGTGTCCAGAAGATTTCTTTTTTGGGCTTCATTTTGTCTCCTTCTATTGAGATGGATCCTGTTAAGGTTCAGGCTATTCATGATTGGGTTCAGCCCACGTCCGTGAAGGATCTTCAGAAATTTTTGGGCTTTGCTAATTTTTATCGTCGGTTCATTGCAAATTTTTCCAGCGTGGTGAAGCCGTTGACTGATTTGACTAAGAAGGGTGCTGATGTGGAGCATTGGTCTCCTGCGGCCGTTTTTGCCTTCCAGGAGCTTAAAAGACGGTTTACTTCTGCTCCTGTGTTGCGCCAACCAGATATTTCCCTTCTGTTTCAGGTGGAAATTGATGCTTCTGAGATTGGTGCAGGGGCCGTCTTGTCTCAGAGGGATCCTGTTGATTCCGCGATGCACCCATGTGCCTTCTTTTCCCATAACTTTTCACCGGCGGAACGCAATTATGATGTCAGCAATCGGGAGTTATTGGCCATGAAGTTGGCATTTGAGGAGTGGTGTCATTGGCTGGAGGGGGCTCAACATCGTGTGGTTGTCTTGACTGATCACAAGAATCTGGTTTATCTCGAGTCTGCCAAGAGGCTGACTCCTGGTCCTTGTTTTTTGCTCGTTTTCATTTTGTGGTTTCCTATCTTCCTGGTTCTAAGAATGTTAAGGCCGATGCTCACTCTCACAGTTTTTTGCCTGATTCTCTTGAATCTTTGGAGCCGGTCGGCATTCGGAAGGAGGGGATTGTTGTTTCCGCTGTTTCCCTCGATTTACGGCTTGCTATTCAGGAATTTCAGGCAGATAAGCCAGAGCGCTGCCCTGTGGGGAAATTGTTTGTTCCTGCCCCGTGGACTACTAGAGTGATATCGGAGGTTCATTGTTCTGTGTTGGCTGGTCATCCAGGCATCTTTGGTATTTGGTTAGTCGATCTTTTTGGTGGCCTCTTTGTCCCAGGATGTGTGTTCTTTTGTGCAGGCCTGTGGAACTTGTGCACGGGCCAAGCCTTCTTGTTCCCATCCTAGTGGGTTGCTTTTGCCCTTACCTGTACCTGAGCGGTCGTGGATGTATATTTCTATGGATTTTGTTTCGGACCTTCCTGTTTCCCAGGGAATGACGGTTATCTGGGCTATTTGTGACCGGTATTCTAAGATGGTTCATTTCGTTCCTTTGGCTAAATTGCCTTCTTCTTCAGACTTGGTTCCGTAGTTTTTTCAGCATGTTGTTTGTTTGCATGGTATTCCAGAAAATATTGTGTCTGACAGGGGTGCCCAGTTTGTTTCTTGGTTTTGGAAGTCTTTCTGTGCTAAGCTGGGTGTGGCTTTGTCTTTTACTTCTGCGTTTCATCCACAGTCTAATGATCAGATGGAGAGCACTAATCAGACTTTGGACTTATTTGCGATGTTTTGTGTCTGCGGATCAGGATGATTGGGTTGCCTTTTTGCCTTTGACCGAGTTTGCACTTAATAATGGGGCAAGTTCGGCTAAGTTGGTTTCGCCCTGTAATTTTGGTTTTCATTCTTGTTTTTCTTCGGGGCAGGTTGCGCCTTCTGCCTGTCCGGGTGTGGATTCTGTGGTTGAGCAGTTGCAGCAGATTTGGGATTGTGCGGTTGACAACTTACATCTTTCTCAGGAAGCTGCTCAACGTTTTGCTAACCGTCATCGGTGTGTTGGTTCTCGGCTTCGTGTTGTTGATTTGGTTTGGTTGTCCTCCCTCCATGTTCCTTTGAGGGTTTCTTCTCCTAAATGTAAGCCTCGGTTCATTGGTCCGTACAGGACTTCTGAAGTTGTTAATCCTGTCTCCTTCTGGTTGGCGCTTCAGAGCTCTTTTGCGATTCATGATGTTTTTCATAAGTCCTTGTTGAGGAGATTTGTTGAGCCCATGGTTCCTGCTGTGGCCCCTCCAGCCCCGGTCCTGATTGATGGTGAGTTGGAGTATGAGGTTGAGAAGATTTTGGATTCTCATCTTTTGAGACGGAGGCTCCAGTATCTTGTTAAATGGCGGGGTTATGGCCAGGAGGATAATTCTTGGATTTCTTGCCTCGGATGTTCATGCCCCTGACTTGGTTTGTGATTTTCATCTGGCTCATCCTGATAGCCCAGGGGCCTCTGTTGAGGGTTCGGTGATGATGGGGGGATAATGTTGTGAATTCAGTAGAGCTCTCTCCGGTGGTTGTTGCTGGTTATGCAGCTGACTGTGTGGTTGTCTTTTGTTCCTGGAGGAGTTCACATCTCTCTGGTTTCTTCTGCTCTGTGGAGATCTTTGCAAGACAAGTTAATGGTTTTTTGATATTTTGTGGCACACTTTTGTGTGCTTAAGGTTCTGCTTATGTTTTGTCTTATTCTGAGCTGTGGGTTTGCTATCTAGTTTGTATATTTGTTTATCTGCTTTCAGATAGGAAGTTTTCTTCCTAGGAATTTTACCATTCACTATTATCTGTTATTTCCAGTTCTGCCGGCTTTTGATTCATAGAAGTCTGATGATATAGAATCTGCCGAGTCTTAGTGACTCAGGGTAATTTTTGTAATATCTGCTGTTGGTAATTTATGATAGTGTTTTATACTGACTGCAATAGTATTCTATCCTGTCTTTCCTATATAGCTAGTGTGGCCTCTTTTGCTAAACCTTATACTCTGCCTGTGTTTGTTTTTCCGTCTCTTGTTTCCCAGTTAATATCTGTGGGGGCTTTCTATTCTTTTGGGGTTCTGCTCTGAGGCAAGATAACTTTTCCTACATCCATCTTTAGGAGCAGTTAGCTCTACGGCTGTGCAGAGGTGTCTAGGTCTGGTTAGTTACATCCCATGGCTACTTCTAGTTGCGGTGTGTATTCAGGGATTGCGGTCAGTACAGTTACCAACAACTTCTTACTGGAATCTGAATGTATTCCTGAGTCATCGGTTCATAACACCCCCCCATCCGAGATATGCCCCCGTCACTCTATATGTCCCCTGCACGCAACTTGAGTTAAAAGCATTTGTTATTTTACTATGTACGCACCAGCAGTGAGGGGGAGGAACATTTCCTGGATGGAGGGGTGAGTACAGGCACATGTGATTGAGGCGGTCGCCAGGGTATGGGGTACTCGGGTACCGGGGCTGATAGAGGCTTTGAGGCGTCACGGCTGGTCGGACCCTGGTCCCGTGCCCTGGACCCTCAATGGTGGGGAATGGTGGGGGATAAGGGGATAGTTATAGAGAATACGTGACGCCACCTGTAGTTCCCGGTAATATGGTACCGGCGCTGCATGCCGGTCGCTGAGGTGATGGTGGTGCAGCAGAGTGTGGTACAGCTCCCCACAGGTGGGGCTTTAACTCAGGATAGCGGGGATGGATGAGAGGAGTAGTAGTTGTGTCTTTGCAGACAAGGCGGTGAATTGCGTCGGTTAGACATGTACTCAGACACACAGGGATTGTTGTTTCGGTACCTTTTACTGGTGACAGGGTAACAGGTACAGTCCAGTGTAATAACCAGGTCCCTGGTGCAACTTGGGATTTCCACCTTAGAAAGTTATGAGGCCTCCTCTGTCTTTGTGCTCTGTGGTGTGGGGTAAGTCCCGCCTGAGCCTGAACCCACCGCTTCTTCTCCCTCTCTGGGCTTTGTCCTAAACTGGCAATGAGGTCCTTCTGCAGGGTCAGTGTTCCTCCTATGGCCCCTGGTCCTATACTTGGTCAGTTTAGCGTCTCTTACTTTGTTCTCCTCAGGGCTGAACTCCTCCTGAGTCTTCCGGCTTTTGCTGTAGCACTAAATGCTAACGGCATTGGACTCCAGTGTCTGGGTGTACTAAAGGGCTGTAGTAACTGGTTCCCTTTTCTTAGTTCCCTTCTTTCTCCACTTGCCTCCGACCCTTTCCTTAGGGTGCACACAGCGGTCAGTGGTCCCTGGTCCTGCATCTCTCCCGGTGACCAGCTCCTCCATCTCCTGTCTCTTCCCTCTCACTGCAGACTCTAGACTGACTTCTGGGACTGACTAACTCCTCCCCTCAGACCTGGATGTCCATAAAGGGGAACTGACTTAATGCAGCCAGTAGAGCTCCCCCTTCAGGTCTGGGGTGGAAGATGTGGTGTGCTGTGCTAACCAAGGTGTAATTCCCTCCTTGCACCGGTGGATCCTGTAGCAATTCCCCGCAGGGGTGCCACATAATATGCACCGCTCCTCTGTCCAAATCTCATCACGGCTTCAGCTCTGAGGTGATGGACAGTGGGTGTAGTGCATATTATATGAGGCTAATGAGTGGGAACACATGACCTCCCGCTGCCTCAGCCTGATCCAGCTCCAAAGCGGCCTCCCCTCCCATATATGTAGATTCAGATGATAAGACGCACCCCCCACTTTTCCCCCAAAATTTGGGGAACAAAAGTGCGTCTTATAATCCAAAAACATACGGTAAATGAAAACCAGCTTTTGGGAATATGAAAGTCATGTGATGCTGCTTGCAGTGCCACCTATCTTTACTTTTTGCTCCACTGAAGACGTCCCGACTCCTGGCACAGTAGCTAGTAATTGACTGGGGGGGGGGTGGCAACATATATTTGTAGGAACATAAGTGGTCCAGTAGAAAGTCAAAAAGGTGGAAGTCCAAGCGGCATCGGCACGGGAGCCGCAGGGGATTGGTGAGTATTGACCTTTTAATAATTTGTGGACATGGCCAACCTTTTTTAAGGCGTCCATTTGTGTTACTCATTAAACAAATACCATTTTCTACATAATTTCCCACAGTACACACTGAAAATGAAATGATTTTATAGTTGGCAGATTATTCAGCCCAAAAGTTCCCGTCCGGTAGGAATTGTCTGTAGTAATTGTGCGAGCCTTGGATCATCAGCTTGCTTTGGGTGGATCAACCTTGTCTGACTTGAA
This sequence comes from Allobates femoralis, assembly GCA_033576535.1. Taxonomy (NCBI): domain Eukaryota; kingdom Metazoa; phylum Chordata; class Amphibia; order Anura; family Aromobatidae; genus Allobates; species Allobates femoralis. Next base: position 579,024,240 of record JARQOC010000001.1, read on the forward strand.
GTGGACAGGATTAACAGCAGTGTGTCATCTTTAACAACTATTACTTAACATTTTTTGAAGCAATCCATAAAACCAAGTCTCTACTTAGAGATGTCAATCACTTTCGCTTAAGTTTCTTTTCATATGCAGTGAGGTCAGCGAATCGGTCAAAAGGCAAATGTCACTGACAATGCAAATTCATATAATTTAATTTCAGAGGCAACTTCAAGATTTGACTTTGACAGAGGTTCTTAATGTTAAGTGAAAACTATTAAAGGTTCGATGGTGAAACTCCTACTGCACATATTTTCATGGTTGACCATCAAATGTAACATTTCTTTTGTATTTTTTACTTTGGCCATTTATGCATCTCTTAAGAGTCAAATATATTTGATAAGCTTGTCAAGGTTATAACTATACCACTTTGGTTGACAGTACAAGGTATACATTCTTATTTCACCAATAATTACAGTTAGCACCAAAATCTTGGCCGACCTAAAGACCCCCATACACATTAGGAAAAAGGGGAGCAAGCTCACTGATTTTCAGGACTCAGGGGCCATCTAATGTGTATTGGGGCTTCCTAGCTCTTTTACATAATTTCAGAGGCGAGGAACTGAGTCATGATTAGAGATGAGCGAGTATACTAGCTACTATTCGGTATTCGCCGAATAGTAGTGTTATTCGGGCTACTCGCTACTCTCCGAGTATCCGAGTATAGATACACTGCGAAAGTAGCCTAAAAGTGATTAAAAGTTGTTAAAAAATAGTAAACTTACATACTCACCTTCGGACGCCTGCACCAGGACCGTCATAGAAGCCATCCGATCGCTGGACAAGGACCTGTCACTACCAGCCAATCAGATGGCCGGTAGCGATATGGCCAATCAGATGGCGCCACATCACAACCACGTGATCGCTAGCAGCCACCTGATTGGCCAATTTGCAAGGTCCTAGATGTACTATCAGGACCTTGCAAACTGGCCAATCAGGTGGCCCCTAGCGATGATGTAGTTGTGACGTGGCGCCATCTGATTGGCCAGATCGCTACCGACCATCTGATTGGCTGCTAGTCACAGGTCCTTGTCCAGCGATCGGATGGCTTCTCTGCCGGTCCCTGTACAGGGGTCGGACAAGTGAGTATGTAAGTTTATTATTTTTTAACAACTTTTACTCACTTTTAGGCTACTTTTGCAGTGTAAAAAGTATTTGTACTCGCTATACTCGCAATGAGTAGCGAGTACCGGTACCTACTCGTTGCGAGTATAGCGAGCACGAATATTAAGGTACTCGCTCATCCCTAGTCATGATGAATTTCAATACTTGATTCTTCTGTTCTTCAGGCCTGACAGTGGCCATTCTCCCCATTGAGAACATATGAGTGCTCTGCCCAGCGTAGAGAGCCTATATATGGGAGAATCTAGAGAGATAGCTATCAACTAAACAAGTCTTTGACAATGGTTATAACCTGATGAAGAGGCAGGTGGACCTTGAAATGACTAGAAAATAAACCATAAATTTATCTCAAGACCTTTGGACTCATCTCAATCTGGTTATTAATAATAATGATAATAATAACAATCTTTATTTATATCGCGTAAACATATTCCGCTGTGCTTTACAATTCAGTGGTTCATATACAAACTGTCATAAGTAACCATTATAAAAAATACAATAATTAAAGCAGAGAAACAATACAAAAAATACAATACAATAATTAAAGCAAAACTAAGGCAACCCTGCTCAAAAGAGGTTACAATCTACAATGAGGTGGGAGTTACACAAAGTACAGGGGTTTATTACAGTGATGATCCAGACATCTTGAGGAAGTAGGGATAGAAATAGTTACATGAATGGTCACCAGATCATTTGTGTAGAACGTTTGGGTTTGGTGGAGATTGAAGGAGAGTTATGTCCAGAGAGATAATGAATGAGCTATATACAGTACAAAGGACTTCTATTAGGGAGCACGATAGGTTGCCTTAAAAAGATGTGTTTTTAGGGAGTACCTGAAGCTATGCAAGTTATGGATAGTCCTAATTCATTCTACTAGGGATGGGTGAGAATACAGTAGGTGAGGAGAGAAGACCCTGCCCATGACGCCTCACTGTCTACAAGGGATGGGTGAGGACACAGTAGGTGAGAAGAGAGGACCCTGCTCATTATGCCTCACAGTCTACAAGGGATGGGTGAGGATACAGTAGGTGAGGAGAGAAGACCCTGCCCATGACGCCTCACTGTCTACAAGAGATAGGTGAGGATACAGTAGGTGAGGAGAGAAGACCCTGCCCATGACGCCTCACTCTCTACAAGGGATAGGTGAGGACACAGTAGGTGAGAAGAGAGGACCCTGCCCGGAGGGCTCACAATCTACAAGGGATGGGTGAGGACACAGTAGGTGAGAAGAGAGGACCCTGCTCATTATGCCTCACAGTCTACAAGGGATGGGTGAGGACACAGTAGATGAGAAGAGCGGACCTTGCCCATTATGCCTCACAGTCTACAAGGGATGGGTGAGGATACAGTAGGTCATGAGAGAGGACCCTGCCAACGAGCGCTCACTGTCTACAAGGGATGGGTGAGGATACAGCAGGTCATGAGAGAGGACCTTGCCCACAAGGGTTTACAGTCTACAAGGGATGGGTGAGGATACAGTAGGAGAGGAGAGAGGACCTTGCCCACAAGGGTTTACAGTCAACAAGGGATGGGTGAGGATTCACTAGGAGAGGGTAGAGCTGGTCGTGTGGTGGTGTACTGGACTCAGGATCACTGCAGGTTGTAGGCTTGTCAGAAGAGTTGGGTCTTCCAGTTCCTTTTGAAGGTTTCCACGGTAGCCTAGACTCTGATGTGTTGGGGTAGAAAGTTCCAGAGTATGCGGGAAAAACGGGAGAAATCTTGTCCACGTTTACTAGTTTTTAGTCAATTACTAGTTTTTTAGATCTGATTGTCAATACAATGCAATATTTCATGTTAGTAAAATGATTGTTTTAGCTGGAATCATCATTTAACTTCAACTGGATGTCTAGGATCGGGACGAAAGTCTGCAGTCACTCGATGTGACTGCAGATTTCTGAATCCTCTCAGTGCGCTCATCACACACTGTCAGGATTCTCCGGTATCAGCAGCGAGAGGGGAGAGTCACGTGGCAAAAAATATGCAAATTTAATACGTTCGATCATGTCTTCACTAAATATCCTCTAGGTACACTTCTAGTAGGAATGTGGTCGTAAGTGTGCAAATCACATACTTGAGGTCACAGAACTGCAAGTTCTCGGTGCTGGGCCCGGAAAAACCTGCCAGCATGTGATGAGAATGCTGGGAGGATTCACAAGTCTGCAGTCACTTTAAGTTCCTCTAAAACTTAGACGACCTCTAGACTTCTGATAGGTTTGGCCCCCGATCACCCTGTTGCAGCGGTGTATCTAGGTTCCATGGCGCCCGGGGCAAAGATCCACTTCGGCGCCCCCCCCCCCCCCCAGTAGGTGAGGAGCCGGGGGGGGGGGGGGTAGGGGTGCTGTCAGCTGTGGCCACTGGTGGGAGGTGGAGGGGAGGAGGACAGAAGAGTGCAGCCTTTGGTGGAGGGGAGAGGGGGAGGACAGGAGAGTGAGGCTTTTGGCAAAAGGAAGGAGAGGTTAGTGGGATACAGACATAATGGAGGAATCTACAGTACTCACTTCAGGTCTGACATCTTGTGATCCTGGAGCTTCCCCTCCCCCTCCTGCTGGTGCCGACTGCAGACCTTCACAGAAAGCAGAGCAGGGGAGAGGACACCATTTCTTTACTTTGTCCTCTTGGTCCTACTCTCCTGATCACAGACCTCTCCTTGCTGCATTTACACCCTGAGACTCTACAGCAGGTCTGTGCTGGAGGATGGGGCGCTGCTGTAGAGTCGAGGAGCAGTGAGAGCAGAGTGGGGGGGGGGGTGATTGTGCTGAGTCTCCCATCCCCCATGCTATGCACAGACTCCCGGGGCTGGAGAGAGGACACGACACCCATCATTCTGTGCATGGCTCACTGCAGCCTGACCTGACCCTGCTCACTCCCCGACCACTGCATGATAAGGAATTACCATGAAGATGCATCTGCTACCGCTTCTCTTCCTATGATGAACAAGGAGGAGCGCAGCTTGATGTGAGCACACAGTGTCATGTGCTCCAGTCTGAGCAGAGACTGGGGTCCACAGGGGAGCCTCGAGTACCTTGGAGGGTGCTGCGGCTGCGTTCTATGTGCACTGAGGACAGTGCACACTTGCTAAATAACAGCGGGGACAGGTGCAGGGGGTAAGCCCACAGGGGTTTAGCTGGTACCCCGGCAGGCCAGACCGACACTGACTATGGGGCTCCGTTGACTAGCAGCAAGCAGCACATAGCTAGTCAGCTGAGCAAGCCCCATAGTAACCCGATGTTTACCTTAGCAGCGGCCCGCCGGTTTGCTTGCCGGTTTCAGCCCCGCCGCACCTATTGCAAGCCATGGTTGAGGAGGGATGGGGGGTGCCGCCGGCGCCCTCCACTGACTTGCGCCCGGAGCAAAAGGTCCGGCTGCACCCCCCTAGATACGCCCCTGCCCTGTTGGATTCTTTTCCAACATTACATACACATAGGTATGAGCCTCTTTATTCGGTGACCATACACAATATTATTTTCTACCTATTTATATTTTTCTGCTGCTTTATTCCTTTGTTTTTGTTTTTCCTTTGTAGGAATACATCTTTTGTGTGTACTATCCATGTATTTGTTGTTTATTTCATTGTGTAAATCTCGCTCTGTAGTTTGGTGCCATGTGAGGGTTCTCGACTTGACCATGAATTGGAATCATGATTTATGCACTTTTTAATCTTTTTTTTATTGTTTTTAACAATTGTTGCCTTATAAATTGTATTTATTTGTTCAGTATAATAAATCATGTTTGTTGTAACCTTGAATGTGCTGCCTTCTATTTGTGGGTGTTTGTTCTTTGTGGTTTTCGTTTGATTTATTGACACACGCAGGTCTAGGGCTCCATTTCATTAGCTATGGTGCCGGGTACTTGACGTTCAGTACACAGCAGTTATTCTCTTTCATAGGTGATAAATATTTTATAATGCACATAGCACATCAAGAATAAGCTGCTAATAAATTAATACATTTATAGGCGATACATAAAAATGGGGATTATTAGCTGGCGTCGGTAATAATAATAATAAGATGATTTGGGCTTATTTCAATGATGGAGAAGTTTGTAGAAATTCTGGTGATTGTAAAATCATCATTTTATAGGTCACAGTAAATGGTTTCTAGAAGTATTCATACTAATGATGAGCGAATCCTAAATTACTCGGAATCGCTTGACTCTAGCGAGTCCGAGCACAGGACTCGCTACTCGTTGCGAGTCTAGCGAGTCCAATGTTAATGAATGGGGAAGCGAGTAATCGCAAGTAGTGTGCGATTTACAAATCACAGATATGTCTCGGAAGCTTCAGCCTGAAGCAATCCTAGTTTTGCCATTGATTTGCATTGGACTCGTTTACTTTGCAAGTAATCGCTGGGAAACTCGCACAGATAAGAGTCCTGTCTGCTCTGTGTGCTGGCTGCCGCAGCTCCAGGGTCCTAGAGCCTGCCTGCTGCCTGATGTAGCAGAGCTGAGATTGTTCTCAGTCTGCTCATTCCTGTGCATAGACATCTATATCTATGCACAGGGATGAGCAGAGAGGACATCGCGTTTTGGACTGCGTCGGACGGAAGAGGATTTTTTTAATTAAAGATGGAGTCCCTAATGGCTTTTTTTTTTATTTCTAATAAAAATTTTTCTCTGTGTTGTGTTTTTTTTAAAACAATTTAATAGAAATTCATGGCGGTCATGTCTAATATTGGCGTGACCGCCATAAATTTCGGGCTTAGGGCCAGCTGATAATACAAAGCTGGCCCTAACCTCTTTATTACCCAGCGTGCCACCGCCACCAGGGCCGCTGGAAGAGCGGGGTTCAGCGCCAGAGGATGGCGCTTCAATGAACGCGCCATCTTCTGGGGCGGCTGCGGGCTGCAATTTGCAGCGGGGGGTGCCCAGAAAGCTTGGGCATCCCTGCGCTGCGGATTCCAGCCCCCAGCTGCTTAGCTGTACCTGGCTAGACATAGAAATTGCGCGGAGCCCCACGCATTTTTTTAAAATTATTTCATGAAATTCTGAGATTCTGACTCTGAGACTCTGACTCTGAAACTCTGACTCTGACTCTGAGACTCTGACTCTGAGTCTCTGACTCAGACTCTGACTCTGACTCTGAGACTCGGACTCTGAGACTCGGACTCTGAGACTCGGACTCTGACTCTGAGACTCTGACTCTGACTCTGAGACTCTGACTCTGAGACTCTGACTCTGAGACTCTGACTCTGAGACTCGGACTCTGAGACTCTGACTCTGACTCTGAGACTCTGACTCTGACTCTGAGACTCTGACTCTGAGACTCTGACTCTGAGACTCTGACTCTGAGACTCTGACTCTGACTCTGAGACTCTGACTCTGAGACTCTGACTCTGACTCTGAGACTCTGAGACTCTGACTCTGAGATTCTGACTCTGAGATTCTGACTCTGAGACTCTGACTCTGAGACTCTGACTCTGAGACTCTGACTCTGAGACTCTGACTCTGAGATTCTGACTCTGAGACTCTGACTCTGACTCTGAGACTCTGACTCTGACTCTGAGACTCTGACTATGAGACTCTGACTCTGAGACTCTGACTCTGAGACTCTGACTCTGAGATTCTGACTCTGAGATTCTGACTCTGAGACTCTGACTCTGAGACTCTGACTCTGACTCTGAGACTCTGACTCTGACTCTGAGACTCTGACTCTGAGACTCTGACTCTGAGACTCTGACTCTGAGACTCTGACTCTGACTCTGAGACTCTGACTCTGACTCTGAGACTCTGAGACTCTGACTCTGAGATTCTGACTCTGAGATTCTGACTCTGAGACTCTGACTCTGAGACTCTGACTCTGAGACTCTGACTCTGAGACTCTGACTCTGAGATTCTGACTCTGAGACTCTGACTCTGACTCTGAGACTCTGACTCTGACTCTGAGACTCTGACTATGAGACTCTGACTCTGAGACTCTGACTCTGAGACTCTGACTCTGAGATTCTGACTCTGAGATTCTGACTCTGAGACTCTGACTCTGAGACTCTGACTCTGAGACTCTGACTTTGACTCTGAGACTCTGACTCTGAGACTCTGAGACTCTGAGTCTGACTCTGAGACTCTGACTCTGAGACTCTGACTCTGAGACTCTGACTCGGACTCTGAGACTCTGACTCTGACTCTGAGACTCTGAGACTCTGACTCTGACTCTGAGACTCTGAGACTCTGACTCTGAGACTCTGAGACTCTGAGTCTGACTCTGAGACTCTGACTCTGAGACTCTGACTCTGAGACTCTGACTCTGAGACTCTGACTCTGACTCTGAGACTCTGACTCTGACTCTGAGACTCTGACTCTGAGACTCTGACTCTGAGACTCTGACTCTGAAATTCATGAAATAATTAAAAAAAATGCGTGGGGCTCCGCGCAATTTCTATGTCTAGCCAGGTACAGCTAAGCAGCTGGGGGCTGGAATCCGCAGCGCAGGGAGGCCCAAGCTTTCTGGGCACCCCCCGCTGCAAATTGCAGCCCGCAGCCGCCCCAGAAGCTGGTATTAAGACCATTAAGAGATTCTTAATGTCAGGCCACGTTTGACCCAGCCACTAAGAATCTCCAATAAAGGGTTAAAAAAACGCAACACAGAGAAATTTTTTTATTTGAAATAAAAAAAAAAGCCATTAGGGACTCCATCTTTAATTAAAAAAATCCTCTTCTGTCCGACGTAGTCCAAAACGCGATGTCCTCTCTGCTACATCCCCTGTGCATAGATATAGATGTCTATGCACAGGGAATGAGCAGACTGAGAACAATCTCAGCTCTGCTACATCATCTCTGTGAGCAGGCGGGCTCTAGGACCCTGGAGCTGCACAGAGAAGACAGCTGGACTCGGCTCACAAAGTAACAGCAGTTACCATAGCTGTGCCATAGCTGAACGCAGGAAGTCAGAGCGCGCGCTCGCTTCCCGGCTGTAGCTGATGACGTGTGCACGGGCATGACATCCCGTGCACCAGCCTGGGACGCTGCAAAAAGGGCTGGCCGTTACTGCTGTGACGAGCACAGGAGGATGAATGGCAGCAGAATCTCGGCTTTAGCCACATGTAAGTAACGCCCACCCGTCCCTTCGTTATAAAGTTTCTAAAGCATTATCTTAAGTTTTAAAAAGCAGTTTTTTTTAGCAAAAAACATTGCAGCACATGTATGTGCTGCAAGTAGGGAACGATATTATTAGTCCGGGGGGGTCATTTGGGGTGGTTGGTTCCCTTTAACACTCAATTGTAGAAACCTATCTACAAACTTAGGCAGGGGCGTAACTACAATAGTTGCAGGGGTTGCGATCACACCTGGCCCTGGAGCCTAGGGGACCCTGAGAGTCCATTTGGATTTTAAAAACTTCCAATAATTAGGGACCCTGTGGAAACCTTTGGACTGGGGCCCATGAGCTTGAATTTTCACCCCTGGATTTAGGGCTGTTGTTCATACAACATTCATTATTTCCTTTTCACCCTATCAAACCACGAAAAGAAGCAGCTTTGCAATAACAACCCGAAATGTCAAAATATTGCTAATTTCTGTTTACGTTTTGGCTTAATTGCTGCCATTCTTGATGAAGATTTTAATTACTTACAGATGTTCGAGGGCTGAACTCGTTTAGCTGATACCTAGTTTTTCCTTCTCTCCTATATTTCTTTCCCCCCCAGTATATTTTACACAGCGATTGCACGGCTCTTTAATTAAAATGTGCCTTTTGTCTGGGAATTACGCGGCACACCGGTGCGGTACTGCGCATCGCCTTTAGGCTTATGACCAATTAATAAGCTATTTTAAGCCACTTCCTTGCAGTACCGTGATATGTAACAAAATTGGGCAACAGAACAATAATTTGTCTTCAATTTGGAAAATGGAGCGGGGGGACAATAAGGTCACATATCTATTCAAAAAGACAGCTGTAGCCTACGAGATTTCTGTTTAATAATAATAGCCTGGTTATAGCGAACCACACCATGGCTAAAATGTGAAAAGGCCTTTTCTGATAAGCTAAAGAGATTATGAGAAATCAGGCAGATTCTGAAAGAGAATGGTGTGTAAATGAGAGGTTTTATCTAACTCAATCTGGCAGCTCCATTTTTGTTATGGGGAAAATATCTGTATTATTTACTAAGGAGATTAAGACTGAATTGGAAGAGAGGCCGGTTGTTGTGTGGAGATACAGATAAGATAAGGGAACTTTACCTTCCCCGCACAAGGCCAAATGCAAGACACACAGGGATGTTATCAGGCTGAGAGCCCTGGCTGCCACATTAAAGGACCCGGTTTATTCCGTTTTTTTTTTATTTCTCAACTAAAATGCCTTTGCTTTCGCTGCTATATCCAGATCATAAAAGTGAGTTTCCATTCTGCTAAAATAAAAAAGAAATGAAGCAAAAACCATACAATGGAAAGCAATATAACGCTGGGGATTATACAACTGCAGAATGCTAATCATGTCCGCGAAAGGAAATCTCTGAATCGTCTTCTACTCAATTTATGTTTCTTTGTTATTGTTCAGTTTTTGTTTTTTTAATTTATCTTTAATCATTTTATTGACGCAAGAACTAGTTAAGGAGGTGTTCACACATTGCGTTTTTGTAGTGGGTTTGGTGAATAAAACTAATTTTATTAAACACGTACAGGGTGGGCCATTTATATGGAGGCACCTAAATAAAATGGGAATGGTTGGTTATATCAACTTCCTGTTTGTGGCACATTAGTATATCTTCCGGATGGGTGGTGACCATGGCGGCCATTTTGAAGTTGGCCATTTTGGATCCAACTTTATTTAGGTGTATCCATATAAATGGCCCACCCTGGTACTATAAGAAAATGACACTGAATCCGCAGCAAAACTTGTTTTTTTGTGAACAGCTTCTCTACTGCAAAGAGAGCAGGTTTTGCCTGCACAAAAAAAAAAGCAATGTGTGAATTTAGCCTAAAGAGGTATACCCATCTTTTACATCGGGGTGGGGAACTCCAGGCCTCAAGGGCTGCCAACAGTGCAAGTTTTCAGGATTTATTTGGCTTTGCACAGGCAATACTATAATCACATGCACTGGTGATAATTCCAACCCCTGTGCAATGCTAAGGAAATCCTAAAAACTAACCTATTAGCAGCCCGCAAGTTCCCCATCCCTGTTTTACATATATGGACTATACACAAGCTAAAAACATAAGCCCCTGTCACATGTAATGAGATCGTTAGCAAAATCATTGTAACGTCACAGGTTATGTGACGTAACAGCGATCTCGCTAATGACCTCGCTACATGTGACACTTAGCAGCGATCAGGCCCCTGCTCTGGGTCATTTTTTGGTTGCCGCTGGGAATGCTGCATCGCTGTGTTTGAAAGGGACAACGACCAACGATCTCAGTACTACGCCCGAGAGTGACAATTCCCAACGACCTCTGTATCATTCCGGATTGTTGCTGAAGTCGCTGGTGAGATCTGACTGTTTGACATCTCACCAGCGACCCCAAAGTGACGTACCAGCGATCCCTACCAGGTCGTATCGTTGTCAGGATCGCTGGTGCGACGCTACGTGTGACAGGACCCTTAGAATACATGGGCCTTTATCTTATCTTGACAACTAAGCCCCATCAAGTGCTGCTGTCAGTGCATGAGGGACTCTCTCTGCTTGTTGGGCAATTTTTGGAACTTTCCAAACAAATTAATGAGAAGAGCTACACATGGCCGCCTGATCCCTCTCCACTGGTAGCTGTCATGCCTCTGGTTTAGGACTAAAACCAGTGATCTTGTGCTGCATGGCCAATTTCTTCTCCTACTGAGCCACAGCCTGTGGATATCTTTCCAAATGCTAGTAGATGTTTTATCATTAAATTTCTCTTCCTTTGGCTTGCAGTTATTAAAGAGGACACCCCATTGTCACCCCCCTGCTGCATGGCAATCTAAACACAGCACTGAATGCAGTATGTCTGCTGCATTCAGGCAAGGGGTTCCCCATGTGTCTGTGTGCTGTGTATCCTGAGATACAGGCTTTGTAAAACTTACAGTTAGAAGCCATGGAGGTAGTCACTGTGGCTGGAGGGAGCTTGATTGGCTGTGGTCATTCCCTCCCCCTCTGCCTCTCTGTGTGCCGCCTCCTGCTGTGTTGTTTATGCTTTGTCAGGGCAGGAATCTGGAGCTGATGTCAGGATAAATGATTTGCATGCTGTGAGTGACAGAGAGGAGAAGAGAGAGGGGGCAGAGCCAGCACAGCAGAAGCAGCACAGAGAGGCAGTGGGGGATGGAATGGCCACTGTCAATCAAGTTCCCTCCAGCCACAGTGACTGCCTCCATGGCTTCTAACTGGAAGTATTACAAAGGCTATATTTCAGGGTACACAGCACATAGACACATGGGGGACCCCTTCCCTGAATGCAGCAGACATGCTGCATTCAGTGCTGCATTTAGATTGCTATGCAGCAGGGGGGTGACAGGTCCTCTCTAAGTGTTTTCACTAGCTGTGAATTTTTGGAACTCCCAAATGAATCAATAAGAAGAGCCATACATGGCCACTTCTCAAGTGGTAGCTAACATGCCCCGAGTTTGGGACATGAACTGGGTATCTTGAGCCGTGTGGTGGTCAGTTTCCTTTCCTGCTGAGGAACAGCACTGTCCAAATGCTAATAGACCTTTGTATTTTTTTTCCTTTGGTTTACAGTTATCAAGTGTTTTCACTAGCTTATAGGCTATGTCCTATCACAGTCTGGGTGGGGCTATTTATACCCCCCTCATACCTTGTCTGCTGGCTATATTTCTATGTGAATTACTGATAAGAAGTTCCAGCCCTTCAGCTAAGCGATTTAGCAAAAGACCAGTGTTGTGTGTCTCTGTGTTTTCTCATTTTCCTTTCGTACACCTATCCTTTGTTTTCTGTTAGGTTGCTAAGAGTTTACCCTTGCTTGCGTTTATTATTACTCCTTTTCCCATTTGTGCCATGTGTACATGTTTTTTGTTTCCACACATTGGGTCCTTGTTTATCTATGCAAGCTCACCCTATCTTGATTTGTAGTGTTAGTAACCTCCCCCCTGTTTCCTCAGGAGGTAAGAGAAAGAAATCAACAACATTTCAGACTGACAGGTCTGAGTTGTGGGTTTCTAGTTGTGTGGCTACAGATATTCAAGTCTGTGCAAGAACCATAAGGGTGTGTGCCCACAGGAAGGTTTAACGTCGGTTTAGCAGCGAAAACCGCCGGCGGTTTAGCATAGGTTTTATTTAAATTTATGTAAATCCTAAGCAGCGTTAGGACTTACAAGTAACCCTATGTAATTTAGAAAACGCTGTGCACACATAGTGGGTTTATGTGAGCGGATCTGCCCGCGGTTGAGCGGTTTCCCAGCGGTTTAGCAGCATACAGCATGTCAATTCTTCTCAGCGGTTTTTGATCGGTTCCATGAACAAAATCCTCCATAGAAAACCGCTGGAAAAACCGACTGAAAACCGCTGTGCACACGCTGAAAAAAAACCGCCGGAAAACAGCTGGAGACTTCAGAGCTCAGAACTGATAATTTCCAGCGGTTTACTGACGGTTTGAACGCCACTAAACCTTCCTGTGGGCACATACTCTTAAGGGGGTGTCACACGCGTCAATGTCGTCAGCGAGATGATCGCTGACGACATTGACGGCTGATTGCTGGTGAGCTGTCACACAGACAGACTCACCAGCGATCAATTGACCAGTGACATCATGGAAACGATTTAAATATCGTTTCCACGATGTCCTGCTCCCGCTGCCAGCCTGCTGGAAGCGGGAGCAGGCTGGTCTCCAAGGTAAACTGCGGGTAACTAGGCAGCGCGCGCTGCCTAGATACCCGACGTGTACCTTAGTTACCAGCCTCCTCCGCTCACCCGGTGAGCGGAGGAGGCTGGTAACTAAGGTACACAGTCGGGTATCTAGGCAGCGCGCGCTGCCTAGTTACCCGCAGTGTACCTTAGTTACCAGCCTCCTCCGCTCACCGGGTGAGCGGAGGAGGCTGGTAACTAAGGTACACGTCGGGTATCTAGGCAGCGCGCGCTGCCTAGTTACCCGCAGTGTACCTTGGATACCAGCTCCCAGCGCTTGTGAGAGGCGCTGGGAGCTGGAATATCGCTAGTCCCGGTGTCACACGCAGCGATGCTGCGTGTCCACCGGGCGACAATCGCCAGGTTTCAGAGCTGGTTCTGAAACCTGGCGATCATCAACCAGCGATTTATCGCTGGTTGATGCAGTATGTCACACGCGTCAATATCGCTGCAACGTCACGTGCAGCCGATATCGTGCAGGCGATATTGACGCGTGTGACACCCCCTTAAGTCTGTTATGCTGCTGGAGTGTGATAGCCTATATTTATTCTTTATACGTGTTGGAATACTTATATATACATAACATCATAGCCTGAAGGGTGCTGGGATGTCATTATGGATCCTGTTGGATCCCGTTGACGTTTTTAGTGTACTACTTTGGGCCTTGTCCCTGGATGTTGCAAATATGAAGCTCCAGCAGCAGCACACACATTCTGACGCTACAGATGATTTGGTGCATTTGAACGCCACATCTGAACCCAAGGTAAAATTGCCAGACTGCTTCAATGGGAATAGAAGTAAGTTGTTAATTTTTTCCGCCCCATTGTACTTTTGCCTCTGTCCTGTCTTTTCTGGGCATGAGAGTCAACGAGTGGGCATTGCTTTGTCCTTGCTCCATGGGGATCCGCAAGCTTGAGCATTTGTTGAACATTGAAAAAAGAAAACAAGTTTTTTCAGAGATGCAGATTCCCAGAGCCTCAGACTGTTTTAGGCTTAGACATCTGGTCTTTCCTTTCAGGTATCCCTTGAGACTTAAGGCTGAGACTTTCCAGTGATCCCACCAGTGATCCGACCTGGCCAGGATCGCTTGAAAGTATCTATGCAGTCGCTGGTGAGCTGTCAAACAGGCAGACTCAACAGTGACCAGTCAGCAGCAACATCGATGGTAACCAGGGTAAACACCGGGTAACTAAGCAGCGTGCTCCGCTTAGTTACCTGGTGTTCACCCTGGTTACCAGTGCCCAGCATCTAATGTGCGGGGGCTGGGCATTGGCTGGGAGGTCGCTGATTGTTGGTCTCTCGCTTTTACAAGCAGCGATGCATGCTGACCAACGGGAGACCAAGGACCAACTCCTGAACAATTTGTAGTGATCAGTGACCTCACAGCAGGGGCCTGATCGCTGCTACGTGTCACACACTGTGACATCGCTGGAGAGGTCGCTGTTACGTCACAAAACCTGTGACATTTCAGCAATATCGCTAACGATGTTGCAGTGTGTGAAGTACCCTTTAGTCTGTTTTTGTCTGTACGCCTGCATTTGTGGATTTAGGTTCTACCTTGTCTCCAATTGATCATAACTTCACTTTTCATTAACTTATGATTTCTTGTATCTCAGTCTACCCATTCACGTCTCTGCTATTGATAACTCTCCTATTTCACAAAGTCACGTTACTATGAAAGTCGAGGAAGTATATATGAAGGTAGGAGGATTACACATGGAATCCATTTCATTTATGGTGCTACCTTTTCTGTCTACAACGTTAGCGCTAAGTCTGCCACGCTTACATAAATACAATCCGGTCATCAATTGGGAGACCCAAAAGATTAAATCATGCAGTAATTTCTGTTCTTCTACAGTGCCTTGTGAAAGTTTTGACCCCCTTGAACTTTTCAACCTCTTGCCTCATTTCAGGCTTCAAACATAAAGATATAAATTCTAATATTTTTGTGAAGAATCAACTACAAGTGGGACACAAATGTGAAGTGGAATGAAGTTTGGTTGGGGTCACACTATGAAAGGTAATTGCGAATACCACATCCAGATCCGGATGCGGTAACCGCAATTGCCTTCAGACACATTGCTTTGCAAAAATGTGTTCTTGAAAACGCAATGCGGTAACCGGATATCTCCGGATGTGTAATCCTGAGCAATGTGGTTACTGTATACTTTGTTCATCCCTGCTCCTGCAGGGATGAACAAAGTGTTAAATGTTATATAACACATTAAATATTAATAGTAGTTGTGGGCAACATGTCTCTAGGGGGTGCCCACCCTCCCTAGAGACATGCTGTACACTCCTGTGGGCATGTGAGGGGTTAATGCAGCAGTTATACTATTGCCGGCTTTTGTTAGCTGTGTACAAATTTCTGAATGAAGGCGCGGCTCCTCAGAGTAGAGGAGATACTGTACGTAATGTACGTATAGTATCAGCCGCTGTCCAGGGTCCTATAACCATTAACATTAGGTCTATGGCGGTGCGCTGCCCATAGACCTAATGTTAATAGTTATAGGACCGGCATTCCAGTTTGCAAAACCGCTTCGAAAACTGCAGCCTGCATGATTTTTAGTGCAGGCTGCAGATCCGGATGCGGTAACCGGATTGCATGTAGAGCAATCCGGTTAATATAATATGCTCCTATGGGGAGCGGTTCCTGATCCAGTTTGGAGCTTTTTTTACAGCTTAAAACTGGATCTGGAGTTCAAAATCCAGCCGCATGCGTGACCCTAGCCTTTATTACATATTTTAAACTTTTTTAACAAATAAAAAACTGAAAAATGGAGCGTGCAATATTATTTGGCCCCTTTACTTTCAGTGCAGCAAACTCACTCCAGAAGTTCAGTGAGGATGTCTGAATGATCCAATGTTGTCCTAAATGACTGGTAATGATAAATAGAATCCACCTGTGTGTAATCAAGTCTCCGTATAAATGCACCTGCTCAGTGATAGTCTCAGGGTTCTCTTTCAGGTACAGAGAGCATCATGAAGACCAAGGAACACACCAGGCAGGTCCAAGATACTGTTGAGGCGAAGTTTAAAGCCGGATTTGGATACAAAAAGATTTCCCAAGTTTTAAACATCTCAAGGAGCACTGTGCAAGCGATCATATTGAAATGGAAGGCGTATCAGACCACTGCAAATCTAGCAAGACCCGGACGTCCCTCTGAACTTTCATCTCGAACAAGGAGAAGACTGATCAGAGATGCAGCCAAAAGGCCCATGATCACTCTGGATGAACTGAAGAGATCTATAACTGAGGTGGGAGAGTCTGTTCATAGGACAACAATCAGTCGTACACTGCACAAATCTGGCCTTTATGGAAGAGTGGCAAGAAGAAAGCCATTTCTCAAAGACATCCATAAAAAGTCTCATTTGAAGTTTGCCACAAGCCACCTGGGAGACACCAAACATGTGGAATAAGGGGCTCTGGTCAGATGAAACCAAAATCGAACTTTTTGGCCACAATACGAAACGATATGTTTGGCGTAAAAGCAACACAGTTCATCACCCTCAAAACACCATCCTCACTGTCACATATGGTGGTGGCGGCATCATGGTTGGGGCCTGCTTTTCTTCAGCAGGGACAAAGAAGATATATAAAATTGATGGGAAGATGGACGGAGCCAAATACAGGACCATTCTGGAAGAAAACCTGTTGGAGTCTGCAAAAGACCTGAGACTGGGATGGAGATTTATCTTTCAATAAGGCTGTGGTCACAGTTTTTTTAGTGCCTTTTAAAAATGCATGCTTTTTTACATGCGTTTTTCATGTCAGCATGAGTTTTTTAAGGTCTCTGATGGCTCCCTGCGTTTTTGGCTGCGTTTTTGAATCTGCACATAAAAATAGTGCTTGTAGTATTTTTTTGAGCGTTTTGAAAAACGCATGCGTTTTTGTAGAAAACGCATGCGTTTTTATAACATGGGTTGCTATGGGAAACGCATGCAAAAACGCATGTACAATTAGTACCTTTTAGTGCCATTCAAAAACGCATGCGTTTCCCATAGGAGCCCATGTTAAAAAAACGCATGCGTTTCCGCAAACGCATGCGTTTTTTTAACATGGGCTCCTATGGGAAACGCATGCGTTTTTGAATGGCACTAATTGTACATGCGTTTTTGCATGCGTTTTCCATAAGGCCCCTTATTAAAAAACGCATGCGTTTTTGGATATGCTCCAAAAACGCATGGGACAGTCACACATGCTTTTTGGCTATTAGGGCATGCGTTTTTTAACATGGGGGCCTATGGGTGCGTTTTTTACATGCGTTTTTGAAAACGCAGGTCTCCAAAAATGCATGTGAAAAATGGTACTGTGACCACAGCCTAAGGCTGGGGTTACACATAGAAATCCGTTTTTGGAAGTCATTTTCATCACCAGTCCGTTTTTTTTGGGGTGCTTTTTGAGCCTCCTGCACTTCTGAACGTTTTTGGACTTAGTCATTTTTTCATTAAAAACGCATGTGCGTTAACGCATGCGCAAACGCAAGTGCCTATATATGCCATGCGTTAACGCATGCGTTTCCCATAGGGCCCCATGTTAAAAAAAACGCATGAAAACGCATGTGTTTTTTAACTGATGCCAAAAACGTTGCATGCAACGTTTTTGACTCAAAAACGGACAGGGCAATGTTTTGAGCTCCAGAGAAAAACGGACAGGGTGTTTATTACATCCAATCCGTTTTTCTGTCAGTTTTTGGACTTAGAAAAAAAAAATGAGAAAACTGAAGCCAAAAACGGACTGAGGGCTTTTGTGGAACCCCAGCCTAAGACAATGATCCCAAACATAAAGCAAAATCTACAATGGACTGGTTCAAAAATAAACATATCCAGGTGTTAGAATGGCCAAGTCACAGTCCAGACCTGAATCCAATCGAGAATCTGTGGAAAGAGGTGAAAACTGCTGTTCACAAACGC
Organism: Allobates femoralis; assembly: GCA_033576535.1. Lineage (NCBI taxonomy): Eukaryota > Metazoa > Chordata > Amphibia > Anura > Aromobatidae > Allobates > Allobates femoralis. The sequence continues at coordinate 579,042,062 of JARQOC010000001.1, forward strand.
TCTCCATCCAACCTCACTGAGCGAGAGCTGTTCTGCAAGGAAGAATGGGCAAGAATTTCAGTCTGTCAATGTGGAAAACTGATAGAGACATACCCCAAGAGACTGCAGCTGTAATCGCAGCACAAGGTGGCGCTACAAAGTATTAACTCAAGGGGCCGAATAATATTGCACGCCACACTTTTCAGTTTTTTATTTGTTAAAAAAGTTTAAAAAATACCCAATAAATTTGGGTATATGTGTGTGTAGATATAAGTGTATATGTGTATGTGTCCACGCTGAGTCACGTGACCCGCTGCGGGTGGATATATTTGTGTATATATGTGTGTATATGTGGACCCGCTGCATCATGTGACCCACAATAACTTGAATATATTTTCAGTAAACAGGTAAGTAAACAAAATTTGTGCCAGTGTCCAAATATATACGGACCTAACAGTATGTGTGTATATTCATACATGCATGTATACACGTTATACTTATTATTTTTATGATTGTAAGCCTCGTTCTAGTGATCATCACAGCTTCACAACGATATGCCGCTATGTTCAGGGTGTGCACATGCTGCAATAATTGAAGCACTGTCAGGCAATTGTCCTGATATTGTAGTTTGTGGCTGTCACAGAGACCATTGATTGAAAGTGCCAGAGCTAAATGGTGTAAAAACTGGATCATCATCTAGACGGATCCTTACACAACACTTGTTAATCAGTACAAAGGAACTTCACCTATCATTTGTAATGTTGGCAGCTGGATATTCATAAGGAGCCTCACTGCTGCGATGATGGAGACAATCTCTCCTCTTTTGGGGGATAGAATTTCTTTAGGTCAATGGAAATGAATGTATTTCTATCACATATTATATGATTTCCCAGCTTTTATACGTACAGTTGGTACCATTCATTTCTTGTATTGATTTTTGCACTATATCTAATCCTTTGTGGAAATATATTTCATTACAATTGGTAATCTGCAGATCCTTTTCTACATGGGCAATGACGAGTAAAATTACTTTGTTCATCACAAAACCTTATGTCTCAAACAATAATTAGTAATTTAATTCCTATAAATAAATCAGTGTCTTTCCCTAAACAGAGTAAGGCTGGGTTTACATTTGTGCGCCAGCGCGTTTTGCATGCATTGCGTTAGCGCATGCAAAACACAATGCAAAAGCATGCAAACGCAATTCAAGTGCAACTGAAACACATGCGTTCATGCACTCATGCATCCGGACACTTTTGCTGTGCACTACAGCAAACGCAATCCCACTTTACACTTGCGTTCGGGGTTGCATTTCACTGTGTTTGCATGCGTTCACCCATAGGATATAATGGGTACACAAACACATGCATTTCAATTGCACTTGAATTGTGTTTGCATGCGCTAACTCAATGCAAGCGCAATGCATGCAATATGCACCAGTGCACAGACGTGAACCCAGCCTAAGTTATAGGTATTCCAAATTGGGTTGTAAAACATCTACAGCGTACAATGTAAGGCTGGTTTCAAACTAGGGTTTTTGGAATCTGGGGGCATGCAGGAAAAGCCTGTATGCCCCCGGATTCCCCGCAATGATGAAAATGGATGGACTAGCACCCCATGCAGGAGCATCCGGTTGCATATTTGACATGGATCCGGTGGGTGGTTCTGCGCATGCGCCGTTCATAGAAATCCACATTCACCGGGATCCGGAGTCTGGATGAATACACGTCTCATAGATCCCCATTCAGGTTTTACCCTTGGTGCCCTGGATCCAGGTGGATCTGGGGGTTCATGTTTTTTCACGTAGACCAAAATCACAACAAGATTGTGTGGCGCCCCGCAACGAGTGCGTCACAAGGGAGTATTGCAGCCGCAATATTCTCTGACAAAGCAGTGAAATAGTTAACTCTGAGATCCAACCCAACATGCAACACCTAGAACAGGGGACCAATCATAGGTCCTGGGGGGTGGAGTGTTAGGGTAGTGTAGTAGAACACACAATAATCTAGACAGTCAGAACAGAGAAAGAAAAGAATCTAGAACCTGACAAGAGCAGACTAGAACTTGGAGAGGAGCGGGGGCTCCGCACTCCGTGCGGGCCCCTGGGCCGTCACCGGTCGGGTGTCAGCACCTGAGGCCTTAACTACCGGGAATGGGCATATCTACACGGGTTCCCAAAAGACTCCCGTGCCCACAACTTACAGCCGGTTCACTGGTACCGAAGCTGGCAGCAGTTCACCTCTGTCACGCGAACCAGCCCCGTGGAGGAGCAGCTTTATAGGAGCACCCCACCACCAGCCAGTTTCCAGTCGTCTAACCAGCGGTGTACCCACTGAGGGACACAAGGCTCCCCAAAGCATCCAGAACGTACATCATGGATAGGGCATTGAAGCAGCCTCCCCGTACCCGACCTGGTATTCCTGGGCGACGCTGGCAAGAAGGAACTAAGTAGGTAGAATGGAGGAACACTGCGGATCTCTGAGGAGCACTATCACTGCTGAGTCCACCCGGTCTACTACTCAACCACTGTAAGCCATGTACTGCCTGCTGGTTACAGTAAAGACCCGTTGCAGAGACTATCTGTGTCCGTGTTTCCTTATGAACTATCCGTCCGCACACTAAAGTAACCGCAGCTGCCGCACAACATCTTGAGCAGCTCCAGCCCCCGGGGATCACCGCTCAGCCTGTGGGGAGCGTAACATCTTGCTGCTGTCCATCCCCCGGGGGTTCCGCAGCGTCGGTAGCCCTTACCGAATCTACTCATAGGTGGCGTCACGAAGAAAAACAAATTAAAACCCCTTTAATCTGTTCCCGCAAGACGTCTTCAATTTTTGATCTGTACTACACCGGGCCCCACTACCGGCAGGCGCGGTCCACCCGTGACAAGGAAGGAGAAGAATCGCCTGTCTAAACCGGAGTCTGCCGGCCGCGGTGAGTCAATTGCACATTTCGTCTCCATAAAAAATCTGTGAACCCTACGTCCACCCGGATTCGGGGCAAACTGTACACAGTTGGTGGCCTCCTCCCCTTTTACTGAGCTGATCATTTACATATGGTTCCCATTGCTGTGAATCTTCATTTTGGGACCAAACAAACCTCTTGTCCTTTTCACATTGAGGTCAGTATTGACACATGTATAGGTTTAATACTAGAAAGAGTTAGGCATCGGGCCAAAAATGGGTACACCTTGTCATGTTGGGATGGCTTTTTACCTTTTTGCAAAAACGTATTACTAAATACCCTGGAGGAAGGTCACTGGTTGACCGAAACATCGCCATTCTTTCAACTAAAGGCCAATAAAGGCTTGGAAAAGAGGATAATGAGTGCTGCAGTCCGTTTTTTCATATATATGGTCGGTATTCTGGTAGCTGATCCCTACCTAGGGCAGATTTAGCACCAAAGCTTTGCTTTTTTTTTTTTTAAAAAACGCTGCTCTATTGTTCTTTTTTGAATACTCTATAGGCTAGGGTCAGACCTGCATCTGCCCTCAGCCTGCCGGATCCGTTTAAAACTTAGTCCTGGGAAGGCAGAGCGCATAGCGTTAGCGGCATGTAACGCTATGTGACCCCTGCCTATGCATTGCTATGGATTCCTGCAGCATTGCGCACCCACTGGCTCCACAGCGAATCCCTGGATCTGCGCTATTGAAGAGCGCACAGGAAAACGCTGCAAACCGCATTTCCTGTGCGCTCTGCCAAAGTGCATATCTGGGGATTTTCTGTGGAGCTGGTGGCTGCAGTACGCATCCGGTTGCCATAGGGATACATAGGCAGGCGGCGCATAGCGTTACATGCTAATAATGCTATGCACTAAGCCTGCCAGAGGCTAAGTTTTTAGCGGATCCGGCAGGCTGAGTCATGACGCAAGTCAGACCCTTGCCATACCCTATTATTTAATAGCACTCGCTTTTTGCGTATTTATTCATGGCAGGGTATTTCTACATTTTAGTATACAGGTAAGGTTGCTTTCACACTGGGAAATTTGTAAATACGTGTATGTTTTGAAATGGATGGCCTCCCATATTATCCTATGGGCATGGATTGGTCCTAAAGTGACCATCCACGTGTCTGCGTTTTGTTACAGATTCGTTGGTGCCCACATTTTTCATGTACTCAGAAATGGAAACTGCTCCATTTCTGATGTGGGACCCTATGGTCCAGTTGCCACAGTGGTATTGCGTCTCTCACCAGAGGTGATATCATGCTTGGAAGCAGAAGGAGACCCCCACGTCAGGTAAATCCATCACATTAACACACCAGTCCTGACTCTAAGCCAGAAGGGGGAGTTCTGCACCAGAGTTCAGGGGAGCTGACCTGTTTCCAGTAAGGAGGAGGAGTTATGAAGAGAAAGTGCGGGAAGGGAGAGGAAGCAGACAAGCAGATGAGGAGAATAGGAGAGGAGGGAGAAGGAGAAGGTCCTGGAGAGCAGAGCTATTGATGAGCTCACCCCAGGCAGCGCTACAGAGGACGCCAGAGTCCTGGGTTGTTTGGGTACTGCATGTCCCGGCAACTGAATCTGGAGGAAAGGAGACTGCAAGTTTTCTGGCCACATGTAGAAACCCAACAGCACAACAGCGTAACGAGAGCCCGATGCTGCAATCAACACGGCAGTGTCCATTACAGGTTCATGCTTTCTGCCAATCAAGAGCAAGAGCAAGAGAGGAAAAGGACAGAGCCACAGAATATCTCACAGGCAGCTGGGCCCCAAACTAAGAAGTGCAGCAGGCAGGCATCCAAACCCACTTGACAAGGTGGAATCCAACTGGGCTGACCGGATCCTCCTTGACCTGGTAACTAGTGCACCCGGACTGCACCACGTGTCTTCAGTAAAGGTAAAGAACTGCACCCTTTGTGCCCTCCTGTTATTTCCTGCGCCCTCCTTGCCGTCTTCTGCACCATAACCACCATCATTCCCCAAAGACTCTTACACAAAAGCCCAGCGGCCCGCTCTGCCTCTGGGGAGTGTCACCATCCCAGTTGCTACTACATCTATCCCCTGGGGTTTCATCTAAGCAGCGCTGGTCATCCTTGATCAGATACCACAGGTGGTGTCACGTAAAGACATTTTAATCCCCTGTAAATACCCCTTTCACCTGCTCGGCCAGGACCACGACCGCCGGGACTGCCACCGTGTCATCCCCTCTTGACTATGCCCGGCTGGTCGAGTACCCCAGACCCTTGGGACCATTGCACTGGGCTTCCTCAAAAATTGCGGAAAACCAACTGACAGGATCCATGAAAAAAACAGATCTGTTTTTCTGTACCGAGCATGCTCAGAAGCAATGTACAACTCCTCCCACCCCTATCTCTGGTGACTGATGACATATCTGTTAAAAAAAGTTCTGTGGACGTCCATTGGCATCCTTTTGCACAGGTCTGTGCCTGTCCATGACTACACATGAATTTTGTGTAACCACACGGATTTGAAAATAGCCAGTGTAAAAGCAGCCTAATCTGAAGATAGCCTGCTGTAAGGTTAAGCACAGAAAATTCAGTGATGTGTCTCTTGTCAAGGCTCGTAGTGTTGTTTATTTGCAATGTTTGTTTTAGCTCCAGGAGATTATCATTGCTGTGACTAGCTAGCTCATGTCATGTTGTCAGACACACCCCCTTCCCCTGATTGGCGGCTCACTGTCACTGTACAATGTCTACAGAGAGCCTGGGGTGGGTGGGGGCAGCTCTCAGCTCTGTTGAATTGCTAAAACTAAAAACTTTGATTGTGTCAGAACTGCTGCAGCCAGTAATCTAAGTGATACATTGTTGGATTCAGAATTTCTTGGCCTACATCATGCTGCTCTCAGATGGTGCAGCAAAAACCTGCTGACAGATTCTATTTAACAATAAATTAAACCAATAGATTATTGCTAGCATTAAACATTATCACCATAGGCCTGAATAGTGTGGAGCCTAAAATGTTTCCAAGCCCCGTCCTCAGAGTCATTGGGGATCCTGGTGGTCAGACACTCACTTTTCTACAAGTTGAATAGGTGATACATTTTAACACTTTAGTGTCCAAGCCAATTTTTTTAAATCTGACCAGTGTCATGTTAAGTGCCAATAACTCTGCAATGTTTTAACATACACCAGTGAAATTGAGATTGTTCTTATATTTTGTGATAGTGGTAAATGTAGGTTGATATGTTTTGCATCTATTATATAATTGCGAATGCTGCGAGTGCCCCTTTGTCGTCATGTGGATACGAACGAAGCATTGGCCGCGCAGCGGCCATTGCGAGCCGGCGAGTCGCTATGCCCGCGCAGCGGGCATGGCGAGTCGAAGCATTGGCCGCGAAGCGGCCATTGCGAGTCGCTCTAAGGCGACTCGCTATGCCCGCGCAGCGGGCATGGCGAGTCGCCTTAGCAGCGCGAAGCATTGGCCGCGAAGCGGCCATTGCGAGTCAGAGACTCGCTCTGCTAGAATCCGATGCATTGTGCATCGGGCACCCATCTAGTTTATTAATAAAAATATCAAAAATTTGACAATTTTAAAAATTGAAATGTTCAACTTGTTTAAGGATACACTATACGAGATGCATGCAAGTATCTCGCATGCACCTCGCATGACTCACCCGGCATGACCGCCATCTCTCTGAACAAGAACGCGTCAGCTGCTTGTGTTTCTATGCAGCTCCACGCTCCCGTCTGGGAGAGGCAGGGGCCAGGTCGGGTGAGTCATGTCAGATACTCGCATGCATCTTGCATAGTGTGTTTCCAACCTAATCCGGATAGTCACACCATACAAATAAATAACATTTTCCTCTTATCTGCTTTACATCAGCTCCATCTGTAAAATGTTCTTTTATTTTGTTGGGATGTTAGAAGCTTTACAATTATAGCAGTAAAGTTTCATTTTTCAAGGAAATTTACAAAAGGTATTGTTCAGAGACCTATTCAGTTTTGAAGTGATTTGGGGGGACGTATATAATGGATACCCCCAAAAGTAAAATCATTGTAAAAACAGCTTCCCTTAACATACTCAACACTGCTGTCACGTAGTTTATTAACCCTTCCAGTGCTTTTCAGGAATTAATGCAAAGTGGTATGACAAGAAACAACATTTTTTTATTTTTACCACTTAAATGTTGCTAACTCCTCAACAGGCCACTATGTCTGGCAAATGCTAAGGCCATTATTTGGCCCTGAATTGCCATGGAAACAATCAGGGTCATACAATCATGACCTCAGATTAGCAATGGGGTTATAGAGGGAGCCCCACACACTGCTAACCATCTTGATGTCGTAGTTACCATTGATAACAGCATTAAAGGGGTTAAACGACCATGATTTGTGTATAGCTGTCATGGGTGGCTATAACAGATGGCGGGGTATGGAAGCAGGATGGTAGTGACAGGATAAAGGTGATCAGGGGAACTAGTCTGACCCTGTTCCCAGAAGTACCTCTAAAGGTGAGGATGTCTGGGCTACCACCTTTAAACTGCTCTTGACTAGCCTCAGGTTATAACTCTCTCACCTCCACCCAGGGACCAGGAAGGTCAAAGCAACTCCACACAGGGATTGGGATACTCAGAGTAACTCCAAGGAAAAGACAGCTTCTGAAAACTCCAGCATATCAGTAGAAACTGCACACAGCATAACACAGCCACAGCTCACAGGTCAAAGAGTGAATTAAATCTTTCAGCGACACCAGTTGATGGGTAATGGGATTATTTAAAGGCTGGGGGAGTTGGCAACCACATCACCTGACACACACAACAACAGCTCACCTGGAGAGGCACAGCCAGATAATATCAAGGACAGCTAATGAACACATTTTAAGTACTGCAGAGAAGACTACATGTGACAACAGCTAACAACTGCTGCATTTTCACCTGTCAGTAGATAATATTCCCTTATGTCTCAGGTCAATTTTACGTCATATTGGTGGTAACCAAGGAGTTAACCTTGGAATTAGCCTTTAATACAAATTAGACATTATTTAATCTCCCAAAATTTGATTTGGAAACAGTACGAAGTGCCGGTGAACCACGCTGCTGGAAGGAGAAACCAGAACCCAAGAAATCTGGTGTAATGGTATAGATCTATTACGACGCGTTTCGAAGCAGCCTCTGCTCCTTCCTCAGGAAACAGGGGCTGCCCCGAAATATGTCAGAATAAATCTACACCATTACACCAGACTTCTTGGGTTCTGGTATTTCCTTCCAGCAGCGCGGATTACCGGCACTTCGTCCTGCTTCCAGTTGTTTGCCACGTTGCACGTGGAGGTGTGGATCTAGCTACACCAACCGGACAAGGTGAGCAAATTTCATTGGGCAATAGCCCCCCTCTGCCTAGAGATATGACCCTATGCGCATTTTGTCTCACATTGTTTAAAAATTTGATTTGGGCAGATTCACAAAGATTTACTTGGGTTCAAATGATATCTGTTTGAATCTATAAGTGCCCAAAAAGATGTTTATTACACTCTGATCTGAGGTTTCTCATGACCTCAAAACATAGGAAACGAAGGGGTCAAAAGTGTTAAAAAATGTATTAATATTATTTACTCAAACAACTTAAGCCTGCCCCTTACGCCACCGAGACTCCAAGGTTCTCCGAGCTGGCCCTCTGACTTTCCCATATTCTCTTTCAGGTGCTAGAGCCTGTTACTGGCTTCACTAGGTCAGGTGACTTCAAAAATGCACCTCCCCCAATTTATATACCTACCTGTTTCTAGGCCAGACTCTCACCTGTCCTTAAAATGCTACAGCTTTCAGGTCCTCCATGCCAAACCTCAAATCCTCTGGAGCTCCCTTCCGGGCATGTAATATGTAGATGAAATAAGCTCATACTAATATAATAGACTCAGGCACAGATGTGATAGTGTGAAATAACAAGTCAATTTATCTGGTTTTGAAATTGAATACCCAAGACCCAAGAATGAGGGGTGATTTTGAGGTTTGGGGGGGGGCTACATTGCACATATAGTAGATAAGGTATTACACTATACACATCATGTGTACCTGTGATACCTGTCATTGTAATCATGCCTCTGATGATAATGAGCTTGTGGAAGACTCATCCCTAAAGTGCAGGAATGGAGATGAGTGGACCCGTGGAAGTTCTGGTTCTGGGGGTTCACCTGGACTTTAGACAAAGTTCAGTTCTGGACCCGAACTTGGCTCAAACCTAATTGGAAGTCACTGTTCGGCTCTCCGCCCACATACAACCAGCCATATACAATGCACTTCCATGGAGGGAGGGCCAGGTTTTCACATTTTTGTTGTACCCTACATCCAATAATGCTGATTTTACCCCAGTGCACTGGGACGGGGTACTCGGTACCGGACCGGGTCTGCTACTGGGGATGTCACGGGTGGTCCTGGTCTGGACCGTGTCCCGGGCCTGGCAACAATAAGGGAATATTTACAGGGGATAATGTCAGTCGTGACGCCACCCCACGGTGTGTGGTCAGTAGCGGGACCACCGCTGCTGCAGAACCTCCAGGGATGATGTAATGGCAGCTAAGATGGAATAGTTTTCCGCGGGTAGAACTGGGTTCCCCGAGGCAGTGATGATAGCATCTATGGTGTAGTGCGGGGTGCAGGCTGGTGCTGGGTGCAGTGCACTTACTGTCCTGATGCTGCAGAAATCCTCCTTCAGCGTTCAGAGCTGACAGGCTGTGGCTCTCCAGGCTGTAATCTTCTGCAGACCTGTTTGGAGGGAATCATGTGCAGGGAAAATCATGCGAGGGAGTCAGAGTCAGGGTTCACCGTGTTTACTTCTCAGCTTTCTCTCAGTACAGTTCAGTCACAGTTCCAGTTACAGTTCACAGCATAAGTCTTACACGGGCACAATTCTCCCCTCCGTGTTCCTTTACTCCCTGCAGCCAGGTTGTTCCTTCTATGACCCCTCATTCTGTCTCTGTCCTTTCCAGGCTTTTGACTCTCTCTTCCTCACTTGGTGTGCGTGTCTCCGGACGGTATGCCGGTGGCTCGGACCCCTATGGGCCCTCGTGGTTGCCACTGAGCTACCCGTCCTTTGGGTTGGGAACCCTAACGTGAAGCTAGAGTCCCCCCGTCAGTTGTTTGGGGACACCGGCTGGATCAACGGTCCCCTTCAGAGCTGACTCTCTGCTGCTAGCCTAGCCTCCAATAGTCCTCCCAGGTAAGGCTCTACCAGGCTCCTTCTAACCGTGTCTTTGGGTTCAATAGGAGGGCTACTCCGCCTGCAGTCTGCGTCTCAGCCGTGGTTCTAGTACCCAGTGTCACTGGTCCTCTCGTCCCTCACACTCCTGGGGTCTGGCTCCGGAAGGGCTTTCTCTCTGTGGCTCTCACTGGCTCTCCAGATTCTGCGCTCCTTCCACCCCACTCTTCCAGGACGTGTTTTTTCTGTCTTTTCTGCTCAGCCTACACCGGCCTACTGACTCCTTTCTCCTCCCCCTGCTCTATATCTACCCTCTGTCACCTGACCTGCTTGTTGGCCCACCCACTGTCTCTAAACCCACCACCCCTTGCCCACCTACAGTTCCCGGGCTCCGGGTTGGGTGCTGCCCTCTACTGGTGTGTGGGTTGTGTGGGCTGTCTGTGAGGGTGTTGGGGTGCAACTGTCTTTCCTACCTTCCTGGCTGCAGTTCCCTTTGTGGCCTCCTGGTCACAGGGACGCCACACAGACACCGCAAGCGGCTCGCACCAGGCCAGCACCGAATGATTTATTTGTAAAGTCTGAGTCCGGCACATCAACAGAACGTTAAAGTCCGGGACCCTCATCTCTATACAGGAAGTATAAGTTTAAAAAAAGGTCCCAGTGGCCAGACAAAAAAAATCCACATTTTCTCAATTTTTGTTAATTTATTCTTTAGTTTGTCCTTTAAAAAAAAATTATGATAGGTTAGAAAAAAGTGACTTTTTTTTTTCAAAACATAAATGTAACTCCAAAATCTGATTCGAATAATAACACATTTTTTGATTATAGTGTCCCTTTAATTATTTGTAACATTTTGGTAAATTGGATGTGTTTCTGAAGTCTGTTGTGCTGAAAAAGGCACAGTGGAATAAGTGGCAGTGCCATGGAGATAAATAGGACTTAGTAAATAGGTGAAGTCCATCTATAGCATTTATCTGTAAATATCTTGAGATTCCTTCTAAGCACCAGCCAGTCACAGAGTATCAGACTGTCCTGATTCCTTGGCTCTATAAGCCAGTCTGAGCATGTATGTTACCTCACTGTAGAGATCAGCGGGGGATTAGTGCAAAATGTCAACACCAACCATGTTTCAAGGACCGTAAGTGATGTTGAAGGGAAACTCGGGATCACGACTTGATCTGCAGCATCTATGGAACATGAAAGACGCTCATGATGAAACAGAAGTCTTGGGATAAAACTGTCCCTCTATAATACAATAAGACACTATTTTTACTGAAATAATAATGAAAATGTATTCCCAGAAAAATAAAGTAAAATCTGAAGATTTGTGGATTTTCCATTAATGTTAAACAAGGAGAGTAAAATTACAAACAAAATAAAATAGGCAAAATGCTAATAAAAGACTTTGGTCAACACTAACGTACCAAGTAATGAAGTAGATTTTAGGACAGATGGACGCCGGAGAGTTTCTACTTTAGGCTTTCGTTCTTCTAGGCAGATGGAGATTGGCCAAAAATTGAGAACATGTTTGGCTATGCCTACGATATGTGTTCATGTAATAATACATATGAGAAAAGTATGTCCTGGTCTCGGAAGTCAGACCCGAAGCCGAAATGTATGAAGGGAAAAAATATGAGGGATACGGCATTCTTTGTGTGAAGAGGATTTTCACTTGTTAAGAACAGTATAATCTTGTTGAAGGAATCCTTAAAAAGTTGTCTGAGATATTTCATAAATTGGCTAGGGGAAGGAAATGCATCAGAGTATAAAACAACCATTACTCACTTGTTTATCCCGTTTCCCCATTGATCCAGCGCTAAAGCCATGATGATCCACACCGACCCTGCAGCAATGATATCATGTCAATCATCCACGTGGCTGTGGCAGTCAACGTTGACTGCAACAGCTACGCTGGCCTGTGTGACTCCTGTCGGCTGGGTGATTGGCTGGTTGTAGGAATGAAGGATGTAACATTATTGCTGTATCATTGGAATAAAATAGGATTGTGAAAACGTTCTGACAACTCCTTAAAGGGATCCTGTCACCTCAGAAGCCTCCTAAGCTAGCAAAACATGTCCCTGCAGCATCCCATCACTAACCTCACACTCCTTATGTCTCCTAAAAGCATCCTGTGAAAGTGCATAAAAACGTTTTAATACTCACTCATTAGGCATTATAATTAGCAGGGGCTATATTCTTTAGTTACCAGGGCGGTCTGTTTGACAGGCTCCAGGATCCACCCTCTCTCTGTCTGTTTGCTCTGCTTGTGCAGGCTTTACCCTCCCCCCTCTCTATCACTCACAGAATGCAAATCATTAGTCCTGCCTTCAGCTGCACATAACAGCAGCACAGACAGAGAGAGGGTGCAAAACAGCCCGCCCTGGTGACTAAAGAATATAGCCCCTGCTAATTATAATCACTAATGAGTAAGTATTAAAACTTTTTATGCACTTTCACAGGATGCTTTTAGGGGACAAAATAAGTGTGATATTAGTGATAGGAAGCTGCAGGGACATGTTTTGCTAGCTTAGGAGGCGTTTTGGAGGTGACAGGATTCCTTTAAAGAGGTCATACAAGTTAGACTAAAGTCTGTAGAAGCCACCAATTTTGATGGGACTTGCCAACACTTGATGTGTATGTCATTGTCCCAACTTTCTCATAAAGCGAGGAATAAAAAGTACAGAGCTAGTGAAAGTCACCATGCCTGATCATTTTGTTCTCAAGAGAGATAAACTAGTCCCTTCTGGTTACTGAGAACACACGCATGGGTATAAGACATCAGGAAGAATAGACACTGACCAATTGAACATTCAGATAGCAGCAGAATAAGGCTGGGGTCACAGTTGGCATGCGTTTTTTTTAGTGCCTTTTAAAAACTCATGCGTTTTTACATGCGTTTTTCATGTCATCATGAGTTTTTTAAGGTGTGTGATGGCTCCCTGCGTTTTTGGATGCGTTTTGAAATCTGCACCCAAAAATAGTGCATGTACTATTTTTTGGTGCGTTTTGAAAAACGCATGCGTTTTTGTAGAAAACGCATGCTTATTTATAACATGGGCCCCTATGGAAAACGCATGCAAAAACGCATGTACAATTAGTACCATTTAGTGCCATTCAAAAACGCATGCGTTTTCCATAGGAGCCCATGTTAAAAAAACGCATGCGTTTTCCTATGGAAAACGCATGCGTTTTTGGATGGTACTAATTGTACATGCGTTTTTGCATGCGTTTCCCATAGGGCCCCATATTAAAAAACACATGCGTTTTTGGAAATGCACCAAAAACGCATGGGACTGTCACACATGCTTTTTGGCTATTAGGACATGCGTTTTTTAACATGGGGGCCTATGGGTGCGTTTTTAACATGCGTTTTTGAAAACGCAGGTCTCCAAAAACGCTTGTAAAAAATCCAACTGTGACCCTAGCCTAAGGTTGGTGGCCAATGTTAAGGACGACTTAGATGATTCTTTTGGCCCAATACCTAAGGAGCAGAGATATGTCTGTGGACACAATACTGTCTATTTTATTATTGCTTTAAGTGGTCATTTGTATGCCTGGCAGCCATTGTTCTGGATAAGAATGACTTACACTCCACTTCATTGAAAGAACAGTTGCACAACAACAGATGAATTAATGATAATGAAAACTTGACCATCATCTCCTCATGCCAACCTTAGGCTTATTAGGCTAGGATCACACTTGAGTTGTGGCATCTGCTTGAGGGAAGCGTTGAAGGATGAATTTTTTTTGTCCTTGCGTTTACATGACATGTGTGCATTTATGTTGCCTAAATTAATGGATGTGTTAATGCATGGTACATTTATGAAAGGGCATTTGGGGATATCACATCTTGCAACAGACTCAAGTTAGAGGACTATGAACTTTTGACACTTCTTCCTCTTACCTTAGAATTTTGGTTTCACTTTCCCAGGTCCTCCCCCCCAGCCTGACTCTGCTTTACATCACCTGTCAGTTTAAGTATAGTATATATGTATGTGACTTCAAAATCTGTGTCATTATCAGCCTGATTATGGGGCCATAGTGTCCCGAAAGCTTGCTATGTTTACTATCTTTTCAGTTCGCCGTTATAAGGTATCAACCACTGAGAACTCTCAGATTGCAATATTTTTTTGTATGTACCATGCGTTAACGCATCTTTTAACACATCCGCTAACGCATGGTACATATATGTACCATGCGTTAACGGATGCATTTCCCATAGACTCCCATGTTAATAAAAAGCATCCATTTCAATAACAGGCCCAAAAACACTGTAGCCCGCGTTTTCATGTGCGCTACAAATGCATAGTGCTAAACGCATTGCACTTCTGCAATGCGTTTTTTGCATTGGGGTCTATGGGTGCATTAACATATGCATTTTTACACATGTGCACATGAAAAGAACTCATGCTTTTAGCAGATGCATGCGTGAATCTGACCCTAGCCCATTTTAGCACAAGGTGATTTTAAAACTCCGTATACCTTCAAAAATGTACTGAGCCATTACACAGTAATATTATTCTTGCTGTTTGCTTGAAATCACAGAATGGCCTTTAATATGTAAGATCACAGAGGAATTCGTACTTAGAATTATTACATCTAGGGGCACAGGAGCATCTCAATGAATTAGAATATTATCAAAAAGTTTATTTTTTTCCAGTAATTTAATACATAAAGTGAAAGACATATTATATTCACCCTTTGATGTCTCGTGGAATACGGCAGTGCGGTTGGAACCCTTCATCCTCCCTAATTTAATATAATATATAATCTTAATATATATTTTTCTATCTACTGGCTAACACAGTACAAACATTTTTTACCTTATCAAAATGAAATAAATGAAACTTTTCATGATATTCTAATTCATTGAGACACAAATGTATATCTACATTATATGGATACTATACTGAGACATCATATGCCAGCCCATTGGGTGTCTATAGGGTTGTTAGCATAGCCAGGATAGGTTATTTTGGCGTGTTAGGCCGGCTCCACACTGCGGGTGTGATCCGATCCGTGGCTGTCAGCTTGAGCCAGACAGCCACGGACCGGATTTTGGCCCCATAGTGTCCTATGGGGCCGGATGGAGCCGGTTGGTAACTCTCTGCCATACAGTTTCCATCTCTCCTGGAGAATGCTTGCAACGTTTTTGTGTCTGAGGAGAAAAATCTCCCCTAATTGCCTTCTTCCGGATCCGGGGCAATCCGGCGCTCCCTAACATGGAAGCCTATGGGGCCATATTGCCCCGATCCAGGAGGATCCAGGAGAAGAAAATTAAGGGAGACTGCACGCCGCTGTTATTTCAGGACTGCAGCTAGCGCCCTGCGAGCCGCGGTCCTGATTCATCAGCAGTGGCAGCTGCGTCCGGCTGCACATCGGACCGGAGGGCATATTAGCTCTCTGGTTCTGTGTGCTGATCCGGTCCGGGGCTGTCAGGCTCACACCCGCAGTGTGAAGCCCGCCTTAGACAGATAAAGCAAATTGTGTTCTCTCAACCCTTGAAAAAAGCAGCACCCATGAGGCACTGCACATATTTTTCCTTGCAAGTTGTCCATTTATGCATTGCCCAACCTACGCCCTTGGACACGCAATGTATACTTAATACACTCCAAAATGAATACATTTCATGAATATATTAACCCCTTAATCCTCGGGCGATTTTCTATTTTTCGTTTTTCCCTCCTCTTCCAGGAGCCATAACTTTTTAATTTTTTCGTCAGTATAGACATAATCGGCTTGTTTTTTGCGAGACGAGTTGTACTTTCAGAGGAAATAATTTATTTTACCATATAAAGTACAGGAAAATGTGAAAAAAATCTAAGTGCGGTGAAATTGCAAAAAAAAAGTGCAATTAGACATTTGTTGCTTTATTCACCACGTTCACTATATGGTAAAACTGACGTGTCTGTATGATGCCTCAGGTCAATAATAGTTTGTAGATACCAAACATGTATACTTTTACTGTTATCTATGTGGTGAAAAAAAATCAGAACTTAAAAAAAAAAAAGAATTGCACTTTTGTTGCCAATTATGCAACCCGCAGCGTCCTCATTTTTCGGGATCTGGGGCTGTGTGACGGCTTATTTTTGCGGCTTGAGCTGATGTTCTAATGATACCAATTTTGGTTAGATACATTGTTTTGATCACCAGTTATTGCATTTTATTGCAATATTGGGGAGACCAAAAATATTTAATTTTGGTATGTGGACTTTTGTTTCGGTTATGCAGTTTACAGATCTGATTAATTGATTTTATATTGTGATAGATCAGGCATTCCTGAATGTGGTGATAACAAATATGTGTAATTTTTAAAAATTTTTAATAGTTTTATTTTGAATGGGGCAAAAGGGGGTGATTTGAACTTTTGCATTTTTTGCATATTTTTAAAATTTAATTTTCTTTATTTTACACTGCCCCATAGGACACCACAGTGCTGCACTGTCTGATAGCTTGTGCTATGTAGAGATGAACTGCAGCTCATCTCTATATAACACAAATGATCACTTCTTGTGAATTCTGGCACTCCACAGGAAGTGATCCCTGATAGCATCCAGGGTCACCACAGGACCCCGGGCTATCCAGGTGACACATCGAGATCCCGCGATCACGTCACAGGATCTCAGATCACATCGGGGAAAGGCGCGATCCCCACAGCAGCAGTTTGGATCACACTGTTAGTGAATGACAACGCAATTTAAAGGGTTATTACTGCCGATCGGACCTCTGATCAGATCGGCAGTGTTAGCCACGCATCTCAGCTGATGATATCAGATGTGTGGCTAACACCGCTGTTTAGATCAGAGATCCGATCGGAGGTATTAATCCTTTGACTCGCGCAGTCATTCACTGACAGACAGATCCAAAGCACTGATGATGATATCAACTGAGATGTGGGGGGTACGATGTAAGCTCACCGCCGTAGCTCACACAAAAGGAAGGGAGTCGACATATGATGTACTGGGTACGTCATGTGTCGTAAAGAGGTTAATAAGGCATCAAAGTTAGTACTTTAAATAAAAAAAGTTCAAGATTGTAAACAATATAGATGTGAAGTGATGATAGGCAGAATAGACAATTACAATCAGTACCTTACAAAGTACATCTGCTTTGGAGGCGCACCTTTTACTTTCTTCTCCACCTGTTTTTAATTCATTATCTTTCCTACCTGCCCTTTAATTTGTAGGCTATTTGCATAAGAAAGGTAGATTTGATTAAATATGATAAATGCTGCCATTCCATGACCATCAGGGCTGGTTTCAGAGAAAGTGGGGTCCTGGGCAAACGTGTAAAGTGGGGTCATAAATGCTCTCACACTGCACCATCACACTCAATGATTCAGGTTGCATTTACATGTGTTGAGTTCAGGCCATTACATGAGCTCGATCGACAATATTGAATTAATTGTTTACTGTCCTCGTTACACATACAGCATCATATGTTAGGCAGCACGCCAGCAGTTTGCACCGGGTGATGTGCTGCCGAAAAACAATGATTTTAGTTGCGGCATAAACAATCCAATAACCTGATGAATGAGCAGCATTTTGTTCATTCGTTGAGCGATTGCCGATGTGGTCACTCATCTACACAGCCAGTATTTATAAATGTGGATGCTACATACACACAATGCATGTTGCACACACATAGCAAACATATGTATACATAGAGCACACACACACACATATATATGTATACACAAAATATATACATACAGTTCGATCCATAAATATTTGGACAGAGACAGCATTTTTCTAATTTTTGTTTTGTACATTACCACTATGGTTTGTGATCAAAACAGCAAAACAATTCAGATGCAGTTTAAGTTCAGACTTTCAGCTTTAATTCAGTGTGTTGAACAGAATGATTGCATAAAAATGTGAAGAACTAAAGCATTTTATAAACTTAATCCATTCATTTCAGGGACTCAGAAGTAATTGGACAAATAATTGTAAATAACATGCAAATTGTCACTTTAGTGAGGAAGCGAAAAACTCTAATGCCACCCTGTAAAGGTAGCAATCCTTAAAGTCATAATTGACTTTTTAACAAGCCTTTTAATATGACTTAGGATTTGTGCCAGATCAGAACCCCAAACTGCAGACGCTGCATTTCAGGGTGACTGCCCCTCATCAGTGCAGTGTGTGCGAATTCTGATCTGTATTTATGATAGGCTGAGACAAGGTCTGGGGAACTAGCTATTCTCCTCATGGAGAGAAATCTGCCTGCCTGCATAAGGAGACAGATAAGCTGATAAGGAGACTATAGCGCAATGCTCCTCTGGAAATATGCAAATTGTCACTTCAGTGGGAAGCGAAAAACTCTAATGCACCCTGTAAATAACATGTTCATTTCTAATACTTGTCTGAAAACTCTTTGTTGGCAATGACGGCCTGAAGTCTTGAACTCATGAACACACCAGACGCTGTGTATCCTTCCTTTTTCATGCTCTTTCAGGCCTTTCTGCAGAGGTTTTCAGTTGCTGTTTGTTGGAGGCCTTTCTGCCTGAAATTTAGTCTTTAACAAGTAAAATGTGGCTCTATTGGGTTGAGATCAGCTGATTGACTTGGCCATTCAAGTACATTCCATTTATTTGCATTAATAAACTTCTGGATTGCTTTGGCTTTATGTTTTGGTTCATTGTCCATCTGTATTATGAAATGCCGACCAATCAGTTTGGCTGCATTTGGATGGATTTGAGCACACAGTATGTCTCTGAAATCCCAGAATTTATCCGGCTGCGTCTGTTTGTATCACATCAACAATAAACATCCAGTGCCGCTGGCTGGCAGCCATAAGTGGCGTAACTACCACGGTCGCAAGGGTCTGCAACTGCGACGGAGCCTGCAGTGCTTAAGGGCCCCTAAGCCACAAGACGACCTTTTGTTTTCAATTGTCTCAATCCACTCCTTGGGAGGTCCGGCAGAAGCTGCTGTGAGGGACGATCGTTCGCTGCAGCAGAACGCCACCGTAGGACCTGCAATTGCCTGGTTACCAGATCTAACCGCACAAGAGCATAGGACCTGCGGTGACGAAGTTCCGGTTTGACAGATCACTGTGACTGTACCCGTAAATGCTGCAGGAAGTAGGCAAGGAGAGGACACTGGGTTATGCGAAAAGGCACAGAACACTCAAAGGTGAGTGCTCAAAGAGCTGAAGATATGGGGGGGGTTGAGGGTAGGCTGCTGGTGGAGGCTGGTGATGGGGGAAGAAGGCTGGTGATGGGGGAATGAGGCTGTGATGAAGGCTAGTGATGGGGGAAGTAGGCTGCTGGTGGAGCCTGGTGATGCTGGGAAGGAGGCTCCTGATGGAGGCTGGTGATGGGTAGGAGGCTGTGGGAATGGTGATGTAGAAGGAGGCTGTTGGTGGAGCCTGGTGATGAAGGGAAGGAGGCTGCTGGTGGAGGCTGGTGATGGGGGAAGGAGGCTGTTGGTGGTAGCCTGGTGATGCTGGGAAGGAGCTGCTGGTGAGGCTGGTGATGGGGAAGGAGCTGCTGATGGATGCTGGTGATGGGGAAGGAGGCTGCTGCGGAGGCTGGTGATGGTAGGGGAGAAAGGCTGCTGGTGGAGGCTGGGGGAGGCTTATGCTATGAGGTGCATTATACTATATGGAGGACTATGGGGTGCATTATACTATATGGAGGTAGGGTAATACTAATGGAGGATATGGGTGCATTATACTATATGGAGGATTATGGGGTGCATTATAATAATTGGAGGACTATGGGGGCTACCTTAAGGAATAAGGGAATATGGGATGCATTATAATACATAGAGGACTATGGGGTACATTGTAATATTTGGAGGAATATGGGAATGCATTATAAAAATTGGACGAGTATGGTGGTGGGGAGGCGGACCATATAAACCAGGACAGGGACATCTATACCAGGATAAGGGCTATATTCCAGGAGGAGGACCATATATAGCAGGATAAGAGACATTAATACATAATGAAGAGGGAGAGGGGTCAATTTGTGAGTCTTTATAGGATTTAGAAGTTACACGGGGCACATACATCTGACAAATGTGTGAGGGGGGGGCAGTCTAAATTTCACACCGGGGCCCATCAGACTAAAGCCACTGTCAGCCATGCATGCCCAGCTACCACACTGATTCCACTGTGTTTATCAGATGATGTGGTATGGTATGGATCATGAGCTGTACCATGCCTTCTCCATACTTTTTTTCTTTCCATCATTCAGGTAGAGGTTGATCTTGGTTCCATGTGTCCAAACAATTTTCTTCCAGAACTGTGCTGGTTTTTTTAAGAGGATGGCTTGCACCATGCACTGAACCCTCGGTATTTACTTTCATGCAGTCTTCTCTTTATGGTAGATTTGGATATTGAATCGCTTACATCCTGGAGAGTGTTGTTCACTTAGTTTCTGTTGTGAAGGGGTTTCTCCTCACTGTTTTAATTATTCTGCGATCATCCACCACTGTTGTTTTCCGTGGGCGTCCAGGTATTTTGCATTGTTGAGGTCACCCCGTGCTTTCTTTCCTTTCTCAGAGACCAAACTATAGATTTTTACACTCTTAATATTGTAGCAATTTCTGGATGGGTTTTTTTGTTTTTGCAGATGAAGGATGGTTTGTTTCACCTGCATGAAGAGTTCCTTTGACCGCAGGTTTACTTCTCAGCAGAATTTTTAAAATGCGAGCACCACACCTCAAATCAGCTCAAGACATTTATGTGCTTAATTGAGAATGAAATAACGAAGGAATTGCCCACACTTGCCCACGAAACAGCTTTGAGATCAAAGTCCAATCACTTTTGATCCCTTTAAAAACAGGGTGGCACATGTAAAGGAGCTGCAAACTCCTAAACCCTTCAACCAATTTTAATGTGGATGCCTTCAAATGAAAGCTAAAAGTCTGGACTTCATGTCCAAATCCATTATATTTCTATCACTTGAATATGTTTCAGTAAACAGGTAAAAAAACAAAATTTGTGTCAGTGCCCAAATAGATATGGACCTAATAGTAATTATAAACAAAGCACATGCATACACGTATATACAAAGAGCACATACATACAGGTACATGTATACACAGAGCACATATATTTAAATACAAGCATATGAAAGAGCACATACTGTACATACAGATACATGCATACAAACAACATATAAACAGAGCACATACACACAGATACATGCACACACAGAGAACCTGCATATTCTTTAGGATACATTATATACCCAGAGCATGTACATACAAATTCATACATACACAGAGCAAGTTCATACATACATACAGATACATGCATACACAGAGCACATACATACAAACACTTATATACACATATACACATAGCAAATACATACATACACAGAGCACATACATACAGACACATGCATACACAGAGCACATACATATAGACACGTGCATAAAGAGAACCTACATATACAGATACATACATACACAAATCATATATAAAGATACATGCATACAAAGAGCAAATACATACAGATACATGCATACACAGAGTAAGTTCATACATACATACACAGAGCCCATACATGCATATATGCACAGTGCACATAAATGCAGATACATATATACATGGAGCACCTGCATAAATACGTAGAGACACATGCATACACAGAGCACTACATACAGATGCTTGCATACAAGACAAGGGAGTTGAGAGTGAAGTCAGCACTGATTGGCCGCAGGGATTACTTGACATAACATTGTCACGCGAGCCCCTGGAGAACCAGCGCTGACACCGCTGGAAGGGTGCGGCGTATAGGTTTTATTATCACTGGATCACTGGGGTAAACACATGGAGTGAGAAGTGGTTGTCCAAAAAGTTGGCAACCCCTTTCATTTAGCCTCTGTTCTCTAGTTCTTTGATTTTAAATTAGCCGCTGTAACAGTATTTCCAAAAATAACTATAACTGTTCACTAAATACTTAGGTATGCACGTGGCCTAATAGTACCCTGCTGAAACTAATTTGTCAAAAGGTATAAAATAGTTATTAAGGTCATAAACTAGAAGATTCATTTTCAGCAAAACTAAGTTTTAGAAACTTTTCTGCACATAACGAATTATTTGGATGATGTGCATCAAAGTAACAACACGGTGACTTAATATATTGGAATATTTGTGTTTGACTAGACAAAAATGTGAAAAGGAGTGCATTGAAACATTCCTACTTGTTGATGTCTTGAAAATGTAGTTTACATGAGCAGAAAACACATTTTTTCTGTATCATTCTCCACTATGTTTCTTATTCCGACCAATGCAAACATTATGTTTGCAAACAAAGAGGAGCTAGACTTTAGAACATATGCTCCTGACTCGTTCTAAGAAGGTAACAAAAGATATATTCTATTTTCTTGTTGACCTTTGGAAAATGAATGGCATAAGAAGCATTAATTATTTCAGTTGCTATTGTGTCTGCTCTGCTGAAGGCTTGTAAGAGCCCTTTAGGCAGACTCTGCAGCCTTCAGGAGATTAAAATCACCAGCCTTCCCATCAAACGTTGGAGCAGCGAGTCCTTCACATTAATGGAGCCAGGGGGGATGTTGATGAATACATTGTACCTTAAATCCAAACTACAACAAAATCACATTCACCCAATCCCAAGAATGTTCATCGGCAAAAGATTGGTGTGGACATTTGGTAAAAAAGCAGAAACAAGAATAATTCATCTAATGTATGCTACATATGAGATATAGTTAGGGTTCGGATGTCATACAAGTGCCGCCAGAAGTTTCACTCGCACCTTATAGACTTGTATGGGTGTGAATGAGCTCAGACATGCTGCCATTTGCAACATGCTGTGATTTTATGTTCGTGCTAGTCGATAAAACATTGGAGAGCACTCAGCCGTGTTATATACTGGCAATACGTCGGTGTGAGCATACACTTACAGGAAGACTTAAAGCAAATCTATCTCTAGATTAAACAATACAAACTTTACATTTTCTTGCAAAAAAGTATTTGTATGCTTTGCTGTCATATATCTCTCTAAAATCCAATGAGGCCTGTGTATTTTATGGTTAAAATATATGTAAGCATGGCTGTATAACTCTGTATGATCCCGATCTAAAGATAAGCCTCCTTTAAATACTGCTATGAAATTGTAATTTTAGTATAAAAACGTATTATAGAGCTATTCTGACTTGGACTTTTACAGTATGTACACCAGCTTCATCAGGTCAAATAGGTATTACAGTATATACAGTTTGATAAACCATGCATCAAAGTAAGCATTCATCCATCTAGTGGATAATATTATTATTATGTTATATTATATTGAGTGCACTAATGAGAAACTAGTTAAAGAGAGAAAAATACTTTCCCATGTGTAAATAGGTAAAATTCATTAAGGAGTGCCCAAAGTTCAACAGCATCAGAAGCTTTATACAAAAAAGAGTAATAAATTAAAATATAATAGATCCAATACATAATGTCTAAAGCAAATCAAATGCTTATTTTATATAGACAGTACACTTCAAGGAACAACAGATAAAAAACACTATTTACTTTGGTATGGTCGATTTATCGATGATATTGCCATGATCTGGCAATGTGACGATATGACAAAATCATCCTTAATGGAATACATCAATTCCAATTCTGACAATTTAACTTTTACATTCAAAAACAATAACTATTCTTTTACGTTTTTGGATATTCTTTTAATTGGTGACGTTGTGCCTCACAAAGTACACTGCCAAATTTACAGAAAACTCATGGCTGGGAATTCCCTTTAATGTGCCACCAGTTGTCACCCAAAACATGTTCTCAGCAATAGAGTGATTGTCAGAGCGAAAAGATTTTGTTCCACCTCTGACAGCTATGCCAAAGAATGCCCAATTATCAACAACCATCTTTCCCATAGAGGTTATTCACACAATATTTTATTCGAAACACGTAAGCCTGTACTATACCATGGTTATTACCGTATTTTTCCTTTTATAAGACGCACTTTTTTTCCTCCAAGTTTTGGAGGAAAGTGGGGGTGCGTCTTATAAAAGGAATATAACATTCTATCATCCTCAGTTGCTTGGGAGGGGGGGACAGCAGTGAATTGGGGACAGAAGTGATAGGGAATGGTCCCTGCTGAAGAATCCGGGCTGCAGGAGCACCACGTGTCCCCGGCTCATTATCTACATAGATATTCACTTCACTGGTCCCAGTCCCCACCCACCTCACTGCATTGAAGACAGCATGAGAGGTGAGAGCACGGGGAGCAGGAGAAGCTGCTTAGCCTGCACACATGGTCTCTCCCAGCTTCCTGCAGCTGCCAGGGAGATTGTGTGCTGCAGATAGTGAGAACAGAGGAGCCGGGTGCAGCTGTGGCAAGTGAATGAGCACTGAGCTTTGTGCTGATTCACTGCCATGAAGACAGGGGCAGAGCACAGCAGATCGGCAATTTATCACAGCAGGTACCTTGTTTGTCAGTGTCCTGCCTCACTCCCTCTGCTCAGTGTAATGTGTCCTGCTGAGCCCTGACACCAAGCAGAAATGCAGGAAGCTCGGTCTGCAGTTCAGGAGCTTCAGTGTATGGAGAGCAGGGCTGGAGCCTGTATATAACGGCAGTGTACAGCTCCCCTGGCCCTGCATACAGGTCACGCTCTGTAGTGGTGACTTGTAATTAGGAGACAGGGCTGGAGCATCCTATTTCAGCAGTGTACAGACCCCCTCCCTGGCCCCCCCCTCATACAGTACATCACATCAGATCTTTATATACAGACTGGCCACTTCCTTCATTTCAGCAGGGTGATGGCAAAGCAGGACACATTAAAGTGAGTCCACATGTATATGTAACATAACCACTAATAAAGTAAAGTTAACACTACCAATACTGTGCTTAACTAGAACTCCAAGCATGCTATAGGATCTACAGTACATGCTGGGAGTGATAGTTCTTAAAGGGATTGTTACTACATGAACAAATCCCATCTCATTCATCTTGTTGGCCCTTGTAAAAGTAATAAAGACCATACTAAGGGTGTGCGCTCACAGTCAGGAGTAGCTGTGTGTTGGACGCGGCTCCTCCGGACATAAGTGAAGCCACATGTGGAGGCAGGGAGACCCCAGCTGCCCTGTACTCACCATGTGCGGCGGGTGCAGGGTGGCTTCTCCCTGCAGTCCCCCGATGGGAGCCGCTTCCAACTCCACAGCATGAAATGAACATGCTGAGAAGGAGCGGAATGGTGGCAACCCACACCGCAGCTGTCAGAATGCTGCGGTCGGATGAAGCATAGTGAGTATGGGTTTCTACAAATCCCATCCACTATGCTTGTACTGTACTACGCAGCATTTTGGACACAGCAGCAAGACGCTGCGTCCAAAAGGCTGCGTATACTCATCGTGTGCACGCACCCATACCCCTGATTCTGCAGCAGTTCCAACGTTATCAGAAGTTGCATAGTCATGTCCCATGTGATATTGATATGAGACTCAGCCCTCTGACCAGTCAGTGCTGGCGTCTGTCTCCCCGCCAACAGACACTGGAGCAGAAGTCATTGGTGTTGCTCACATGCTGCACCTGCATCCGAAGGAAACAGACGCCAACACTGACTGGTCGCAGGGCCTGAGTGTCATATCAAAGTCATTTTTTGCTACAAATATTTTTTTCCCTATTTTCCACCTCTAAAATCTGGGTGCGTCTTATAATCCGGTGCGTCTTATAAAGCGAAAAATACGGTATTTAATTGTATATGATAAATTAATGGTTTCAATTTAATTTGTTCCTTTTTTGGATAAACTGCTGAAAATTGACTTCACATTTTTAGTACACATCAGGGAGTATATATCAAAAGTGAGGTAAAGGAGCACCACAGGGTCACAACATATTTTAAACATGGGTGCTCACTATGCCATGTAGAATAATTATGCAAAACAAGAAAAAGCCATGGCATATATAAGGAGCACACCCGGGTAATAGTAAACGTACAAATTTATTTTATTCTGACACAAAAGCAGACAATTTAAAATCAATCAAAATACACAACTTAAACTACAAAGGGAAGTCCATCAATATATATATACACATGGCACAACAAGTGCTTCAAAGAGGGGGACAGTAATAGTACGTAATAACCATTCAGCAGATAGTGAAAAAACCAATTCAGTACTGTAGTTATATCACATATACTCATTTCCAACTTGTATGCATTACTTGCACCATTATCTGGATATTATAGCAATTTTTCACATAACCATTGCTATTTGGCAACCTCGCTATATGGTTTACAGGTCTTGCTATATGTGATATAACTACAGTTCTAACGGTCTTTCTTTTACAGGTGCTGAAGTGGTGTGAGGTGTGATAATACACCCAGTGGAATATACAGCAGTCATCAAGTTCCTTTACTTGACAGCCTTCGATGAGATGAAAGAGGATTATGGTGACGATTCCCCATCATACGATGTAGTCAAGAACTGGCATCATTATTTCAAATGTGGTCAAACCTCGGTGGAAATGGCTCCAATTTCAGGGAAAACCCACTCCACTATTCATAAACACACTTTTCAAGTAAAGGAACTTGATGACTGTGCTGTATTCCACTCTGGAGGCCTCCCACCTGCACATTAGACTATCAACCGATCCAACTGGTGGGTTCAGATAACTTTAGTCATAAGCTTAAGCGGAAACAAAGAATTTTAAGAAGCTATCCAAAAGTCAGCATTTGCACATATTAGAAGTACAGAAGAAAGAAAAGAGTACAAAGTATTCTAATCAAAGCATTAACTTCAGATGGCTGCTAAAGATCTGACCCATAGCCGTGGATAAATCCAGATCATTTTCTAAATGAAAAATGAATAATATCATTCCTACGGTCAAAGTTCAGTGTAAGGTTTAATAGAAATCACATCAATTACCTTCATCTTTCTCAACAGTCCTGTGTAGTACCTTGGTCACAATTAATTTAATACGGATTATAAACTTAAGTGATTATAAAATTAAATATGCCATGCGTCTGCATTTTTCTTTTACAGGGAGAATGTCTAGCTTCGTATTGGAATGTTTCCTTCTAAAACATATGATTAATATTTTTGCTATACTAAAGAACATTAACAGATTTTTAATGTGTTTATATTTTATTCTTTAAGGCTCATTTAACAATGGAAAACTTGTGTCGTAAATTTTTTAGCAAAACACACTTAATAAGTCTAAGAGGGAATGTTTCTCCTGCTTTGCGCTGAGGAGGGACAACACCCCGAACACATATCCTCAAATGGAGTCTCTGGTTTGGCTTCTTATCCTAAGTCATGGGGCAAGGCTCATTAAAGGGTTGAGATTGACTTTGTAGATTGCTTCATTCAATAGGTGCTGTCAAATATCAAGTACTCTTCTTTCTGAACAGACGATTTAGGAGTGGCACGATGGCTAACATTTCACCTCGTGGTCTGTGGCGTAACCTGAAGCTCATGGGTCTTAATGGGAAAGCTCTGATAGAGTCCCCAATTACTGCAAATCTTTCATAGAATTAGGCTGATTTCACACTTTAGGATTTTCCCTGATCAGTGTCTATCCAGTTTTTGTACCA
The DNA here is from genome assembly GCA_033576535.1 of Allobates femoralis. NCBI lineage: Eukaryota > Metazoa > Chordata > Amphibia > Anura > Aromobatidae > Allobates > Allobates femoralis. Next base: position 579,069,636 of record JARQOC010000001.1, read on the forward strand.
AAACCAGGAGTGTCTCCAAAAAATCTCTCAATTATAGCTTTTCTACGCACATTCTTTTCCTGGTTTTGGCACACAAACTGGATGGACACTGATCAGGGAAGAACAGTAGTGCCAAACCAGCCTAAGGCTGGCTCCACACCACGGTGTGATTCGGTCCGGGACTGTCTGGGATGACCCTGACAGCCCCGGACCGGATCAGCACACAGAACCGGAGGGCCAATTGTGCTCTCCAGTCCTGTGTGCAGCCGGATGGCTGTAATTGCAGCCGCAGCTGCTGATTTTTCAAGACTGCAGCTAGCATGGAGCTAGCTGCGGTCCTGAAACAACAGCGGCGTGCAGCCGCCGGTATCCGGTTCCTGGATTCGTCCAGACCGGGGCAATCCGGCCCCATAGGCTCCCATTTAAGGGAGAACCGAATTGCCCCGGATCTGGGAAAAATCCGGGACAATCCAGGCAAATCCGGGATCCAACTTTTTGGGGTGATTTTTCTCCCCGGACACAAAAATGTTGCAAGCAACATTTTTGTGTCCGGAGAGAATAATCTGAATACTCCTGGATTCATCCGGAGAGATGGAAACTGGATGGCAGAGAGCTGCCATCCGGCTCCATCCGGCCCCATAAGCTACTATGGGGCCAAAATCTGGTCCGGGGCTGTGTGTGAAGCCAGCCTTAGTCTTATTCTAAAGGCCATAGGGACTTTTGGGGCCCAGGTGCGATTGCATCCATTACACCTATTGTAGTTACGCCTGTTTGTTTTCCTGGGTTTGGGATCTGGTAAAGGCTGACATCTGAACTAAGTTGATATGTTCACTATATGTTTGAATAGATTTTCTATCACACTTCAAAGATTTACTAAGAACCAGAAAAAACAGTCTTAAATGGTATGCATTTCAGGCTTTAATGAACAACCGTAATTGTATTTATTTATTTTTGATAAATTAATAGTACATGTGAAAATTTGCAACATATCTAAAATTAGGGAAATCTGCTTCTTTCTCTTCCTAAATAGACACTGTAGAGGGATCAGCTATATTTCCATTTTCACAACCAAATTGTCACTTCAGTGAGGAAATGAAAAACTCTATTGCTACCCAATAAAGGTAGCAATCCATGTAGTCATAATCAACTTTTTAACAAGCCTTTTAATATGACTTAGGATTTGTGCCAGATCAGAACCCCAAACTGCAGACGCTGCGTTTCGGGGTGACTGCCCCTCATCAGTGCAGTGTGTGGGAATTCTGATCTGGGTGTATGAGAGGCTGAGACGAGGTCTAGGTGACTAGCTATTCTCCTCATGGAGAGGAATCTGCCTGCTGGCATAAAGAGACAGATAAGCTGATAAGGAGACTTATAACCGCAATGCTCTTCTGGGAAATATGCAAATTGTCACTTCAGTGAGGAAGTAAAAACTCTAATGCCACCCAATAGGCCATATTAAAAGTCTTGTTAAAGAGTCGATTATGACCTTAAGGATTGCTACCCTTATTGGGTGAGATTTGAGTTTTTCACTTCCTCACTTAAGTGACAATTTGCATATTTCCCAGAGGAGCATTGCGGCTATAAGTCTCCTTATCAGCTTATCTGTCTCCATATTCCGGCATGCAGATTCCTCTCCATGAGGAGAATAGCTAGTCTCCCAGACCATTTTCACAGGGAAACACTAGAAGCAATGGGATGAAACTGAATAGGAGGAGACACAGATTAGATATTATAAACACTTGTTTTGACAGTGAGGGTGATCAGCGAGAGGAACAGGTGGCCACGAGAGGTGGTAAGTTCTCCTTCAATGGAAGTCTTCACACAGAGGCTGGACGGACATCTGTCTGGGATGATTTAGTGAATCCTGCTTTGAGCAGGGGGTTGGACATGATGACCTAGGAGCAGAGCTGTGGAATTGGTAAGCCAAATCACCGACTCTGACTCCTCAATTTCCCTGACTCCAGCTCTGACTACACAACTCCGACTCCCTCTTACATGGCTCATTTTTAAGTGATAAATTTATTGTAGTGCAATGGTAACATCACACTTTTAATCATTATTATGATACAATAATCAAGCTAGGAGTATATATAGGGGAGAAAGGAGAATTTGAACCATGCTCCTGTTCCAATGAATGAGTACAATGAAGTTATTAAAAAGTCATTTAGTCTTTTATTTCAATGCGCTTTAAGGTTAAAACCACTTCATCAGGACCACTACGAGATGTCATGTTGTGGAGGTCCTGATAAAGGGGTTTTAACCTTGAAACGCGTTGACATAAACCACTAAATGAGTTTTTAAAAACTTCATTATACTCATTCATTGGAACAGGAGTGAGGTCCAAAGTCCCTTTTCTCCTCTATATACTCTCTTGGATCTATAACACGTGGGAGACTGCAGCAGACTGTGGTGCCTAGATATCACAGATATCAAATGCCTTATTGTTAGTTGTGATGATTCACAACTGACACAGGTGAGCCTACATTGGCATTCACATAATATCGATACCACGCAGTAAACACCATTGTGTGCCTTTACTTTTCTTTCCAGCATTTTTTCAATTGGCAATAATCAAGCTAGTTAGATAGAACATAATAATTCACAATAATAATATTCAGCACATTCTGCATTGAACTACTATTAATATTTATTATATATTTTAGGAGTCGGAGTTGGACCATTTTCTACCTACTCCAACTCCGACTCCACTAAAATAGGCTCTGACTCTGACTTCAGAGCCCTGCCCAGGAGGTCCCTTCCATCTCCACCATTTTATGATTCTTTGATCATTTGTTCTCAAAATTCTCAATTCACAGGTAAAATAGGAGATGACAGATCGTGTTCATAAAATTTTATGGAGAACTATAACTAAATGAGAACTTAGACACCAATGAGAATAATAAAAAAAAGAGGTGGGTAGATAAAATAATGTATACTTTTTTTGGTAAATATAAAAAATAAAAATAATAATATACAGTGACACAAAGTGCAGAAATAGTGAGGTGTCAAAGATCAATTATATCAAAATATATAAAAAAAAATGTACAACAGACCCATAGTAATATAGTAATAAGTAGGTATAAAAATCCCAAATAAATAAGAAAAACAGCAAAAAAACAAAGTACCTTATTTTTCATGTTATAAGATGCACTTTTCCCTCCCAAAATTGTGGGGAAATGGGGGTGCAAGTTATAATCTGAATCTTGCTTACTTGATTGGGATGGCGATGGCAGTTGAGTGGAGGTACAGAAGGCAGGGTCGCTGGTGGATGTCTGCAGTGAGGCAATGCTTGTGGGACTGGAGCCGGAGTGTCACAACAGAGTGCGGAGGGAATCATTGATACTTTCGAGTTCTGGCAGGCACATGGCTGCATAGATGGCACAGGTGCAGATTGAGATCTCTGGGAATCTAGAGCTCAATCTATGCCTGGGCTGCCTCTACTGGATGGACTTCAAGAAAATGGCTGTTGAGGCGCATGCAGATGGAGATTTCAGCTATTCGAGATCTTCATCTGTGTCTGCGCTGCCTCTGCAGCCATTTGCCAGAACCTGGAAGTATCAATGACACGCCCGTCATACATGGCCACGGCACCCCCAGCTCCAGACCTGCAGCATTAACCCACTGGCGACATATACTGGCAACCCTGCCTCCTGCCCGCCCTCACACACCGCGATCCTGCCTCCTGTGACCCTGCCGCTCCACAACAATCATGCCCCTCCCCTCCCGGGTAAGCAACACTGCATATGAAAGGCACCAGAATATAGGACCCACTATTTTACATTAATTTTTTCCTTTAACTTTGGGGTGTGTTTTATAATCCAGTGCATCTTATAAAGCAAATAATACGGTAATCACAGTTAACTTTAATAGTTGACAATTAATAAAGATTTAACACCACCCATGTATAAATGGACACTACATACTCACAGAAAACACTGTAAACATCATGCATATATGCAAGTGTGGCACCCTGCCAACGCAGGTAACCACATATCTCTCTGCTGGACAGCTGGGTTTCCACAGCAGGTACTACTGCAAACAACACCTTCCACCCCAGAACAGTAGGGGGAGCTCAACCTGCTGCACTTAGGCAGGATCCCCTATAAATACTGCTGCTGGGGGCAGAGTTAGTCAGAGTGTGGCAGACGCTAGAAGAGCTGCAGGAGAGTTCTGGTGCCTGGTGCCACGAGTAGGCACAAGCCCGAGACCCACAGTAGCCCTTCAGTGTCCCACCAGCTTAAGTGGGACTGAAGGCAGGGAGAGAAAGGAACTGAAACAAAGAACAGAAGCAGGGAACAGAAGGCTTAGTCGCGAGCTGGTTCCAAAAGAGAACTGGATATTGGGGATCGGCACCGGTGGGAGAACTTCAAGTCCCACTGAAAACCCCTTGGCACCGAGGAAGCTTCAGCTACCCGGTCTCCTGAGAGAGTCACAGAGAGGGAGCCAGGACTAGCAGGGCACTGGAGTGCCAGAGAAAGGTCGTCCCGGAGACCGCACAGGAGGAAGAGAGAGAGAGAGAGATACAGACAGGAGAAGAGAGTGGAGGCAAGTCAGGATTTAACAGACTGTGCTTCAACAACTACACCAAGGAGGAGGCCTTATACCCACTTGCTGTGGGGGCCCACTGTGCAGCCCAGCTACCCGTCAGTACTCTGGACGATTTACCTAAATTCATCAGTAAAAAGGTAAAGAGACTTCTGCTGTGTGCTTGCATCCTTCCTTCTCTCTCACCGTGTCCCTCTATAGACTGTTCCTATACTCCCAAACCGTACCAGCTCTGCTGCATCCTGCTCATTCCTCACCACTCTGCCCCGGAGGTCCCAGTCCTGCCTGTGGGGACTATACCATCACTGCCGCAATCCCATCAACTTACGGAGGACTGTAGCGGTGCTGGTGATCCCTCACTGGACACAGCAGGTGGCATCATAACAACTTTGTACATAATCCCTGTAAATACCCCCTTATATAATTGACCACCAGGGCCACGGCCTCGGGCAAGCCACCTGAGACATCCCAGACCCCGAGACCACCCGAGAGCTGAGTAGCCGAGCCCTGGGTGTGTGTCACAAGTGCATGTAAATAATAAATGATCAAATTACTGTGAGCATATCATGTCAAAATATATAAGGTACATACCAGGGACTGCACTATGCCATACATATACAGACACAAATATACAAAAACATAACAGCATAACCTAGACTAGCAAAAAGCATGGTGCAGTGCATCGTATAGAATATTTCAATGGGAATCTGGATCCAGGGTAAAGTTCGGGTCAGATTTGCGTCCTGGACTGGACTTTTCGTAAAGGTTTGGCCAAGCCTGGTGGATCCCTCTTATCTCTATGCAGGAGATAAAAGAAGCAGACTTCCCTGATAAGATACATTACAAAGTTGCTTATCTTCATCTTTCCTATTGATTTATAAAATAAAAGTTAAAACTATGGTTACTCTTTGGTTTCAAACCCTATTTCAACTTTTTCTAAGTGCCAAGTGTGATGTAACATTTTGTAACACTTTTGTGCATATTGTGACCTTTTTTGGGCAAAGTGTACACCAAAAACTAGCATAAAGGAAAATAAATTTGGGTAAAAGGGTCAACTGGCGCCCCTGTATTGCCCCCGCATGTGTCTAAAATATCAAAAAAAGTAGAATGGGGCCCCAATAGACTGATAGGAATGTTGACAATCTCTATACAGTCTGCAAAAATACTAGAAAAGAGGCACCCCCAAATAATTGAGATTAACCCAAAACATAGTATACAAAGCATCAAACCCTTAAAAAATGTCTGATTTTATTGTACAAGCATAAAGGAAAAAATGGATACAAGCATAAAGGAAAAAATGGATACAAACAATTAAGAGGCTAATAGGATATACATATCAATCAGGTGAACCCATGATAAGTTAACAACCTTCCCTCCTCTGCCAGAAGAATAACAAATTACAAGTACACTAAAAGCAGATCCGGGAAATTATCCTGTTTATTCCCAGATCCTGCGCCCATAGACTCCCATGCTATGTGCGCTGGTTCACCCTGGATTCATCCTGTCCTGTTTAGTCCATTTTTTTTCATCGGAGCCCAAAATCCGAGCAGTCTCCAATTTTGGGGCCGGGAAAAAACAGGACAGAAACAAATCCGGGACTGAATTGGCAGAATCGGATAGCCATTTATGACGAATCTGGCACCATAGGGATACATGAGAGGCAAAACAGGATCCTGTTCTGCCCTTTTCAAAACAGACACAACAGGATCCCAAAACACGTGATGTGAAGCCAGCCTTCGGCTGGGGTCACACTTTCAAAGGCAATTGCGGTTGCCACCTCCAGATCCGGACGTGGTAACCGCAATTGTCTTCACAAACATTTTTAAGGAAAAATGTGTGCAGAAAACCGCAATCCGGTAACCGGATTGCTCCGGATGTGTAATCCGAAGCAATGCGGTTACTGTCTACTTTGTTCATCCCTGCTTTCGCAGGGATGAAAAAAGTGTTAACTGTTTAATAAAACATGAAATATTAATATTAGTTGTGTGCAACATATCTCTAGGGGGTACCCACCCCCCTAGAGACATGCTGCCTACTCCTGTTCCCTTTTGGAAGTACACTGAGCTGTAGGCTGATTTCCTGCTAAGGGGAAAAAAAAAAAAAAAAAAACCTCTTTAAATCTGATTTTCTAGCGAGTGTGGCGAGCTGAGAGTGACAGAGCGCAAGTGCGACAGAAGTAAGTGTGTGACTTGTGATTCAGTGACTTTGGATTCAGGGAGTTTGGAAGGGAGGACTTACTGAATTGCTGGTTGTATTTTGTTAATACTTTGCATTTCTTTTTACTTATCATTTCTGTCTGGTGCAATCCCCATTAGGAAATGAGCTCCATGATTGGCAATGCCATCCAGTGTACATCTTGCCACATGTATGCATTCTTTGACCAGCCGGTCGAGGGTGCATACTGCTGTGTGAGATGTGAGTACGTTGTGCATTTGGAAGCCCAGATACTGGATCTAAATGAACGACTGACAACGCTGAGATCCATAGACAATATGGAAAGGAGTCTGCTGCTCACTGAACAGCTGCTCAATGGGATAGATGTGGGGGAGGATGGTAGTATGGAGCTGCAGGACCGTGAGGTAGCCAGCTGGGTGACAGTTAGAAGGCGGGGTAGAGGGAAGGGTGCCAGGGAGGCTAGCCCTGATCTGGCACACCCCAATAAATTTGCTATGTTGGCAGATGAGGGGGATGTGAGTTCAGGTACAGCACTGCTGCAGCAGGGCATGACCTCTGAAAGCCAGAGGAGTAGCTGCTCCAGTAAGGGGGAAAACAAGAGAGAAGGGCAGGCCAGACAGGTGCTGGTAGTGGGGGACTCAATTATTAGGGGAATAGATAGGGCAATCTGTCACAAAGACAGAGATCGTCGAACAAGTGTGCTGCCTACCTGGCGCTCGAGTCCGGCACATCGCTGATCGGGTTGACAGATTACTGGGAGGGGTTGGTGAGGACCCAGCGGTCATGGTGCACATTGGCACAAATGACAAAGTTAGAGGTAGGTGGAAGGTCCTTAAAGATGATTTCAGGGAATTAGGCTGCAAGCTTAAGGCAAGAACCTCCAAGGTAGTATTCTCTGAAATACTGCCTGTACCACGTGCCACACCAGAGAGGCAAAGGGAGATTAGGGAGATAAATAAGTGGCTCAGGAATTGGTGTAGGAACTAGGGGTTTGGGTTCCTGGAGAACTGGGCCGACTTCTCTGTTGGCTACAGGTTCTATGCTAGGGACGGGCTGCACCTCAATGGGGAGGGTGCAGCTGTGCTGGGGGAGAAAATGGCTAGAAGGTTGGAGGAGTGTTTAAACTAGGGATTGGGGGGGATGGTATTCATTGTATAGGAGGGGAAGATAGTGTAAATAGTAACCTGGGCACAAGTAATAAAATTGGGGGTGGCATGGGGGGTGGGGTTAGAACAGTCAATCTAGTAGGAAGGAATAGAGGTAAAGAGAGATGCATAAAGTGCATGTACACTAATGCCAGAAGTCTCACCAACAAAATGGAGGAATTAGCATTGATTTTGTTGGAAAATAATTATGACATGGTAGGGATTTCGGAGACTTGGCTGGATGAGAGCCATGACTGGGCTGTTAATTTACAGGGCTTCAGAAATGACCGCACAAATAGGCGTGGAGGAGGTGTATGTTTATACGTAAAATCATCCTGAAAACCCATCCTGCGTGATAATATAGGTGAATCTAATGGAAATGTAGAGTCCCTGTGGGTGGAGATAAGGGGAGGGGGAAAAAATAATAAATTACTGATAGGGGCTTGTTATAAGTCCCCAACAATGATGGAAGTGGAGGAGAATATCCTCATGAAGCAAATAGATGAAGCAGCGACTCAGAGAGAAGTCATTATTGTGGGGGACTTCAACTACCCTGAAATACATTGGGGATCAGAAACCTGCAGTTCCAGCAAAGGTAATAAGTTTTTGAAAACTATGAGAGACAATAACCTTTCACAACTGGTTCAGGACCCAACAAGAAGGGGGACACTGCTGGACCTAATATTAACTAACAGGCCGGACAGCATATCAAATATACGGGTTGGAGGTCACTTGGGTAATAGTGATCATAACTTAATAAGCTTTCAAGTATCCTTTACTAAGACGTGTAGTAGAGGGGCTACAAGGACACTAAACTTCAGGAAGGCAAATTTCCAACGGTTGAGAGGTGATCTTAGTGCAATAAACTGGGACGATGTCCTGAGACATAAAAGTACACAACACAAATGGGAGATGTTTATTAGCATCCTGAATAGGACCTGTGCACAATATATACCCTATGGGAATAAGCATGCTAGAAATAGGAGGAAACCACTATGGCTAAATAAAACAGTAAGAAGTGCAATATGTGACAAAAAGAAAGCATTTAGGGAATTAAAGCAAGTAGGTAGTGATGAGGCATTAAATAAATACAGAAAATTAAATAACATTTGTAAAAAGCAAATCAAGGCAGCAAAGATTGAGACAGAGAGACTCATTGCCAGAGAAAGTAAAAAGAATCCCAAAATATTTTTTAACTACATAAATAGTAAGAAACTAAAAAATGATGGTGTTGGCCCCTTTAAAAATAGTCTGGGTGAAATGGTGGATGAGGATGAGGAAAAAGCCAATATGCTAAATGACTTTTTTTCAACAGTATTTACACAAGAAAATCCCATGACAGACAATATGATCAGTGATAACAAAAAGTCTCAATTAAATGTCACCTGCTTAACCCAAGAGGAAGTACGGCATCGTCTAAAAATCACTAAAATTGACAAATCCCCGGGCCCGGATGGGATACACCCCAGAGTGCTGCAGGAATTAAGTACTGTCATAGATAGACCATTATTTTTAATATTTAAAGATTCCATAATAACAGGGTCTGTACCACAGGACTGGCGTATAGCAAATGTGGTGCCAATATTCAAAAAGGGGACAAAAACTGAACTTGGAAATTATAGGCCAGTAAGCTTAACCTCTACTGTGGGTAAAATCCTAGAGGGTTTTCTAAGAGATGCTATACTGGAGTATCTGAAGAAAAATAACCTCATGACCCATTATCAACATGGTTTTACGAGGGACCATTCCTGTCAAACTAATCTGATAAGCTTCTATGAAGAAGTAAGTTCTGGACTGGACCAAAGAAATGCAGTGGATGTGGTGTATATGGACTTTTCAAAAGCTTTTGATACGGTGCCACACAAAAGGTTGATACATAAAATGAGGGCAATGGGTATAGGGGAAAATATGTGTAAGTGGGTTAAGAACTGGCTTAGTGATAGGAAACAAAGGGTGGTTATTAATGGAACACACTCAGAATGGGTCACAGTTAACAGTGGGGTACCACAGGGGTCAGTGTTGGGCCCGCTTCTATTTAATATATTTATTAATTACCTTGTAGGGGGCATACAGAGTAGAATCTCAATATTTGCAGATGACACTAAACTCTGCAGGGTAATCAATACAGAGGATGACCATTTTATATTACAGGAGGATTTATGTAAACTAGAAACTTGGGCTGCTAAATGGCAAATGCGCTTTAATGGGGATAAATGTAAAGTCATGCACTTGGGCAGAGGAAACAAAAGGTATAATTATGTGCTTAATTGTAAAACACTGGGCAAAACTGTCACTGAAAAAGACCTGGGTGTATGGGTAGATGACAAACTCACATTTAGTGGCCAGTGTCAGGCAGCTGCTGCAAAGGCAAATAAAATAATGGGATGCATTAAAAGAGGCATAGATGCTCATGAGGAGAACATAATTTTACCTCTATACAAGTCACTAGTGCGACCACACTTAGAATACTGTGTACAATTCTGGTCTCCGGTGTATAAGAAAGACATAGCTGAACTAGAGCGGGTCCAGAGAAGAGCGACAAAAGTCATTAGAGGACTAAGGGGTCTGCAATACCAAGACAGGTTATTAAACTTGGGGTTATTTAGCTTGGAAAAACGAAGGCTTAGGGGTGATCTTATAATAATGTATAAATATATGAGGGGACAGTACAGAGACCTTTCTAATGATCTCTTTACTCTTAGGCCTGAGACTGGGACAAGGGGGCATCCTCTACGTCTGGAGGAAAGAAGGTTTAATCATAATCACAGACGCGGATTCTTTACTGTAAGAGCAGTGAGACTATGGAACTCTCTGCCACATTCTGTTGTAATGAGTGAGTCACTACTATCATTTAAGAAGGGCCTGGATGCCTTTCTTGAAAACTATAATATTACCAGTACATACTAGATTCTTTGATAGGGCGTTGATCCAGGGAATTAGTCTGATTGCCGTATCTGGAGTCAGGAAGGAATTTTTCCCCAATGTGGAGCTTAGTGTTGCCACATGTGTTTTTTTTGCCTTCCTCTGGATCAACATGTTAGGCTAAGGGTTGAACTAGAAGGACTTAAAGTCTTCCTTCAACCTTAAAAACTATGTTACTATGTTACTATGTCAGGGGTTAATAACCCATTTACAGTAAGCCGGCTATTGTCGGCTTTGTACAAATTTATGAATGAAGCTGCGGCTCCCCTGACAGTGGCGCAGATACTGTACGTAATGTACGTATAGTATCTGCCACTGTCCAGGGTCCTGTAGGCATTTATATTAGATCTATGGGCAGCGCACCGCCAGGTACCCTCAAACCGGGTTCAGCCCCTTAGAGAAGAGAAGGGTTACCTCATCACACCCGACAGGCCTGGTAGGAGGTGGGTTTGTACAGGGCAGTGCACCAATAGAAAGGAGGCGCAAGAAAGACACCGAGGACAGTGAATGTAGCAGAAGGTACAACTTGGGGAGCCTCAGAGAGACTTTGTACCCTCCGGTGACTACCCGGCCAGCTACCTGCAAAGATTGCGTGACTGTAAACTGAAGTGTTACCGTGAACTGTTACTTGTAAAGTACCCGTACAGAGTCAGCAAGCCTCCGGTGTTTTATTTTGTTATAAGTTAAGAAGTAGCTGCTGCCACATCGACCAGCTCAGCAGCAGCACTGCCCCGGCGATCCCGCTCCGCCTGCAGGGAGCATTATCAACTGGCTGCATTACCGTCATCCCTGGCGGTTTGACAACGGCGTTGGTGCGATCACCAGAAACTGCAGTGACACGAGACTTTATTCTTTTCTTTTTATTATTTCTCCTTTTTACGCAGCGACCCCTGAGGGTACGAGCCCGGGCACCGGCCATCGAGACATCACCCCTGGCACTAACGCCTGGGTACCGAGTTCCCAAAGACCCCTGGGCGGGTCATAGAACTCTCACCAGATATACTTTTGGCAAAGATGATGGGTTTCCAAGATCAAAGCAGGAGCAAGATAAAGACATGTGCCTTGCATAAAATCTTAATAATAATATTATTTATTTATATAGCGCCAACATATACCACAGGGCTTTACAATTCAGAGTTTCATATCCAAACAATCATAATTAACATAATTATTTACAATGATGGTCCAGCCATCGTGAAGAAATGGGTGATTGTTAAAGGCTGCATGAGTCATCACTAGCCAATCTATGTAGAGATTTTAGGAGATTTTGTGGAGTTTGATGGAAAATTATGTTCAGAGAAATAGTGAATGGGCTACATATAAAGGACTTTGAATATGGAACATGATAGATGGACCTAAAAAGATATGTTTATAGGGAGCATCTGAAGCTGTGTAAATTGTGGATAGTCCTAATTTCTTGGAGCATTCCAGAAAATTGGTGCAGTGCAGGAGAAGTCTTGGAGCTGGGAGTGGGAGGTTTGGATTAGTGGGGATGTTAGTCAAAGGTAGGGTGATAGACAGACTCTGACTTCACAGTCCTGATATAATCAAATCCTTCAATAAAAATATCAGCACAAATGACCATCAGATCTATAACAATAAATGGACATGTAAAGTGAAGGCAGAGATAAGATGAAGAAAAAAAGCAAAACATGTGTATCGCTACTAGAGCTATGGCTTCCTCAAGGGTAATTGTGTGAAATTATATTTTTGTGTTATAATAGCAATACTAGAATTTAAAAAAATATGTATTTTTAAAAAGTCCCCAAACAATCCTAATCTAATTATAAATTCTAGACTAGAGATATGTATACTGTCCATATGCAGGTGTTATATTATGTAAAATTTTGTTGTGTTGTTGAGTTTATTCTTTTCTGAACCAAGTCTAAAGAATTCATAGTGAGTCTTTCATTAAAAGCAGTAAATACAGAAAACACAGCACATCCATTAAAGCATGAAGATAAAAACAATAATAAAACGCCAAATTACTCCCATTGAGGAGCTTGATTGCAGACTCTACATAACCCCCTGGGTGCACAGGATCACAGCCTCCAGTCATTCACGATGTTAGAAGAGATGCTTGTGGCCCAGGATGGTAGAAATCCAGCAGGACGGCACTGTGTGAGCCCAGCCTGAAAGGAAGGATAAAAGTAAAATATCTAGAAATACATTATTTTTTTTTATAAAAAAAAAGGTAATATCACACACATCCAGTATACTAACCTTTTTCCTACCCTTCTTTGAAGACACATATCTTTTTTTGTATTTCTGTCCATTCAGCTATATGAGGATTTTTTGGGTGAAACTGCAGTAGATGTACTTTGGAATTACACCATTGATTTTATCATGTGATGCACTGAAAGCAGGGAAAAAAAAAAATAATAATAATATATATTAATAAATATTACAATTTATTTATTTTATATATGGATAGATTGAACTTTTACGAATGCAACAATACCAAATATGATTTTTCCCCACAGAATCATAACGACAGGCATAGGGTTTTTCTAGGATGTCAAGGAACCCCATTGGTGATCTGCGATCACATCACTGGTTCGCCAATGGGTGGGTGGAATGATTCTCCCCCCTGCTGACGAGTGTTAAATGCCGCTGTGGCCGGCTTCACACTGTGGCACGATCCAGTCAGGGGCTGTCCGGGAGGACCCTGACAGCCGCGGACCGGATCAGCACACAGGATTGGTGGGCTAATATGCCCTCCGGTCCAGTGTGCAGCGCACGCAGTTCCCGCTGCTGATAAGTCAGAACCGCGGGTGCCCCGGTCCTGACCTGTCAGCTGCTGCAGCTGCGTGCGCTGCACACCGGTGGAGGGCATATTAGCCCCCCAGTCCTGTGTGCTGATCCGGTCCGCGGCTGTCAGGGTCCTCCCGGACAGCCCCTGACGGGATCGTGCCGCAGTGTGGAGCCGGCCTGTCATAGACTGACAGCACCATTTAACAGGTTAACAGTCGCGAGCTAAGCTCCGTTTCACCTGTGGCTGTTAAAGGCACATGATGACTGATTAAATCAATCATCATCTAACGAGAAAGATGCATGCTCAGCGTACAAGCTCGTATCAAAGGCAGGGGCACAACAACAAAAGGAGTATACATTAAACCTAACCGTAATGTTTGATCAACTCAACAGTAATTTCTCTAGATTTTTCAATAACCTTGACCACTAGGTATACAAGGAAATAACAATCATATAAGAACTAACATCATAACATTGATGGAATTTAAGTTTACCTTATCAAAAATATAAATTGGCCATTACAAAATCTAATATATAAAGCTGAGTGTGTGTGTGTGTGTATGTATGTATGAATGTGTGTATGTCCGGGATTGGCATCTGCACCGTCGCAGCTACAGCCACAAAATTTTGCACAGTCACACGTCTGGACCCGAAATTTTGACCCTGCACGTTCCAATTCACCAAACAATTTTGCCCCTATCTACATAATGGGGAAAAAGTGAAAGGAAAAGTGTTGGAGGCAAATTGACAGCTGCCAGATGTGAACAAGGGGGACTTACAGAATGAGAGCGATGGCGCCAAAGAGTATATACCGTACAGTTGCTAAGACGGGGCCCCGACATAGGATACTCACCACACACGGGGATATGAACACACACACAAAATGCGCCACACACTATTTGCTTGAACACATATACCACCCTCAGCACACATTTCACCACACATACACCAACCTGGACACATAATCGCCCTAAAACACACACAAGTCTGGTATTATCCTTCACAAATAATAATCTGACTAATAAGCAGCCAAACTACAAGAACAACAATTGTACCATATAGGAAATACGGCAGCTGTCAGTCACATGACCTGTCTATTATGTGTATGTGTGAGCTAATATATACTGTCAGTGGGGGAGGGCTTCCTGTTGCCTTGGGATTTATCCGGCTGCCAATAGCAACCAATCACAGCTCAGCTTGTATTTTGCTACAGTTAATTAATCTGAGCTCTGATTGGTTAATATAGGCAACAAAGGACATTCTCAGTATAACAAAGCTTGTGTGAGGTAATAGGATGTCAGTTAGGGTGTGTTGGTGGAAAGGCTGATGTCAGTCACATTACCTCTATGTGAGAGGCTATAGAAACTGCCAGTTACAGACTATTTTTACCACAATAATGCCTCATAAGAAAAGGAATTCCTTGGCACGAATATCAGCTGATGCGAAAAGAAAAGCTGCATTACGGGCCGATGAAAAATGTGAAGACCGAGAAACAAGGCTGACACACATGAGAACAGCAGCTACTTCCTCAAGAGCCAATGAACTTTCTGAGGAGAGGGAATCGAGGCTTACAGACATGAAAACATGAGCTGCTTCCTCAAGAGCCAATGAACTTTCTGAGGAGAGGGAAGCGAGGCTTGCAGACACGAAAACAAGAGCTGCTTCCTCAAGAGCCAATTAACTTTCTGAGGAGAGGAAAGCGAGGCTTGCAGACATAAAAACAAGAGCTGCTTCCTCAAGGGCCTATGAACTTTCTGAAGAGAGGGAAGCGAGGCTTGAAGACAAGAGAACAAGAGCTGCTTCCTCAAGGGCCAATGAGTCATCTCAGCAGAGAGAATGCCGACTTGCCACTAAGAGAATTGCTATTTCTTCCACCAGGGCATAGGGAATGGTTGGAGATTTGAAACATGCTGCAGTTTGTACATGTAATATCTGGCAACAGTGGTTTTTATCCATTTACATAGTAACATAGTAACATAGTAACATAGTTTTTAAGGTTGAAGGAAGACTTTAAGTCCATCTAGTTCAACCCATAGCCTAACATGTTGATCCAGAGGAAGGCAAAAAAAAACCCATGTGGCAACACTAAGCTCCATATTGGGGGAAAAAAATTCCTTCCTGACTCCAGATACGGCAATCAGACTAATTCCCTGGATCAACGCCCTATCAAAGAATCTAGTATGTATAACTGGTAATATTATAGTTTTCAAGAAAGGCATCCAGGCCCTTCTTAAATGTTAGTAGTGACTCACTCATTACAACAGCATGTGGCAGAGAGTTCCATAGTCTCACTGCTCTTACAGTAAAGAATCCGCGTCTGTGATTATGATTAAACCTTCTTTCCTCCAGACGTAGAGGATGCCCCCTTGTCCCAGTCTCAGGCCTAAGAGTAAAGAGATCATTAGAAAGGTCTCTGTACTGTCCCCTCATATATTTATACATTATTATAAGATCACCCCTAAGCCTTCGTTTTTCCAAGCTAAATAACCCCAAGTTTAATAACCTGTCTTGGTATTGCAGACCCCTTAGTCCTCTAATGACTTTTGTCGCTCTTCTCTGGACCCGCTCTAGTTCAGCTATGTCTTTCTTATACACCGGAGACCAGAATTGTACACAGTATTCTAAGTGTGGTCGCACTAGTGACTTGTGTAGAGGTAAAATTATGTTCTCCTCATGAGCATCTATGCCTCTTTTAATGCATCCCATTATTTTATTTGCCTTTGCAGCAGCTGCCTGACACTGGCCACTAAATGTGAGTTTGTCATCTACCCATACACCCAGGTCTTTTTCAGTGACAGTTTTGCCCAGTGTTTTACAATTAAGCACATAATTATACCTTTTGTTTCCTCTGCCCAAGTGCATAACTTTACATTTATCCCCATTAAAGCGCATTTGCCATTTAGCAGCCCAAGCTTCTAGTTTACATAAATCCTCCTGTAATATAAAATTGTCCTCCTCTGTATTGATTACCCTGCAGAGTTTAGTGTCATCTGCAAATATTGAGATTCTACTCTGTATGCCCCCGACAAGGTCATTAATAAATATATTAAATAGAAGCGGGCCCAACACTGACCCCTGTGGTACCCCACTGTTAACTGTGACCCATTCTGAGTGTGTTCCATTAATAACCACCCTTTGTTTCCTATCACTAAGCCAGTTCTTAACCCACTTACACATATTTTCCCCTATCCCCATTGCCCTCATTTTATGTATCAACCTTTTGTGTGGCACCGTATCAAAAGCTTTTGAAAAGTCCATATACACCACATCCACTGCATTTCCTTGGTCCAGTCCAGAACTTCTTCATAGAAGCTTATCAGATTAGTTTGACAGGAATGGTCCCTCGTAAAACCATGTTGATAATGGGTCATGAGGTTATTTTTCTTCAGATACTCCAGTATAGCATCTCTTAGAAAACCCTCAAGGATTTTACCCACAGTAGAGGTTAAGCTTACTGGCCTATAATTTCCAAGTTCAGTTTTTGTCCCCTTTTTGAATATTGGCACCACATTTGCTATACGCCAGTCCTGTGGTACAGACCCTGTTATTATGGAATCTTTAAATATTAAAAATAATGGTCTATCTATGACAGTACTTAATTCCTGCAGCACTCTGGGGTGTATCCCATCCGGGCCCGGGGATTTGTCAATTTTAGTGATTTTTAGACGATGCCGTACTTCCTCTTGGGTTAAGCAGGTGACATTTAATTGAGACTTTTTGTTATCACTGATCATATTGTCTGTCATGGGATTTTCTTGTGTAAATACTGTTGAAAAAAAGTCATTTAGCATATTGGCTTTTTCCTCATCCTCATCCACCATTTCACCCAGACTATTTTTAAAGGGGCCAACACCATCATTTTTTAGTTTCTTACTATTTATGTAGTTAAAAAATATTTTGGGATTCTTTTTACTTTCTCTGGCAATGAGTCTCTCTGTCTCAATCTTTGCTGCCTTGATTTGCTTTTTTACAAATGTTATTTAATTTTCTGTATTTATTTAATGCTTCATCACTACCTACTTGCTTTAATTCCCTAAATGCTTTCTTTTTGTCACATATTGCACTTCTTACCACTTTATTTAGCCATAGTGGTTTCCTCCTATTTCTAGCATCCTTATTCCCATAGGGTATATATTGTGCACAGGTCCTATTCAGGATGCTAATAAACATCTCCCATTTGTGTTGTGTACTTTTATGTCTCAGGACATCGTCCCAGTTTATTGCACTAAGATCATCTCTCAACCGTTGGAAATTTGCCTTCCTGAAGTTTAGTGTCCTTGTAGCCCCTCTACTACACGTCTTAGTAAAGGATACTTGAAAGCTTATTAAGTTATGATCACTATTACCCAAGTGACCTCCAACCCGTATATTTGATATGCGGTCCGGCCTGTTGGTTAATATTAGGTCCAGCAGTGCCCCCCTTCTTGTTGGGTCCTGAACCAGTTGTGAAAGGTAATTGTCTCTCATAGTTTTCAAAAACTTATTACCTTTGCTGGAACTGCAGGTTTCTGATCCCCAATGTATTTCAGGGTAGTTGAAGTCCCCCATAATAATGACTTCTCCCTGAGTCGCTGCTTCATCTATTTGCTTTATGAGGATATTCTCCTCCACTTCCATTATTGTTGGGGACTTATAACAAACCCCTATCAGTAATTTATTATTTTTTCCCCCTCCCCTTATCTCCACCCACAGGGACTCCACATTTCCATTAGGTTCACCTATATTATCATGCAGGATGGGTTTTAAGGATGATTTTACGTATAAACATACACCTCCTCCTCGTCTATTTGTACGGTCATTTCTGAACAGACAATAGCCCTGTAAATTAACAGCCCAGTCATGGCTCTCGTCCAGCCAAGTCTCCGAAATCCCCACCATGACATAATTATTTTCCAACAAAATCAATTCTAATTCCTCCATTTTGTTGGTGAGGCTTCTGGCATTAGTGAACATGCACTTTATGCATCTCTCTTTACCTCTATTCCTTCCTACTAGATTGACTGTTCTAACCCCACCCCCCATGCCACCCCCAATTTTATTACTTGTGCCCAGGTTACTGTTTACACTATCTTCCCCTCCTATACAATGAATACCCTCCCCCCCAATCCCTAGTTTAAACACTCCTCCAACCTTCTAGCCATTTTCTCCCCCAGCACAGCTGCACCCTCCCCATTGAGGTGCAGCCCGTCCCTAGCATAGAACCTGTAGCCAACAGAGAAGTCGGCCGGGTTCTCCAGGAACCCAAACCCCTCCTTCCTACATCAATTCCTGAGCTACTTATTTATCTCCCTAATCTCCCTTTGCCTCTCTGGTGTGGCACGTGGTACAGGCAGTATTTCAGAGAATACTACCTTGGAGGTCCTTGCCTTAATTTATGTATAAATATACAGAGGCCCCCCTGCTGGCACACGGCCCCCCCATCGTTATACAGAGGCCCCCTGCTGGCACACGGCCCCCCCTTTGGTTTACAGAGGCCCCCTGCCTCCGCATTGATTTCACCCTCCGATGTCCGCAGGCACCCGGGGTCCTCCATCCACTCTCCTCGCTGTATGCCGTGTTTGCTGAGAGCAGCGCCAAAGGGATGATGTCATCACTGCGCCCGGAGGTCACATGTAGAACCTGCCGGCATACAGCGAGGAGAGTGGACGGAGGACCCCGGGTGCCTGCGGACATCGGAGGATGAGATCAATGCGGAGGCAGGGGGCCTCTATATACCGAAAAGGGGGCCGTGTGCCAACAGTGGGGCTTCTGTATACCAATCATGGGGCCGTGTGCCAGCAGGGGGCCTCTGTATACTGATGGGGGTGCCGTGTGCCAGCAGGGGGGCCTTTGTATATTTATACATAAATTTAAATGGATAAAAACCACTGTTCCCAGATATTACATGTACAATTGTTCGACAGAATTCCTTTTTAAATAGGATTTTAGCAAAAATATCGATCTTGGTTTTACAAAAAATCCTTACGTGATGGAAAAAAATGGAGGTCATTTTCGTAATCAGCACACCAAATTACATAAAAATCTGTGAAAACTTCTCCTGTATTTTTTTCATCGCAGGCCTGTGTTATGATCATTCATTGGAGGTTTGTTAACCGGACCTAAAACCAGGCGATGATCGTATGTCCAACCTACAGCATCGATGTGTGAGACACCGTGATAACGATATTGTTAACGACTTCGCCTATTCAGATCTGAAGGACGTAGGCGATCAAACAACCGCAAGTATCGTTTACTTGTCGCGGAATTGTTGCTGCGTCGTTCTCTATATCAGTGCGTGTGACGTTTCACTAGCAATCATTGAATGTCGTTCAAGCGAACTAGGTCAAGTCGGATCGTTGATCGGATTGTTCAGATGTTTATGTGTGTGATGGGGCCTTAAAGCTAAACTAGAAAGTTGGTTAAAAAAAAAAGGTTTCTTGATATCATAATGTGACATGTGGCTCCACTATTTTTTTGGTTACCAGTCCAGAAACAGCAAGCAGTTATGGACTGCCACCCCTCCCACCCAGCTGCCTTGTTTTTACCTGGCTAGTAATCAAAATACAGGGGAGTCCTTTTTTTTAGATTATTTCTTGAAATAATTTTTAAAAAATTGATGTGTAGCTTTGCTGTATTTTTGGTTTCTAACCAGCTACAACAAGGTAGCTGGGGGGGGGGTTGAAATTTTTAGTGTGGGGAGGTCCAAGTGTTATGTTCCCCCACAGCTGCCGCCCAAAATTGCGCATTCATCAAAGTGTAATTTTCTGGTGCTGTACCCGACTCTTCCAGCTGCCATGTGGTGTTGGCAGACTGAGTAACAAAGAGGTTAATGCCAGCTTAATATTGCCAGCTGGCACTGAGCCCAAGGTTCATGATCTGCCAGTGTTAGACCCAGTAATTAGGAATCTCTAAGTAAACAGTAAATAATACACCAAACTGTGAAAAAATGTGTTTTTGTAAAAAGAACACAAATACAGCCCTTATTCTCAACCTTATTATTCCCACACAAACCTCCCACAGTCCTCTGCGATGTCCATTCCCGGAAGGGGCGGGTGGCAGCACTTACATGCCTGCTGTACCTGTGCTGGGGACCAAAAATACAGTAGAGCCCCATGTCATCAGTGCAAAATTCACACCAAATCTGCACTAAATAAGCAGATATTCACTGTGTGAACAGTGCTGCGCATTTGCTGACTATTTAGGAGCTAACATTGAAGTCTGATAGAGAAAATCGCAGCAAAATTTGCTACAAGAATTGATATGCTGCAGATTTTTCCACGGTAAGATGCGTCCCATTTCCGCCGCGCACAATACTTCCTATTTCCTATACACTTTGAAGGGAATGAGCTCAACTGCATACCGGTTTTTGTCAAAAAATGCTGAAAAAACACAGGAAAATTGCAACAAAAAAGCAGCGCTGGCACATAGCTTTAGAAAATAATCTACCGTAACTTGTTACGTGCTACATGACTGCAGACTGTAAAGAACTGAAGAAATAATAAATAAAAAAGGTTAAAAAAAATTAATGTTAAATGTTAATTTAAAGTATCTTGTAGCTTTGCTGCTCGCTGCGTGAAATTCACGGTTTATTGTCGTCAGTGTTCTGAAAACCAGGTTACCGTCTCCAGCTGGTTGACCTTGTTGTAGGTATAATTAGACCACCTTTTAACGCCTGCTGTGAGGTGTGACAAGACACTGTGTAACACCAGCATTTATTCAATGCGTCTAACACCGGTGCTGCAAATGGAGCTTTTCTTGGGTACAAAGAAAAAAAATGAATAATCAAACCATTTATGAATTACGAGCATTAGATATATGTGTATTCTTAGGGAAAAAAATGTATACACAGTAAATAAGTACACCTCTAACAATCTGCTGACCTGGGGACTGACAAAGTATTGGATTAGTTTTCATCGAAATTTTGGTTAACATCATTATCATTTTACTATTATTCAGATTATTGTCATTATTTTTTTTTTTAAGTTTCCAATGTCAGTCATGAGAGAATGTGTCAGATCGATAACGATGGACACATCACTCACGAGCACCAGCGATGCTCGCCGAGTAACGAATATCGCAAATACTGTACCATCCATGCGAATAACAAAGAGTAATAATTATACTAGCTCATCACTAATGTTGATGTGATATTGGACATATTGTCTTAGAAAGCGCTGGCAGCTTATTATTTTCAATCATAGTGATCTATAGAGATTCCAAAGAATATAGCTCATAAAAAAAACATGCAGTATGTTCCCAAATTATCATTATTTTTCTTACATGTAGCTTTATTTATTTATTTTTCTTGTTTGAGTTTTCAACTATTTTATCATATTTTTTCTCATTTTTATATACACGTTTTTTGTTGCTACTGGAAGAAACTCTATTGAATAAAAAAGAATATGTGTCTGTTTCTCACAATTATCCTAGTGAGGTATGTGGCAAATGCTACTGAAATACATTCTAAATTGTGTCCCCAAATCTGTTGCATTTGTTTTTGTAGGCGCCTCAAGGTACCTTTACACGCCGCCACTGTGCCTAGCAACAGGTATCAACCGTACGTGCACGCGCACGTTTTTGACGGTTGATACCGATCGCCGATGCCGCATGTACACGCCGCCATTGCTTTGTCAACTGAAGGTATCGTGGTGCCCCGGAGGTTCCGACAGATCCTTCGGATAACTGCCTGTTGAATCCCGTCGCCCCTTCACATGCCGCAATCAGTAGGGAAATGTGGGCGTACATCTTTCGCGCCGCAAGTACATAGGCATGACAGAGTTGTGTATTCCGTGACGCTAAAATGCTGATTGGACAACATAATAGCGTCATGATTGGGCAGCATCAGCGCAGGAAGGCTGAATGATACATGATGCCTTTCCAATTGTTTAGTGTGAATGGACAGCTCTTTAAATATGGCGCCCTGTGAAGGGACAGCCAATGGTTACACAGTAGCCCCCACCAATGATCGCTGATGGGGCACGGTGTCCATGAGGCTGCGGCACGCCCCTGGGAATTCACTAGGCGACGGTGATTCAATCCATGTGCCTCGTTTAGACGCCACCACTACCATGGCATTTGTGCCTTTGTGTTGCCTTGGGTTTTTGAACACGGCTCAGAAACAGGTATCCAAGTCAACTGCAGGAAACCCGATAACATTCCCTATTTACACGCTGCCATTTCGTAGCAATTTCAAGGCAACAGGCACAAAAATCCCCATTGCCAGGAAGTTGCTACCACGCAGCGGTGGCGTGTAAAGGTACCTTTAGAGGAAATTGGCAATAGCTCTCTTGTTTTTTTTTAATTTTAATTCTTTTTCTTGATTTTTTTTATTTACTGCATATTTTGTGACCTTCTGGGATCTTTTACACATTCACATTCAGTGGTGTGAAAAAATAATTGCCCCTTTCTTGATTTCTTATTCTTTTTCACGTTTGTCATATTTAAATGTTTCAAATCACCAAACAAATTTATATATTAGACAAAGATAACACAAGAAAACACAAAATGCAATTTATAAATGAAGGTCTTTATAAGGAAAAAGAAATCCAAACCTACAGGGCCCTGTGTGAAAAAGTGTTTGTCCCCTAAACCTAATAACTGGTTGGGCCACCATTAGCAACAACAACTACAATCATCAATTTGTAATAACTGGCAATGAGTCTTTTACAGCACTATGGAGGAATTTTGGCCACTTATCTTGCAGAAATATTTTAATTCGGCCACATTGGAGGGTTTTCGAGCAAAAACCGCCTTTTTAACGTCATGTCACAGCTTCTCAATAAATGTCTCAGCCACTCCAAAGTCTTAGTTTTGTTTTTCTTAAGCCATTCAGAGGTGGACTTGCTGCTTTGGCTCATTGTCCTGCTGCATAACCCAAATGTGCTTTAGCTTGAGGGCAAGAACAGATGGCCGAATGAGTTGTCACTGTGATCTTGGGGTAATTTTGATTGGCCGATCACTCCTGGAAGGAGTGTTCCATGTTTTCACCATTTGTGGATAATGGCTCTCAATGTGGATTGCTGGAGTCTCAAATCTTTAGAAATTGTTTTCAAACCTTTTCCAGACAGATAGATCTCAATTACTTTGTTTCTCATTTATTCCTATATATCCTTGGATTGCGGCATGATGTCTAGTCTTTCAGGATCTTTTGGTCTACTTCACTTTGTCAGGCTGGTCCTATTTAAGTGATTTCTTAATTGAGAACAGGTGTGCCAGTAATCAAGCCTGGGTGTGGCTAGGGAAATTGAACTCAGCTTCCCAAAGATGTGATATGATGTGATAAACCACAGTCTATGGGCTATGGAAGTGTAAAGAGACACCACATCAAAAGATACTAAAATTACCCATTGGTCTAGATCAGTCTCCTTCAATTTTTTTAAAAAAAATTCATCTTTGTCTCTTATATACGATTTTGCTGTGGTAGCGAATGGGCTCATTATTTTGTCCAAGAATACCCCTATGTTTCTAAAAATAGACCCTACTCCCGCCACTATGGGTCTTCCAAGGGGGGGGGTTTCAAGTGTTTTGTGTATCTTTGGGGTAAAATATAAAACTTTACACTTCCATAGACCATCAAAAAGGTATTGATGCAGCTTCTAGTAAACTAAAAAATACAGTATATAGTGAACCAACTAAATAATTTATCATTGACCTCCTGGAGATAGTTTTAAAACAAAATTATTTTCTTTTTGGGGATACATTTTTCCTGCACCTTGTCGGAACTGCGATGGGCGCAAGGATGGCGTGCGTGTACGCAAATACAGTGATGGCAGTCTTGGAAGAAGAATGTACGGTATCTATGTATCCCACCACTTCAACAAAGTAGTGAAGTGGTGGAGATATATAGATGATACTTTCGTGATATGGAAAGGTACAGAAAGGGAGTTGAAAGAATTCTTTGACTTCCTGATCACTATAGATAGAACAATTAAATTTACTGAAGTGCATTCAGACAATGAAATTGGATTGAAACAGATTTTCTACAACTCTTTATGTAAAGCAAACAGACAAGAACAAACTTTAGCATTTTAATAGCCACCACCCAATAGCCCTAAAAAAAGCTATCCCTATAGGACAAATCCAAAGAATAAAAATGATAGTTAGTGATGATGGAGAATTAAAGTTTAAAACTAATATACGTGTTGGATAAATTAATAGAAAGGGGATATCCTAAGAGATTGCTAAAAGAACATAAGGATAAGATATTGAATAATAAAGGAACAACACAACATCAGAATAGGACAGATAAAGGATCCCTTTGGTATAACATATAGTGAGGAAGCACCAGAGATAGCGAAAATTGTGAAATATCACTGGCACATACTAACTGATTGCCTACCAGAAATAGAAGAATTTAGGTGTAAACCTTTAATGGCTTTTAGAAAAAAGAAAAACTTGAAGGATAAATTAGTGTGCTCTGATTTTGGCCCAATAAGAACTAGCCGTCAAACCACTTTGACTTCTGGAAATAGACTAGGATGTTACCCGTGTGTCTCATGTGTTAGCTGCTCATATATGTTAAGAGGGGCAACTTTTTCACATCAGGGAGTGCAGTATAATATCGAACATTTTTGACATGTAACAGTGATTACGTTGTATATCTATTGGAGTGCCCCTGCGGTTTGAAATATGTAGGTGAGACAACATTGGAGTTTAAAACTGGGTTACACAACATCGTTACACAATAAGGAAAAAGAAAAGTGATCTCCCCGTTCAAAAACATTTCCTAGACAAAAAACATTCTAAAATTCAGAATAATCGATGCAGTCCCCCCAATGAGAAGAGGAGGTGATAGGATGAGGATGCTGAAAATAAAAGAGCTAGAATGGATCTATAAATGAAATACATTAAAACCTGAAGGGATGAATGTAGACTATAGATTAAGCGAAGCGTTGTAGATATGTAAGATGTTTGTGCGATCAAGAAAAAAAGATTCTAATAAATATATACAAAGAGTAACCATTTAACAATAACTTTGGGAAACGTAAATTGGATATATTTGTAGTATTAATTACTACGCACTAGTCACGATAAGAGTATAATGAGTTTTTAACACGTTTTATTGTATTAATAATATATATTATATTTCCCTTTTGTTTGAATATTATAGTGAACGGGACAATGCAAAGGTGAAAAAAAGTTGCAATGAAAAAATGATAACAGCCAATAGAACCAGCAGTGGGGAAAGTCAACTACAACACCCATTATGCCATTAAAATACAACATATCCATTATTTTTAATATACACTAAAATTTATTACATATATATAACATAACTTATGATAAGTAGCACGTTTATTATTTGATCACGTTTATTAATTGATCACCGTAATATTTTCATTCATATAAGTCACTATATGCACTTTATCAGACAAAAGTGTTTTGTAGTCACATTTGGAGCGCTACATGCAGTGACCAATAGTCCAGATGTACACAAACCTTTTTATTATTAATAAAGTTAGCCACTATGTGTTTCAATGGCGTACCGCCGTCTTCCTCAGGTGAAGTTCATACCAAACAGTGAAGATGACATCATATATATATATATATATATATATATGGGCCAATTACATGCAAGCAATTCCATGATGTCATTTAACCCTATATTCACTAGTATAATATGAATGGACTGATTAGTGCACTTTCCTCCCTTAATATCATTTAACAGCATACCTGAATATCACAAAAAATATATATCTCAAAGCCAACATTTTGCGTGTATAATTAAAAACAAGACAATTAATTATAAACTGTTCTCCAGTTGTTTGTGATTGGAATGTTAAGGCTCCATCTACTATTGTACTGCAACATAAACATCTTGGGGTTCTGCAGGCATAACATCCTGTAGGACAAAGTGCCGTTGTGACTGCGCTGCCATCAAAAGGATCACCAGAGACAAGAAACAATCTGGGCTGAATTGTGTCTTTATTCTTCCGACGCGTTTCGGAACCTTCACCTGGCTCCTTCCTCAGGGACAGTTGCATCGGCTCATCCTCCTTATTGTAATTTTTAAAATGAAAATATATATTTTTTCTTTGCTGAAAATACAAGAAAATGTGTCTTCCTTACTTTTATGCCTACTTCTTCTACTTGTGTAACTGTACACAATAACAGTAATTTTGACCACAGGCGCCCACATTTTTGCATGCCACTATACATATATATATGTATGTATATATATATATATATATATATACATACACATACACAGTATATATATATATGACACGCCCACTCCAGGGCTGGGGATACTCAGGAACCGGGCAGCTTGTTGTTCTTCACTTCTCAGTTCTTTTCACAGGGACAGACGGGGGCCGAGACCCAGTTCTGTGAGCCTGGCGGTGTCATTTTTAATAAACAGAGGTAGATGACGGGGGATGACTAGGGAAAGGGGTATTCATGACGCAACCTGAGGTATGAGGCCGCTGCTGCTTCAGAACATCTGGGGACGGTGACTGGCAGCTTGGATGGTTCCGCTCCCCGCAGGTGGAGTGCGGTCCCAAGGACAGTAGGATGGAGGAGTCAGTGCGCACCTTGGCAGATGTTCATTTGGTCATCGGCACCCCAGTGTCTCATGCAGCCTTTGTGGCTAGTGGTCGCGGCCAAAGAAAATCTCAACACCACAACTGGAGTTCTGCTACATTTACTCAGTTGTTTCAGCATGGCCGCCGGATACGTCCCTTTCCAACCTACCGGTTAAGTGTTTTCTCCATAACCGGGTCAGTTCAGTCAAGTCTCAGTTGGTGTCCCTTCCTCTCTCACTAAGTGTTTCTGTCTCTGGTGGTTCCTTCACGCTATAAGCTCATCTCGCCGCTCCTCACTTAGCGCATCCTCAGCACAGAGCTCAGGTACTGACAGCCGCAGGTGCTCTGTTGTACAGTGTGTCTTCAGAATCTGTGTCATTATCTTCCTGACAAAGGGGCCACAGTATCCCGACAGCTTGCTATGGTTACCATCTTTTCAGTTAGCCATTAAAAGGTATCAACCACTGAAGACTCTCAGATTCTAATATTTTTCTATACATTTATATACATACCACAAAAAAAGAAAACAGACCAGCGGCAGTCACCATAGTTGAATCTTCTGTTTATTTGATGATTCCGACAAAGTTACATGAGGAGATCGTGCTGTAGGGGAGGTGCAGGGACGTCAGGTGGATGACGGTGACTGTTTCGCAGCGGACAGCTGCTTCAACTGGTCCTGAGTCAGGACCAGTTTCGCAGCTGTCAGACTCATGTACTTGGTCGAATCATCAAATAAACAGATCAATTCAACTATGGTGAGTGCCGCTGGTCTGTTTTCTTTTTTTGTGATATAATTACACTTACCATAGCGAGCACCACCTGATATTGTGCTATCAATCATTTGGACTGATTCTTACCACAGATAGTGCCCGGTTCTCTTAACCTCTGTGCTTAGAATTTATATACATACATATATATTTACATATATAAAAATGACAAAAATTAAAAAAGGGGCAGCACAAATATAAAACCAATATTGGGTGCAAAGCAACCCTGCAGGAAGTGTCCACAAGATATTCAAACCATAAAAAAGCAGGCAGCACTCCACCTTAAAAGGTGCAGTCTATGGATTTTAATGATCCCGTCTTTCTCAAGCCTTTCCACTACACAGCTGATCATCTAATAAAGAAGTTCCCACCTCATGAACGTTTTTCCTATAAACATGTGTATACGTGTATGTGGTGTAATGTGAGTGTTAATATACTTGCCTACACCAGTATCCAGCACCGTTCTGCTTTTCTTTTGGGTGATGTGACCGCTCTTTAGGCCCTCCAGGTCACACTGCGCTGTGTGTGACCTGGATGTGGCTTTTACAATTAAAGTTTCTCAATCATCAGAACAAGTCTTCACAGTCTTTGCTGTAAAAGAGACCCCTGGCTCACACATAGAGTGATCATAGAGTGATCCAGAGAGTCTATCTGGACAGTAGGTGAGTATATTAGCAAATATTCACTACACTACATACACATAGGCACAGATTTGGGAAGAAACAGTTAATGGGGGACATCTTTAAGATATATCTCTTGATCCCTTACAGGACCCAGTGATCACATGACGACTTGGATAGGAGGAGGAAGAGATGTTGGTTAGTGATGATTGAGTAGCGAAATATTCGCACTCGCTATACTAGTAATGAGTAGTTTTTACTACCCGCATATTCGACTGAATAGTGAGTTTAATGCTAGTCAATTAATGATTGGCTCCGTCCACGCACATCCGGCTATAAAACGAATCATTCCGGGACTGGGCAGGAGGGTGGGCCTTTTAACCATTTCAATGCCTAAAACACCTTGCTGTGCCCCCCAGAGAGCCTAACATTGAAAGTGTTTCTCGCTGGGGGCCGACTTCCTTTGTGTACTGAAGGGAGATGGCAATTTGTGTCAGATCGATAACGATCGACTCATCACTCACGAGCACCAGCGATACTCGCCGAGTAACCAGTATCACGAATACCGTACTATCCGAGCTCGTAGTAAATAGTAACGATTACACTCGCTCATCACTAATGATGGTGCTTCCTATATTGTATATACAGAGTTCATTCAACAATAAGTATATACCAATAAGAAAGGAAGAGATGGTTATAAACCACCTGTGCCTTCTTTATGTGGAGGCCGGATGTCTCTAACAGCCAGTTGCCCACCTCCACAACTCCATGATCTCCGTTCAGCTGTTGACAATGCAATGATGTTCTAATAAATCCTTGCTGATATCATTTGCAGGCCGGTCCAAAATTTTAAGACTTTGGGTGGTCTTAAAGTAGGAAATTAAAAATGAAAAGGGATGAATTAAAGAAAGCAACGCCAACTAAGAAAAAAACTATAACAGTCAACTTTATAGATATCAATAGAAAACAACCCACAACCATAGGGTCAATATGTCAATTCAAAGCATAGTGAAGCTTCTTGGATTTTCTTAACAAAGGTTTACTTTCCTTTCTATCACGGTCACCTATCAGTAAATAATACAGTGTATGATTCCATTGATGTCTTGGAATGAATAGTCTAAAAACCTGAGTTCACGGTTGTGTTCACCTCATCCGAAACCTTGCAGGCTTTATTTAACGTCCTTCTATTTTTTTCCCCTCTAATTATTTACTAAAATTGAAATCCTTATTGTTTACAACTCGAGGTCATTGAGATTCTGCGATGGACAGATATAGCTCGTTTACACCAGTGTCAAGATCTTAAAATGAGTTTGTATGACCAAATGCACAATTACCATTGAACTGTGAAGGCTGGCGGCTGATGACATTCCAAGCATTTTGTGAAGAAATTGTATTGTTCTCACACGTTTATTGTGTATTTTGTATTGTAGAAGAAGTTCAAAAGTTCGAGTTCTAAGTGTAGAAAAAAATATGAATTGTAACACCTTAGGGTTATAACTGTCTATGGTGTCAATCTCATTGCTTTGTGTCAGCATTAAATTGCACTAAATTTTCTAGACACCAGTGAATGCTAATGGAAAAGGTAACATTTTTCAAAATAGTTCCTTATAGATTATTTAAGTTTTACATTAAAACTAATGCTTTGCCAATGCAATTAGTGAATTTAGGACTAGTAGTTTAGAAGACAAGGAGATAATAATATTCTTTATTTCTATAGCGTCAACCCATCCGCAGCGCTTTACAATTCAGAGGGGACATGTACACTCATAAGTAACAACTATAAAAAATACAACACAATAATTAAAGCAAAGAAAAATTAAAGTTGACCCTGCTCATAAGAGCTTACAATCTACAATGACACAAAGTACAGGTGCATATTTACAATGATGGTCCAGTCATCTTGGAGAAATAGGGGATGGTAAGGGCTGCATGACTGGCCACCAGCCAATCTGTGTAGACCTTTTGGGTTTGGTGGAGCTTGATGGAGAATTATGTTCAGAGAAATCGTGAATTGGCTAGATATAATGGGATTTGATTAGAGGATGTAATAGGCCACCTTAACAAGATGTGTTTTTAGGGTGTACCTAAAGCTGTATAAGTTTCTTGGGGAAGATCGTTCCAGAAAATTGGTACAGCTCGGGAGAAGTCTTGGAGCTGAGAGTGAGAGGTTTAGATTAGTGGGGATGTTATTCGAAGGTTGCTTGTAGACCGTAGAGAATGGGTAGGATGATAGACAGAGATGAGGGAGAAGATGTAGGGAGGTGCTATGCTGTGAGAATGGAAATTAGTCGAAGCTCGCTTGTAAAACGTAGAGAACGGTAGGGTAGACATCCAACCCATCAATGGTAGTCACTTAGTCAATGTTAACAAAAACTGCCTGCCTAATATCTTTCAATGTTTTTGAAGACACATATAAGCTGGCCAGCATTATTCAACCGATCGCACACGATTCCACCATACTCCTGAACTCCCGATTTGGCAGAACATGCTTTCAATAGGGAGACAGGAGATACATTTAGAAAATCAGGTGTTGAAATACCAACTGTAAGGTAGATGGTTTCTGCTACCAAGAATGTTGGGTTTGGCATACTTTCATAAAATATGGAGATTTTTTAAGGGACTTCCCTCTATAACAGGGGTAGGGAACTTCGGGACTTGAGAGTGTAGGTCTTCAGGATTTCCTTAGTATTTGACAGTTGGAATCACCACCAGTGCAGGAGATTAAATTACCAACTGTTAAATACTAAGGAAATCCTGAAAATATGACCTGTGTGCGGCTCTCGAGGCCTGGAGTTCCCTAACCCTGCTCTATAAGTCAATTATATATAAGTGTCTCAATTCTGGCGGGCTTAGTCCTAACAATGAATTTACAAAGACGGCACTACTGGTAGAGGGACCAAAAGGGGAAGGACATTTTAAAAGGAATTGTCCCTAGTAAATAACCCATTTAAGAAAAATCAAGTATCCTTGATATTTTGGGCTGAAACATAAAAACTAGACAAGAAATATCTAAAGGGTGTATACCCATTGGCAACAATTTGAAATGTTACACTTGAAAAATAAAAAATTTGCTTTTAACCCTTATTACAATTCTCTCCTATGAAGCTCAATTGTTGGAGGCTACACACAAATTCTGCAGATAGTCTGACCCTACATTATTCATTCCATCTCTTTTTGACTATTTGAATTAAATTTGTCTATATATGTTTAAAGTGAATCTGTCAGGTGAAAAAACACTATTAACCTGCAGATACGGGGTTAATCTGCTGGTTAATAACATTTGAAACGTTCCCAGTGCCTGCACATCGAACCTCGCTGCTAGGAATAAAAGAGCCTTATTTCTCCCGGCAGCATTGCGGTTTCAGCCTTGGGGAGGGCTTCAGCGTTTCAGTCACTGTTCAGTCTATGGAGAGCAGCAGCTGTAACTGCCCCCTGCACTGACTGACACAGGGGCGGACCTACTGTGGTGCAGCTGGTCCAGCTGCACCAGGGACCCGACCGGCTAGGGGGCCCCTCAAGCCTGCAGTGGGGGCCCCCAGCCGACCCCGGTAACCCGATGTCAGAGGAGAGGAGGGTCAGGCAAGGGAAGCAGGAAGCTTCCTGCTTCCCTTGCCTTATCCCGCCCCTCCACTCCTCTGCACCACTGCTGCCCCGTCTCCCAGGAATGCACACATTTGGCGCGGCTCAGCGCAGGTAGGAGAGCCGCATCACCAATAACCGCCCCAACCCCCCTCCGCTCCTCACCGATGGCCGCCAGCACCCCCCCGCTCCTCACCATGGCTGCACCAGGGCCGCCACTGGACTGACAGCAGGTTCCAATGCAGAATGGGTGTCAGTCAGTGCAGAGGGGGCATGGTTACAACCACCACACTCCATACACAGAGCGGTGACTGAACCAGTTCTGGTGCTGCCGCAATGACTGAAACCTGATCACTTTCGGGCAGGTTTCAAACGCTATTAACATGCAGATTAGCCCTATATCCCTTTAAAGGAAAAACCAGGTAAGGGGAAAACAACTCGGCACTCCAGGTCCTTCATTATGTTCAACTGTTATTTTTAACAGTAAAAACATCAGGGAGAACTACAGACTGTTTTTACCATTAAAAATAAAAGTTGGAGATAATGAAGGACCTGTTTTCCCCTAAGGGCCCTTTCACATCAGCGTTTTTTTAAAATCGCGGCAGATGCGGTGAAAAAGCCGCATCTGCCGCGATTACCACATACCGGCTGCACTTGCGGCGCGGTTGCGGTAAACGGCATACAAGGTATAGGCGGACTTGCGGCAGGTGCGGCAAGTGCGGTTTTGGCACTTGCGGCAGGTGCGGCCGCGAAAAAAAACACGGCTGACAGCATTTTTTTTTCGCGGACGCACCTGCCGCAAGTGCCAAAACCGCACTTGCCGCACCTGCCGCACCTTTACCGCAAGCCCCATAGACATTGCATGGGTCTTGCCGCAAGTGTGCCGCAAGTGTCACGGTTATGCGTTAAACGCGGCAGATGCGGTTTTTTTCACCGCATCTGCCGAGAATTTAAAAAAACGCTAATGTGAAAGGACCCTTACCTGGTTGATCTTTGTAGCTGGACTACATGCTGGCACCAAGAAATCCCCTGTGCCATTGGAAGAAACCCTCGCAGGTGTAAGTAGTGCCTGGGGCACCTTTCCTATTTTCATATCCCTTTAAAGGAAACCTAACAGCTGATACATGCCGACTAATCTGTGGACTGGTTGTATTATACCAGCCAAGTATGCTTGACTCGGAAATGCAGCAGTATTTCAGAGAAAAATATACTTTCTTAGTTGATGGGACCTGAGATGCACTGAAGGCGACTTGGACAGTCAGATCCCTGGCGACTTCTCCTTACCCACTGGCCTGAACTGATAGGTCTCTGACTATAGTCGTACATAAACAGAGTCCTGTCAGTCACTGTCAGCAGGTGGGTAGAAGTCGCTGAGGACCCGCCTGTCTGACCAGTCTACAGCGGGCTGGTCCTCGGCCAGCCATTAAAATATGTTTTTCTTTGAAACATAGCAGCGTTTCAGTGACAATCACTCCTGGCTGGGATAATATAGCCAATGGCTTATACATGGTGCCCACAGTTTTGGCAGCATGTATCAGCTGTCAAGTTGCTTTTAAGTGCCTACTTGTCTCCACGAAAAGCAGAGAATCCAAGTTGACTTTAATTAATAAAGTAAATAAAAGGTTCTGGCAGGTTCTGGCAGTGGCTTATCTTTTATGGAGAAAAATAGATTTGGCATATTGAGATCCAACATGCCTGATCCTCCCATTAGTGGCCATTCTGGAGGCCCCTATATACATGGCAAGTCCTGCTAAAATATAAGACAAATTTAGGATCAGACTACAAAGTAGTCAGTGATCATACAGGCATAAATATATGACCCGCCCTAGGGCCTTGGGGTACCTGGTCCCTGGCGTTGTAGTTCACAGGGGATGTCACGGGGCCTGTTGCCTGGTCCCATGGCCCTGGTGGTCGCTTTAAAA
Source organism: Allobates femoralis (assembly GCA_033576535.1). Classification (NCBI taxonomy): domain Eukaryota; kingdom Metazoa; phylum Chordata; class Amphibia; order Anura; family Aromobatidae; genus Allobates; species Allobates femoralis. Next base: position 579,103,546 of record JARQOC010000001.1, read on the forward strand.
AGGGGGTATAAAGTCAATGGAATTAAAATAAAGGATGATTCGTGATGCCACATACCGTTCCGGTAATGTTACCAATGCTGCTGGACAGACCTCCATGGTGGTGGTGGAGAAGCAAGATGGTGACGCTGCCTGTAGGTGGAGCAGGATTCCCGGGGCAGTAGCGGAAGTTATGGTTGCAGACAGTCTATGAAGGGAACAGGATCAGGGGCCTCAATAACAGTCACACACGCAGGGTTGTTGTTTCCGTACCTTTACTGATGTGATGAGCAGGGTGAAGTCCAGGGTACAGTCCGGGTGGTCTGGGAGCAGTTCAGGATCTCCACATTTGATGAGTTATGAGGCCTCCCTGTTATGCAGTGTGTGCATTAGTCCTGGGCTGTCTGAAGCTATGCCCTGACCCTCTCCTGTGTCCTCACTTGTATGGCAGGCGGTGAGAGCCCTGCTGCGGGGCACCGCTATATTCGCTGCAGTTCTGGGCTCTGCTGGGTGACTGTGCCTCAAATGCTGCTGCGCCAGGAGCCTTGAAGTCTCCCTGGCCTCTCGTCTTTACTGCGGGGCTGACTGGACCCTTGCAGTCTTGGACTCTGGTGTCCGGGTTGTCGACGTTGCTCTTCTGGGGCGAACCAGTATGACTCCACTTCCCCTGGCTAACTCGCCTCGGCTCTGACCCTCACTCTTGGGCCCCTCACGCTGGTCAGGCTCTCTCACTGCCACGGGCCTAGCGCAGCACTGTTCACCAGGATGTCTTCCTCAGTACTGCTCCGTACTGAACTGCCTAACTCCGCCCCCAGGCCTGAATTTATAAGGGACCTTGGCTGTCGGCAAGTAGAGCTCCCCCTTCAGGACTGGGGTGGAAGGTGTCGTGCGTAAGCTTACCTGATGTGGAAATCCTTCCCTGCTCCAGGTGTTCCTGTGGCAACCGAACCGTGGAGTGCCACATATACAAAGGAGCAGAATAATATTTTTTACTCAAAAACTTTGCAAACATGCCTCATTTCTTAGTTTATATGTATCTAAGAAATACTAAATTATGCATTTCCTTTTTTTCATTAGCAGAAAATAAATATTAGAAATTGAAATTGTAATGTAAACTTAAAAAAAGGTTTAAAAACTAGAATGACCTTTTCTTGCCACCAAACCTTCCAGTCTTCACCCTGGATGGTTTACACTTCCTTCCTTATGACCAAAGGGTAGACCCCTGCAGCTCGCACTAATCCTGGATACCACATTCCTAGCACATGTATTCACACATAACCCTTTGTCCTTTTAACCGACTCTCTGCATTTCTGACTTACTTTTCAAAGAGGATTACCATACAGTGATACCATAAAATGTGCATGTATACTCATAAGGAGTTTAATGAAATCTTTGCCAGCTCCACAGGTAGAACAAATCAAGCTCTAATAATCACCTGACTTCAAATTTTAGTTAGAGGAGAAATGCGTTGAGACGTAGTATGGGGCATTGCAATGCACTTATGAACTTGGCTAATATTTCTTCAGGGGTAGTTTCTAGGGGTTATCATGTTGCATTCCAAAGGATGTGTACGCCACCTGCTTTCTGAAGGCAGCCGCCATCACTCGTAACACAGACTTTACGAGAATGACTTCCATGAAAGTCCTAATCCATGATGGATGAAATGGGTAATGCAATGTTATAGCAATAAGGATTAAAACCCCAATGTCTGTGAACTGTGGACTCCATGGGCTTTATGCAAAGATGGAGATATTTAACCCTTTCATGAAATAGTGATTTTCCATTTTTTATTTTATTTTTTCCTCAACCTTCTTGTAACAGACATAACTTTTTCATTTTTCCATCCATGTAGCTGTATGAAGGCTTGGTTTTTGCCGTAAGTCTAATGGTGGGTTTACACGCTCCAACGTCGGTCCGATATTGGATCCGACGGCGCGGGAGCGCGCTTTTTCTGGCCGGATTTCAAAGAATCGCATCGGAGGTTTACACAGCGTGATATCGGGATACAACGTCTCTACGATGTGTACGCCCCCCTTGTACGGCCGACCCAGGAACAACCATTTAACATGGGAGTGAATGGGGGACGTTGTACTGCACATCGTAATTGGGCTGTCACACAGCACGATCCGGCTCCCACCTGCATCCGATATCCGGCGGTTGAATAGCACGCTAATTAGATCCCCGATATCGGTTTGACATCGTTCGTGCATCGTATTGGTCATTTACACCATACAACGCACGAACGATATCGGGTCCAACACACGAACCATGTGACTTTTGGTCGGAGTTGGACGCTGATATCGGGACGTGTAAACCCACCATTTGTGCCCACTGTGCATTTTTTTTCTTTTGCTGCGTTTCTGCACCAAAAATGCAACACCTACAGTTTTGTAAGGAAAGTCAATGTGATTTTACATAAGCTGTACCCACGTGTGTTTTTGGTACAGAAATCGCCAGCGTTTTTTTTTTATGTCCCTGCAATGAACTTGTCCGTTTTTAGGCTGCATTTTTGCCATACACTCTATTCTAACCCCCAAAAAAGCATCAAAAACGTATGGGTATTTACACAGTCTACTTGTGGTGCTTTTTTCCTGCTATTTCCAAAACAAAAGCATTGCAATACTCACCCTCCCCAGCCATCTCACGGCGATCCCCCGGTGATCCCCAGTGATTCCTCTTCCTTGCAGTGGTGGGAGATATCTTTATCTATCTGCCAGGACCTTTTTCACCATGTGACAGGCTGTCACATGGTACACAGGATCTTACAGATAGATAAAGATATCTCCCACCACTGCAAGGAGGAAGAATCACCGGGGATCACTGCGGGATCGCAGGGGAGGGTGAGAAAGTGTCTGTGTGTCTATCTGTGTCTGTATGTGTCTGTCTGTGTCTGTGTGTGTTTGTGTGTCCCTTTATATGTGATGCAATTGTATGTGCACAAACACAGTACATATGTAGTACATATGTAGCACATACACAATAGGTTTGCGCTGCTTTTGTTTATAGACAGCTGCGGTTGTACAGCTGACAAATGTAGTCCAAACGCAGCCAAAAAAATACACACAGTGGGCACAAGAGTTGTACTTTTGAATGACACCATTCAATCTACCGCATTGTGTACTATAAAAAAGGAGAAAAAATCCAAGGGTGTTGAAATTGCAAAAAAAAGGGCAATTTCACAATAGTTTTTTGATTATTTTATTTACCAAGTTCACTGTACAGTTGAACTGACCTAACAGTATGATTCTCCAGGTCAGTACAAGTACACAGACATCAAACATGTATATACAGGGTGGGCCATTTATATGGATGCACCTAAATAAAATGTTTTCAGATGAGTGGTGACCATGGTGGCCATTTTGAAGTTGGCCATTTTGGATCCAACTTTATTTTTTTCAATGGGAAGAGGGTCATGTGACACATCAAACTTATTGAGAATTTCATAAGAAAAAACAATGGTGTGCTTGGTTTTAACGTAACTTTATTCTTTCATCAGTTCATCAGTTATTTACAAGTATATGACCACTATAAAATGTGTTCAAAGTGCTGCCCATTGTGTTGGATTGTCAATGCAACCCTCTTCTCCCACTCTTGTGACTCACCCAGGGGTTTGTGGTACTCGGATCCAGGTGTAGCTACTTGATCCTGTCACCGGTGGTCGCTGAAAAGTGTTGAAGTAAAAATAATAAAGGTGTATTGTTCGTGATGCCACCTGCAGTTTCTGATGATGACACCAGCACTACTTCAGACCTCTGGGGATGGTGTTATTGTAGCTAGTTGGTATTGCTCCCTGCAGGTAGAGCAGTGTCCCCAGGGAAGTGATGCTGTATTAACTGGAAGGCAGCTCTGCAGGTGAGAAGCTGTCTGATTCCCTCACAGTGGGAAAGAACGACACACCACACATAGCTGACTCTCTGCATGGGTTTACTGGTCACGTTCAAGTTCAACAACAGGTCTACAGTCACAGGTAGCTGGCCTGGGAAGTGACCAATGACTGTGGTGTTCGTCTGTGGCTCTCAAGATCTTTCTCTTGGTTTCACCCTCTGTCCTTCCTAGCGTTGAAGTCTGGCCTGCGTGGAGCCCAACCTGACCTCCTACTCTCTCCTCTGTAACTCTACGCTCGTGTAGGAACCTTCTCCGGATTGCCGCACGTCTGGGGATTTTCCGCGGGTCCTGGCTCCTTGTTGGGCTACTGTTACAGGTGACTGGGAGAACGAAGATTCCTCGGTCTGACCGGTATTGACGGCCAGGGGCTGACTGGCGACGCAAACCCTGGGTGGCAAAATTTTTCCGCCAGCCCTCGGGGGGAAAGGGGTGCTGTCGGAAATACTCGGTGCCCCATCTCAGTCCCTCCGGCCAGGCCCGTATTTGGAGCTCCTGCTGCCCTAGGCACTGTCAGCGGTGCGCCCCCCCATCGCACCACGCCCCCCTGCATACAGAGGAGGAGTAGCTAAAAGGAGCCTAGAGGTTCCCAATATGGTTGGAGTAGATGGTTGCTAGATGACCGTCACCATGTCACATCAGCAAGGAGGTGGCAGTCATGTTTTGTGTCGTAATCATGTGGAGAGAGCTAGTTTGCCCCTATAGGGTCCATGAAGGCGTGAAAAGGACCACGGCAAAATATATATACTTTTAGACTGACCACTTTTTTCTTCGTACAAAATCATCCCCATGCATGACAATGCACCATCTCTTGGTACAGAGCATAGCCCTGAGTAATTGGCTGCTATGGACATAAAAGTAGAGAAAAGCATGGTGTGGCTACCAGTCTCCCCTGATCTCAGCCCTATTGAGAAACATGGAAGTACCATTAAGCAAAAAAAAATCTAAGATGCTGTAAGACCTTAACCATCAAACCAGCAGCTCTGGGAGTCAATTCTGACATCCTGCAAACAAATGCAATCAGAAAACATCCAAAACCTGACAAGTGCAATAAATGCAATATTTGTGAAGGTGATATCAAAGAAAGGCGATATACAATATGAGACATACTGGTAGGATGTTTTCATTGTGAGCCCCAATGGGGACAGTGTTGATGATGTATGTAAAGTACTGTGGAGTTCATAGTGTAATATAAGTGCAAAACATATTATTCTTAATATTATGTCACAATACCAGGATCTGAGGATCTTCTATTTGGAGGTCAGGGGCTCTCTGATGCCATGTCGCTGCCTGTCTCGCTGTCTTCCTCTTTTCACACTGCAGTGCGGTGGACAAGAGAGCATTAACTGGTTAATAACGAGACGTATGGTGTGTACTAACTGGGCCATACACCCTCCCCATACCATGTCCAGCAGACATTGTAGTATTACTATATGGATTTTATTATTAGGGCACGGACACACTGGCGTGAAACTCGGAAAAAGTGCAATGTGTGATTTTATCGCAGTGCAGTCAGTTAATCAATGTCTGAAACACATTGGCGAGTGTCGGACACTTTTTTCTCATCCAGATTCTGGATGGGAAAAAAGTCACAACATGCTGCGACAGTCTGCGATTCATGTGTGAGACTCGCCAGTGCAAGTCTATGAGTCCAACAAAATGATGGACCGCACACTGACAGCACACGGACCATCCGAGAGGCATCTGTTTTTTTTCATTATCATTCTTCAGCTGAGACAACTGTAAAATGCTCCTGTAAATGATTCTACAGTAATAGCTGCTGAGAAACAAAACAGATTGCACACGGATGTGATCTAAGAAAACTGTTGGACACTCGCACAGCATTTGGATGTCCCAGTGGCCAGCTACACAGACAGCCTGCCACAGCCACACACAGAGCCACAGCCACACAAAAACAGTCAGCCACATAGACAGCCAGCCACATAGACAGCTACACAGACGCAGAGAGCCAGACAGAGAGACACAGCCACATAGACAGCCACACACATAGCCACAGCCAGCCACATAGACAGCCATAGCCAGCCACACACAGACATAGCCAGCCAAACACAGACACAGCCAGCTACACACACAATATCAGCCACACACATAGTTAGCCACACAAACACAGCCAGCCACGCACAGCCAAAGCCAGCAAGCCTCATAGACAGCCACACACACAGCCAAAGCCAGCCACACACAGGCGCAGCTACACAGACATAGCCAGCCACACACACAGCGAGCAATATAGACAGCCATAGCCAGCCACACACAGACATACAGCCAATCACACAGCCAGCCACACACACAGTCAGCCACACACAGCCAAGCAGCCCCAGCCACACACACACAAGTCAGCCACACACAGCCAAACAGCCCCAGCCACACACAGCCAGCCACGCAGCCTCAGCCACAGCCATGCAGTCACAGCCAACCCCAGCCAGCCACAACCACGCAGCCCCAGCCACACACAGACATAGTTAGGCACACACAGCCAGCCACAGCCACATAGCCCCAGCCACATAAAGACACAGTCAGACACAGACAGCCACATGCAGCCATGCAGCCCTAGCCACACATAGACACAGCCAGCCACACAGACACATTTTGCCACACACAGCCAGCCACGCAGCCTCAGCCACACAGACACAGTCAGTCACAGACAGCCCTAGCAACATAGACACATAGTCAGCCACAGCCACGCAGCCCCAGCCACACACAACGAGCCACAAAGCCCCAGTCACACACAACCAGCCACAAAGCCCCAGTCACACACAACCAGCCACACAAAGCCCCAGCCACACACAACCAGCCACACACAACCAGCCACACAAAGCCCCAGCCACACACAACCAGCCACACAAAGCCCCAGCCACACAAAGCCCCAGCCACACAAAGCCCCAGCCACACAAAGCCCCAGCCACACAAAGCCCCAGCCACAAACAGACACATAGACAGAAAAACACACACACACACACACAGATGCAGCCAGGCATGTATACACACACACACACACACACACAGATGCAGCCAGGCATGTATACACACACACACACACACACAGATGCAGCCAGGCATGTACACACACACAGATGCAGCCAGGCATGTACACACACACACAGATGCAGCCAGGCATGTACACACACACACACAGATGCAGCCAGACATGTACACACACACACACAGATGCAGCCAGACATGTACACACACACACACACAGATGCAGCCAGGCATGTACACACACACACACAGATGCAGCCAGGCATGTACACACACACAGATGCAGCCAGGCATGTACACACACACAGATGCAGTCAGGCATGTACACACACACAGATGCAGCCAGGCATGTATATACACACACACACACACACAGATGCAGCCAGAAATGTACACACACACACACAGATGCAGCCAGGCATGTACACACACACACACACACACACACAGATGCAGCCAAAATGTACACACACACAGATGCAGCCAGTCATGTATACACACACACACACACACACAGATGCAGCCAGAAATGTACACACACAGATGCAGCCAGTCATGTATACACACACACACACACACACAGATGCAGCCAGTCATGTATACACACACACACAGATGCAGCCAGTCATGTATACACACACACAGGTGCAGCCAGTCATGTATACACACACACACACACACACACAGATGCAGCCAGGCATGTATACACACACACACACACAGATGCAGCCAGACATGTACACACACACAGATGCAGCCAGGCATGTATACACACACACAGATGCAGCCACAAATGTACACACACACAGATGCAGCCAGTCATGTATACACACACACACACACACACACACACACACACATACAGCCAGTCATGTATACACACACACAGATGCAGCCAGTCATGTATACACACACACACAGATGCAGCCAGTCATGTATACACACACACACACACACACAGATGCAGCTAGTCATGTATACACACACACACACACACACACACACAGATGCAGCCAGGCATGTATACACACACAGATGCAGCCAAGCATGTATACACACACACAGATGCAGCCAGGCATGTATACACACACACACACACAGATACAGCCAGGCATGTATACACACACACACAGATGCAGCCAGGCATGTATACACACACACAGATGCAGCCAGTCATGTATACACACACACACACACACACACACAGATGCAGCCAGGCATGTATACACACACACACACAGATGCAGCCAGGCATGTATACACACACACACACACACACAGATGCAGCCAGGCATGTATACACACACAGATGCAGCCAGGCATGTATACACACACAGATGCAGCCAGGCATGTATACACACACACACAGATGCAGCCAGGCATGTATACACACACAGATGCAGCCAGGCATGTATACGCACACACACACAGATGCAGCCAGGCATGTATACACACACACACACAGATGCAGCCAGGCATGTATATACACACACACAGATGCAGCAGGCATGTATACACACACACACACACACAGATGCACCCAGGCATGTATACACACACACACATTAGTTTTAGATAAAGAATGAACACATCGGCGTTTGCTCACCTCCTCCTTGATGGTGTCCCATTCAGCTCCTCCATGGCGGGAATCTAATGGAGCAGGGCGCGCTGCATGATGTCACAGCTTGCTGACATGGCCACTGCTCAGAGCTCTGTCTGTCAGCAGTGACGCAGCCGGCCCTGCTCAGAAACAGAAGGTGTCGGCCGACCAAACAACAAGCGGAGGGTCCTGCGGGCAGCCATGAAGAGCTGGGAGCCTCAGCCAACATTGGCAGAGACCGGCCCAGCCTGCTGCCCCAGAATGGCGCTTGTCAAGCGCTCCGGTCTTGAGGGTGAGTGCAATGTAAGCACTCCTCAGGACTTTGCTGTAGCCAGCCTGTGCCGGCCGCTGGGTGCATTAAGGCTATTGTTTGTATGATAAATCACCGGTGGCCGCATCCCGCACTAAGAATAGCCGCGGCCGCCAGTGATTTACTTTTGCATTGTTGTTGATAACGCACCCGGCGGCCCTGAACTGTTACCGGCCCCGGCGGCCCGGGGGGCAAATGCCTCCCTGCCACCTGGCCCAGCCCGCCCCTGTTGACGGCTCAGAGTTAGACTTGCCTGCACCGCTCCAAGGACTGGGTTCCTCCCAGACCGGTAGGTAGACAGTCTGATGCCGGGTGTTAGAATACACCCTCAGGCTCCCCCTTCTCATCTGGGTCACCACTCTTTCTGGGTGCCCTCCCTGTACGTTCCCCTGAAGGGTCCTCCTCTGTCTCTCTCCACAGACATTCTGATCTAACTTCTTCCTGCTCTCAAACTGCTCTGCCCTCTAACTCCTCCCACTGGGACTGGGTCTCCTAGCAGAGGATTTAACCCTGTAGTCCCCTGCTTTAGAGTGTGTGAATGCGTACTGAAAGCCACATGCAAACCTTCTCATCCACTGGCCACTGGGATATCACACACGCTGGTCTGGGTGCAGTACCCCTTTGTGGCGCACCGACCAGTGGGGCGCCACACTTGACACACTGATAGCAACACCGCAGAAGAAATGGGAGCACAGGCTTCCAGTATCCGTTGTTTCGGATGCTGCACATCTCGTATCTTCACAGCATAGACAATTGCCTTCAGATGAGTGATGAGGCAGACTTTTTTTGTATATGGTGAAGTTAAACAAACAAAACCAAGCTATTGGTCTGACACTAACCCAAAGTGGATAGATCCCTCCAAGACTGTTGGAACACAAACATTGATGGTATGGTGTGATATATGGTGTACAAAGATAGTGGGGCCATTCTTCATCAATGGAAACCTCAATGTCACTGGATATCTGAAATTGCTCTATGATTCAGAAAAGGGTAGTTTGGAGTTATTTGTTTTAAGAGGATACCCAGGTGAGTTAAGTCATGTGAGCCCTGCACCCAGAGCTTACTTCACTATTCCCACCTACGGATGAGTCAAACAATAAGATGAAGTTAGAGCTGCTCTGTTCCTCTTGATATTTCAAAGTAGGCAGAGGGAAGTGTGGCGCCCCACTGGTCGGTGCGCCCACGACCCAGAGGTGTGCAGTATCCCTGTGACCAGCGGATGGGGATGTTAATCTGGGGCCTCATCACATGCATCCACACACCCTAGAGCGGGGGAAAACAGGATTAAATCCTCTGCTAGGAGACCCAGTCCCGGGGGGAGCAGTTTCAGGGCAGAGAAGTGGAAGAGCAGGAAGGAAGTTAGAGCAGAACACCTGTGGAGAGAGACAGAGGAGGACACGTCAGGAGAGGTGCTCCAGACTTAAGGGGGATCTCCGGGTGTTAGTTAACACCCTAATCTGGACCGGTACGATACCCCGCCCAGAGGGACCCAGTCCAACACGGGGAACCGGCTCCGAAGCGGTTTATCCCGCAGAAACCGGAGGGCATGGGCCTCTTCAGAGGTCATGGCCAAGCCCGACATATTTTCCTAAGGACCCCGCATAGGGTCAAGGAGGACCAGAGAGCGATAGACCCCAGGAGGAGGCCCAGAGGCGATAGACTCCAAGAAGAGGCCCAGGGAGAAGGACTCCCGAAGGTGGCTTCGAGGGCGATAGACTCCAGAAGATCCGTGGGGACCGGCGGTGGGCTTTGTGCGCGGGAGCACTAGGAAGATATAGGAGTAGAGAGCACAGGACAAGGACAGAGAGAGAAACGAGCAGGAACACCACCGAGGGCCTCAAAGAGACATTCTTTCCCCTGTTGACTACCCATACCAGCTATCCGTGACTGTGTAAACCTGAAAGCTGCCTGAAAGTCACAGTAAACCCTTGCAGAGCTAAGCAGTGTGTTGTGTCTTATTTCCATCTCGCTGGGGAAGCGACATTCCAGTCTCTTCAGCATAGACTACATCAAGCCTCCACCTGCGGAGCCGCCTTCCTGCGTGAGTTCCCCATTCTTCCATTACTGCCTCAGGGATTCTGCTCCACCTGCAGGCAGGGAGCAGTACCATCTAGCTGCCTACCATCATCCCTGCAGGTCTGAAAGCAGCACTGGTATCGTTACAGGTACCATAGGTGGCGTCACGACATTTTACTTTTCCCTTTTTGTTTTGCCATTTTTCAGAGACCACTAGGGCTACGGGCCCAGACATCGGCCACCAGTGACAACTCGCTAATCATCGCCCGGGACCCGAGTACCCCACGGCCCTGGGGTGGGTCAGAAGCCACAGCTGGAACGGCACTGGCACCGGAGGTGAGTATAAGCAGTTATTTTCACGGGTGCTCCAGATTTAATCTGAATGGGGCTTTAAAGGGAAAATTCCTTAGAAAAAAAGACCAATTGTGCAAACTAGGTCTTTGTGTTAAATGTATTTTTTCTTTACAAAATTTGTCCAATTTTTTTCCATGTCATTATTTGTAGTAACAGTAAAAATTAGAAATGAGACTCTTTAGACTTTACTGAACCAACAGAAAGTTGTTTATGTTGGCTGCAATGAACAACCTTATGTTTTGTACTAGAGTATCTAATGAGCGTGTATGTGGTGCCCCTGTGGTCTGGTTGCCACAGTGGTGTTTAAGGTCATCGATACTAACTCCATGTGTGAGGAGAATTCAGGTATCCTATGCTGGACCACTACACATCCAACACTGTCCAAACTCCAGCCAGAGAGTGAAGTGTGGAAGAGACCCACTTTAGGGCAGACCCACTTGTAATTGGAGGGAGGAGTTAGGATAGGGAGGAGGTGGCAACAGGAGTCAGACAGAGTCAGACAGTGAAGGAGGGCGGACATCTGCATTCGGCTTCCAGGCCGGGCAGCAGACCAAAGCTGCTATGAGGGGAGCCAGAACCCAAAGCTGTCATGTCTGCACGACTGGCAGTGAAGTGGAGGCTACTTGACTGCAAGCACAGTAGCCACACTGTGGGACTATCCAAGGGCACAGCAACTACCAAAGGACTAGAGAACCGGGTGAAGGTCTGGTTGCTCATAGAGTCTGTGTTGCCTGCCTGCCTGGTAGTCAGCCATGAGGGAGCAACGAGGGAATCAGGAAAGCTGAAGGCACCTAGAACCTCAATCTCAAGGAGAAGGTCTGCTGGTAGGCCATATGCCCATCCTGCATAGCAGTCCCTAATTCCTCTCAGGCTGACCAGACGGCTGACCAGGTGAACCAGTACTCTGGACCTGCTGACGAACTGCAATACAAAGTAAAAAGGTAAAGTACAAGAGACTGTCTCCTTACCTCCTTCCTGCGGCAACTCTGCACCTCTTCTCACTACGACCTCATCATCTTCTTCTACATCATCAACCTACTGCATCCCTCCAGGGGCCTGCTCCTGTTGAGGAGAGTATTACATCTTTGCTGCAACAACATCTATCCCCTGGGAAGTCACCCCATGCAGCACCGGTCATCCCTGGCCGGACACCTCAGCTGTTGTCAAGTACTTTCTACAAACTCTTATCCCCTCCAAATATTCCCCCTTTTCTCATGATAGAGACTGCCTGACTACCCAGCCAGCCAAGTACCCCGGCCCTTGCGACCCACTCATGTACAAAGGTTATTGTGAAGGGAGGCAGAAGAGGTCAGCTGTGATATCGCCTATTGTGATTAGTGCGTCCTGTACAATCCACTATGTATAGAGGTGTCACCTGTTATTGTAACCTTACATCTGCTGATATGTAGCTTGCTGAAAATGCTTCCTTAAAGGGTGAGAAGTATGAGAGTTAAAAAGCCTCAGTGTCTACTGTGAAATTTTCAAGACGGCTATTTTTTTTATAGAGATTGTTGTATGAAATAAAAACGTATTTAACCAATAAGTGTCTATGAATATGATCTATGAGTATGGGTAAATTCTGTCTCAAATCTGCAGTGTGTGAACTCACTCCAAAACCAACATAAAATCAGGATTGTTCCCCTTAATTGGTGAATGAATTAATCACGCTTCATTTGTCAAGTATTTGTTTGATTAATCATTTTATAAGAATGAGCATTTTCTTCTACATGGTTTTCCCACATTCCAGGGCTATTATGTGGTTTCAAGTATGTCGCAAGTCAGTCTGTCAGGCTCATTTACAGATGACGTCTCAATTTATCTCACATGAATGAACTTTAGAAAGGTCTGAAAATTACGTTAGACCCAACTAGCAGCCAATAGTCCAACACGAGGTCAACATGTCGGACAGCTTTCTTAGAAAAGACAACAAAATGTCTTCAACGTTTCAGGGAGTGCTGGCTGTTCCTGAATGAATAGATCTGGTTTACCTATGGGATTTCCTCCTTCTTTCCTCCATTTTTATTTTGCCATAGGGTTAATAGCTATACCGTGCAGGGTCATGGAAGACATCTGTGTCTCAGATAATATGCTTACTGTGATTACCACACATAATTGCCTGACCTTCCCTCATTCTCTTCCTGCTGCAGGCCATGACTGATAGGCTGAGATGTTCATGAAAAGTAGATTTTCCATCTCTCTCCATTGTGTTACTGAGCAAACATTTTAGCAAAAGGTTTCAATGAATCACCTTTTCAAGCTCTTGGCTTAATAAGGAGACTGTGACCAATCTCATGACATTGGGCTTGAAATCTCGATAGTGAATTTCACGTATGTCTAAACGAATTTACGTTATGGTCAGATAAAGAGCAATTTGCCCCCGAATGCTTGGCTTATTGTTAGTAATGTACTATAATTAAGCAATAATTCATAAAAAAGTGCATTTTATGACATAAAACAATGGGAAAAACTGATGAATGTATTTCCACCAGTACATTCGAGCCACACAACGACACTTAAGAAGCATCAGTGCCATAAATGTGTCAGGGCTTCAAACTTTCAACCAATGTACATTGATGAAGCTTTTCGGTCACTTACTTTTTTTTAGGAGCGCAAAAATAGTGTAGTTTTCTAAAATATAACTTTTAATAAATTACTGTAAAAAGAATACACATATAGATTCACAACGAAAACACATGGAGTACCCTCAATATAAGGCTTAGACCGGCTTCACACCACGGTTTTGGTCTATCAGGTTCTGTCCGGTGTTTTGCTGGAAGCATCGGACAGAACCTGACAGCCCTGGATAGAACAGAACTGGAGGGCAAATATGCCCTCCGGTCCTGTTTTCTGCCTGAATCAGCAGATCGCAGGTTTCAGGAGCTGTCCCTGCGGAAATGTAAAAATCCTGAAATGTCAGCGGATAGCTCTCCATGATCCTGAAGTTCAGCGCCGGCCGGTGCTGAGCTTCAGCACCCGGCGTCCGGGAGCCGGACCGATTTTATGTCAGATCCAGTACAATCCAGCACCATAGACTCCCATGTTAGGGGGCGCCAGAACCGGGAGGATCTGGGAGGATCCGATTTGTTCAGATTTTTGCCCCGGACAGAAAATCGCAGCAAGCTGTGATTTTGTTTCCGGGAGAAAAACCCAAATTCTCCCAGATCCTCCTGGACAGATGGAAATAGTTTGGCGAATAGCTGCCGTCCGGCACTATCCGGACACATAGGAATACCATGGGGCCAAAATCGGATCTGGGGCTGTCCTGTTCACATCGGACAGCCCCGGATCAGCAAAACGGTGGTGTTAAGCTGGCCTTAGGCTAGGGTCAAATTTACGTTTTCAGCGGCGTCCTGGGGGTAGCGCTAAAAATATAGACTTTGTCAGCAATAAAGTGGTGCTAATGCCATGTTAGCACCACGTTACCGCTGCTAATACTTACCTATGGAGATCCCGCCCCTAACGCAACTTGAACGCCGGCCTCAGAATGAAATCTTGCGTTATTTGCTAACGCGATCAAAGACACTACTGAAAGCGTTTTTGCTCACGTTAGAAAATAACGCGTGATTTCACTTAGATGTCGGCGTAGGAGCCGCCTTAGGGCGTCTCCATAGAGATGCATTGGGAGCGCTGATGCCGCGTTAACATGGCGTTAGGACCGCGTCAAGCCTCCAAAGTGTACGTTTTTTAACGGAACCCCCTGTTTACTGTTAATCTGACCCTAGCCTTAGGGTGCTGTCACACATAACGATCGCTCCAGCGATCCCGACAGTGATAACGACCTGCCGGGATCGCTGGAGCATCGTTACCTGATCGCTGGGGAGCTGTCAAACAGGCAGATCTCCCCAGCGATCAGGCCATGGGAGCCACCTCCCACATCGCTCCAGGGCACTGAGGGCTGTCAGGGTCCGTGTCTGAGGTAAAATGGCGGCCGCTACTGTGAGGTGACGGACGGAGCCCCGGGCTTGTGTTTGTGTTCCAGACGTGGAGGGTGCGGCTACGTCCAAACATGGCGGCTCCCTGACAGGAATGAAAGCTTCCTGAGCGTCTCCCTGCCAACGTCCTGTCATGAATTCCTCACTGTCCCGCACCAATGGCGGCCGCAGCTGTCAGCTATCGACATTGTTACCAGGGAGGACGCTGGTAACCATGGTAAACGCCGGGTATCTAGGCAGCGCTCGCTGCCTGGATACCCGGTGTTTACCATAGTAACCAGCCCTGTGAGGTCACAGATCGCTGGTTTCTCGCTGTCACACGCAGCGATGCGTGCTGACCAGCGGGAAACCAACGATCTAAAAATGAACCGCAGCACTTTGCAGCGATCAGCGACCTCACAGCAGGGGCCTGATCGCTGCAAAGTGTCACACAGAACGATATCGCTGGAGAGATCGGAGTAACGTCACAGTTACAACGATCTCGCTAGCGAAATCGTTATGTGTGACTGGGGCTTTAGGGTGTAAGACTAAAAGGTTATGGTGCTACACCTTATGTTAGGAGCAGACTCTCATTCACAATCTATGCTCACCAAAAAGTGTACACCTATAATCTCAGACTCTGCAATAACACAGCAAAGAGTTAATAAATAGAACAATCTTACTCATCCATTGTAGTTGTTCCATGTAAGCTGATCTCAAAGTCATGTAATGATATGGGATTCAAGTCCCACCATCTTGTGAATATCCTTGACCCAAAAGAGCTTTATCAACGAGGCTCCCAAAACACTCACGACATATCCCTCACACTCCATCAACCAATAGCTATTCTGAAAGCCTGTGGACCATGGCAGACAATCTCCCTCCTGATGAAAAGTAACTGAAATGCATCGGGAGAGTTTTGGGAGCCTGATTGATAAAGCTCTTCTGGGTAAAGGGAATACACAGGATGGTGGGACTTGAATCCCATGTCGTTACATGACTATTATGAGATCAGCTTACATTAAACAACTACAATGGATGGGTGAGATTGTTCCATTTACTATCTCTCTGCTGTGTTATTGCAGAGTGTGAGATTATAGGTGTGCACTTTTTAGTGAGCATAGATTGTAAATGAGAGTCTGATCCTAACGTAAGGTGTACCATTTTTGGCTAACACCCTAAGCCTTATATTGAGGGTACTACATCTCTTTTCGTTGTGAGTCTGTATGTATATTCCTCCTGCTCACCTAAAAATTTGATTTCGGTAGTTTGTGGCCTTTGTGCTTGAAACACTTTTTGTGAACGCTAAACTTTTTGCTCACACGTGTTTTTCAAGCATTTTTTTCCATGGGGAAAAAACAGCATGTTTCAGTAGCAGCAAAGTGAATGAGATTTCTGAAATCTATTGCACACATTGCTTAAAGTGGTTGTCCACTTCTAGGACAACCCTTCTGAATCGTCACGTGAGCCCCACATTCAATCACCGCCAGCTTCTCTCCTTCCACACCTTCGTACATAGGAGCAATCAACAGGTTGTAGGCGCTGCTCTTCCAGTTGATAGCAACGGTGATTGGACACGGGGCTTGCATGACACCACAATGTCATGTGAACCCCAAGCCATATTTACCAACAGCTCTACCTACTGATGAAAAGTTGGATGACGGAATATATTTAGGAATTCACAAAATTGTCATTTGGACATCATCCATATATGGGGATCAAAGAAGACTTGTCACCAGTTTTCACTCTTATTTGTTTATTCTGCTTCACTGATTATTAATTTTGTTTATCCGCTATATGGTTCCAGAGATATGGACTATTTTATTCAGTGCCAATGTTTGTAGTTAATTACGCACAGCAGCCCAAAGACATGCCCCAGAAAATTATGTCCCTCTTTGTAAAGACCATAAAAGTTATATTGGCACACTAAGTAAAAAGCAAATTCATATATAGGAAAAGATAAAGTAAAACTTATAATTTATTCAAATACATGCTCTTTTACTGTGTTGGAGTCCAGTGGGTGGCTATCATGCCCCAGGTTTTGAACTGGCAAGCCTGGATTGTGTTATTCAGTTCTTTCTCCTCTGAGCTGCAGTGGTTTATGTTTTTTTCCAGGTTCCTACTATCTGTTGTCCATGTTTCATTCCTCTTCGGACAACAGGTGTTTTAAGTTGTTAATTTTGTCTGCCCTCTCACCTTTTGGTTGCAGCTATTTAACCTTCCTCTAGCTGATCTTTCCTGCTGGAGAAATTCTTTGTGGATCCTACTTGGCAATTAGAGATGAGCGAACACCTGAGTGTTCGCATTCGGATTTGTTCACCGAACATGGGTTGTTTGCCGACTTGCTCAGAGAACAAGATTAAAATCAATGGCTGGCAACTATCAACTCATAGTAAACACCTTCAAAGGTGTCCAAAAGTTGCCAAACACAGACAGACACAGACAGATGATCTCACTACGCTGCTTGATTAGGATTGTCCATCTTCCCCTTCTTCCTCTCACTTCCGTATTGTGCTGCCGATAATTGACATAAGCGGTCAGCTGATCTGATCACCAAAGGAATCGCATCACATGACCAGATAGTGTAAGCTGATCTGATCACCTGACTTGATTACTATGGTGACCAGATCAGCTGCCGCGCACATCAATCACCGCCTGCTCTGCTCCAGGTGTGCAATGACTTGCTTCAGGTAACCATGGTGGCCACTAATCATAGAGGGTACCATGGTTACCTGAATGGTGATCTCAAGTGATCTCAGTGAGTCACCGCTTACGGATGGTGCTCGCAGCTCATTCAGTGACTGGAGGCTGTGGTGAAACAATGCTGTATTCTTCACCATAGCCTCCAATGAAGAAGCTGTCACAGGGGATCGTGGAGGGATACGAGGGTGGGGAGGGGGTAATAAAGATGGAGTCACTAAGTGTCTCTGTGTTTTTATTTTGAATAAAATGATTTTTCTGTGTGTTGTGTCTATTTTAACCATTTATGATTAGCGGCCACCATGGTTACTTTCATTGAGTCACCGAACACCTGGAACAGAGCTAGTGGTGATTGATGTGTGTGGCAGCTGATCTGGTCAGCATTGTAATCAAGTCAGCTGACACTATCTGGTCACATGACATGATTGCTAAGAAGATCAGATCAGATGACTGCGCATGCCAATCAACAACAGCGCGGATTGCGGAAGTGAGAGGAATGCAGGAAGATGTAACCAAGCAGTGTAAGACGATCTGTGTCTGTTTGTCTGTGTGTATAGGACAACGTAGAACACAAGCATTAGTGCATTTGCTTCTGTTCTACGTTAAGCTACACACACATCTGAAGCATTACCAAACGCTTGCCGAATTTGAAAATGGAACATATTCAAGCAAAATTCACTCATCACTATTGGAGATACAGCCAACACTGCTGTGGGATATCTACCATTCAGATTGGGATCGGCTAGGGTATTATATCTGCTCTTTATATTTCTTACTTTCTGCTTTCTTTAGCTAGAATTTAGGAGGCTTTTCTTTCTAGCAGTAGTACTTCACTATTTCACTATTTCACTTTGCTTTCATGGGTTCAAATGTTCTCACTCAGGGGTTCTTTCCCTCTCTGCACACCTTCCTGATTAAGGGTTTTAGTGCTCTTCCCCTTTCCCCTGGGTTCTAAGGAGCTATGAGAGACACTCTATGGCCAATAAGGAGCAAGGTCCGAATTGTCTTCTCCTAGTCTTGTGGTTAGGTTTATTCCAGTTTGCAACGAGCCACTTGGGACTGCGCAGCTTGGAGCCTTATTCTGTACAAGAACCATTTGAGTCATGTGTAATTAGTAGATAGACCTTAGGTTCCTATGTGAGTTACTATGAGAGCATAACCACAGCTTGTGATTGACACCTACTGTATCTCTGGATGCAGTTTTACAGTTTGTTGCTTACAAAACAGGACCCCTGCTGTTACACTGAATCTTTGCTTACAAACCTACATATCAATATGTTCAGCTCCTCCTGTGGTATTAGATACTGTCCACAGAGCAGACACCATAGTGAGCCCTATAGCTGCCCCATGAAGCCCTTTTGTCTGCCTCAGCACATGTTCTATATCACAAATACCTTCTGGTTATCTGTATGCCTGGATCACATGACTAACATCACACTCAATCATATTTAGCACTTAACTTTGCAATACTTTAGCCCTTAAAGGGAACCTCGATGCTAATTCATGCTTTGCCTTCCACAAGCTGGCAGGAAGAAGCCACCAGGGATTTCCCTATCCGACTAGTTTCCTGGGTGGCTTGTTACCCGTTGGCTATTAAACTATTGTTTTCTTTGAAACATTTCAGAGCTACACATACATGGCTGAAATGATACAGCCCCTGCCTAATACATACTGCCCTTGAATTGTGCAGTATGTTTTATCTGTCGCATTCCCTATGTACCACTAATACGACTTAAAACTGACCCGAGATATAAGTGAATAGCATCTCCTAATGGGTGACAACACAGCAGCTGCTGGCTGTACATGATAGCCGACTCCCTGCTGCATCAGTCTTGATCAGTGTTGGCACCGACCATGTCTGTTTAACCCCTTAGACGCTGCTGTCAATAGTGACTACAGCATTCAGAAAGTTACAGTGTGGTGACTCCCCCACTAACCACATTGGCATCCTGAGATCATGATTGTGTGGTCCTGATGGTTGCCATGGCAATTCACACCCAAATAATGGTCTTAGAATCTGCCAGCTATAGGTGCCTGTTTAGACATTAGCAACATTTAGGCTATGTTCACACACAGCGCTTTTTTTGCGCTTTTTTGCTATTGCGCTTTTTTCTGCGTTTTGCACCCACGCAAAAAAGTGCAAAAAAGCCCCGTAAAAAAAAAGTGGTGCAGTCACACACCGCGTGTTTTTACAGGGCAGCATCTTCAGTGATGTCACAGAGGGGAGGAAGAATAATTTTCTTCCTCCCCTCTGTGACATCTGTCACAGCCCCATGTGATTTCGCAGTGCATTATACATTGCGAAATCAAATGTAAAAATAACCCAAATGTATTAAAAATAATAAAGATTTTTATACTTACCCTCCACCGGGTGTTCCGGAGCCGGGAGCCGGGTACAGCAGCAGGCATCGACCTGCAAGGACCTTGCATGATGTCATAATGACATCGGGCACTGTGATTGGTCGCTCGCGGTCATGTGATATGTGACGCGCATATCACATGACCGTGAGTGGCCAATCAGCGCCTATGACATCATGCAACGTCCTGTCAGATCGATGCCTGGCTCCGGATAGCACGAACAAACTGGCAGAGAGGTAAGTATTAATTCTTTATTACTTTTAATACTTCTGACTTTCTTTCATTTTGATTTCGCAGTGTATATTAATACACTGTGAAATCAAATGGGGGCGGTCACAGATGTCACAAAGGGAGGAGGAACCAGGATTCTTCCTCCCCGTCTGGGACATCAGATCCAGCAGTGCCGCCCCTATGGGAAAAAGTGCCACTGTTGCTGCGTAAAGAATTGACATGTCAATTCTTTTTACAACGGCGCTTTTTCCCATAAAAGCGCTGCGTAAAATTACACAGTGTCTGTACGGCAAAGTGAATGTGAATTTCACTTTTCCGGCAGACAAAAGGCACATTGCGCATTTTTGAAAAGCGCGCTCAAAAAAGCGCTCAAAAATGCGCAATGTGTGAACGTAGCCTTAGGTGGTAAAATATTTTTTCTTTCATTTTATGCCACTTTATATTAATTCCTGAAGAGCAGTTGAGGGGTTAATAAACTACCTGACAGCAGTGTTGAATATGTCAAGGAGTGCTGCTTTATAAATGGTGTCAATTTGGTTTCTTTTCCAATATATAGGACCCTCAAGGTCACTTCAAAACTGAATAGATATCTAATAAATAAGTTTTGTAAATTAAAAAAAAAAAAATTAAATACAGCTACAATTTTAAAGCTTCTAATAGCCCAACAAAGTAAAAGAACATTTTATAGATGGAGGCGATGTAACGCAGAGATGAGGGAAATGTTATTTATGAATTATTTTGTGTGGTGCAACTATATGGATTAAAGTGTACCTTCCACTGTTTTTCATGACACATTATATTTTATATTAGTGGTGAATTTAGGGTATATGTTTGGTATTTATTCAAAACAATATCAGAAATTTGACATAAATGTCTAAACATTTGCAATTTTCACACTTTGAATGCTTATCCCGTTAAAATGAACCTGTCACCAGATTTGGGTTTTTAAAATGCATTCTATGGAAGTGGTTATTATGACCTGACTCATCCTGTACACCCAATAAATACGTTTTAAAAACTACCCGCCCTGTATCATAATGACCTGTTTCTGTTCCGATAGCTTCGATTGCAGCTTGGTCTGTCCCGCTTCTCCTCGCCGTCCAGTACAGCCTCTTCTCAGCTGTCTGTCTCCTCCTCTCATCGGTCAGTCCTGTTCCTGCCTCTCCTCACCGTTCAGTCCTGCCTTTCCTCTCCATCGAGTCCTGCCTCTCCTCGCTGTCGTCCTGGACTCTCCTCACTGTCAGTCCATGCATTTCTGTCGCCATCCGTCCCGCTCTCCTTGCTGTGAGTCCTGCCTCCTTGCTGTGAGTCCTGCCTCTACTTGCCATTCCGTCATGCCTCTCCTTGCTGTGAGTCCTGCCTCTTACTCGCCATCAGTCCGCCTCTCCTCCTTGCTGTGATCCTGCCTCTCTCTGCCCTCCGTCCAGCCTCTCTCCTCGCCATTGTCCACCTTCCTCACCATTCCTCATGAATCTACTCGCCTTCAATCAGCCTCTACTATTGATTATTGTGCATTGCGCGCCTGCACAGAGGCTTCTCTAGATCGCACATGTCTCTGTGCACTTCTGCAGAGACCTTAGCTTTAGCACAGGAGCAGAACAGTCTAGGCTATACCTGCAGTACACAGAGCTCAGTACGCAAGTGAAGAAGCAATTGCGCTGGTGCACAATTCGGTTGTCTTTCAGAAATAGAGGCTAGGAGGACGGGATAGACGTTGAGTAGAGGTGAGACAGATGGAGCTGCAATCAACCATCAGACCAGAAACAGGTAATTATAATACAGGGTGGGAAGTTTTTAAAACTTATTTATTAGGTTACAGGGGGAGTCATGGCATAACAACCACCTTCTTAAAATGCAGCCTAGGTGCTGCTGAAGGTGGAGCTTTTAGTTTCAAACAGCTAAATCTGTGACAGGTTCACTTTTGGGGGATAATCATTCAAAGTTTGAAAAAGTCAAATGTTTAGAAATGTTTGGCAAATTTCTGATATTCTTTTGAATAAACACCAAACATATCGCCCTAAATTCAACACTAATATAAATTATAATGTGTCATGAAAAACAGTCTCAAATTCACTTGGATAAGTTGAAATATTGCAGAATTATTGCTCATAAAGTGACACTAGGTCAGATTTGAAATATTTGGCCTGGTCACTAATAAGTTAAATGTGCTACGCAGAACCATCTATAATTCAGCAACTCATGGTGATAACATATTTATGAATTGTACTTCAATCACTCTGCATGCTCAAATGGCTTATGGATCCATAATGTGTCCTCTGGATCAGAATACATAATGGTCCTGCAAATGTTAAGGTGTCATATATATAGCTATTGGACAAGAATCTATAGTGGCAGTTAAATCTCCCAACTCTCCCTGTCCAAGTACTACTGTGATCTCAATGAGAGAGTCACTGCCAGAGAAGCCTGGCAGAGACTTCTCTCCCCACCCAAAATAAGAATTTACTATTGAAATTCCAATGGCCAAATCCTTCTTTGCCTGACATCATCTGTCAGGGTAAAGTTCTCCCGACACCGCCATACACATATGACTGTTGACCAATCTTTGCCGTGTTTGTCAAACTTTAGTGTGTATGAGGGGCCTTTGGACCAAAACAGTGGTGTGCCATCCCTTTTCCATTGTCTAAATTTCAGTAAATTCCAATATTGTTTGTGTTTCAAGTCAGTGTTAGTTGGTATATACATAAAAGGCAACAAACTTACTTAAAGCCCAAGAGACCATTACTACTTGTGCAAATCTCAATCTTCAGAGGAGAGGTGAATGAATCAAAATCCTGCTTGCCCAGTACAATGAGTTACATCGACAATTTTACCAAACATCTTTTTGCAGAAAGAAAACAGTTTTTCACAGATACTGAAAAATGTTGTCTGCATACGCTGAACCTGAGAATCTTCTAGTTCATTCCTCCAAAGGTTTTTAGAGCTGGAGTTATACAATATACAGTGTTGTATACATTTTCAGTTCTTCCTGAAATATTGCATCACAAATTCTTTGGTATTATTATCTTCATTAATTTGTCTTAAATGAAAACACAAAGAGAAAGAAGCAAAAAGCAAACATTGATCTTTCACACAAAACTCAAAAGTGGGCAGACAAAAGTATGGCACCCTCAGCCTAATACTTGGTTGCATAACTTTAGCCAAATTAACTGTGATCAACCATATCCGGTATCCATCAGTGAGTTTCTTACATGCTTGCTGAATTTTAGACCATTCTTCTTTAGCAAACTGCTCAGGTCCCTGATATTGAAGGGTGCCTTCTCAAATGCCATTTTTAGATCTCCCACAGGTGTTCTATGAGATTCAGGTCTGGACTCATTGCTGGCCACCTTGAAAGTCTCCAGTGCTTCTTTCAAACCACTTCTAGTGCCTTTTGAAGTGTGTTTGGGTCATTGTCCTGCGGAAGCCCATGACCTGATGGAGACCAGCTTTCTCACACTGGGCCTAGAGTATGCTGCAAAATTTGTTGGTAGTCTTCAGACTTCATAAATGCCATGCACAGGTCAAGCAGTCCTAGTGCCAGAGGCAGCAGAAGCAACCCCAAAACATCAGGGAACCTCCCCCATGTTGACTGTAGGGACCGTGTTCTTTTCTTTGAATGCCTCTTTTTTTCTCCTGTAAACTCTATGTTGATGCCTTTGCCCAAAAAGAGACAACCTTCTTCCAAAACGTTTTAGGATTTCTCAGGTAAGTTTTGGCAAACTCCAGCCTGGCTTTTTTATGTCTCAGGGTAAGAAGTGGGGTCTTCCTGGGTCTCCTACTATACAGTCCCTTTTCATTCAGACGCCGACGGATAGTATGGGTTGACACTGTTGTACCCTCGGATTGCAGGGCAGCTTGAACTTGTTTGGATGTTAGTCGAGGTTCTTTATCCACCATCCGCACAATCTTGCGTTGAAATCTCTCGTCAATTTTTCTTTTCCGTCGACATCTAGGGAGGTTGCCACAGTGCCATGGCTTTAAATTCTTGATGACAATGTGCACGGTAGTCACAGAACATTTCAGGTCTTTGGAGATGGACTTGTAGCCTCGGATTGCTCATGTTTCCTCACATTTGTTTCTCAAGTCCTCAGACAGTTCTTTGGTTTTTTCTTTTCACCCATGCTCATGTGATAACACATAGACAAGGACAGAGGTTGAGTTCAACTTTAATCCATGTCAATGGCTGCAAGTGTGATTTAGTTATTGCCAACACTGTTAGTGCCAAGGTAAGTTACAGGTGCTGTTAATTACACAAATTAGGAAGCATTACATGATTTTCAAGGTTTTAATACTTTTGTCCACCCTTTTTATGTTTGTGTGGAATTATATCCAATTTGGCTTTAGGACAAATCTTTTGTGTTTTTTTATGAGACAATTAAATGAAGATATAATACCAATAATTTGTGATTGCAATCATTTTCAGGAAGAAACTGAGTATTATCTGACAGAATTGCAGGGGTGTCAATACTTCTGGCCATGACTGTAGATGAGGCAATAGTAGTTGCCATTTTCTGGACTTCCTTTCTAAAGAAGATTATGAACTCCCTCACCGTAGAGATGAGCGAGCATTAAGATAATTGAGTGTTCGGTACTCAAAACGAGAAGTCGGACTTAGATGGGCGCGACTTAAGGACCGATTATAATGGTAGTTAATGGGAAACAAGTATTTTCTGGAAGAGTTCTTGGATAAATGCTCTAGTTTCCCTGGTCATTTATTCATCTTCTGGCATTTTTGGGCACCACAGAGGTATTGCACCTAAGCCAAGGTGTAGTATCCCACTCCCAGGTAAGGAGGGGACACAAACCCGAGACACACAACACCTGCACGCAACACTCATCCTAACCCCAGGCCAGTGGATGTTGGGGGGATTCTATTTAGGGAGGGCCCCATCTTCTGGCTAGGAGAGGGTGTAGGTAGAGGGGGTGGGAGGAGAAAGTAGAAAAAGTAGAGAGAAAGTGGAGGGAACAGAACAGTACAGAACAGTTGAGAACAGTCTAGAGCAGAGATCAGTCAGGACAGAGATGGAGCTCTAGGGGAGGCTCACACCAGGGGAGGAGTGGGACCAGAGAGAGGGTGGCCCGGAACCTTGGCCGGTGGGACCGTTCAAGCAATCACCCTGGAGGGGATTGCTGGTGGAGCTAGGTTGCAAGAGGGACCGGCCCAATCTAGCAACATACTTTAAAAAGACTGTACCAACAGCATGGTGATCTAATTACAGCACTGGATACAGCAGTCTGCAGCATGCAGCAGGGGTCCAGCACTTGAGCAGCCTGACCCTGAGATAATACACTAGAAAACTTACATGCTCAGCACTAAGGAGGTGGTAGGGGCTGCAGCCAAGGGCAGATTGACACCCTGCATGTTTAATCTGCCACCGCTGCCAATCATTCTCTCCCTCTTCAAGCATTAAACAGAGTATTTTTTTCTCTCACAGAAAGTCCGTTAGCCCCGCCCTGGGCGGAGCCAAACAGCAAGTCTGAAAAAAAAAACCTCAGTTTAAATGTGCTGAAGAGGGAGAGAAGATTGGCAGCGGTGGGCAGATACACATGCAGGGGGTGTCAATCTGCCTTGGCTGCAGCCCCTAGCACTCCTTAGTGGCTGGCATGTAAGTTCTAAGTGTATTTCGGTACAGGGCTGCTCAGTGCTGGGGACCCTTGCTGCATGTGCAGACATGCTGTATCAGTGCTGTAATTAGATCACCAGCCTGGTTGTGACAGGTCCTCTTTAAGTTGAAGCTAGGAAACCGGAGGCCGCTACACCTGTATGGCAGTGGCTACTGACCGTAGATATTCTACAAAATGGTGGCTAAACCTAGGGTCAGGGGACGGATCGCCTGTCACCGACAAGGCCCGCAGCCACCTGCTTGGGACACCATGCACGGGGACGCAAGGCAGGATAGGGAGTAGTCAGTGTGGAAAAGTCAACCAGGAGAGGCTTATGACAGGGTGTCTCAGAGAGTGGACTCAAGCTGCCTGGGATTTGGTTGGATCACAGACCCAGAGGACATGGTGCCCCTGCTCAGCTTGACTGCTTAACCATGAGTAAAGGTTTGGAGAACTGCAATCCCAGTGTCCTCCAGTGATTCTGCGCGCCCTCCTGCACCACTGCACAGCCACCATCAATCCAATAGACTGTAACACTAACCCTGGGGCCCGTTATACCTGTGGGGAGCATTACCATCCCGACTGCAGCACCATCTGCTCCAGAGGTCCAAGCCAGCAGCGTTGGCCATCCCTGGCTGAATTCCACAGGTGGCGTCACAAAACAGACTTCTAAATCCCCTGTAAATACCCTCCTTCACTGCACGGCCAGGGCCACGGTCTGGGCCACAGCCACCGTGACCTCCCAAGACAGTCAACTGGCCCAGCTACCAAGTATCCCCGGTCTTTGCGGCCATTGCATTTTCATACTTTACCATGCTGCTTCCATTATGCCATCTTGTAACCATAGCTTCTGGCTGGTTTTAGTCAGACGTTACATTACAAGCACTCATTGTATGTCTATGAGAGCCAGAATAGGGTCTTATAAAAATGCATTGAAGAGTGATCTCCATCGCGCTCCATGAAGCACTGGAGCTGCCAACAGGTCAGAGATCCCCTCAAATAACTGGAGCACCACTTCAAAAAGGATGAAGGTGACTGAAGGTGAGTATATGATAGGGTCAGGGGATTTGCATTTAAAGCTCCACTACAGTGGTGCAAACAAACACTGTGGTGGGGCTTTAAACAAAGGTAAAACAATTCTGAATGAGTGCTTAAGGTATACACATGTAACTCCACTCCCCAGTCATTTATTCTGCTGCCAGCATTTTCAAGCTTTACTGACGCTGCACTAGTCCAATGGGCCATCTTGTACCCATTGCTTCTAACTGGCTTGAAGTCTGAAGTTACGTCACAACCACTTATTGTATGTCTATGAGAACCAGAATGAGGCTTCATAGAGATGCATTGAAGCTTGACCTCCGGCGCACTCCATGAAACACTGGAGCTGCCAACAGGTCACAGATTCCTGTAACTGACTAAAGCACTGCTGGAATAAGAATGAAGGTGGTGGAAGGAAAGTATAAGACAAGGGCAACAGTGGTGTAACTTGAAGCTCATGGACCCAGATACGAAAGCTCCAATGGGGCCCCCAATTATTGCAAATCTTTAATAGTATTACACATTTTATAGGCCAAAGGGACTTTTGAGGCCCCCTAGGCTCCAGGGCCCAGGTGTGATTGCAACCCCTGCACCTGATGTAGTTAAGCCCCTGGATAGGGAGCTTAGGTTGCATGCACACGATCCGGAATAGCAGCGTTTTGGACGCAGTGTTTTACCGCTGTGTCGACAACGCTACATTGTACAGTGTAAGCATGTGGATGGGATTTCCAGAAATATCATGCTCACTGTGCTTCTCCCCACCACAGTGTTATTTCAGCTTTGCTCCCGTATCTCCGTAGCATGTTAATTTCACGCTGCAGATCTCCAATGGGTGAATGCAGGGAATGCCGCCCTGCACCCAACGCACATCATGGTCACAGGGAGGCCGCGTTCTCCCTGGGTTCACCCATACAACACGCATTGCCTCCCAGATCGTGTACACCTACCCTTACATTTGAAGCACCGCTACAGCGGTGCAATAAAAAAGAACAAACACTGTAGCGGTGCTTTAAACAAGGGGTAAACCAAATCTGAATGACTTCTTATGGTATTCACATTAATCCTATGCGAATTTTCATTTTTAATGTATTTCGACACTGCCGCTAAGCCCCACCAAGCAGCTTCAACATTAATATCACATTCACGTCAGTATAACACAACATTGCGGGCTGTAATTACATCCTATCAGAATTTATCACCAATTCTTATCTCATACATTTTTTTTCTTCCCCGGCTTATTCTCTTTACAAAAAAAAAAAAAAGAATGATAGGGAAAGAAAAAACACTTTAAAAGGGAAAAAAATATATAAATATGGCAAACATAGGGGTGATCTTTAGAAATTGTCAGCATCACTTCATAATTATATACTACAAGTTTTAATTAACTAAAGCTCTGAAAATCATAATGCCTTATTAAAATGCAATTAATCCTTTGATTAAAAAACAAAAAGCACAAGTATTTACAACAAAAACACAAGTAGAATAATTACAAATATCATGTACCCATTTCTTTTATTTTGGTGTCACTTATAATGTCGCTATTCCCTTCATTAATTCAAATACACACATTATCTCAAATCCGCAGCACACTGACTGACAGTGGCCACCAAACACACACAACTATATCCTATTGATTTTCGCAAATCCCGAACAATACCATTTGCATGCTTGTTTCTGTAATAATAAAGATA
The DNA here is from genome assembly GCA_033576535.1 of Allobates femoralis. NCBI lineage: Eukaryota > Metazoa > Chordata > Amphibia > Anura > Aromobatidae > Allobates > Allobates femoralis. Next base: position 579,132,217 of record JARQOC010000001.1, read on the forward strand.
TGCCATTCAGAATTAAAACACCGGCCAGACTTTTGGCAACTAATTGTGTTGTATGTAATGAGTGCAATTTCAATTTGATATAACCCTCAGCTTTTCTTGCAGCACTCGCTAAGTACTTTCAAGTCTTTGTGGGGAAATAATTGATTTTTTTGTGCTATGGGCACAAGAAAATTATTATGATCTTTTGAATAATGCCAAAGAAAGGACCATGAATGATTTAAATTGGTGTATGTGGAAGGCTGCGGCGCGGCCGGCGGTTTGACTGACAATCTGCTAATGTAGCATCTAGATTAGAACATTTTTAAGGAGGCAGCTAATGTGGAATTGGTAAAAACACATTTGCACGTAGTTATCGATTGCTTTTGTCTTTTGTTGTATTTACAGCCGGGATTTAGCAAATATTTCGCTGCATTTTAGTCCATTTCCTTAGTGACTGCTGAGTATTTTCCCCAGAATCTCACATTACAGCCATCCTGAAAGCAGAGGTCAATGCTAACACCTAATCACAAGCTAATGGGGACATGCGAAAAATAAAAATAATAAGATAACTTCAATTGTAAATTCCAATACATTTTTCAATTTAATAGAAAATAATCTTCATTTTTTTTGTGCTTTTGTAAATGCAGATATGTTTTTATTACATGTGTTATTAAAAATATTTGTTATTAGTTATAAGGTTAAATCCTGATATTTTTTGTTATATGTATTATTAAATATATTGTTATTATTAAATGCACATATTTTTATTGTATGTATTATTAAATATATTTGTTGTTAATTGTATTATTTAAAACAGATATATTTTATTATAATTATTATTAAATATAGTTGAATTATTATTTTGATTAATAAATGCAGTTTTTTAATTATATTTATTATTATTAAATATAGTTGTTATTATTCGTATTAAATGCAGATATTTATTATATTTATATTATATTTATTATATGTATTATTAAACATAGTTGTTATTATTTTTATTAAAAGCAAATATTTATCATATTTATATTTATTTATTATATGTATTATTAAATATAGTTGTTATTATTTTTATTAAATGCAGATATTTATTATTGAATTTATTTACTATTATTTTACTATTAAATGCACAGATTTTTATTATATGTATTATTAAATATATTTGTTATTATTTGTATTGTTTAATATAAATCTGTTTATTATAAGTATTATTAAATATAATTGTTACTATATTTATTATTAAGTATATTTACATTATTATTTTTATTATTAAATGCAGTTTTTATTATATTTATTATTAAATATAGTTGTTAAATGCAGATATTTATTACATTTATATTATATTTATTATTTAATATGTTTATTATATATTGTATTATTATTATTATTATTATGAAATGTCAATATTTGAGTTATATTAATTATTAATTATATGTGTTATTATTTGTATTATTTAATGCAGATATTATTATATTATTAATATTTTTATTATTTAATGCAGATATTTTTATCATCTGTATTATTATATATATTTATTGTATTTATTATTAAATGGCAATATTTTTATTGTATTTATTATTAAATATATTTGTTATTATTTTATTAAATTCAGCTATTTATTATATTTATTATTAAATATATTTATTATTATTTGTATTATTTAGTGAAGTTATTATTAAATTTATCATTACATATATTTATTATTATTTGTATTATTAAATTCAGATATTTGTTATTATATGTATTATTATATATATTTTTATTACATTTATTATTAAATGCATATAGTTTTATTATATTTATCATTGAATATATTTGTTATTATTTAATTAAGTTATTATTAAATGTATTCATAAATGTATTCATTAATTTTAGTTTAATTAAATGCAGATATTTGTTTTTATATGTATTATATATATTTTATTACACTTATTATCAAATGGCAATATTTAAATTATATTTATTAGATTTATTTATGTATTTATTATATTAATTATTAAATATATTTATTATTAATTTTATTATTAAATGCAGCTATTTTTATATATGAATTATTAAATGTATTTATTATTTTTATTATTGAATGCAGATATGTATTATTAGAATTATTATTAAATGTAGTTATTATTTTTATTAAATGCAGATATTTCTTATATTTGTTATGAAATATATTTATTATTATATTTATTATTAAACACAGATATTTTTATATATATTATTAAATATATGTATCATTATTATATTTATTATAAATGCAGATAGTTTTATTATATTAATTATTAAATATATTTGTTATTATTTCTATTATTTAATGCAGATATTTTTAATATATATATTTATTAATATATATTTTTATTATATTATTATTAAATGGCAATTTTTTAATTATATTAATTATAAATGTAATTGTTATTAATATTATAATAAATGCAGACAATATTTGTTAATATATTATTATTAAATATTTTTGAATTATATTTATTATAAATAATTTATTAGTATTTGTTATAATTTATTATTAAACATATTTGTTATTATATTTATTAATTAGTGCAGATATTTGCTCCACATTATATCATGTCCAGCTCAAAGGTAGGCCACACCTGTGATTGCAGGACTACAACACAACATAATGAAATAAAACCGGGGCTGGAACTAAGGTGAAACTATGCAGTGGTGCAAGTTCACACTGGAATCAAAATGGAAAAAACAGCAAGAAAAACAACAAGTGAGCAAATACCCTAGAATGATAAAAGTAAGAATGCTAAAGTGCAAGAAAATAAATAGGGTACTTGGTGACATTGACGTGATCATAAAAATGCGTAAGCTGTCCCACCAGCGACAAGGTGACCCCTCCGGGACAGTCCCTGCCTAAAAACAGTACTAATACCTTTGACACCTGTCTGTGACGTGCAATTACAAGGACAGGATCAAGCAGGACAGGATCCCAACAGGGACTGTCCCAGTGGGGTCACCTTGTTGCTGGTGGGATATTTTACACATTTTTATGATCATATCAATGTCACCAAGTACCCTATTTATTTTCTTTTCTCATTTTAGGGTATTTTCTCACTTGTTGTTTTTCTTGCTGTTTTTTCCATTATGATTCCAGTGTGAACTTGTACCACTGCATAGTTTCACCTTAGCTCCAGCCCTGGTTATATTTCATTATGTTTTGTTGCAGTCACAGGTGTGGCCTACCTTTGAGATGATTATGATATAATGTGTAGCATCCCATGGTAGGGTGTGCCCTGTTGGGACCCAGTCCTGCTTGATCCAGTCCTTGTCACTTCATGTCACAGGTATTAGTACTGTTTTTAGGCAGGGACTGCCCTGATGGGTCACCTTGTCGCTGGTGGGACGTCTTACGCATTTATATGGCCATATCAGTGTCACCAAGTACCCTATTTATTTTCTCTTCTCATTTTAGGGTATTTGCTCACTTGTTTTTCTTGCTGTTTCTTCCATTATGATTCCAGTGTGAACTTGTACCACTGCATAGTTTCACCTTAGTTCCAGCCCTGGTTATATTTCATTATGTTTTGTTGCAGTCATGTGGTTGTTGCAGTCACAGGTGTGGCCTACCTTTGAGCTGATTATGATATAATGTGTAGCATCCCATGGTAGGGTGTGCCCTGTTGGGACCCAGTCCTGCTTGATCCAGTCCTTGTCACTTCATGTCTCAGGTATTAGTACTGTTTTTAGGCAGGGACTGTCCTGATGGGTCACCTTGTTGCTGGTGGGACGGCTTACACATTTATATGGTTATATCAGTGTCACCAAGTACCATATTAATTTTCTTGCACTTTAGCATTTTTACTGTTATCATTTTAGGGTATTTGCTCGTTTGTTGTTTTTCTTGCTGTTTTTTCATTAACTAGTATGCTACTTAATTTGTTTGTTATTTTGTTAAGCACCTTAAGTTATTGAGTGATTGTAAGCCTACATAACAAATCTGCCGAGACAGCATGTGTTAAAGCCCTTTTACAAATTCAACTTTTTACATTTCTTTTTTTCAATCATATTTTTAAGGAGAGAATCTTGTTAATTTACTTGGTCATAACTAAATAGTTGCTAATCTGGGGCAGGAGTCTGCTGAGAATATTGGACAGTTTAAAGGTTAATCACCGTCGCCTAGTTACATGAGTGAGGCAGAACTAATTCTTCCAAAGGCAAATGGCTTGCCGTTTTATCAGCGGTGCAGATTAGACGTGTTAATATACAGAATAGAATGGATGCTCAAGGGCCAGTTTTCCCTTATCGGCAAACTTTGCAACAGAACTGAGCTACAGCAAAACCTCTGCACTTTCTATAATAAGGCCCCTCATTTTGCCTCTCGAGCAGAACTATCAAACAATCCTCCCCAAACTACTGCCACCAAAATCAGGGTATTACAGACCACAGCTAATTGGAAGATCACTATAATGAAGTAAAAGATAAAATACATTGGCTGCCAGCCTAAAACGTGGATCAGCACCATACTGGAAGCTATCTTGCAATGTCACACTCCGAGAGATTTACATAAACAATACACTAGAACCAAATGCCCCGAAAAATACATCTCTGTCGATGACAACAAAATCTTCCTCAAACCTGAGCTGTAGAAAGGAATACATGATGCATGGGATTGCAAGCACCTTATTTTCCACTTGGCTTGTTAAACATGGCGCAACGTAAAGCCCTGTCCCCTTCCATCCCACCAACATCTTCATTAATAATTAATGGGAAATTTTGAAGAAGATACATTTTAATTATGAGTATTTGTTTGTCTTTTTGATTTTTTAAATATATAATAAATGCTAAATATTCAATATAATTAATTCAATATTATCACTATTTAGATTAAAGGGGTTGTCCTGTCTATGTGACTGCTGATTTATCAATCCTTCCAGCACACACACTGTGCGTTGTGAGGATTTGCGTTTTGTAATATGGGAACGGAGCGTAGTTAGGCGGCATGCATGTTCCCGGTCAGGGACCAGAATGATCAATCCTCCCATCACCCCACTTTGCACTGCAAGGATTCACTGTTTTGTAAACCGGGAACTGATCACAGTTATGTGGTGTACATGTTCATGGCAACAACACGACTAGGAGGTGCAGCCTCACTCAATACAAGTGTATGGAGTGAGGCGTGTCCGACTAGTGGGTGCAGCCTCACTCAATACAAGTGTATGGAGCAAGGCCATGCCCACTAGATGGCTGCTCCCACTTGTATAGAGTGAGGCTGCACCCACTAGTTGGACACGCCTCACTCCATACACTTGTATTGAGTGAGGCTACACCTACTAGTAGTGTTGTTGCCATGCACATGTATACCACATAACTGTGATCAGCTCCCGGTTTACAAAACAGTGAATACTTGCAGCGCACAGTGGGGTGCTGGGAGGATTGATAATTCTGCAGTCACATAGAGTGACTGCAAAATTATCATTTTAGACCGACAAACCCTTTAATAAGAGAGAAGAACTTACGGAGCTCAGTAAACTGCTGTAAGGACCCAGGGGTGAGGAGTGTAGAATAGACTCACTGGACCACTGGTGGGCTAGTGGTTGCTGAACCACTAAGACAGGAAGAAACTGGAGAGTGACTTCTTGAAGAACCCGAGATCTTTATTAAAACATAAAGATAGGATGTTCGATAAAGAGGACCCCCTAAGTCAAGACACTGAGCTCCCCAGGAGGAGCAACCGCCAAGGACATCCCTATACAGGGGTTACCCTGCACAGCCCTTGGGGTCTAATTGCCATGACTCCAGGATTAGAGGGGTGACTTGTACAGACAGTATCAGAGAGGACGGAATACAAGATAAATATGCTGTCCTCGCTGCTGGCATGGTCCTCCCTGCCTCCTGTTTGTGTGTTCCACCTCCAGCCTGTGTGTTCCACCTCCTCTTGTGTGAGTCTCCCCTCCTTTCGGCGTCTGTGCCTAAGCGTGTCAATTCACACAGGCGCATACGAGGACTTGGTTTGAGTGGAGCCCGGCTGCTCTAAGAGCGCATGCATGTGATGCAAGCACCCTGTTAAATGTTATGCTGTATGCAGCGTGGGCTCTGGTGCTTGCGTCATACGCATGCGCCGTTACAGCAGCCGGGCCCCACTCACACCAAGTGCTCGGTGTATGCCTGCGTGAATTGACACACTTAGACGCAGGCGCCGAAGATGAGGGGAGACCCACACAAGAGGAGGCGGAACACACAGGCTGGAGGCAGGGAGGACCGTGCCAGCAGCGAGGACAGCATAATCAGATAAGCCCCTCGGACCTCTTAACTCTCAACTTTCCAAAGTGTTTTTTTTGGGTTACAGGGAAGGTAGAGACATGGTACACACCTTCCATGAATACAGCATACACGCTGCATTCAGTGGTGCTTTCACTTTGGAAAGCACCAGGGGGGTGACAGGTTCTCTTTAAAGATTACCGTATATACTCGTGTATAAGCCGACCCGTGTATAAGCCGACCCCCCTACTTTTGCCCCAAAAATCTGGAAAAACCTATTGACTCGTGTATAAGCCGAGGGTGGACCCCAGCACAGGTATACAGCCCCCAGCAGTGTGGTATACAGGCCCCCCCCAGTGGTATACAGGCCTCCCCAGTGGTAGTATACAGCAGCCCCAGTGGTAGTATATAGCATCCCCAGCAGCCCCAGTGGTACTATATAGCATCCCCAGTGGTAGTATATAGCATCCCCAGCAGCCCCAGTGGTAGTATATAGCATCCCCAGCAGCCCCAGTGGTAGTATATAGCATCCCCAGCAGCCCCAGTGGTAGTATATAGCATCCCCAGCAGCCCCAGTGGTAGTATATAGCATCCCCAGCAGCCCCAGTGGTAGTATATAGCATCCCCAGTGGTAGTATACAGCAGCCCCAGTGGTAGTATATAGCATCCCCAGCAGCCCCAGTGGTAGTATATAGGAGCCCCAGCAGCCCCAGTGGTAGTATACAGGAGCCCTAGTGGTAGTATACAGGAGCCCAAGCAGCCCCAGTGGTAGTATACATCAGCCCCAGATGTATATACAGCCCCAGAGGTAGTATACAGCCCCAGTGGTAGTATACATCAGCCCCAGAGGTATATGCAGCCCCAGTGGTAGTATACAGGAGCCCAAGCAGCCCCAGTGGTAGTATACATCAGCCCCAGATGTATATACAGCCCCAGTGGTAGTATACAGCCCCAGTGGTAGTATACATCAGCCCCAGTGGTAGTATACAGGAGCCCAAGCAGCCCCAGTGGTAGTATACATCAGCCCCAGATGTATATACAGCCCCAGTGGTAGTATACAGCCCCAGTGGTAGTATACATCAGCCCCAGAGGTATATGCAGCCCCAGTGGTAGTATACAGCCCCAGTGGTACTATCCAGCAGCCCCAGAGGTATATACAGCCCCAGTATTAATAAACAGCCCCCCCCTCCTTATCATGGCCCCCCAGGCTGCGGCAGCTGTCAAAATAACAAACAGTTTATACATCACCTTCCGACGCAGCTTCTCCGCTCCTCCGGTCCTCCGCTCGCCGGCTGCTTCTTCTTTCTTGTTGTGCCGACTTCTGTGACCGCGCGCAGGAAATGACGTCATCTCCTGCGCCCGGTCACATGACACCGGCACAAGAAGAAAGAAGAAGCCGGCGAGCGGAGGACCGGAGGAGCGGAGAAGCTGCGTCGGAAGGTGATGTATAAACTGTTTGTTATTTTGACAGCTGCCGCAGCCTGGGGGGCCATGATAAGGAGGGGGGGGGGGCTGTTTATTAATACTGGGGGACCCATATTAAGGAGGGGGGCTGTGCAGTGCAATATGCACGGCATCCCCCCGCCGTTGATGGACGGGGGGATGCCGTGCATATTCATTGCACTAATGAGGCGGCCCCACGTGACCGCATGCGGTCACCGCGGCCCCCTCCTGCCTCCTCCAGCTCCCGGTCACAGCCCCCCCCACAGCATTACCGTATAGACCCGTGTATAAGCCGAGGGGGGACTTTTCAGCCCAATTTGTGGGCTGAAAAACTCGGCTTATACACGAGTATATACGGTACATATTTCATTTGTATTTTAGGCAAAAAAATTAATATTTTTGTGGCACCCCAAGGGTTAAATTGCCACAGAAACATCAACACAGGTTTACTCCCCACACAACACTACACTAGAAAGTGGGAGGAGCTTAAGTGGCACCTACACTAGTGGGAGGAGCTAAAGTTGTTTACCTCAGAGCAAGAGTGACAGTTAGTTCAGTTTAGTCTGGAGCAGGAGCAGAGTCAAGTGTCAGTGGAGGTCCTGAGAGGTCTGAGGAGAGGAGCCAGAGGAACAGAGCAACATACCCGGGATAAAGAGTTACCCCAAAAACTTGACCTCGGGAAGGCGCTTAAGACGGATACCGGATCCGAGGCTGTGCCTGAGACAGACAGGACAGTAAACACCGGCATAGTGAAGGTCCACCATCTTCACAGCACCATAGCAAAGCAACACGGAGGGGTCAGTGACACAGAGGACTCAAGTTGCCCAGCATATTGGTACCCGTGAGCAGAGACAGGGCCAGCAGTACAGCTACAAGCAGCAGCAGGGCCACACACAGCGCTTAAGTAGGAAGCCAAGGACCCGGTCAGAGTGGGAGCAACCTGGTACAGACTCCGTGGACAATATTGTGTAATACCATCTACAAGTAAAGCCTTGGAAAACAACGGAAACCGTGAGTGTGTGTGATCCTTATGCTGAAGCCCCACTTGCCCTCATATACTGCAATTACCTCTACTCTCATCATCTCTACTGCTACCCCTACTCTCCTGCAGCATCAATTACTATCCTCACAGACTTTAACTACTACTACCACTGCCCCGGGGAACCCAGTTCTGCCCACAGGAACTATTCCATCCAGGCTGCTATCCCATCATCCCCGGAGGTTCTGCAGCAGCGGCGGCCCCATTACTGGCCGCATATAGTGGGTGGCATCACGAGTGACAAATCCCCTGAAAATAACCCCCCATTTTATTGTGCGGGCCCAGGACACGGTCTGGACCAGGACAGCCGTGACATCCCCCAGCAGTACCCCGGTCCGGCACCGAGTGCCCTGTCCCAGTGGGCTCTACATTTTCATCTTTAACAGTTTTAAAATTACAAAAAGGAAACTGGGTCGATGTATGGTTCATACCTAGTAGCACCCCATTTTGCAAGTATCACCGCTTGTAAACACTTTTTAAAGCAAGCCAAGAGTCTTTCACTTCATGTTTGAGGGATTTTCATCCATTCTCTCTTGGAATCTGTGAAATTCCTGGGTTGTCTTGAATGAACTGCTCTTTTGATGTGTAGTCACGATTGAGATCAAGGGACTTTAAGGGCCATTGTAAGACCTTCAGCTTGAACCTTTTGAGGTCGTCTATTTTGGATTTTGACTTGTGTTTATGATCATTACCCATTTGTAGAAGCCCTCCTCTTTTCAAATTCAGCTTTTTTTTACAGAAGGTATTACACGTACATCAAAAATGTGGTGACATTTCATTGAATCCATTATTCTCTCAAACTGTGAAATGCTCCCAGTGCCATTAGCTGCAACACGAACCCAAAGCATGATTGATCCACCCCAATACTTAATGGTTGGTGAGATGTTCTTTCCCTGAAATTCAGATACGTTTGATCATTGTGGCCAAGGACATCTATTTTAACCTTATTGGTTCACAAGACTTGTTTCCAAAATGCATCAGGTTTGCTTAGATATTCTTTTGCATACTTATGCAAATTACCTTTTGAAAGAGGACTCGAACCCTAGCACCAACAGTGCAGTTATTTTTGCATGCTTATAACGTTGAATTTTATGGTGAGGATGCAGAAGAGGTGTTTTTCTGATGACTCTTCCATGAAAGCCATATTTGTGTAGGTGTCTGTGACCAGTAGAACAATGTACCACAACTCCAGAGTCTAAATCTTCCTGAACGTCTTTTGTAGTCAAGTGGGTGTTCTGATTTGCCTCTCTAGCAATCCTACGAGCAACTCTCACTGAAATATTGCTTGGTCTTCCAGACCTTATTTTGACCTCTACTGATCCTCTTAACTGCCATTTCTAAATGACATTTCTAACAGAGAAAAGGGCAACTTGAAAACGCTACATTGTCTTTTCATAGCCTTCTCCTGCTTTGTGGGCCTTCACCATTTTCATTTTCAAAGTGCTAGGCAGCTGCTTAGTAGAACCCATAGCTGCTGTTTTTTGGCACAAGGTTAGTGAAGGCTGGAGATTTGTAAAATTTGCATCACCTGACCTTTCCTAATGGTGATAGTGAACAAGCCTCAGCCCTAACAGCCTAATTGAGGTCTGAAACCTTGGTCAAAGCTATCTGAGCACACAAATCTCCAAAGGTTCACAAACATTTGCATTGGCCCATTTTATTTTTAGTAATACAAAATACAAAGGAAATGTGTTATATATAACTTTATGCCTTTTAAGGTACCGTTACACGCTGCAATCTTGAAACGATATTCTTAACGATCTCATGAGCGCGCGGTCGTTAGGACATCATTTTGACATCATTGGTGAGATGTCACACGTGTAGTTATCGTGGACGACGTGACGTGGACGATGTAGTGAGCAGCTATCGTTCGCACAACCCAGCGAACAACACTTACTCATTGATGTGAATGGGCGAAGTCGTGAACGACATCATTATGGCTTTGGCACACTGAACGAAGCTGCAGGTTGGCTGATCATGGATCATTTGATTTGAGAACATGTTCTCAAACCTGCGATCACCGATCCAACGATTGATCGTAGTCGTATCTTGGTGTCACACGAAACGACGTCCTAACAATGTTGTTTCAACGACTCCAAACCTGTGACATTTTAGCGATATCGTACTGTGTAACGGTACCTTTAGAGATCATTTCATCTTCATCTTGCTTAACTGTTTACAATAACAGTAATTTTGACCAGAGGTGCCCAAACGTTTATATGCCACTGTACATAATATGAGTGCATAAAGATTTCTTTAATGTGAACATAATCATTTAAGCGCTGCTCCGGTGTTATTTTTATATTACTACTGGAGTGGTGCTTGTAATCTAAGTTCACATCGGTCTCCAGTTGTTTGTGTCCTGATGGATCTCTCCAGTGTTTCATGGTTATACATATGTTTATTTCATTTGTGTGCATTGGAACAACACAAAGAAAAGTGAGAAAAAAAAAAACAAATAGTTTCACACAAAACCTCCAAAACGGCAATATTAAAAAAACCTACAAAATAGACCCCAAATAGACCTCAACTCTTATACGCTTGTAAGAAGGAGAGAACCACTGAACCAATCCAAATGCTAGAAAATTTTATTTAAATAGATATATGCACAATTTAATAAACATCATAAATATAATTGGCGATAGACAAGACAAAAGGCAAAAAAAAAACCATTAAAAACAAATCTGATCACCATGTAAGAAAGGGGGCACTCAGAACCCTGACTCACTAGCAGCATCCCATTGAAGAATCAATGTGGAAGACTGAAAGAAGTAACAAATATTAGGACCATAAACTGGTATACAGTAGTACTGCAAAGGCAAGCAGATCAGCAAAACATAATACACACCAAAAACCCCAAAATGAGGGGACCAAAAATACAATTAAGGTCAAGGTTACATTATGAATTGAGCTGGTTACCTTGAGACATAGTGAGTCAGTAGATCGTGCACCCCCCCGCCTCGACACGTGTTTCTCCTGTCAGGCTTCGTCAGGAGGCTATCAGATAATGATGAAATGTTCCCCTAAATAGTCCCTATACAGGTGAGCTAAATCAATGATTAATAAAGCACCAATAGTATGCTGCATAACATATACACGGCCACTGGAGCCAGGAAGTCCCGCCCCAAGAAAAGAGAGACCAGCCGTGATTGCGCTAAGTAGCGCTTGATGGACAGAGATCAAAAGGTCTCTGAACAGCTGCGGGCGCGTACAAGGCGCTCTCCAGGCATGATGGGAGCTGCGTCACAAAGCCCCGACCGAGCGCGCACCGGAAGTGACGCGGAGGAGGAACAACGTCATCCCCCGCGTCACCACGGCAACGCGCAGGGACAGAGTCCGCGACACAGCGCACAGAGCATGCGCCGAGAGCGCACAGCCACACAGCGTCCTGTTACTATGGAGGCACAGGAAGAGGGCAATACCGGCAGAAACTATGTATGTAAACTAGGTCCCCCCTTCAGTTAGAAAAGTAAGATACAAATATCAGATCGTCCCTTAGCCCATGGGAGAGATTAGAGGAGCCGGTCCATTGGTTGTTATACAAATGCAACAGATCATATAAATATTAATCATATAAACACCTGTGTAACTCAAAGTACAACCCCACGCAGGATCCTTATAACTACATGGGAAAAAGTATATACCCAAATATATCCAGTTAGGCACTCAGCAAACCCAGGGCATATCAATAAAAATTACCAAAGAAACAAAAAAAAACCATAGCATGCCCCTCCCCCCAAAAAACAGGGCATTCATAGTACAGATGACCCAGTAGAAATAACATAGACTTAATCATCAAAGTGATCATACACCCTCCCCCACAAAGAACAAATTCAAGGGAAAACATTAATAATCCCAAAAAGAGGTCCGGATCTTCATCATGCATTCTCTGTCAAGATATTTTTCTTTCCAATTTCATAAAAGATGACAGGCGACACCATTCCGGAAACTAGAAGACGTGGAGGAGCGGAGGAAAACCCACAGTAATGAGATGGGAACTAAGTAGGAAACAGAACAAATAAATTAAAAAGTGATAAAAATAATATGATACAACATATACAAGTGACCAAATAAAAGAACAAAAAACCAATTACAGGAACGATTTAAAGCTCACTGCTTCATTGAGGCCATGTGGTGAAACAGTATTCAAAAGAACCATCCAGCGGGTTTCTTTCTGGAGGAGAAATTTTTGAACATCACCCCCCCTTGACCCCAAGTACACTCTATCAATACCCCTAAAGACCAGCCCTCTGGGGTTGGAACCGTGGAACTTTAGAAAATGCTTCGGTAATGTTTTTAATTTATCAATTTTCGACACATCAGTCGTACCGGCAGCATTCCTAATGTCCCTCACATGTTCCTTAGCACGATCCTTCAGTGCCCGTGAGGTTAACCCCACATAAATGAGTTTACACGGGCATGTAGCATGATAGATGATAGCTTCGGTGTTGCACGTAATATGATGAACTATTTTGAAGATCTTAGATCCATCAAAGTTCTCAAAGTTGGTACTCTTGGGGACAAATGTACAAATAGAAAAGTTTCCACATGGAAAAGATCCCCATGGTGGACCTTGATTGCCAAAGAGATATTTCTTACGGGGCGGTATATAGTGACTAGTTGTCAGTAAGTCCTTCAGATTTTTGGACCGTCTCCACGTAATCGCTGGAACTTTAGTCAAGGCACCCGCCAGATCACCATCTGAAAGGAGTACCGGATCCCCTGCCACTGGGAATTGTAGGTCGTGATAAATCTGACTACTTGACCCTTCCCTTCTTTAACAGCTTTTGGTTGTTGGACCAGCAACTGACTCCTATCCTTCTCAAACGCTCTCCTAAAACCCTTTTGGATGTCCTGAGGGAAATAACCCCTGGCCAGAAATTTCCTTTTGAGTGTCTCAGACTGGTTCAAGAAGATGTTATCGTTAGAACAGATACGTCGAGCCCTCAAAAACTGACCATAGGGGATTGATCTCTTCAAGGGCAATGGGTGGGCTGAGGATAAGTGAAGGAGCGAGTTAGTAGAAGTACTCTTTCTATAGATGTCCGTCATCAACTTTCCATCCGGTGATCTGTTGATGGCAAGATCCAAAAAATCCATGTTCTCATGGCTGCATTTCCAGGTCAGTTTGATGTTATAATCATTCTGGTTAAGTGAGTTCATGAATTCTTCTAGCTGTGACGTGGAGCCCTGCCACACAAAAAGGATGTCGTCGATAAAGCGCATCCATGATAGTACCCTGTCATGGCCAGGGGTTTCAAGGACCGCTTCCCTCTCCCACAGCCCCAGGAACAAATTAGCGTATGAGGGGGCACAGGCCGCCCCCATCGCTGTTCCCTGGAGCTGTAGGTAGGGGCGGTCCTTGAAAAGAAAAAAGTTATGGGTAAGCAAAAATTCCAACAGCTTGATAATAAAAGTTATAAGTACTTGACTAAGATTAGTCATGCTTAAATAGAATTTTGCTGCCCTTAACCCCTGACCATGACAAATAGAGGTGTATAGGGACTCCACGTCACAGCTAACCAGAAGCATATCATTCTCTAAACAGACTCCTTCAATTCTCCTCAGCGCATCCGTGGAATCCTGTATATATGAAGGGAGAGTAGAGACACAGGGCTTAAGATGAAAATCTACAAATTGACAGATAGGTTCACAAAGACCACCCACTCCCGACACAATAGGTCTGCCAGGTGGGGAGAGGGGGTCCTTGTGAACCTTGGGCAATAAGTATAAAGTTGCTGTTACTGGATGCTCAGGGAGTAGAGAATCTCTCAATTTAGGTGTAATCGCCTGGCATTCAGCACCATCATCCAGTAAGGATTTCAAAAGCTCCTTGTACTCAGCTGCTGGATTATAGCTCAACCGCTTATAGCAAATAGTATTGCCCAATTGCCTGAAGGCTTCACCCTCATACATCTGCACCGGCCACACAACCACATTCCCGCCCTTATCAGCCTGTTTAATCACTATGTCATTTAGATCTCTTAAAGACTTCAATGCCCTCCTCTCAGTTTTATTCAGATTGTCCCCATAACCAGCATGGCGGGCCTCAGAGAGATCCCGCCTAACTAGATGGAGGAATATACCAATCTGGGGGCAGCTGCTAAAGGGCGGGAAATAGGTTGAGCGGCCGTACAGATGTGTGGGTTCCCCTGATGGAATATCAATGGAACTGCCATCAAGCAGGATGTTCAGATCACGTAGAGTTTGCTGTTCCATCTCAACAGTTGTGGCAGGGGAAGACTTCCCTGTCCCATACTGTTTGTGTAACATCAGTTTCCTACCGAATAATTCCAGATCCTTCACCAAAGTAAAGTAATCAAACTTTTCCACCGGAGAAAAAGAAAGACCCCGTGAAAGAACAGATATTTGGGTATCCGTCAGGATGTGACTTGATAAATTAAGTACCTTCAATTTCTCTTGCGTTGGTTCCTTCTTCGCATATTGTAGCGCTGAGGTCTTTGTCCCTGACCACGGGGAAACGGACCAGTGTACTCTCCTCCTGGCACTTGAGCCGTTGCCCCCTGTCTGGCTAAAAAATCTGCACATTCCCCTTCTGAAACCGTTGAAACACTGGTAATGGATGCAGAACGTACTGGGGATCTCGCCTGTTCCTTATTCCCAATCTGCCACCGATACACTCTCTGGTTCTGATAATCGGCCAGATCTCTTTTGAATTTTTTGGCCTTACCCGCCTGGATCTCGACCTCCCACCTATTCAAAGTCTCATTAAGGGATAGATCAAAGGATTTGAGGACTTCGTCAGATAGTTTGGTTTGGAGCTGAGAACGCACACTCTCCACCTCACTATCTAAAGACTCCAGAGATTTCTTATCCTGGGCAATAAGGAGCTCCAGGAGAGTGGTTGAACATTTAGTGAGGGCTTCCTCCCATCTCCCCACGAAGGTAGTATCCTGAGAACTAGTTGTTGGAATAATTGGACACGTAGTCCCCTCGGTACTATTGCCCGCTGTAGGTAGTTCTCAAGAGCCGCTTTGTTCCACCACAAACGAACTCGCCTCTTGAGCAAATTCTGAATTTTTTGTTTAAGATCGGCAGTGTCCTGTTCCTCTGGGCCTGTTGCCCCTCTATCACCAAAGACGGAACCAAGCTGGGTTACCCAGTTCCTTTCCCTCTTTTTGTAATCCATGAACCCAGTCTGGGTAGCTGTGGATGAAAATTTGTACAGTAAAAAAACCTACAAAATAGACCTCAAAAAGTCCAAAGGATTGAAAATTCAAATATAAACAACCTACATACAGGGGCATACTCAACTCTTATACGCTTGTAAGAAGGAGAGAACCACTGAACCAATCCAAATGCTAGAAAATTTTATTTAAATAGATATATGCACAATTTAATAAACATCATAAATATAATTGGTGATAGACAAGACAAAAGGCAAAAAAACCCCATTAAAAACAAATCTGATCACCATGTAAGAAAGGGGGCACTCAGAACCCTGACTCACTAGCAGCATCCCATTGAAGAATCAATGTGGAAGACTGAAAGAAGTAACAAATATTAGGACCATAAACTGGTATACAGTAGTACTGCAAAGGCAAGCAGATCAGCAAAACATAATACACACCAAAAACCCCAAAATGAGGGGACCAACAATACACGGCAATATTGTTTGCACCTTTCCAAAAATTTGTGTCAAGAACTTTGTTTCAAGCATGTGTTGCTCATTCAAACTCACTTGCAAGTAGCACATGTGAGCAATGTGAAAATCACACCTGATACCAGATAAAAAGGGGAGAAATTGACTCAAACTTTGCATTGTTTGTCTGTGTGTGCAAGACTAAAAATGGAGAACAGAAAAAGGAGAAGAGAACTGTCTGAGGAACTTGAGAACCAAAATTGTTGAAAAATGTCAACAGTCTTAAGGTGATAAGTCAATTTCCAGCGATCTTGATGTTCCTTTTTTCAAGGTGTGCAACATTCTCAAGAAGGTTACAACCCATAGCTAATCTCCCTGGACGTAGACAGCAGAGAAAAGTTGATGAAAGGTTGCAACGGAGGATAGTCTGGATGGTGGATAAGCAACTCCAATCAAGTTACAAAGAAATTCAAGTTGTCCTGCAGGCTCCGGGTGCATCAGTGTCAACTCGACATTTGAATTAAATGAAGCGCTATGACCAGTGACCAAGTGGACAGATGAGACCAAGATAGAGCTTTTTGGTAAAACCCATGATATTTTGGGGTTGTTTTTCTGCCTCTAGTTGCATTGATTGTGTGCAAGAAGTCATGAAATCTGAAGTTTACGAAAGGATTTTGGGTCGCTATGTAATGCCCAGTGTCAGAAAACTTGGTTTGCATTCTTGATCACGTATTCCAGCAGGACAATGACCCAAACATATGTCAAGAAGTTCCCAAAAATGGACGGAAACAAAGGGCTGGAGAGTTCTGAAGTGGAAGCAATTAGTCTGGATCATATATCAAGATGGGGTATATACCAAGATGGGCAGTATACATGGATGGTGCCATATAACAGGATGGGGTCATATACCAGGATGGTCATATACCAGGATATTGCACTTGCTGCAAAATCACCTTGAGAACTGGGCAATGTGATTTTTTTTGTTTTACTGTGTCAGTGCATTTTTCTGATGGGACAATAAGGTCATCTTTCTGTCTTGGTAGGCACTGTGGGGACAGCATTTTGTATTTGGAAGGACATATTGGGGGCATCATACTACATTGTGGGCACAGAGGGGGCATCATACTGCATAGGATGAATAGTGCAGGCATTATACTGTGTAGGAAAGCAAAATCGGGGCAACATACTGTGTTCAGGACAAAATGTGAGCATCATTCTGTATTGGGAAGCACAGTGTGAGCATCATGATGTATTCGGAATACCAGTGGGGGCATCATACTGTGTTGGAGGAGACAGTGGGTGAACGAGGTGTATTGGGAGACACTTTGAAGGCATTATACTTTACTGAGTTGTTTGGATGTTACCATAAACAATTAAGTGACCATCATGTCTCCGCTGAATCACGCATGATGCACCACACAGACTATTATCTCCCTGGGAGCCAGCGCTGGTTGGAAAGGGTTAACCACTTGCACTGCTGTTGCCATGTAACTCTCAGGGATCCCCTGCACTGATGGCCATATTCTGGCTGAACATCCCAAGTGGTCTCATAAACTTATCTTTTTCTTTTATTCATTTCTCAATTTTAAACACGCTTTTCAATGTGAGCCAGGGCCACAGCTGCTGAGATAGTCACCACCGTGAAAGAGCAATCAGTGATCAGCAGAGTGAGTATCCTGATTCTTAGCGCTCGACAGGTATCACGCAGAAGGGAATCCCGCTGTGTGACCTGAGATAACCTCAGTGGCGTCAGCACTCATAACACTAGCTGTCTTGTGAGAGAGATATTGCATGAGACGTAGCGGATATATTTTGCCGGTATCGTGAGACAGCTCTTGTGAGGAGTGGTGACATCAGGGAGAGCAACATAGTTTAAACTTATGGGACATCCCATGTGTGACCCCTCAAGTCTGAGCTGCAGTAAAGTTTGTGATGGCACCGCTTGTCACACTGTCACCAGTGCCTACATGCCTGCTCTCACAGTATATGGGGGATGCTTTCTGTGAACATGACCCCACCATATTGTTGTAAGACCTCGTGCCCATGGTATGTTGTTTGATGCTTATTTTGAAGCAGATTTTGAGATTCTGCATCAAAATCTGCATGTTTATCTTGAAGCCAACAAAGTCTATGAGAGTTCAGAAGTGCTGTGGTAACGTGCTTTGTTTCCTTGCAGATTTGATGCAGATTTTGAAGCAGAAAAAATAAATTTGAATCACATGTGCAAGGAAAAAAAACACTGTGGACACAACACTTATGACCTGTCATACACTATCATACACTTTGCTGGCCTCAGGATAGACATGCAGATTTTGATGCAAACTCTTAAAATCTGCGTACAAAAAAGCATGAAACAACACACCGTGGGCACAGGACCTAAGAGGGCAGAGGAGAGCTGCAGTTGTAATGAAAGTGCTCGAGGATTCCTCTTGACCCCTGGCTACCTCCACAGAGACTTCTAGGGCAGGGGTGGCCAACTACAGTCCTCAAGGTCTGAAAACAGTGCACATTTTATGATCTCCTTAGCATTGCACATGTACTAATTTCATCACCTCAGCACTTTGTGCAATGCTATGGAAATCCTGAAAACATGCACTGTTTGCAGTCCTTGACGATTGCACTCGGCCAACCCTGTTCTACTGGAGTGGATGTGGGGATTTGTATTTCCATACCTCACACCTTCAGGCAGGGGCGTAACGATCACGGTTGCAGGGGTCACAGCTGTGGTAGGGCCTGGACGTACAGGGGCCCATGCTGCCTGCCACCCCTTGCGCAAGCCGATCCCAGCTTCTGCTTCACATGGACGCACATCCATGTGACTGTGCAGAGGGCCAGTTTGTCAGGAAGGGAAGGGGAGCCTACTTCTTCCTACTGCTGCTGTACTCACCCTTTCCTGCCCCTGGCTTTCTCTTACCACTGCCTGCTTTCCTTGTGCGTTCCACTCTGGAACATATATAGCAGGCTACTGCTGCCTCATCCAAAATAATAGGCGGCACTTCCTGCTTTTGTGTTCCACAGTGGAACGCACAGTAGCACAGCTTCCTCATGTGTCTTCAGTGGAGTAGCAAATGAATTGGGAGAGCTAAGAACAGTTTTGTTTTTTTAGTAAATGAGTACTTGTGAGCAGAGGATTATGAGGGGAAGACAAGGTGCATTATACTATATCGAGAGTTATGGGGCTGCACTATATAGAAAGATATGAGGCTGCATATATAAGGCTGCACTATATGGAGAACTGAGGCTGCGCTATATGGAGAGTTTTGGGGCTGCACTATATGAAGAGTTTTGAGACTGAACTATATATGAAGATTTTGGAGGCTGCACTATATGCAGAGATATGAGACTGCACTATATGGAGAGATATGAGGCTGCATTATATGGAGAGCTATGAGGCTGCGCCATATGGAGAGTTTTGGGGCTGCACTATATGAAGAGTTTTGAGACTGAACTACATATGAAGATTTTGGAGGCTGCACTATATGGAGAGATATGAGACTGCACTATATGGAGAAGTATGAGGCTGCATTATATGGAACTGAGGCTGCACTAAGGAGACTTTTGGGCTGCACTAAGAAGGTTTGGACTGACAAATGAAGATTTTGGAGGCTGCACTATAGCAGAAAATATGAACTGCACTATATGAAGTATGAGGCTGCATTATATGAGCTAATGGCTGCGCCATAGGAGAGTTTGGGCTGCACTATAAGTATGTGAGAACTGAATACATATGAAGATTTTGAGCTGCACTTTGAATGAACTGCACTATATGGAGAAATGATTGCATTAATGGAGTATGAGGCTGACTATATGAGTTTTGGCTGCACTATATGACGATTTTGAGACTGACAATTGAAGAATTTGGGAGCTGCACTATGCAGGAGATAGATACTGCACTATGAGATATGAGGCTGCATTATAGGAGGCATGGGCTGCCGCCTTGGATTTTGGGCCTGCACTATAGAAGATTTTGAACTGACTACATATGAGATTTGGAGGCTGCACATAGGATGAATATGAGACTGCACTATATGGGAGAGATAGGGAGGCTGCATAGGAGAGCTATGAGCTGCCTATATGGTGAGTTTGGCCCTGCCCTAAGAAGATTTTGAACTGAACTTAATGAAGATTTTGAGCTGCACTTATATGCAGAGATATGGACTGCACTTATGGAGAAATAGGCTGCATTATAGATAGCTTTGGCTGCCATAGGAGAGTTTTGGGTCTGTCACTATATGAAAGTTGAGACGAACTAATAGAAGATTTTTGAGCTGCCTATATGAGTAATATGAGCTGACACTTGGAGAGATGAGGCCATTATATGGAGAGCATAGGTGCACTATGGAGAGTTGGGTGCAGCACTATATGAGAGTTTGGGACTGAACTATATGAGAGATTTGGAGGCTGCATATATGCAGAGTATGAACTGCACTATATGAGAGATATGAGGCTGCATATATGGAGAGCTATGAGGCTGCCATATGGAGAGTTTTGAGGCTGCACTATATGGAGAGTTTTGAGACTGAACTACATATGAAGATTTGGAGGCTGCACTATATGGAGAGATATGAGACTGCACTATATGGAGAGTTTATTGAGGCTGCATTATATGGAGAGCTAATGAGGCTGCACTATATGGAGAGTTGGCTGCACTATATGAAGAGTTTGAAGCTGAACTGTATATGAAGATTTTGGAGGCTGCACTATATGAGAGAATGAGCTGCACTATATGGAGAGATATGAGCTGCATTATGGAGAGCTATGAGACTGCGCATATGGAGAGTTTGGGCTGCACTATATGAAGAGTTTGAGCTGAACTACATATGAAGATTTTGAGGCTGCACTATATGGAGAGAATGAGGCTGCACTATGAGATATGAGGCTGCATATATGGAGATGCTATGAGCTGCACTATATGGAGAGTTTTGGGCTGCACTATATGAAGAGTTTGGGGACTGAACTATATATGAAGATTGAGCTGCACTATATGGCAGAGATATGAGACTGCACTATATGGAGAGATATGAGGCTGCATTATATGGAGAGCTATGAGGCTGCGCCATATGGAGAGTTTTGGGCTGCACTATATGAGAGTTGAGATGAACTACATAGAAGATTTTGAGCTGCACTATATGAGGATAACTGCACTATATGGAGAGATTTGAGCTGCATATATGGAGAGCTATGAGGCTGCACTATATGGAGAGTTTTGAGGCAGCACTATATGGAGAGCAATGAGGCTGCATTGTAATGTATAGGAGGATAATGGGGGTGCATTATAATAAATTGGATGGCTATGAGGGTTATCTATTGAAATGGGGGACTATGGGATGCATAATCATACATAGAGGACTATGGGGGTACATTGTAATATATGGAGGAATATAGGATGCATTATAATAATTGGAGGACTATAATGGCGGGAGGAGGAAGACCATATAAACCATGATGGAGGACATATACGTATACCATGATACAAGCCACATTCCAGGAGGAGGACCATATATAGCAGGATGAGAGACATTAATTCATAATGAAGGGGAACAGGGGTCAATTTGTGAGTTGTTAAAGGATTTAGAACGTTACACGGGGCCCATACATCTGACCGACATGTGGCGCGGGTGGGGGGGGGGGGGGGAGCCCAGGTCTAAATTTTCGCATTGGAGCACACCAGACTCTAGTTACGCCATGCCTTTAGGCCATAAGACTGTGGCTTGTTCACCAATCTCTGCAGAGCAGAATCAAAGCACTTCTTCTAAGAAACAGTCCAGCACACAAGAACTGATTTTTTTTATATTTTTTGCTATAACACAGACTATAAAAAGTCTCTATGAATAAAAGGAAAGGGGGAATGGGAAAAGCTCACCCTTATGCCTCTCAATAGATTTAGTCAGGTCCACGGCAGTGGCTGGCATCCACAATTTTCAAGGAATAATATGAAGAAAGAGCCAGCACTCGGTCTACATAGTAAACGGATCTTTATTTCCGGACTCACATACACATATTTAAAATCCGCATCTGTATGGCAGGCATATCCAGACGCGTTTCGGCTACAAGAGTAAAGTTGTTGTAACTGAAACGCGTCTGGATATGCCTGCCATACAGATGCGGATTTTAAATATGTGTATGTGAGTCCGGAAATAAAGAAGATCTCGTTTATTATATGGATCGGGTGCTGGCTCTTTCTTCATTTTATTCCTATGAAAAGTCTCAAACACTTATATATAAATACTACACAGTATATATAAGGAAAGTCCCACAGGGATCAGCAGACTCCATTACAATGGTGTAAAGTTTATTAAGGCAGAGGCCATTTAGGGCTTTGAAGTGTAACCCTAAGGTTGCAGTCCTGCTAATCCAGCAGGGGGAAGTGCAACCGGCGCTAAACTTAGGAGGGGAAAAATAACATTAACAAAAAACAGGTCTCACTCTTCGAAGAACTGAAAAACAACTGTAAAAAGTCTTTCGGGTAAAACGCTGACGAAGGGATGGGTCAGTGGTCTAACATGTTTTTTATGTCAGTCCTCTCTTTATTCAGAATAGAAAGACGATAAGCTTTTTGAATGCTGCCTGGAATGAAGGTCACCATTCCACATGATACCTGCTTCCAGACTTTCTCGGGGTATTGCAGGGCTACTCCTCCAGGGGCATTCTCCGCCACCACCTGCCCCCCAACATATGCTATCATGGCCACTGCTGGAGAAGAGGATTGAAGAATTAGGGGACGATCACCCCTTCTAGGAGAGATAGGACCAACTTGGGCAACACTGACAGGATCTTCAGGATCGATGGCCCGTGTAGATTAGATGCAGCTGGCTGGCAAACCAAGAGAGGCCTGGTCTGCATCCAATGCATCAATCTTTCCCGGTCGGCCTCCTGCTGCTACTTTTCAAAGTCATCGTCGGTGGCAACCTGACTTACTCAACTACGAACCATTCCTTACTGTCCATCACCTCCATGAAGGTGACTTTCTCCCCAACACAGATTGTGCGGCATCTTTTGTGAAGGTGGTCTTGCAACAGGGTGTACCAGTTGACGTAGCACTGATGCCCATTTTCCATTTTCTTCTTTGGCTATGAAGCCAAACCCCTTCTGCTGGATGTATGCCACCACCTTGCCTAAGGTACATTAGTCACAAGGTCATTGGCCTGAGGCCCATGCAACTGTGGAGCCCACTGGGAAGGGGTTCTGGTACCGGACTGGGGTATAACGGGGGTTATCACGGCGGTCTTGGTCCGGACCATGTCCCGAGCCCACAAGTAAAGGTTGGGGGTTATTTACAGGGAATAAAGTCGTGACGCCACCCGTGGTATGTGGTCAGGGTGACCACCGCTGCTGCAGAACCTCCGGGGATGATGGGCGGCAGCCTGTGATGTGACGGCTCTCCACGGGCAGAGCCTGGTCCTCGGGGCAGTAGTGATGAAAACAGTTTGTGAGGGAGAACAGGGTTTGCAAGGATTACACGGACTCACTGTTTTGTAGTTTTCCAAGTCTTTACTGAAGCAGATGGTAATTCAGCCGGGTACTTTCCACGGAGTCTGTACAGGGGCCGGGTTGCTCCCACCCTTGCCTGGTCCTTTGGCTCCCTGTTCCTGCGCTGTGTGTGTGGCCCTGCTGCCCCTTAAGCTAAACTGCCGGCCCTTTCTCCCCTCACAGGTACCAATCTGCTAGGCAACTTGAGTCTTATTCCGTGTTCCTGACCCCGCCGTGTTGCTTCGCTGTTGTACAGTGAAGATGTGGGACCTTCACTCATCCAGTGTTCACTGTGCTATTTGTGTCAGGCACAGCATCGGATCCAGTGTCCGTTCTATGCGCTTCTCTGGGGTGAGTCTCAGGGGACTTGGTCTCCCAAGTGTGTTTCTCTCTGCTCTGTCACCTTTTCCTCACACCCTGGCTTGGCCTGGAACTGGACAGTGGACCATGGGGGAAGCCTAACGCAGCTCTTTTACACCTAGGTCTTTCTTCCTCAGTGCTGCCCCACACTGAACTAACTGCCACTTCCTCTCCACACCAGACTATATAGGGAAGCAGCTTTAGCTCCCCTCCCCCTTCTGGCCTGGAGGCACTAGTGTAGTGTTGTGGGTTGTGTGGGGAGGTAACCCTTTGTGGTGCTACTGTGGCACATGAACCCCGGGTGCCACACAACCACTCTTGGTTGAGCCAAATCTCTTCAAGAAAGGAGACAGACAGGGTGGTTCATGCCATATTGGAGACTTGCTTGGAGAGGGTAGGGGTCCCCACATGGCATTCTTCCATCCAAAGGCTTGTGGTGAGAATGCTAATCAAGGCTGGGGAACAGGGCCTTATGCCTACAGTAACACCTCATTTCCCATGGCCTCCTCTTTCTTCATCCTCCTCATCATGCTCCTGGTTCTGGATTTTCTGATCCAGCAGCTGCGGCACCGATGGGCATGCTGCAAGGTTCTCCTGAGTGTGCTCCCAGAAGGCATGGGGAACAGGTCAACTCCTGCCTCTGACCTCCTCCTCTGGCATCTGAGCTCAGTGCTGGATCCTGACCTCGCTGCATATGAGGCCCAATGTAGGTAGCGCAGTGTAATTCCAGGTTACATATAGATCCTGTGCGGGCTGCCCTGGTACTGGTGCTGAAGCACACTCTGCCCCTATGATTGTGAGGAAGATGACATCCTCCAGAGCTGGAATATCTTGCAGTAGATCTATCATTAATACTCACTGCATACTGAAGGCATATAGTAGCAAAGTGTAGCAGAATGTAGCTGCATTGTACTGCACTGCCAAGTTGGTGGCGGAATCTGTGGTGACACCTCTTTGCTTTACCTGGTGTTCTGTCACTTCCAGTGCCAGGACACAATTACTTAGAGGATATTATTGTTTGCACAATCTTGTTGCCTAGCTCCTCATTAATGCCTCCATGGGGTGGGCTGCAAAAGGCACTCGACTTATATTACAAATCCCAAACCCTATGCCACAGGTAACACTTGGGCTTGAGGTTGGATGGACCCACCCCTCCAGTCTCCAGCATGTCTGCCACCTCAAGTCCCAAGCATGCCTGCCCCCTTTCTAGTCTCAGCATTACACACCCCTCGAGTCTCAGCATGCCTGTCATCCTTCCAGTTTCAGCATGCCCACTCCCTCCAGTTCCAAGCATGCCTGCCCCCTTCTAGTCTCAGCATGCCCAACTGCTCCAGTCTCAGCATGACCACCCCCTCAAGTCCCAAGCAGGCTCACCCCCCTCCATTTCCAAACATGCACACCCCCCTCCAGCACCCCGTCCAGTGTTCCTATCCCCTCCCAGTCTCAGAACGTCTGCACCCCCACACTCCATTCCCCTATGTACACTCTGATAGAACCACTGCATTGCACTGTGCGGTCATCTCCTTCTGAGACAATGTGCTGAATCCGCTGTTCTGAGAAGGAGATGATCACTCTCAGTGCTGTGGCGTGTGCGCTCACTTCCTCCCCTTGTATCCACGCTGATCGATGTGAAATGAAGCCCACAGTGATGGGAATCTCACAGCCACCCAACCCTCCCTGCCCCCTCTGTGAAGTGAGAGGTTCATTCATTCTGCTGCACAGAGGGGAGGAGGGGCAGGTAGCTATGAGATTCCCATCAATGTGGGCTTCATATCACATCGATCAGCTTGGACACACATGCTCACACTGCAGGTGTCAAAAACACCTGCAGTTTCCAGGAGGATTAAGAAAAAATAATTTAAAGCTCAAAAAAATTCAACAGGTTGAAAGGAAAACAGTAGACCCAATGGCTGAGAACACTACTAACAGTAGGGTTAGGTGTGGTTCCCAACCAGTGGGTCTTCCAGCAAACATTTTGGCCCCAGACCATCATGGAAAGTTTTGGGGCCATTTTAGATCTCAAATTTTTCCCTGAACAAAGTCGCGCTCACCGATTTTTTTTTTGTAAAATGCTCGGGATTCCGATTATGGACAGATTCGTCCCACACATGAAATTGGCGAACATGTTCGGGAAAGTCCCTCATCGCTAGATATGGCTTTCTCTAGGGCAAGATGCAGAAGCACCATTCTGTGTGGACACTATATACAAGGGTTGAATGAAAAGTAATGCCTTCGTAACTTGGGTCTCGATGGGAATATTTTAATAAAATACATGCAGAAATAATCTTTACAATGTGCTCTTTAATTACCGACATTCACTTTTCCACATGATCACCAGACAATTGCATACACTTCTGCCAACAATGAACAAGTTTTCTGAAGCCGTCACGGAAGAAGTAAATGGAGTCCGTGGAGCCTCGATTAAGAGTCTCAAACACGGGAGTAGCCAGATATCCATCCAGGGAAGGACCTGATGAGGGGCAATACCCCGAAACAGTTGTCTGTGGGTGGATACCTGGCTCTGTTAATTCCCTTGTCATATCCTTAACTTGTAACTGAGTGGGATATTGACTAAAAGGGCCACTTAATATGGTGGTTATGGTGGTCTCCGAAGGATTCCACCCCAGGGCTAGGTCCTTCCCTGGAGGATATCTGGCTAGTCCCGTGTTTGAGACTCTTAATCGAGGCTCCACGGACTCCATTTGCATATTCAAATTTCCAGGGGGCAATGCATCATGGATTTCACTGTGTTTGAGCGCTTTAGCCGGCTGCCCGCAGTTTTTCCTTGACTGGTCTCCCTGAGATCAGTGAGTGCTTTGTGATGTTGGTCACGGAAGAAGTAGACATTCTGCTTCTGTAACCAGCCTCTCAAAGTTCTCTCAACTTCTTCATCAGAAGCATAGTGATATCCCTGCAGATCATCTTTCATTATGTGTAAAGATGGAAGTCAGCCAGGGCCAAATCTTGACAGCACTGAGGAAGCAGTATGGTGGAAAGCTTCAGTCTCTTTCATTTCAGACGTCAGCATGTGGGGTCCATTGTGCACAGATCTTCCGATAACCAAGCAAATCAATAATTGGACCTGTTCTTGTAAAATGCCAATTACGCTTGCAGATTCTCTCTGAGTGATATGATGATCATCCTGAAATAGTCTGTCAATTTTTTGCATGTTTAACTCATGATTTGTATTGTGTTTTTTTGTGGGGGCACTTTTTTCATGCAGAGTGCAGCTGGGCCATATAGAGTGTCTGTCTTGTTGATATGCATTGATATAATGCCTAACAACCTGCCTAGATCTAATAGTAAGGGAGTAAGTAATAGGCTGGGCACACATTGCATCACACATGTGTGACTGGGATCCTCGTTCTGTGGGCATAGAAAATGCCAGAACTCACCCCCTCCAAGAGAAGGAGGTTGAGAGTGATTGGAGCGCTGCTATTTTTGCACCTGTTATGCCTTTTCCTATATTACTGAGGCCTACTGCATCCTACTGAGTTCATTTAGTTATGAGACTATATAGCTGCTTTAGATAACTCAGTGCTTGATGTCACAGACGTCCAACTCTTTCTTTGTCACACAAGTCAGGTTTTCCGGCCTCACCTCTTTAAATGTACTGACCCGACGATGCAGAGTGCTCACATTATCACAATCACCATAAATGGCTTGCATTTTCTGGTGAATTTTCTTTGGGGTGACATGTTCTGGTGTCAAGAATTCAATGACAGCACGTTGCTTAAATTGGATTGATCGACTGTCCTCACAGGGTCACATTCTTTACACTGTAACAACACAACCTTTCATTGCTAAGGCTTCCCACAATTTGGAGCTGTAGAGGAGAGTCTACTCAATAGTCCAGTACCTATTGCATAGCAGTGCTGCCATCTGTCATGAAGGTGGAGGCATTACTTTTCATTGAACTCTCGGGGCAATTTGGTGGCACCGTGACCCCACCAAATATATATTTTTTGGGAGATGGTCCAACACAGACTCTTGCTATGAGTCTCCATTATCTATGTTTTAAGGCATAATACAGAGGTCCCTAACTCCAGGCCTCGAGGGCCACCAACAGTGCAGGTTTTCAGGATTTCCTTAGCATTGCACAGGTGGTAATGTGATCATCTCACAGGTGAGGATTCCAACCACTGTACAATACTAATGAAATCCTGAAAACATGCACTGTTGGCGGCCCTCGAGACCTGGAGTTGGGGACCCCATGGCATAATGGCTTGTTAGATCTCCTGCATGCACCCCGCTCTAGCTTTGCCCTTGCTTAAACACTATTGGCATTCTAAAGAGGCGTTAGTGCCTTTTTTGTAACTTGGCCCATTAAAACAAATATATAACAAACTCCGACATCTATATACGTAATAATAATAGATGTCAATGTCTTCTTCAGTACCTGATTTATATTGCATCCATTTATCTAGGTCTCAGGATAACCTTATAACTAACCAGCATTTATGTCATTACACATTTAACCTCTGACCTCAGCTGAAGCTCGCTAATTTTCTATACGTTTTCAGCATGAAAAGGAAGCATAATAGACGTTTCATGTAACTTATTAAGATGCAAATGTTTTCTGCTCAGCATACAGATGAAAAGGAGAAAGAGCAAGGCAGAGCAGGCCATAACTAATGATTTTATTTACCGCAGGGTATTCACAATATACATATGCCAGGCATGTTGGAGTAATTAGTTGATAGGTGAGTGCATTGCACCACACTCGGTTGCCATGGCTGAGGCTGCGCGGCGGAGCGATTGTGCTCTGCAAATTTGTGTTTATTCAGGGATAATTCTCCTGTGGACAATGAGGGGGGTTTGTGTATTGACACATTAGTGGTAGTCGGATCAGCCTTGAATGGTAAAGTCACAAGTCAGTGTCAATACAGGTCCATCTGGTAAATAAGAGTCATAAAACGATGAATGGGTGTGAATTCTATTGGATCCTATTTTACATTATATCATAAAATGATTTTTTTTTTATGTAATGCATTGCTGTAATCATTGTAAAAATATAAAGGTTGGACACCGGTACAAGCTTTTAAGTCTTGTACTAAAGTACGACAATAACAATAACAATAGAAAGTCACAACATCACTCATCTACATGGAAAAAAAGAAATTGTGAATTTATGTTTAACTTTTGTAACTTTTTATATTGCAGAATATTAAAGTGAAAAATTGTAAAAAAAAATTACAAATAATGACTACAAGAATGAGTTTACAAGATACGTATGGCTTATGAGCCACAGGATAGGTGGTAAATGTATGATCTCTTTAACCCTCCAAGAATCCCACCTATACCGAATACTGGGATCCAGAAGTCAGATCCTCACATGGCACCCAGCATCAATGAGGACTCAATGCACACAGATTGCTGCTATACAGTGGCATGCAAAAGTTTTGCACCCCTGGTCTAAATGACTGTTATTGTGAACAGTTAAAAAAGTTGAAGATTAAATAATCTCTAAAAGGCATAAAGTTAAAGATGACAACATTTCCATTGTATTTTAGGCAAAAAAAAATGTTATCGTCTTCTACATTTTAAAAATTATAAAAAGGAAAACGGGCTGATGCAAAAGTTTTGGCACCCTGCATGGTTTGTACCTAGTAGCAGGGCTGGCTCCAGGTTTTTGTGGGCCCTGGGCAAAACAATCTCAGTGGGCCCCTTTAACACATACCATGATTCATAAATATAATATAGAAGCTGTGGGCTGTGTATATATAACATAGAGGCTCCTGGGTGGGCTCTATATATTAATATTGAGGCTGTGCCAGGCTGCATATATAATAGAGGCTTCTGGGCTGTATATATAATATGGAGACTGTGGAGCTGTATAAATAGTATAGAGGCTGCTGTTGGGCTGTATATATAATATAGATGCTGCGAGCTGTATATATTTGGAGGCTGTGCTGGGCTGTATATACAAAATAAAGAGGCTCTGAGCTATGTATATTATTTGGAGGCTGCTGCTGAGCTGTATATATTCTTTGGAGGCTCTGCTGTATATATTATTTGGAGGCTGTGTTGGGCTGTATATATTATTTGGATACTGTGGCAGTCCAGTAGCAGCCTCCAGTATATACAGCCCAATGCCCAGCACAGCATCCAAATAATATAGCCAAGCACAGCCTCCATATTATATATACAGCACAGCCTCCAAATACTATATACAGCACAGCAGCAGCCTCCATATTATATAACAGCACAACACAACCTCCAAATAATATATACAGGCAGCCACCAAATAATATATACAGCAAAGCACAGCCTCCATATTATATATACATCACAACACAGTCTCCAAATAATATATACAGCACAGCCTCCATTTTATATGTACATTACAGCCTCCAAATAACATATACAGCACAGCGCACCCTCCATATTATATATACAGCCCAGGATAGCCTCCAAATAATATATACAGCCAGCTCAGCCTCCAAATATTATATACAGCAAAGCCTCAAAATAACATATTTAGCACAGCCTCAAAATAATATATATAGCCCAGCACAGCCTCCAAATTCTACAGTATATACAGCACAACCTCCAAAAAATATATACAGCACAGGTTACATATTATATATATAGCAGCAGCCTCCATATAGCCCAGCAGCAGCCTTCATTAGCGCCAGTAGCAGCCTCTATGTACCAGCAGTAGCCTCCATAGCACAACATCCATATACCCCAGCAGCAGCCTCCATAGCACAGTCCCCTCCATATACCTCAGCAGCAGCCTCCATAGCACAGCTCCAACACCCAGCAGTAGCCTCTATGTCCCAGCAGCAGCCTCCACAGTACAGCCTCCATATACCTCAGCACCAGCCTCCATAGACACAGCCTCCATAACCCAGCAGCAGCCTCTATGTCCCCGCAGCAGCCTCCATAGCACAGCCTCCATTTACCCCCGCAGCAGCCTCCATAGCACAGCCTCCATAAACCCAGCAGCAACAGCAGCTTGTATGTCTCCGTAGTAGCCTCCACAGCACAACCTCCATATTCCCCAACAGCAGCCTCCATATACCCCAGCAGCATCCATAGCCAGCCACCATATCCCAGCAGTAGTCCTCTATTTCCCAGCAGCAGCCTGCCATAGCACAACCTTCATATACCCCAGCAGCCTCCATAGCACAGCCTCCATATACCTCAGCTGCAGCCTCCATAGCACATCATCCATAATCCATCAGCTGCCACCTCTATGTTCCAGCAGTAGCCTCCATAGAACAGCCTCCAGTTACCCCATCAGCAGCCTCCATAGCACAGCTTTCATAACCCAGCAGCAGTCTCCACAGCCCAGCACAACCTCCAAGCAGCCCGTGACAGCCTCCATAATCCCCCATCATGCTGCACATAGTAAAAAAAAAGTTTATGCCCACCTTCCCTCCGCTTCCCCAGAGCCCGTGTCCTCCTCAGTTGCTGTCCCTGCAGCAAGCTCCTGTCCATGCTCCTCCTCACTGCCAGCACGGCTGCAGCAGTGTGATGAGGTCGCAGGGTGATGACTCATCACTCTGCTGCAGACGGCTGAGGAGGAAGCGCAGATGGGATATGGCACATGGCTAATTTGAATCGCATTCAAATTAGCCATGTGTACTGTCAGCGCTGCGAGAGCACTCAGCTGCAGGCTGAGTGTC
The DNA here is from genome assembly GCA_033576535.1 of Allobates femoralis. Taxonomy (NCBI): domain Eukaryota; kingdom Metazoa; phylum Chordata; class Amphibia; order Anura; family Aromobatidae; genus Allobates; species Allobates femoralis. The sequence goes on from JARQOC010000001.1 coordinate 579,163,961, forward strand.
CCTGCCTTCCCTGATGGGCCCTTGGCCATCAGGGGTGCTTGTCCCTGATGGCCAGTGGGCCCCTCAGCTGCTCAGGGCCCCAATACTTGCCCGGGTACACCAGGTGCTGACGATGGCCTTGCCTAGTAGCACCCTCTTTTGCAAATATCACATTTTGTAAATGCTTCTTATAGCCAGCCAAGAGTCTTTTAATTCTTGGTTAAGGGATTTTCATCCATTTTTCCTTGGAAAAGTCTTCCAGTTCTGTGAGATTCCCTGTTTGAGGTTTAGTCACAGATTTTCAATGATGTTTAGATCAGGGGACTGTGAGGGCCATTGTAACACCTTCAGCTTGCTCCTTATGTGCTTGTCTATTGTGGATTTTTGACTCATTATCCATTTGTCAAAGCCATCCTCTTTTCAACTTCAGCTTTTTTTACACATGGGGTTACATTTGCAACAAGAATTTGCTGAACTTTCATTGAATCTATTCTTTCCTCTACCTGTGAAATGTTTCCCGTGCCATTGGCTGCAACTCCACCCAAAAGCATGATTGATCCACCCCCATGCTTAATATCTGGTGAGATGTTCTTTTCCTGAAATTCTGTGACATTTTTTCTCCACACATACCTTTGATCATTGTGGCCAAGAACTTGTATTTTAATCTCACTGGTCCACATGACTTGTTCCCAAAATTTATCAGGCTTGTTAAGATGTTCTTTTGCATATTTCTGTCGCTGAAGTTTATGGTGAGAGGTTTTCTCCTGATGACTCTTCCATGAAGCCCATATTTAAGCAGGTGTCTCTGAACAGTAGAACAATGTACCACAACTCCAGAGTCTTCTACATTTTCCTGAAGGTCTTCTGCAGTCAAGCAGGAGTTTTGATTTGCCTCTCTAGCAAACCTTATCTTGACCTCCACTGTTTCAGGTAACTGCCATTTCTTAATTACATTTCAAACTGGAACGGGAATCTTGAAAACACTAAAGGCCCTGTCACACAAAACGAGATCGCTAACGAGATCTCTGTGCTGTCACAGATTTTGAGACGCAACACCGATCCCATTAGCGATCTCGTTATGTGTGACACGCACCAACAATCTGGCCCCTGCTGTGACATCGTTTATCGTTACATACTGCTCTGGATCATTTCTACGTCGTTGCGTTCCACTGGGAGCGCTACATCGTTGTGTTTGACAGGGACAATGACGACCAACGATCTTAATGCTACGCTATGGAGTGACAATTCCCAACGACCTCGGTATAATTCTGGATCGCTAGTGCGTTGTTTTTCACATCACCGGAGAGATACCTGTTTGACATCTTACCAGCGATGTGAAAAACGATGCAACAGCAATCTCTACACATCGTTATCGGGATCGCTGGTGCGTCGTTATGTGTGACTGGGCCTTTAGGCTGACTTCACACTACGCTTTTGTTCCTGTCCATGGGATTATTTTTTTTGCAGGACCCCACGAACAGGAATGGATAGGACCAGATTGTAAACTCCAGATGCCATTTCTGTCAGTCCGGAGGGACAGAGCTGGGAGGAGCCAAGCCTGCAGTACTTTCGCTTTAGGAGTGTATGAACATACACTCCTAAAGTGAAAAAAACAAAATCAGTGGGCATTAAAAATAAAAAAATAAATGCGCACCTGTCCCCGGATCTGAGACGTCCACATCCGCGATGCAGAAAAGATACTGCTAGGACCTTGATCAGCTGATCAACAACTGATTGGCAGGTAGCAGTCACGTGACACATCAGCTGATCGCTACCGGCCAATGAACTTTTAAGGTCTTTGCAGCATCAGACTTCTTCCCATGACAGTCACCGGAGAGGTATTTGATTTTTTTTATTTTTAACCATTCCCGACTTACCGTAATTTTAATAAGATTCTGTTTTTTCCCGAATCCATCTCCATAGTCCCCCATGTTAAGTGTCCCAGAATGGACTGTATGTCTGGTTTTGTCACCAGAGCCCAAAAACGTGCAGACTTCGTTTTTGGGACCAGTGAAAAACAGGACAGAAACGAATCCAGGACTGAATACACAAAACCGGATGGCCAAATATGACTAATCCAGCATCATAGGGATATATGGGGGGCAAAAATGATCCTGTTCAATTTGTTTCAAAAACGAACAGAACAGGATCCCAAAAACCGTAGTGTGAAGCCAGCCTTAGGCTTCTCCTGCTTTAGGGGCCTCCACCAATTTTCATTTCCAGAGTGCTAGGCAGCTGCCTAGAAGAACTCACGGCTGCCGTTTTTTTGGAATAAGGTTACAGGAGGATGTTTATAAAGCTGGGAAGTTTGCATCACCTGGCCCTTCCTAACAATGATAGTGAACAAGCCATAACTCTAAAGGTACCGTCACACGCAGCAATATTACTAGCAATTTCACTGGCAATTTGCTGGCTGCAGTGAAATCATGGACACATTGTTCCACTTGTACATGGCAACAAAATAGAACAATGTGTCCATGAATTCACTGCAACTAGTAAGTTGCAAGTGAAATTGCATGCAATGTTGCGACGTGTAAAGGGACCCTTATCTTCAACTTGCTTAACTGTTCACAATAACAGTAATTTTGACTAGGGGTGCCCAAACGTTTGCATGCCACTGTATTCTCTGCTTTATGGATATGTAAGGAGGTGGACTGGCAGCTGCATTCTTCCCTGAAGGTACCAATCGCACCATTTTATTGTGATGTGAATTGTGTCATGCGCCTTCTTACAAAGTGTATAATGTGAACTATAATAGTGTGATATCTAGCAATGTATGATGTACAGTAATGTTCATACGTACAACGTTTAGCATTTTGATAAGTTTAATGTAAGGTATAGAAGTATTATATATAGGATGTTTAGTAAGAGATTTCTACCAAGTAACAGCAGCGTCAGAACTAGTTTTGTTGAGATTAGTCCTCAATGGGAGGAATTAATCTCAAAGGTAAGTGATGTTTTCCCTTTGGACTTTAGATATGGCACCGCTAGAGGTTAGTACGGATATACAGTCTGAGAGGTCATCAAGACGGCATATAGTGAGTGATTCATGGCAACTGGAATTGACCAAGAAACAGATTGAGAGATGCTGTCATAACTAGAGAACAAGCATCTAGCAAGGTGTCCCCAAGCCAGAGAGGGTCTACAGGATAAGACGGTAGTGACAAGGCTCCTAGCCCAAGAGGTAACCGGTTTGAATGGACTGGTTCGTGATTTAAATCAGATTTCCTGGCTAGAATTCCCTCACGCGTCTGCGAGCAAGTCCTCTCATTGTCTCTAAGGCAATCTTCCCCCGTACGGTGTCTGGGTGCATGAATCTCTATTCTTGCCTTATTGGTCATACCTCATGTACCTTACCATCATTGTCAAAATCACAATCCAATACTGCACTTGCAGGCTGCAGTCAGACCCCACTGTGTGAAGCAAGCACCAGGTGCAGGCTGATAGAAATCACCTCTACCTACAACAGAATGTGGGAGGTGACCTGCCCAGCACATAATGGGCCTGCATAGGACGCCATTCACACTGATACAAATGATGCAGAGTGTCTGAAAGCTACCCACTGGCTCTGCCACCTAACCAATGGGCCGCCCAGTGCGATGCTTCTGCACCACTAGATGAACGGCGCCACATGGGGCCCAGCTGCACCCCGAAAATGATAAAGTGCAAAAAGTTTTTTATGTGATAAACAAAAAACTTAATAGATGAGGTATTGGTTCATGTATTGGCCAAGACACTTAAGCTCATGATCCACGTCACGGATCCTCATGCTCATGAGTCCTAACAAAATATATACAAAAACTAATCAAAAGAGGCAGCATGTGTTTATCACATAAAAGAGGTGATTTTTATCAGCCTGCACCTGTGCTTGCTTCACACAGTGGGGTCTGACTGCAGCCTGCAAGTGCAGTATTGGATTGTGATTTTGGCAATGATGGTAAGTTTTTTCTGATGCTGCCTCTTTTGAGTAGTTTTTGCATACCTCATGTACCCCCTTTTCCATGAAGAGAAAAAATGTGGAGCCACAGTGCTGGAACTCACAGGACAAGGAAGAACAGGATCAACCCAGTGGGATATAGAACTGTGTCTGATTATGTACTGTAGAGCTGTAACTGTCTTTAAAATATATGCACTATCTTACGTGTGACATTGTTAATGAGGAACTGTAACCTCCTCCCTCCTCTATATGCACCACGCTGGGGACTGCAGCAACCATGATCTGCTTTTATAATGGTTGTGACTCTCATAACCACACAAGGTGAAGCCTCTGATATCTATTTAGGAAATATTTTAACTCCCAACCCTTCATCCTACCTACTTTACTTTTCTGAGATAATGATCTTTGGGTTTTCATTGGCTGTAAGCTATAATCATCAACATTAACATAAATAAACAGTTGAAATAGATCACTCCGTTTATAATGACAGTACATAATATATTGTCACTTGTTGACTGCTTTGCAGTCCATTTGTGCTGCTGTGATTAAATGAGTTTTTTATTTCCTTAGTCAATGCTGTGTGCTGCAGCTCTGCAGGTGAAGGGGTGAGTCATAGCATTTAGGTGGAGGGGTGTGTCTTAGTTTTCAGATCTCCACTCTCCCAGCCTTGAAATAGGTTAACTTTCCTCCACTAGGTGTCGCAGTTAGAGCTTATTGCTACTTGGACCTTGTGCTGTGAAGTCGTGCTGTGCTGAGCTGTGTTATTGCTACCATTGACTTCCTTGAAGCTGCTGGATATTCCCGGTCCGTGGGTGGAGGTAGGGGCCCTTAGCCTAGTACTGACCAGGAGCAAAGGGCTAGGACAGCGACCTGAACCTCCTCACCTTCAGAGGTACCATCGGAAACAGGGCTAGTCAGGGACCCCAAGTTCCCAGGCCAGACAAGCTCCCCTGAACGCCCTTGCCCATCTTACCATCATTCCTATCCATTACACCACCCTGTGACATATCTAAGCTTCACTCTATATATTGAATTACTGTAATAAATGAATTTTTGATGATATTCTAATTCATTGAGAGGCACCTGTACTTTACTATTAGCACAATGTCAATCCTGCACTAAAGTCTGTTTTATGGTGTGTTTTCATGTCCTTACTAATCCAGTGATCACATTAATGATAAGTTATCTGCTGCTACTGTGTTCAAGTGTGCTGCAGAAGGAAGGACAGCAGAAGCACGCCACCTGTTTTCAGTCCTATTTTGTGAAGTTCACCAGTCCCTCCTGCAGCAAAACAACCCCACAACATGATGCTGCCACCCCTGTAATTCACAGTTGAGATGGTGTTGTTAGGCTACCAAGCTTCTCCCTTTTCTGTCCAAACGTAACAGTGGTTATTATGGCCGAAAACTTAAATTTTGGTTTCATCAGAGCACGGGACATGTCTCCAAAAATGTAGGTCTTTGTTCTTTTGTGCATTTGGAAAAATTTGTCTGGCTTCTTTATGTTTCTTTTGGAGTATTTTCTTCTTGGCCTTTCAGCCCATGTTAATAAAGCAGTCATTTCACTGTGGATACTGATACAATATTTCTAGCTTCCATGATCATTTTTACTAAATCTTTCGCTTTTGTTCTTGGGTTGATATGCACACATCAGACCAAAGCACGTTCATCTCTAGGACACAGAACCCATCTCCTTCCTGAGCAGTATGATGGCTGAACATTCCCATCTTGTTTGTACATGCATATAATTGTTTGTACAGATAAACGAGGTACCTTCTGATATATGGAAATTGCACCTATGAAGGAACCAGACTTCTGAAAATACACAATTCTCTTCCTGATATCTTGGCTGATTTCTTTAGACTTTCCCATGATGCTACACAAAGAAGCAGTGTGTTTTAGGTGTGCATTGAAATACACCACGGGTGTGTCTCTAATTAACTCAGATGTTGCCAATAAGCCTATCAGAAGCTTCCAAAGACATGGCATCATCGTATGGGCTGTCCCAAATTGTTTAACGGCATAGTAGCCTTACTGTATGTAAACTTTTGACTTTGCAGAAAGTAATAAAAATGCCTTAAAACATTCTCTCTCTCTCATTCTGGCATTTGGCAATTATAAATAATTATGGCAATCCTAATTGACCTAAAAAGGGGAAAGGTTTCTTCTGATTTAATGTCAGATAGTGATAAAAATATGCGCTTGTGTCTTTTTATATAGTATAGGTAAACTTCTGATTTCAACTGTATATGTGTATAATATAGTCACAGCAGTTTGCATCTTTTACCCTTGATTCATTCTGATTGACTTGAGAAAGGTCCTCACATGGAATGAAATGTTGCCGTCACTAAGGGCCATTAAAGCACCATTCCACTGCAGCTGCGAGGGGGAGTGTTTCAGTGCTGGAGTGGCGCTTTAAATCTAAGTCCTCTGTTCCCTTGTCATATACTCACCTTCGGGTGGCTTCACCTTTTACCAACTCCTGTCCTGTGGTGCTATGTTGTGAGTGTAACTTCTAACTGGCTGGAAGTCAGAAGTTACGTCACAGGAGTTCCATGCATCTCTATCAGAGCCAGAATGAGGCTCTCATAGACATATATTGACATGTGAGCTCCGATGCTCTCCATGATACACTGGAGCTGCTGGAAGGTCACAAAGCACAGAAGACCGACTGACCGACACTGGAAAAAGAGGAAGCTGATGGAAGGTGAGTATAATACCGGGGCAGGGGACTTAGATTTAAAGCATCACTGCGGCAGAAAAAAAAAACAAACAAACGCTGCAGTGGTTCTTTGAATTGCTGTTTTGACGTAGCTCCCAGGTAAGAAGCTATTTCCTAGGAGACTTTGCACTGTATTTTTGTTTTTTTATTACTGGTGCAGCACTGATATTTAAACTTTTTAGATATAAAGGTGGTACAGTAATACTTATTGCAAAGGTAATTAATGATGGTTATTTTTTTGTACCCCTGCTTAAGCTTTATCCCTGGCAATACTGAACAGTGAGCGTATACAACATTTCATGTATTGTGTCTCTGTCTCATTTACATTATCAGGCTGTAATCTTACTGTTATGTTAAGTTCCTTAAAGCTTCCTCATCACGGTGTCATTTACCTTAGTAAATGACCCATTTGTAATGTGATGCCGAGGGACTTAAACATTTGTTAAGTATCTTCAGAATCTGGTCGATCTTGTCCCCATCTACCTTTTTACACCTTTCTGTGCCTAATCCTAAATTAATTCCCTTCTCTGTTTTGGCTCAGGATCCTTTGTTTAGGTAGATCCCTACTATCCATTCACCAGACGTATTTCTAGGATGATGCTATAATTATAAAGAGCTATAATAAATATTATTATTATGTTTATAGATTTGTCTAAATCTTGTTTGTTGGCATTCCTGACTATTAAATCACATTATCTTGGATTATCTTGCCATTTTGGTCGCATACATATGAATGTGCTATAACTCTTTAAACATTACGTATAACATCTATAATATGACACTAATGTTATCCTATAAAGATATCAGTATCTCCTGGTAGAGATATGTCCCTTTTTTACAGCAGTGTTGTGTATATCTAGTCCATTCGGAGACATGACATATTCCATCAGGTGTTGTATTGAAGGTGACTTTATTCCATAAGCATCAATAAAGAATCAAAATATTAGATCTTTATATATATATATATATATATATATATATATATATATATTATACATACATATATATGAAATCAGCCTTCGGATCAATCTTGAGTCATGATGACCTCATGATGAATGGAAGCTCTGTAGGCAGGTCAATCTTGTGCAGCCTAGATAGGTCCACCAGGGTCTTCTCCAAGCCTAGATAGGTCCACCAGGGTCTTCTCCAAGCCTAGATAGGTCCACTAGGGTCTTCTCCACCGTTATCTTGACAGTATCAAGCCATTGGGTTGCTGGTCTTCTTCTTTGCCTTGTACCTTCTATTCTTCCCACCATTATGTCCTTTTCCAGTGATTTTTCTCTTCGTATGATGTGTCCAAAGTGGACAAGTCGTGGCTTGGTGATCTTTGCTTCCAGTGACATATCTGGCTTGATTTGATCCAGAACTCATGTATGTAAGGTGCTATGGAATTAATAGCGCTATATAAATGAATAAATTATTATTACTTTTATTAATTGATTTGTTTGTTCTTCTTGCCATCCATGGTATTGATAACATCCTTCTCCAGCTCCATATTTTGAAGGCTTAGTGAAGTAATAGCAGCAGCACTCACCGATCTCCAGAGAAATCCTTTATTAAAGCAACAGCATATTTACAGCAGGCACAGCAGATACATTGTTGGGGGTGCAGGGGGGAGGATGAGAAACGACGGACCGTTTCACGCCTCTCACGGGCGCTTCACCAGGTTTATGGCTGCCGCTATTACTTCACTAACCACAGCAGATTCTGGTCAGACGACCATTGCACTCAGTGCTGTATGCAGCTCTGCCCAGGTTTTAACTGAAGGCATTGTGAATGCAAGACACCAGCCCCAATCACTAACGACCTCCATTCACACAGAGAGAGTGACTACTGGTTTGTCCTGCACACACAATGGGCTCCATATAGGGCGCAGTTCACACAGGCCTGCACAGTGTATGCCCAGCCTCTTACATTAACCCCCATCTCAGTAGGCGGGCTGTTACGGCATTCAACACCCTTACCTGCGCCAGAACAAACGCACCCATACGGCCCAGCTGCACACAGCAACAAAAAGAGTGCAAGAAAAACCAAAAATGACAGAAAACTGACATTATGGAAATTTAGTTAGTTTTAAACTATATCAAATTGTGGGGTCTTGGTTTGTCTTTTGGTCCAAAACATGTAAGCTTGTGAGCCCCTACACGGCTCCCCACGGATCACAAGTCCTATCCACTAAATTTTTATCTCGCCTACTGAGATGGGGGTTAATGTAAGAGGCTGGGCATACACTGTGCAGGCCTGTGTGAACTGCGCCCTATATGGAGCCCATTGTGTGTGCAGGACAAACCAGTAGTCACTCCCTCTGTGTGAATGGAGGTCGTTAGTGATTGGGGCTGGTGTCTTGCATTCACAATGCCTTCAGTTAAAACCTGGGCAGAGCTGCATACAGCACTGATGGTGGGTTTACACACACCAATCATTGTATCCAATCTCTGAACCAATCTCTGGTTGCAGTGAAATCATGGACACATAGTTCCATTTTGTGGCTGTGTACAACATGGAGCAATCTGTCCATGATTTCACTGCAACCAGAGATTGGTTCAGAGATTGGATACAATGATTGGTGTGTGTAAACCCACCATCAGTGCAATGGTCGTCTGACCAGAATCTGCTGTGGTAAGATAATATTTTCTATTTTGTCCTTTGCTCACTTGAGATAAAAATTTAGTGGATAGGACTTGTGATCCGTGGGGAGCCGTGTAGGGGCTCACAAGCTTACGTGTTTTGGACCAAAAGACAAACCAAGACCCCACAATTTGATATAGTTTATTACTTCACTAAGCAAAGAGTCTGTGTCTGGGTCACATGATCGGAAGTGCACCACACGTGATTGAAGGAGGTCGGCGGTGCAGTGCCAGCCAGCGGCTGTGAGAGGCTCCAGCACAGAGCGAAGGTCTCCTGATAGGTTAAAGGATTGCAGCGGTGCCCGGCTTCTTAATCAAGTAAGTGGATACTGAGACAATATTTTGAAGGCATTGATTCTTCTGTCTTGTTTCTTTATCATCCAGGTTTCACTTCCATATGTTACTACAGAAAAAACAAGACTATGTACGAGCCGAGTCTTTATCACCAGTGAAATATGTATATCAAGCCATAAAACTCCTCTACACTCCTTAACATTGAATTTGCAATTACTGAAGAGGTTAGACCTCCTTTTGAGCCTTGATTGCTGTCTTACTCTGCACCAGGATAGTTTCTGAGAGCAATGGCATCAGGCGAATTAATCACCGGAATTGGATGTCTGGTTTGTAGACCAATGTTGTGTCATCTGGTGGGTTGTGTAGATCTTGATTGATGCCTTAAGGTGGGGTCACACGCGGCGATCTGGCCTGCAATGTCGGAAGCGATGCGCGGGTGCCCGCTCGCTTCCGACATCGCAGGCCAGCTGTCACACGGCACGACGTTGCCGGTGACGCGGAGGCGATGTGGGCGGAGCCATCACTCGCTGGGCTGGGCTCAGCCCAGTGAGCGATGGCTCAGTAACGCTGCGATATAGGCTGGATCGCGCCGCCAACAGTGTCAGACAGCGCGATCCAGCCTAATCGCTGGTCACAGGTTGACAGGTTTATGAACATGTTCATAAACCTGTCAACCTGCGACCAGCGATAATTTGCAGTTGCGTCGCGCTGTCACACAGCGCGACGCACTTGCAATATCGCCCGCGGCATCGCTGTGACGTCACTTTGCGGCGATGTCGCGGGCGAGATCGCCGCGTGTGACCCCACCTTTAGACTTGGAATGTGGTGTCTAATTTCAATTGCAGTACAGAATTGATCAATTATGGAACCAGTTGTTCAGCCATTTGTCCACAGTGTATTCCAAGTGCCATTTTTCAACACAACATCAGGCCACAAGATGCTTTTGCTATTGGGAGTGGCCTGTGTGGCTTAAACGTGCTACCATGGCCTGCAGTGTTTCCTTACTTGTCTCCCAAATGTGGGACATCATTGAATGGCAATTGCAAAGGAAGCTGCCAGTAGTTGATCTTGATGATTTACCAAAGTGAATTTAGGGTGGTCGAACATTCTTTCCACAACCATTAATAACCTCATTGATAGCGCACCATGCTTTATAAGTGAGGGAATTTCTTAGCATTGCTCTCATACCTAATACTGAATAAATCGAGACGTTTTGGAAATTGTGTTTCTACTTTTTCATTATTTACATATCATTAAAATGCGTATTCATCCTGTGATTCCCATTATTTCTTGACTGTACTTTCATTGTGTTGCAAGTTTACATGTTGAAGTGTGTACTATATCTGTGCCATCTTCTCTTCTTTTTTTATGCAGGATCCATAAGAATCCATAAGAAAATTATTATGGTAGCTAATATGGTACCTGTACAAAATACCATACAAGCAGCATACACAAGTATGGGACACTATAAAGAAAATGGACATGGTTTTGTGAGTGAAGACCAGAAGACTTGGTTTTTTGTTTGCTATACCTTTCCACAATTCTTGGTTTATTTGGTTTGTTGAATGGTTCTGAGGTCTGTTGGATTTGGTAAAGGGTGCTGTGTTCTCCTTAAGTTTTCTAAATCTGCTGGGTCTGTGTGAAGGTTCCTTGGGTCTGCTGGATCTGTTTTAGGGTGTTGTAGGCTGTTGAAGGTTGCTGGATGATGTGTAATGGTTCCTGTGAAAATGGTACGAATGCAAAAAGGCTGCTCGGAGAGCTATGTTAGCGCAGGGTGTCGCTGGTCGAATTTGGCCAGCTTGTCTATCATAGATTGCTGCGGCCGGGCTTGTGAACGTTGAATGGTGCATTGTACATAGATCTGACTGGGTGGCCTCAGGAACCAGTTGGAGGATCAGCAGGGGCTACGCTGGGTGATTAAGGTGGATCGGCCGCCGACATGCTTGGGATGATAAGGCGTGTCCTAGGCTTATGGATGGTGCAGGTTAGAAGGTCTGTTGATGGTTTTGTAAACCTGTCAACCTGCGACCGGCGATAAAACGCGGTCGCGCCGCGCGTCTACACAGCGCGACGTCGCTAGCGACATCGCTGATACGTCACTTTTTCGGCGATGTCGCTAGTGACGTCGCAGGTGTGAAGCCACCTTAAGGGTTCCTTGAAAATGTTGTAGAATGCACAAAGGTTGCTGGGCTCTGTTGAAGTTTGCTAGACTATGTTAAGTCTGCTATGGGGTGTTGTGGGCTGCTGAATTTTGCTCCACGCTGTTGGGTCTATCATAGATTGCTATGGACTGTGGAAGGCTGATGGGCTTTGTTGAAGGTTGCATGAGTCTATTGGATCTCTTATAGAATGCACAAAACTGTTTAGGGTGAGTTTAGGTGAACGCTGTTGGGATTTGTTGGTTTTATTATTAGATGCAGTGGGCTACTTTAGAGTACTGGGTGATGTTGAAGGTTGGTGGAGCCTGTTTCTTCTGTTATATATATGTGTTGTGGAATGATGAGGGTGTTGGGTCCTATTGGTTTTGTTATTAGTGGACTGGTGACAGGTGTAGAAGTCTGTTAATGGTTGTTGCTGCATGTTGGTTCTGTTATAGGGAACTGTGGACTGTTGAAGAGTCATGTACTCTATTGCAGGTTGTTGGGATCGGTTGGGTATGTTATAAGGTACTATGGCTTCTGAAGAGTGCTGTTCAAAGTTGCTATAGGTCTGATTAGTCTGTTATAAGTGCTGCTGTCTTCTGAAGGGTGTCAGGCTTTCCAAAAGGTATCTCGTGCCTGCTGGTTATTTTTGTAGGACGCTGTTAATTGTTTAGGAACACATTGCTCTATTAATGGTTGCCAGGATTTGAAGATGTGGTGGGATACTGAATAGTATGATATTCTGGTTTCTTAGATGTTGTGCCATGCATAAACACATACTGTAAAAATAGAACGGTCCTTGTCTCTCTGAACAGTTCCGATTCATAACCTTTCATTCAAGAGCAATTGTAGGTATTTTGGATAAATGGTCCATACTGCCATGAGAAAAATCTGAATACCGTATATATGACTCACCGTTGCCGGATGCTCACGTCTCAGGCAATGATTCCCTCGTCACGGTTCGTGCCTGAGGCTGTGGGGCCCGGTGGTCAGATAAAAGGGGATTAAAGGATGGGGATGATTCTTGTTTGTCGTGACGCCACCTGTGGGAGTCCGGTGATGGCACTGGCGCTGCGTGGGCCTCCGGGGGATGTGCGGCAGCTAGATGGGATGCTCCCCACAGGATGAGCAGGAGTCCCCGGGGCTAGGAGCTGCGCTGGGTGGAATATGGCAGCTCGGGTAGTTCTGAATATTAATCCAGGAATGATGCAGGACACATAAAGTCTTTTCTGTACCTTTTACTTGGTGCAACAAACTCAGGATTAACACTCAGAAGCACAGGTGATGTAAGTTAGAGACTACTCCTGGAGGTTCCATCGGCAAGCAGATGGTGTGATGGCTTCCTTGTCATACACACTAGTTCTGAGTGCAGGTTTCCATGGTGGATGTATAGTACTTTTTCTGACCCAAACAAGGGGTTGGCACGGTTTCTGATGGGAACGTGTTTCACATACTGAAATTTTGGCGTGCAGCTGCATGTGGGCAATTACTATTTACAGGGTTGTGCTGGGATACATGTTTTTCGTCTTTCTCCCTAGGGCCTTCTCAGGTCTGGTGGTTGAGCTTCAGGTGACTGCTCCTATTTGGATAGGCTAATACAATTTCCTTTTCTCTTGATTCGAAGTGTTCTGTTTTCTCTGCAGCCTGCACTATGGCTCCTGCAGCTCGGACCCAGTGACCGGATTGTTAGGGTGAGTTGTAGTAGCTCCTCTGTCCCTGTAGGTATTTGCCTCCTGTTCCTAAGACTCTTGTTGCGAGAGTCCCTCACTTTCCGGGTGTGCTGGTATGGGCCTAGTGTGGCACCAGTACCAGGTCAGCTCTCCTAGCTGTTCACAGTTCTAAAGTGACTGCACACTCCACTGTTTCTCCCTCCAGGACCCGCATTTATAGGGGGAACTGGCTTAAGGTAACCAGTGGATCTCCCCCTAGAGGCCTGGGGTGAAAAGGGGTGTAAAAGGTGTGTTAGTTAGTGAGGTCTGCTTGCTGTGTACATTCCATTTGTGTACTAAGTGTTCTGTGGTGCCCCAACCAGGGTGCCACACATTCCCCCTTAGTTAACTTCAGTTCTCCCGGACTGAGCAAAAGTTTTTCTTTACAACTTAACTTCTAAACATTTTATACACATTTAATAACAGGAAGTTAAGTCTCAAATTGAAAAAAAATACAAAAATCACTGAAAAGAAGGGAAAAATAGGAAAAATAGGAAAAGCAGTCCATACGGCACTAGTCCATCTGCCGCAGGCTGGAAAAAGAAAGTTTTTGGTCACACAAGTCCTGTGACTACTGTCCAAGTTAATGAAACGGGAAAGAGGGTAAAGTCAAGCAGTAAAGTCTCTGATGGTTTAAACACACATACACGGGTATACACTTTAAACTTTATACATTCCCTATGGGTGTCTCTGCTTAGGAAGCCGGGTCTTACCTTCTTACCCTACCCAGGCATTTTCTGTCCCCAACTTAATTTACTTGGGACATGGCCCAGTTCCTCCACCCTTCTGTACACTACTTTTTACAGTTTTTGAGCACGGGTACTATTTACACTTATTATCAGGTAATATGGTTCCACTATGTTTTAAACCCATTCTCCATACCTATTTGGGGTTTGTTCTAATGTACTATGTGTGGATCTGCATAGTGTTAGTGTGTCAAAAGCTGTTGTTGTAGTGTACGTACTGGTTCTTTCTCTATTGCTCCTACGTGTTTCTGAAATTCCATAGTAGGTACGTAGTCTGTCTAGTGGGCTATCTTCTGTTAAAGGTGGTAGTGTAAGTAATTGTCTTGGAATTCTTTGTCTTACTATGAGACTAGCAGGTTCACCGATTACAGGAATCTCAGGTTCTGGAATAACAGGCTGCATCTCTTGCGTTTGAACTGGTTGAGTTGGTATTGATTCTTGATTTTCTACAGGTTGGTAGAAGGAAATAACTGGTATGATGAATGCACCATTGCATTGTGGCCAGTCGGCTGGTAAGTCTCCAATTTCCATAAGGACGAGATTTTCTTTTTGGTTTTCAACTGTAGTTACTGCAGGGTAATTGGTTCCTTGAGGTATTAACTGTTCTGGACATTTCTTTAGATGGTCTCTTGATACAGTTGTAAAGGTGTTCCCTTTGTCTTTGCTGATTACACAAGTTTTAGAGTTGTCGTATTGTGACAGCATTATTGTGTAGGGTTCTAATTCCCAATTGTCATCTAACTTGTTGTTTTTTCTTTTCCTTTTTAGCACTAGTTCACCTGTTGTTAAAGGTTCTGCTGAGGCATACTTGTTAAAGTCATGCTCTTGCTTGTTTCTGCTTATGTTCAGATTCCTTTCAACACTCTCTTGTACCTTCTTGTACTGTTTTTGGCGTTGATTAATCCATTCTTCTTCTGGAAAATCTGGTGTTGGTTCGATGGTTCTCATCTCTAAATTGACTGGTAGTTTACCTGGTCTTGCTGGCATCAAGTAAGCAGGTGAGTAATTAGTTGAACTAACAGGTATGTGGTTGTATATATCCACGAGGTCTGGAAGTTTTTCAGGCCATTGATTTCTCTCTTCGAGGGGCAAAGTTTTGAGCATGTCAATCACGATGTGATTCATTTTCTTACATAAACCATTGGTCTGGGAATGATATGGGGTGGTCCTTATCTTCTTAAACCCATATAGTCCTAGAAAGGCGTGGAACAAGTCTGATTTGAATGCTGGCCCCTGGTCAGTCAGGACTTGGTCTGGATACCCATGGGGGCGACAAAAGTAACTCTGGAATGCTTTGGCCGCTACTTCTGCAGTTAAGTCTTTAACTGGAACAACCACAAGGAATCTTGAATAGTGATCAACCATGGTGAGTGCGTAAGTGTAACCGGTGCGACTTGGGGTTAACTTTACGTGGTCGAGAGCAACTATTTCAAGGGGTTTCTTGGTAACAATTGGCTGTAACGGAGCTTTCTGAGTCAGATGGTCTTTTCTTCGAAGATGACACGGTCCGCAATTTTTACACCACTTATCAATTGAGCCTCGCATACCGACCCAGTAGAAATGGTCTTTCAGTAGCCTCTCCAGCTTCTTCCATCCGATGTGTCCTGCATCGTCATGGTAGGCTTCGAGGATCATTTCGACTTCAGTTTTTTGAACTACAATCTGCCAGATGAGTTTGTGTGTTCTGGGGTTCAGATACCTTCTGCATAGTTTCCCTTGGTAGACAAACAACTTCCCTTTTACTTTCCACAGGTGCTTGGCATTTGGTGAGGCATCAGGATCCATACTGGTGTGCTCTTGAGTGATCAGTTCACTGACCATGCTGACGTCTGGGTCATTGGCTTGCACCTCCTTCCAGTCATGGTGAGGTAAAGGGTTCACGATCCTCTCTGCACGTCTCTGACTCGCCTGGTGACACGTTGCCGTACCCGTGCAATGGAAAGCCGGTATTTCTATCTCCTTCAGGTCATCTATGTCTTCTCCTTCTTCAGGGAGGGTAGGCATTCTGGACAGGGCATCAGCGTTGCCGTTTTTGTGACCTGCCCGGTATTTCACAGTGAAGTCATAATTCGAGAGTCTTGCTACCCAACGCTGCTCTAGGGCTCCCAGCTTTGCAGTCTCTAAGTGTGTTAGAGGGTTATTGTCAGTGAAAGCCGTAAACGGGATGGACGCCAGGTAATGCTTGAAATGCTCTGTGATTGCCCAGACCAGGGCCAGGAACTCCAATTTGAACAAGCTGTAGTTCTCCGGGTTCCTTTCTGTTGGACGGAGTTTTGTGCTGGCGTAAGTGATCACCTTTTCTTTTCCCTGTTGGCGTTGAGCTAGGATGGCTCCTAGGCCTTCATTGCTTGCTTCAGTGTACAGTAGAAATGGTAGGTTATAATCAGGATAGGTCAGGATTTCTTCCCCTGTTAAAGCATCTTTTAACTTTTGGAAGGATTGTTCCTGTTCTGGTCCCCACCGGAACGGGGGCCCCCTGATCTTGCCATTTTTAGATTAACCTACTAAGAGATCTTGCATGGGTGCTGCTATCTTGGTGTAGCCCTTGATGAATCGTCTGTAGTAACCGACCAGTCCTAAGAATTGGCGTACCTCTTTGTGAGTGGTTGGCGCTGGCCAGTCTATGATGACGGTTACCTTGTCCGGGTCAGCTGCCACGCCTTCTGCACTGACCACATGTCCTAGGTACTGGACCTTGGGTTTCAGCAGGTGACACTTGGACGGCTTCAGCTTCATACCGTACTTGGACAGCGACTCGAACACTTCACTCAGGTGCTGCAGGTGATCTTCATAGGTTTGGGAGTATACAATGACATCATCAAGGTATAACAGCACATTCTCAAAGTTCTTGTGACCCAAGCAACAATCCATCAGTCTCTGAAATGTTCCTGGGGCATTGCACAACCCGAATGACATACTGTTAAATTCGCATAGCCCCATAGTTGTTGTGAAGGCTGTCTTCTCACGATCCTCCTCGGCAACGGAGACCTGCCAGTACTCACTAGTAAGATCTAATGTGGAGAAGTAGTTGGCAGACTTAAGTGCAGCTAGTGACTCTTCTATGCGGGTTAACGGGTATGCATGCTTGTATGTGACTTTATTGATTTGTCTGTAGTCTAAGCACATCCTCTTTACTACCATCTTTCTTTTTAACCAGGACCAGTGGTGCTGCCCAGGGACTACAGCTATCCCTAATGACCCCTGCATTTTTCATGTCCTGAAGCATTTATTTTGCTTTTTGGTAGTGTGTGGGTGGTATAGACCTGTATCTCTCTTTGATGGGTGCATGGTCGCCTGTGGGGATGTGGTGTTGTACCCCTTAACCCTCCCAAAGTCAAGTGGGTGTTTGCTGAACACTTGCTCATACTCCCGAACTACCCGGTAAACTCCATTTTTCTGGTGAGATGGTGTGTTGTCAGTTCCTATGCTGAGCTCCTGACACCATTTCTCTAGCTGATCTTTGGAGTGAGGGGGTTCATCAGTTACTGTTTGGGAAGAGGATTTCACATCAAGTATAGCATTGTTTTCGACCTGGTATAATTTTGCAACAGTAGAATATCTTGGCAGTCTGACTTCGTCATCACCATAATTTAATATGCGTACAGGGACTCTCCCTTTTCTCACGTCAACCAACCCTCTGGCTGTCAAGAGCGTAGGACTACTATCAGACATTACAGGTTCTACTACAGCTTGGTAGTCCTGCCCTCTGAGGCCTATTGCTGCCCGACACCAGATCATCATTTCACTTCTGGGTGGTACCACAATTGGAATAGGATCTGTTACCCGTACACTACCAATTTCACCGTTTGACATTTTTACCTGCTGTTGATACACCAGAGCTCAGATCTCTCTTTGGATAGCTCTCCTTTCTCTTGGTTTATCAGTATCAGCACTCTGTTGGAGTAACAACAACACTTCATTGAGACATTTCACCATGACATTAGTACCCTGCATTACTTGTGGATCCCGCTCGTATGGTTTGTCCTGAACCACTATGATACTCTGGTTCTTCAGCTGCACCCTCCCCACCTTTACTGTAGCTTCCCATTGTCCCTCTACTGTAACTAGTAGGGATGGGCGAATCTACTCGCTAGGACTCGTTACTCGGCGAGTAGTAAGGGACTCGCAGGACTCGGTACTCTGCGAGTTTCCCAGTGATTACTCGCACGAGTCCAATGCAAATCAATATCAATCCTAGTTTTGTCAGAAACGCTGACAAAACTAGGATTGCCATTGTTTGCATTAGACTCGTGCGAGTAATCACTGGCTACTGTGCCAGTGATAGCAGGGAAACTCGCAAAGTAACTGCTGTTTCTTTGCGAGCCGAGTCCAGCTGTCTTCTCTGTGCAGCTCCAGGGTCCTAGAGCCCACCTGCTCACAGACATGATGTAGCAGTGCTGAGATTGTTCTCAGTCTGCTCATTCCCTGTGCATAGACATCTATCTATTCACAGGGATGAGCAGAGAGGACATCGCTTTTTGGACTACGTCGGACGGAAGAGGATTTTTTTAATTAAAGATGGAGTCCCTAATGGCTTTTTTTTTATTTCAAATAAAAAATTTTCTCTGTGTTTTTTTAACCCTTTATTGGAGATTCTTAGTGGCTGGGTCAAATGTGGCCTGACATTAAGAATCTCGGGCTTAATACCAGCTTGTATAACAAAGCTGGTATTAACCCCTTTATTACCCAGCGTGCTACCGCCACCAGGGCCGCTGGAAGAGCGGGGTTCAGCGCCAGAGGATGGCGCTTCAATGAACGTGCCATCTTCTGGGGCGGCTGCGGGCTGCAATTTGCAGTGGGGGGTGCCCAGAAAGCTTGGGCATCCCTGCGCTGCGGATTCCAGCCCCCAGCTGCTTAGCTGTACCTGGCTAGACATAGAAATTGCGCGGAGCCCCACGCATTTTTTTAAAATTATTTCATGAATTTCAGAGTCAGAGTCTCAGAGTCAGAGTCAGAATCTCAGAATTTCATGAAATAATTTAAAAAAAATGCGTGGGGCTCCGCGCAATTTCTATGTCTAGCCAGGTACAGCTAAGCAGCTGGGGGCTGGAATCCGCAGCGCAGGGATGCCCAAGCTTTCTGGGCACCCCCGCTGCAAATTGCAGCCCGCAGCCGCCCCAGACGATGGCGCGTTCATTGAAGCGCCATCCTCTGGCGCTGAACCCCGCTCTTCCAGCGGCCCTGGTAGCGGTGGCACGCTGGGTAATAAAGGGGTTAGGGCCAGCTTTGTATTATCAGCTGGCCCTAAGCCCGAAATTTATGGCGGTCACGCCAATATTAGACATGACCGCCATGAATTTCTATTAAATTGTTTTAAAAAAAACACAACACAAAGAAAATTTTTTATTAGAAATAAAAAAAAAAGCCATTAGGGACTCCATCTTTAATTAAAAAAATCCTCTTCCGTCCGACGCAATCCAAAACGCGATGTCCTCTCTGCTACATCCCCTGTGCATATATATAGATCTCTATGCACAGGGAATGAGCAGACTGAGAACAATCTCAGCTCTGCTACATCATCTCTGTGCACAGACATTCATGTCTGTACACAGGGAATGAGCAGACTGAGAACAATCTCAGCACTGCTACATCAGGCAGCAGGCAGGCTCTAGGACCCTGGAGCTAGGGCAGCCAGAACACAGAGAAGACAGGACTCTTATCTGTGCGAGTCAGCGATTACTTACAAAGTAAACAGTCCAATGCAAATAAATGACAAAACTAGGATTGCTTCAGGCTGAAGCTTCCGAGACACATCTGCGATTTGTAAATCTCACACTACTCGCTATTACTCGCTTCCCCATTCATTAACATTGGACTCGCTAGACTCGCAACGAGTAGCGAGTCCTGGGCTCGGACTCGCTAGAGTCAAGCGATTCCGAGTAATTTAGGATTCGCCCATCACTAGTAACTAGCAAACCATTAGTTGCCTCAATGTTCAGATCAGGGTGTGGGGGTTCCAGCTTAACATCTGGCCAGAACCGTTTGTAAAGGATACTCGGGATGGTTGTCACCTGTGATCCAGTGTCTATCAATGCTGTGGTAGTGGTGCCATCGATGATGTTTGACAAGTACAGACGGTCTCCCACGTACTTGTACTCCCAGTCTTCTCCTGGGGTTGGCCCTTCTCGCCCAGGGGTTGCTCGTTTAAAGGACTGGAATGGTATGTACGTCCTTCTTGGTCGCTCTTTTGGCAGATGCGATGTCCATCAGGGGTGTAACGATCTGTAGGTTTTCCTCGTGGCGGCTGTGTCTTCTTTCTCATCCCCTGACGAAGCCCTCCCGGCGACACGCGTCGGGCCCCTCCTGTCACTACACATGCCCAGGATGGGGGTCTGAATTCCACCTCTCCCCCATTCCAGGCAGGAATACGCAGGTACAATATCCTCAGACCTAAACTCCCAGTGTGGTTCAATCCTGGTGCCTCTGATTCCCCTAACTAGCTTGATCTGCACACAGATCGTTACTTGTAACTTTAATGTGGGGTATTTCCACTCTGCAGTGCATTGGGCAGTACTGATTGATTGGTTTGTGCATATTGGCAGAACTTTTGACTGCACTTGCTGCTGATTCATAGTCATATACTGAGGTTTATATTGCACTTATTTGTTTTTGACTGTGTACTCCTGTATCCCTGTTATCATAGATGCTGGATTCTGATTGTACGAGGTTACTGGGTTTGTACCTTATAGTGCTCTACAGGGATACACTTGTCATTTCATGGATTTTGTCCATTTTTTTTAATTTTTTTTTTCCATATTAATGTGTTACAATCTTTAACCTCTTGACTGGATCTTTGTGTTTTCTTATCTGCCAGTAGCCAAGCCTGCTATATAACCTTAGCTCTGCACTGCCTCAGGGTGTCCAGGTATTTGGACACTTCAATTTGATGATACACTTTGATATATCTTTCCTCTGTTTTAATACCGTATCAAAGATCTGTTGATTATTGTACATACTGTTGAGGAATAATATACTTGAGTTCTAATCATCCACTTTTTATATATGACATCATCCACACAGGGTATTTTGGGTCTGCATTTTTGGCAACCCCATTTCATGCTGACAGTTAAATTTATCCATGTATGAAAGTTTTTGACCATAACATCATATATTCAGGTAATTTGGCTGGTACTCCAGCCACCTGGTGGTTACCATTCATACTATCACACTGTCTGAATGTATATTGATTATATATTATTAATTGGCACACCTATGTGCATACCTGCTTTAATCCTTCTTTCCTGAGCTACCTTCACTCAGGTATGTGACAGTGACATGCTACCGAGTCATTGTAACTCGTTTTAAATGTTTTTAGAATTGTCTGTTTGACCCCACCTTATCACTTTGTCAAAGCAAAAGAGAAAAAACTGAATAAATAACCACTTTCTCACATGATATTGTGTGCGCCTATCCTTGCAGTGTCTCTTTCTCTTCTCTCTTAATATATTTTGACACTGTTGTGCAGCACCATTCTATCCTCCTTGAGGACTGTGGTGCACCCTGTTTTTTGTCTCTTCTTTCTCATCCACGGGACGTCGTCGGGGCTGTCAGCTAGCTGGATCTTGTCTGATGACCTTGCTTCTGTCTTGGGTCTTCTTTCACCTCGGAGCTTGGCCATGTCTTTCATTAGCTGCTGCACATCGGCGCACAGTTTATCAAACCTGTCGGGTGTTATAGTCTGTGCGCTGGACTGAATCGGGGGATGTGGAGATGCTGCTGCCGGCACGGAAGGGGTGTTAGTATACGGCGGTTGTCAGGTTAGATCGGGCACTGTAGGGAACTGCTGTCCCCGCACTGTTAAGTCTCTTAAGGTATCAAACTCTGCGTCAGGGTTTTTCAGAGCCCACCAGCGTGCCTGTTTCTTATCATCAGGTAGTCTAAGTCGCACAACAAATTGTCCAATTAACGCTTTGTTTTCATCTCTAACACCATCAGGATCGACTTGTTTTAACAGTCTTAGTGCTTCCTGTAAGCGCAGTGCATAGTCCAGGACACTCTCCTGTGCCCCTTGTTTGCAGTGGTAAAACAACAGTCTTAGTTCCGCTTCGGCGTGATGTTCAAAAACCCGGTTTAATTTAGCCAATATCTGCTCGACAGACTCCTGAGCTTCTATAGACCAGTTTCGGGTCTCCAGCTCTGCTGCATCTGTTAACTGTCGCATTATTACTGAATCTCTCTGCTTATCGGTTATGGCATACATATCCAGCACTTGGCATATCTTCCTCAGGAACATATCCAGGGTACCGGGTTTACCGCTGTACTTTGGTAACCAGGCCGCATTCGGGATGTACGGCAGAGATATCGGCATTATCGGAGCGGGTTGCTGCGGCATGACGCCGTCGGGTGGCTGACCGACCGGAGGTACGTTTTGTGGCCCCGGTGGAACAACCGGTGGGTTTACTTGCAGGGGAACCGCGTTGCTGGGATCCGGATTACTCATCCTCTCTCCCCCTTAGGTAAGCGCGGCCAATCCTTTCGATTTCAGCGAAAGTTGTCGGCCTCGCGGTGAGGAGTGAGGCACCACAGGAGTTTCCGGTTCCTGCTGCGTTCAGCGGAACTCGTCAGAGCGTGGGGCGGGGCCTATCTTCACGCCCTTTGCACAGTAACGCCCCTTCTTTTCCCGCCTTCTGCGCAGCAATGGCGGTTCAAGTGTACAGTTCAATATTCACAGTCATTAAATAGCACATAATACCCGTTGGAAAACAGGTCTGCTCGTATCCTGTTCATGATCGCCAAATTCTGACTCACCGTTGCCAAATGCTCACGTCTCAAGCGATGATTCCCTCGTCACGGTTCCACGCTTGAGGCTGTGGGGCCCGGTGGTCAAATAAAAGGAGATTAAGGGATGGGGATGATTCTTGTTTGTCGTGACGCCACCTGTGGGAGTCCGGTGATGGCACCGGCGCTGTGTGGGCCTCCGGGGGATGTGCGGCAGCTAGATTGGATGCTCCCCACAGGATGAGCAGGAGTCTCCGGGGCCAGGAGCTGCGCTGGGTGGAATACGGCAGCTCGGGTAGTTCTGAATATTAATCCAGGAATGATGCACGGACACATAAAGTCTTTTCTGTACCTTTTACTGGTGACAACAGGTACACTCGACCAAGTGATGAAGTAGACACTCCTGGAGGTTCCACAACAAGCAGTGGTGTAGGCTTCCTTGTATACACTTTTCTGACAGAGTCTGGTGGATGTAAAATCCTACCGAACCGGGGTTGCACGTTCTGATGGGACGTGTTTCACCTGATTTTGCTGGACTGAGGGCACTATAAAGGGTTGTGGGACATGTTTTCCTTTCCCCGGGCTCTCATCTGGTGTTGCTTCGGGTGTCAAGGAAGCTGAACTCCGTTGGTTGAGGTGCTGGTTTCTCTGCAGCCTGCGCTATGGCTCCTGCAGCTTGGAACCAGTGACTGGATTGTTAGGGTGAGTTGTAGTAACTCCTCTGTCCCTGTAGGTATTTGCCCCCTGTTCCTAAGACTCTTGTTGCGAGAGTCCCTCACTTTCCGGGTGTACTGGTATGGGCCTAGTGTGGCTCCAGTACGAGGTCAGCTCTCCTAGCTGTTCACAGTTCTAAAGTGACTGCATACTCCACTGTTTCTCCCTCCAGGACCCGTATTTATAGGGGAAACTGGCTTAAGGTAACCAGTGGAGCTCCCCTAGAGGCCTGGGGTGAAAAGGGGTGTAAAAGGTGTGTTAGTTAGTGAGGTCTGCTTGCTGTGTACATTCCATTTGTGTACTAAAAGTTCTGTGGTGCCACAACCAGGGTGCCAGGGTGCCAAATATACTCAAGTATAAACAGAGCTTTCAGCACATTTTTTTCTTTTTCTCAGCTTATACTCGAGTCAGTGTTATTTACTATCGGGGGGGGGGGGGGGGGGACGGTGACCGGAAGCTGGAGGAGGCAGGGGGAGGCTGCAGACTAAGCGGGAGGTCACGTGGGCCCGCTCATTAGTGTAATGTAATATGCACTGCATCCCCCTGTCCATCAGCGGCGGGGGGAGCAGCACACATGACATTACACTAAGTGATCTTGCCCCCCCATCACTGTATACAGGCCCCATGCTGGCACTCACAATAAAATAATAAACAATTGATCATTCTCACCTTCCGACGATTCTCTTCAGGCACCGTCACGCCCTCTATCCGTTCTTCCTGCTTCTAATCATGTGCCCAGTGTAGCAGCGATGACATCACTGCGGCACCAGTCGCGCGATTAGATTTGTCGGTAGCAAGCAAGAAGAGCGGATGGAGGACGTTACGGTGCTTGAAGAGAATCATCGGAATGTGAGAATAATCAATGGTTTATTATTTTATTTTGAGTTCCAGCATGGGGGCCCATGTATCGGTGATGGAGGGGCTATATACCTGTGATGGGGGGCTATATACCTGTAATGGGGACTGTATACCTGTGATGGGGGCTGTATACCTGTGATGGGGGCTGTATACCAGTGATGGGGGGCTATATACCAGTGACAGGGTGCTATATACCAGTGATGGGGGCTGTATACCAGTGACGGGGGTTATATAACAGTGATGGGGGCTGTATAACAGTGACAGGGGGCTGTATAACAGTGACGGGGGCTATATACCAGTAATGGGGGCTACATACCAGGATGGTGGTCGGCTGCATTTCCCTCCCTAGGCTTATACTCAAGTCAATAGATTTCCCCAGTTTATGGTGGTAAAATTAAGGGCCTCGGCTTATACTTGGGATGGCTTATACTCAAGTATATACAGTAATATTGTTTTTATGCATCAAGACACAATACAATAAAATATTTGTTCCTTAAAAGGTCTTGAAATAAGGTAAATAGAGTCTCAAATGAAGAACAACATGACAAAATTACATCATATCATTTATTTAACAAAAGGCAGAACAAAATGCAGATTTAAGAAGGTGCCGCTAATCACATGCCCTTGATTAATTGCTCATCAAGAAGTTTAAAGGGATCCTGTCACCCCCAAAACACCTCTAAACCTATTAAAAGCTGTCCCAAGAGCATAGTAACACTTACCCTACACTCCTTTTAGCTCCTAAAAGCACCAAGTGAAATTGAAGAAAAATGTTATTACAGTACCTCATTAGGGATGATAATGAGTGACTATGGTATTCATAGTCACTCTGGCAGGCTGTCCCCCTTCATGATAGCTTCAAAACGCACACTGCGCATGCCAACAGCGGCGCGAGCGTACATACGTCACCCGGCGCCGGAAATGACGCGATTCGCGTCACCCAGCCGCACACTGCAGCCCAGGCCGAGACACAGCACAGAGCGGGGAGGCGCGCATTTTAATCTGATTACAAGATCACGCCTATGGAGGCGTGATATCATGAAGGGGGACAGCCTGCCAGAGTGACTATGAATACCATAGTCACTCATTATCATCCATAATAGGTACTGTAATAACATTTTTCTTCAATTTCACTTGGTGCTTTTAGGAGCTAAAAGGAGTGTAGGGTAAGTGTTACTATGCTCTAGGGACAGCTTTTAATAGGTTTAGAGGTGTTTTGGTGGTGACAGGATCCCTTTAAGCAACTCCAATAAGCATAGAAATGCTGTTCTGGATCTTTCAGGCTTGTATTAACACAATGCCAGTGAGGAAAATCATTAACAATGATGCAATTGTTTCTAAAAATCAATGAGGGAAGATTGTAGGACTAATTCCAAACAATTTAGAGTCCATCATTTTACAGTGACAAAGGTTATTCGAAAGGGGAAAACATTCAACACATTTTAGAATTTTTGCAGGATTGGAAATCCCTTCACTTCAAGGTTAGTCCATGCCAATCTCAAATTACTAAAAGACCCAAGAGTTACAGCTCAGAATCTAAAGGCCTCAGTAATTTAAATGTGCAATATAATTACAGTACAATTACAAAAACATTAAATTAGCATGGCATATTTGGAAGAGTTGCAATGATAAAGCTTCTTTTTTCTAGAAAGAACATGTCTAAAGTGTACAATTGGATCAGAACAATTCAAGGGACCTCTGTAACAATGTCCTTTGGACAGATGAGTCCAAAGTCCCTGATCTTTCAGTGCTCGCGGTGGTGATAAGATGCGATGAGGAACAGATTTTCATATGTAGATTGCTCTGTAGTCTCTGTGAACTGATCTCCAGTAGTTTAAATGGAGTTAATTTCCCTTTATACCTTAAGAGTTAACATCTGCAATATTAGTTTGTGTTGCTGTGTGTATCAGGTGATGTGTTTTGACCACTCCCTCAGCCTTTAAGTAGACCCATGACCCATCACCTGATGTCACTTATAGAGTTCATTTTCTTCAAGACTGTGAACTGTGTGAATGCTGTTTGCAGCTCCTGGTGAAGCCATCCTATAGCTTTCCTGGAGATTGCAGTCGTGTGTAGAGTTGCAATGTTTATCCTGGTCCCTGGAGAAAGTGAGGAGATGTTAGCCTAGGGCAGGTCAGAAACAGGGCAACAGGGCGACCTAGACATCCTCCACTTTGGAGGTACTTCTGGGAACCAGGTCAGCTAGGATCTGACTAGTTTCCCCGATCACCTTTTGCCCGTCACTATCATCCTGCTACCTAACCTCTTCATACATTATAGTGACCCATAATACAGATAACATACCTGATGACAAATCTTGTCCAGACTGCAGGTTAGTGAGTGCCATCAGGTTTCTTATTTATATTATGGGGTCATGCCTTCTGAATGTACACCGCTCCCCCATTAGCTGTAGGTGATTCACTATTAGCAGGTTCTGATCCACTCATACAAATGAAGGTATTTAAACCCAGAGAGAGGCTTTGACTTAGTGTAGGAACCCAGTAAAGAGACGTGCCATGACGTGGCTACTGGACAGATATAGAAATAGCCATTTTATATGCTAAGTGTCTCATTTATCTGTGTTTTGCCTTAAGCAGCTGTCATCTATATTCTCATATTCTCTGTTTGCATGCTTTATCATTTCATAGTGCGACTGTCTATTTATTGGAGTATATTTCTTGTTCAGTTATGCACCTTCTAGGACTGCATGTTCGGGAGTGTCATCAGGTTTCTTACTTATATTATGAGGTCATATCTTCTGACTGTGCACCCCTCCCCCTTTAGCCTTAGGTGATTTTATTCTTTATAAGCAGGTTCCTATCCGCCCATAAAAATGGAGGTTTTTTTTAAACCCAGAGAGAGGCTTTAACTTAGTGTAGGAACCCAGTAAAGACGTACAACTCAGCATGGTTACTGGGCAGATATAGATCCGGCCATCTTTATATGCTAAGTATCTCATTTATTAATGTATTGTCCTTAAGCAGTAAAGCATGTTGTGAGGTAGCAACCGGGGAACCCGCTTGCATAACGACAAAACACGTGTTTATAATTTAACCAAAGTCTACCCGTTTATTTTTCTCACATACAAATAACATAACCCGGGTAGCATGTTTGACACATTGCACATTGATTATAAACACCATACATTTATATAGAACATTACATAACACATATATTGCACATAACATCATATAGTTACCCGGGACCTGTAACCACCTCTCTATCCCCATTGGAGCTCTAACAACCGCGCCCGTGGTGGCTATGGCCTCCGACCTATCTACACGTTCCATATACAATTAACCGTACATAAGTTACTATATATATAGCAACGGGCCCTGTGGGTTCCAATGGCGGAACCAGCCGCTTGGCTATACTTCCCCAGCTCCACACTACCCGGAATACAGGCACCAGCCCAACCAGGTCCTTACACACTGCAGGTGATCTATCATATAAACATTTAAACATCCATGGATCACACGCATCCTTCCACACGCTCACAGCCCATCATATCAACATCCATGGACTGTGGCTCTTCTGGGTCCATCACAGGGACTGGCAAACCTTAGTACCCGGGAAACTCATCCGTTACCTACTATAGGAACCCTATTAACCCTTGTGTCTGGCCACAGGCTCATCCACACCATTAGAAGCCGTGGTTGAGGGACAGGTACCCGCTGCAATCAGTAGGCCAAGCCTCCCTCTCGTCCCACAGGGACGGAACACCTCCAATACCATCCACTCCAGCTGGGTCTCTCCCACAGACACCGCACATGGCCTTTCTACCTAAGCCATAACATACACATATAGTTCAACAGGTCCCTCACTGACTATCTAGTCGGACCTAAGGGAGGCTATGCCCGCCTGGCACATTCCACGCACAGGGTGCACAGTTCACTCAAGCATACGGGAACTGCTTTTCTTACCGGGCACAGATCCAGGTCTCGCTACCTGGGTCATGAGAACACCCAGCGTCCCCAAGGGCTCTTTTCTCAGACGTATCTCAACCATACGCCCGGACCAGTATCCACCAGGTTCAGTTACGGCTTCCCCACTCCAGGAGCTGTCCCGACCTCGGTCCTAGGCACCGGCATGGAGCTAGCATACTCCCATCATATTCTCACACACAGAGCCCTGGAGTGCTCTGCACTCTGGCTGATGATCAGGATCACAATGCTCTCTGGCTGATAATGATCTCCCACTCAATCAGCTGGCAAGCTCTTATCGTGCCTGCCACGCCCCCTCTGACACATCCACCTGAGCTGCTACTACTCAGGACACACCCACCTGACACCCCCCTGGGCTGTCAGCAATCAGCACCCATTACTTCCCTCAGGGTCTCATCTATCTCATGAACCACTCACAGCTGCTCATTGGTCTCATGAATGTTTCAGATCCACAGCACTCACACTCAGATTTAACACCATGTGTTCCAGATAGGTTCACACAGCGACATCATAGGCAAACCGGCCAGTGTGAACAGGATCATACCCTGATCCTGCATGTGATTCGCCCCAGCCATGGGGACCATGCCGGCGGTGCCTCACAATGTGTATATTTTTATATTCTTGGTTTGCATGCATTAGCATTTCAAAAGTGCAACTGTCTATTTATTGTAGTCTATTTCATGCTTAGATTGCTTGTTAGGGAGTGTCGTCAGGCTTCTTATTTGTCAATCATTTGAGACTGGGATGGAGGTTCACCTTCCAACAAGAAAATGACGCCAGGCATACTGCTAAAGCAAAACATGAATGATTTAAGGGGAAATGTGTAAATATATTGGTGGGGCTTAATCAAAGACCAGACACTAAGGGCCGGTTTACATATAATGATGTCCCAACGACCCCAGCAAAGATGGAGGTCGCTGGGACATCGTTATCTGATTGCTGGTGAGCTGTCACACAGGCAGACTCACCAGCGATCAGGACCAGCGAGAACATTGGTATCTAGGGTAAACAGCGGGTAACTAAGCAGAGCGCTCTGCTTAGTTACCTGCTGTTTACCCTGGATACCAGCTCCCAGCGTGTCTCTGCGGCGTCGGGAGGTCGATGATCGTTTGTCTCCCGCTGTCACACATGGCGATGCTGGCCGCCCAGCGGGAGACCAACAATCGAAAAATGGCCCTGGCCATTGTACCAATGATCAGCGATCAGCGAGCTGATCACTGATCGTTGCAATATGTCACACATAGCGACATCGCTACGAAGTTGCTGCAATGTCACAAGTTGCTGCGACATCGTTAACGATATGTGCGCTTATCTGTCAGCAAACCACCAGCAGCGCTGAAGACACGTTCAGAGAAAACGCTGGTTGCGGGGCGTGACAAGATCTCCAAGGCGTGAGTGGCGAGCTCAGGCCATTTTTCCAGACTGGAAGCCCAAAATGAGCAAGGGTCCAGTTCCACAGTCATGGCATCGATGTTCACTTGGAGATACTCCTGTACCATCCTATCTAGGCGTTAACTATGTGTCAGACTTTTTGTCTCCTCTGGCTTTGCAAAGGATGGTATAAAAAATTTGTGAAATGATTCCACAAAATTGCTGTTACCATCAGATACGGGATTACTGGTACGGTTTGAGTGATGACTCAACAGTACCCCGGTTGGCAAGTTAGAACGGTGAGATTCACTACGTCCACCACTGGTGTTTTGTGGAAAAGCAGATCTAAGATTCTGTAACACCTCTGCTGATACTCCTACATGCGTGAATCCCTTTCTATGGCAGGAAGTATTTCGCCAAATTTACTCTTGGATCGGGGATCTAAGAGTGTGGCAACCCAGTAGCCAGCATTACTTCGAATTCTGACAATCTGAGGGTCATGTTACAGGTATTGCAACAAGAAGGCACTCATGTGTCTTACTCATCCAGGAGGACCAAGTCCTTGTTCTGTTGTGTTGGTGGCAGTGAGGTAAGTATCATGCTTCCTTCCTCTGCCCTCTCCCCCAACCTTGCACAATAGAAATGTGATCAAGGTCTCCCTCATCTGCTGACTCTTCCATGCCCATTGCCAGTTCGTCCTCCACTTCTTCCTCGGCTCCTGCACCTTCATCAACAGTTTGGCTGATAACATGCGTCCTCGTTAATCTCTCTCCCCCACCCTTGAATGCCTGCCGCCTTGGTGCTGCTGACCATCTGGACCTTGGAGATCTTGTTATCCCTTCGCATATGACTCCTCCTGTACTTCCTCATCCTCCTCTTGTCCCACCACTTGACTCCGAATACTGTTTAGAGTGTGCTCCAGCATGTAGATGACCTAAATAGTCATGCTGATAATGGCATCGTCAGCACTAAACATCTTCGTCGCCATTTCAAAACTGTGCAGAAGGGTGCATAGGTCCTTGATCTGAGACCACTCCTGCAGCGTGATTTGCTCCACCTCTAGATCTCGTTGGCCCAGGCTATACGGCATAACGTATTGCACCAGGTCTCGGTGGTGCTGCCACAGTCGCTGCAACATGTGCAGAGTCTAATTCCAGCGTGTTAGCACATAGCATTTCAGACAGTGAAGCAGCATGCGGAAAGACTTCTGGAGCGATGCAAGTCGTTGAGCTGTGGGATGCGATTGGTGGAAGTAAACACACAGTGACCGTGTCCTCTGCAGAAACCCATCTATGCCGGGATAGTGGGTTAAAAATTGCTGGACAACCAGGTTCAAGACGTGAGCCATATAAGGCACATGTGTCACATTGCCCCGGCAAAGGGCCGCACCCAGATTTGCAGCATTATCGCACACGGCCTTCCCTGGCTGCAGGTTGAGTGGAGACAACCATTGATGAAACTCGGTTTCCAGAGCTGGCCACAACTGTTCTGCTGTGTGACTCACATTTCCCAGACATTTCAAGGTAAACACCGCCTGATGCCATTGAGCCCTGCTACCAGCATAGTAAGGAGGTGTGCAGGATTCCTTGTGTGCAGTTACAACGCGGGTGACATTACCAGACAGGCTTTGGGCGGAGGTGAAGGACCGAGACGAGGTTGAGGAGGCAGAAGCAGTGGAGGAACTTCTACATGCAGAGGATTGACGCACAACTCGTGGGGATGGCAAGACTTGTACAGCAGACCCTCCTCCAGCTCTCCCCATAGTTACCCAGTGCCCAATCAACGACAGGTAACGCCCCTGTCCATGCTTACTGGTCCAAGTGACTGTGGTGAAATCCATCCTGTCACACACAGAGTTTCTCAAGGAAGCGGTGATGTTGTGTGCGACATGCTGGTGTAGCGCAGGCACACCTTTCTTGGAGAAGTAGTGGTGACTGGGCATCTGGTACTGGGGCACTGCGACAGACATAAGGTCTCGAAAATCCTCTGTGTACACCAGCCGGAAAGGCAGCATTTCTGTAGCCAACAGCTTGCAGATGGTGACAGTCAACCTCTTAGCTTTTTCATGGCTAGGAGGAAATGGTCTTTTACTTGTCCACATCTGAGGGACCGAGGGCTGGCTGCTGTGCTGAGACATGGTTGAGTAGGGTGTCCCCGGCAAACTGCTGGTCTGTAAGGAAGGTGCATGCAGAGATATAATGTTGCCTTCATCCAAAGGTGTTGCTCTTGATGTCTGAGAGAGCTCAACACCAGCAGGTGTTTCCACTTCCAAAAGAACTGATGACCTGCCAATCACACTGGCTGTTGTGGGTAAAGAGGTGGAAGATCTGCGTCCCAAAACATTTGTGACTGCTGTCCCCACAGTCACAGAGGATGAAGAGCACACGGATGCACTTGATGGGGCAGATGGTGATTGGCCCGCACCGCTAGGCCGCATTGTAGCACAGTGAGCTTCCCAATGCGACTTATGCTTCATATCCATGTGACGGTTCATGCATGAAGTACTCAAACTATTGAGTTTTTGGCCTCTACTTAGAGATTGGTGACAAATCTTACAGATGACATGAGTTGGGTGATCCTTTGCGATGTCAAAAAAAGCCCTAGCTAGGCAAGGCTTAGAGCCCATGCAACCTGAAGAAGAGCCACCACGACTTCTGCTCAGAGGCAGAGTTGTGGCTGAGGATGCAGTTGTTGTTAACGTCATTTCAGTACTCCGTCTCCGTCCAGGAAGGCGCAACCTGACCTCGTCGTCGCAATCATCCTCCTCCACCTCCTCTGCTGACCTCATCAACTGGCTGACTGTGGGTTGACAGTAAGTGGGATCTCCAACCTCATCATCACCCTGTGTGTTCTCACACCCCTCGTTCTCAGAGACAACCTCTTCCTGCCCTGACTGAAAAGTCAAGTTGTCATTCCAATCAGGTACCTCAGTCTCATCAGCATCTTCCTCATTGTCTCCACCAAGAGCAGTTACAGTTTGGGAAGTATGGTCTACATTATCTTCAGAACCTTCTTCATCTGGGCCTGGATCCGACTCACAAAGCTTCTGGGCATCAGTGCAGATCATTTTCTCGTCTGGACTCACTGCAGCTTTTTAGCAGACCTCAAATTCCCAGGCTATAGTGTGACTGAACAGCTCTGCAGACTCAACCATCTGTGTTACCCCATACTCAGTAGGGTGGATGGAGACTTGGGAGCTGTGAGGAAGCAAGTGTGACACCTCAGAGGACTGGAGTATTTGTAATGTTGAAGTTGAGGTGGAGGAGAGCCCACTTGATGGAGCGCTTGATATCCATTCAATCACCTGCTCTATTTGTGCCTCATCTACAATTTGTAGCGATGGTCGTGTCCGTAAGAAAGGGATCATATCAGATTTTCCACGAAAAGAAGCAGACATCTTAGTTTGGCTGAAGATGGTCTTTCTTCTGCAGATGTTACTGTTGCTTTACCACCTACCCCATAGACACAAACTAGTTATATGCAGTTAAAATTTAGTATGAAATAGACAGGCGGTGTAGCTTGCTTCACAGCTGGGCTATTCCACTGACTACCAGAGACTGTTACTAGCCCAAAAGGATTGACTGGGCTAGCTCCAGTAAAAAATTGGCCACTGGATAGACAGGCGGTGTAGCTTACTTTACAGCTGGGCTACACCGCTGACTACCAGACACTACTACTAGCCCAAAAGGATTGACTGTCCTAGCTGCACTAAAAAATTGGCTACTGAAGACAGGTGGTGTAGCTTTCTTCACATCAGTGCTACACTACCTGCCCAATAGGATTGCCTGAGCTAGATTTGGCCAGATGCTGTGAAAAACACTTGCACAGCACTGGCACACACCTGCCTGGCAAAAACTCATAGGAACTGCTCTACCATAGCCCTCTAAAGGGCTGAAATTACTAGTCCCTACTTCTATGAAGAAGCCCTCAAAAGGGCTGATATCCAAACTAGTCCCTACTCCCTAAACCTATCTGTGTATCTAACTTGATATTCGCTCACTATCTGTCTAAGTCACACTTTATAGCGCCCACAGCAGCAGTAGCGGTGCCTGACTGACATACAACTGCAGCACTGAGGTAATGGCGGTGATGGGGAAAATGGCCGGGTCTTATAGGGCAAGGACATGTGACATACACAGCCAATGAATGACACATGCTCTTGCTTATGTGCAAAAAATGCACTTTGCTGTGTGTGTGTGATTGGCTGACAGCCTGCACCGCCCCCTGTATATGCAGGTAGTAGAAGAAAAAATGGAGATCGGCATTATTTCAGCAGCACTGATCTAAACCCTGCCCCCTATCCCCCGCACACTATACAATGAAACCGGATATTAACATTCAATAACAGTATTACTGTAAAAGCCAGCAACGCTTTTGGTGAACGAAGCGTAATCGAACATAACCTCGAAGTGCCAAATTTGAAGCTAATTGTTCGCATTCATCGAATGACTCGAACACCGCCCAAAACAGATCGAATTTGAGATTGCTGAACATTTCGAATCGAACATCGTTCATCTCTACTAGGGACCCCTGTCTATAGGGTAAGTCTAGCTACCCAGTTTACCTTACCCATTATTGCCATCCTCCCATCCGCTCATCTGCTATAACACATTTGTGACAAATATATTCTGAAAAGTTACTTGAAAGTACAGTTACCTTTTAATAGAGCTGTGCATAAATGCATGCCAACATGGCAAATAAGAATAAGCCAAAATACCACCAAAGTGATGCGAGAGACTAATAAAGCCATACAGAAAATTATTACTCCAAGTTATTGCTGGAAAAGGCAGTTTTACAAGCTATGGATTCAAGGGGTATACTTAATTTTTACTTATTGTTTCGCATTTTAGCATAGATTTTGTTGTTTATTAAACAGCGTAACTTATCACATATTGTTCATCTGAGGTTCTATTTACTTAACATAAGGACCTTCTAGGAACAATTGTATTGTTATTATCATTATTATATTTTTATTGTTATTACAATAATAATTATTAATAATATTATTAACATAGATTTTGTTAAACAGTGTAACTTATCACATATTGTTCATCTGAGGTTCTATTTACTTAACATAAGGACCCTCTA
Source organism: Allobates femoralis (assembly GCA_033576535.1). Lineage (NCBI taxonomy): Eukaryota > Metazoa > Chordata > Amphibia > Anura > Aromobatidae > Allobates > Allobates femoralis. The sequence goes on from JARQOC010000001.1 coordinate 579,198,808, forward strand.
GAAACAATTTTATTATTATTATTATTATATTTACTATTAATAATAATAATTATTAATATATTTATTATTATTATTATTATTACTATGAAAATAGAATTTAAACAGGATGTACCTAGTTTTCCTCTGTCTGTATATAAAGAAACAACAATGGAGCATTAAGCTCCCGTCACACACAACGACGCACCAGCGATCCTGACAACGATAAAGATCCTGTAGGGATCGTTGGTGCATCGTTACCTAGTCGCTGGCGAGATGTCAAACAGGCAGATCTCCCCAGTGACCAGGGACCAGGGAGCCACCTCCACATCGCTGGTAACTATGATAAACAGCAAGTATCTAGGCATGCGCGCTGCCTAGATACCGGCTGTTTATCATAGTTACCAGCATCCTCCCTGCTTATCGCTGGTAACCATGATAAACACCGGGTATCTAGGCAGCGAGCGCTGCCTAGATACAGTGTTTACCATGGTTACCAGCCTGTGAGATCTGATCGCTGGTCTCTTGCTGTCACACGCAGCGATGCGTGCTGACCAGCGGGAGACCAACGATCAAAAAATGACCCAGAGCACTTTGTAACGATCAGAGATCTCACAGCAGGGGCCTGATCGCTGCTAAGTGTCACACTTAGCGAGATCGTTAGTGAGATTGCTGTTACGTCACAAAACCTGTGATTTTACAACAATCTCGCTAACGATCTCGTTATGTGTGAGGGGGCTTTACAGTAGGAGTAAAAGCAAATAAAATTGCAAAACAACATATCTTCATGTTAACGGCCAAGTAAAATATACATAATGTCACCATTTCTAGGACAATCCGGGACCTTTGAGAACTGGGCAAAGTGAAAAAAAACTCTAGTGTACTATGTTAAAAAAAAATCTATAAATTGATTGCAGGATCAGTGAGATTTGATTCTTTCTTCCCATAGAACGTTGTTGTAGAATAAACTGAAAGACAAACATAGTTATTCCAGCAGAATATTTGCCATCCTGCTGTTCAGTATATTCAGTCCTTATCATCAATATGTAACCCTGCTGGGATCCGGGTCTATCCGGCCATATATTTCCTTCACGTTTCTATTCACATTTATCTCTTTGCCAACTGTGTGGCTTGAAGGCTCTTTTCATACCAGGAGGAAGATTCTATTGAAGCTCTGTCTCCAATCCTCCCCGGACAAGAAGTGCGCGCCTTTGGCGTTCAACTACCTTTGTGAGGTTTTTTTTCTTTAACTTAAAATATGTATTAAGTTGTTTAAACCCAGGGTATAAAACAATATGAGACTGAACAAGTGCTACCTAACATTAACCCAACCTCACTGTGACCTTGCTCATTAGAATGGAGGAAATCCTAAGAAAATAAACAGCAAAATGTCATTCTTATACAATAAAATAGCTCTAACCTACATGGCAAATAGCCAAAGAGATGACAATCAAAGCTATTATTAGTGACTGACTGTCATAAGAATCTACAAAGCGCTCATTATAGTTAACGGAGAGTGCAAAATATTCAATACAGAACATATTAATCGAAAATTCCTTATAACCGACACAAATGGAATCAATGGAATTTTATTATTTTGCTTTAAATTTAATAGAAAAGTAGAAAATACAACAGTGTTCTATATATGACATACAACAAAGTACATTCCCAGGGTATTCTGCCAGCAACATCCTAATCCCAAAGAGAAATTATGGGATCTTTTTTCTAGTGTCAATGCAGAGCTTTTAATGTCCGGAATATGATGGATATGGCAAATCATTTTAGGTTTTCTTTGCCTGGAATAGAAAGCTAAAGAAAAGAAAATGGTAACACATGTATTCGTTCTTTCTATGAATGCTGAATTCACTCTTACAATCTAGATTTCCTATAATGAATGGCATCATGTGATTGTAGAGCATTTGGGTTTACATCAGTAAGTACATTTATGATCAGTCTGAACAACACAGGGTTTTATATTCTTTCGACCGTCGTGTTTGGCAGAAAAAAACACCATCCATGGTTTTTCTTAAAACTTTCTCTGTGGTTTGTACTTAACATACCGTATACTAAAAAAAGCTGGCATCATTACAAACTAAAAACTCTGCGCGGTACCACTTCCCTGTATACTGGGTGAAATCCTCACTATCTGTATTATTGTGTATATATACACTGCACAGTACCACTTCTCCTGTATACTGGGTGGTGCATTCTCGTATCTGTATTATTCTTATATATACACTGCACAGTACCACTTCTCCTGTCCTGTATACTGGTGTAATCCTCAGTATCTGTATTATTCTGTATATATACACTGCACAGTACCACATCTCTGTCCTGTATACTGGGTGTCATTCTCAGTATCTGTATTATTCTGTATATATACACTGCACAGTACCACATCTTCTGTCCTGTATACTGGGTGTAATCCTCAGTATCTGTATTATTCTATATATATACACTGCACAGTACCACTTCTCCTGTCCTGTATACTGGTGTAATCCTCAGTATCTGTATTATTCTGTATATATACACTGCACAGTACCACATCTTCTGTCCTGTATACTGGGTGTCATTCTCGGTATCTGTATTATTCTTTATATACACTGCACAGTACCACTTCTCCTGTCCTGTATACTGGGTGTAATCCTCAGTATCTGTATTATTCAGTATATATACACTGCATAGTACCACTTCTACTGTCCTGTATACTGGGTGTCATTCTGGTACTGTATTATTCTGTATATATACACTGCACAGTACCACTTCTCCTATCCTGTATACTGGATGTAATCCTCAGTATCTGTATTATTCTGTATATATACACTGCCGAGTACCACTTCCCTGTCCTGCATACTGGGTGTAATCCTCAGTATCTGTATTATTCTGTATATATACATTGCACAGTACCACTTCTACTGTCCTGTATACTGGGTGTAATTCTCAGTATCTGTATTATTTGTATATATACACTGCACAGTACCACTTCCCTGTCCTGTATACTGGGTGTAATCCTCATTATCTATATTATTCTGTATATATATACACTGCACAGTACCACTTCTACTGTCCTGTATACTGGGTGTAATTCTCAGTATCTGTATTATTCTGTATATATACACTTGCACAGTACCACTTCTCCTGTCCTGTATACTGGGTGTCATTCTCGGTATCTGTATTATTCTGTATATATACACTGCACAGTACCACTTCTCCTGTCCTGTATACTGGGTGTAATCCTCAGGATCTGTATTATTCTATATATACACTGCACAGTACCACTTTCCTGTCCTGTATACTGGTGTAATCCTCAGTATCTGTATTATTCTGTACTGTATATATACACTGCACAGTACTACTTCTCCTGTCCTGTATACTGGGTGTAAACCTCATTATCTGTATTATTATGTATATATACACTGCACAGTACCACATCTTCTGTCCTGTATACTGGGTGTCATTCTCGTATCTGTATTATTCTGAATATATACACTGCACAGTACTGCTTCTCCTGTCCTGTATACTGGTGTAATCCTCAAATCTTATTATTCTGTATATATACACTGCACAGTACCACTTCCCTGTCCTGTATACTGGGTGTATTCTCGGTATCTGTATTTTCTGTATATATACACTGCACAGTACCACTTCTCCTGTCCTGCATACTGGGTGTAATCCTCACTATCTGTATTATTCTGTATATATAAGCACTGCACAGTACCACTTCCCCTGTCCTGTATACTGGGTGGAATCCTCATTATCTGTATTATTCTGTACTGTATATATACACTGCACAGTACTACTTCTGTCCTGTATACTGAGTGTAATCCTCACTAGCTGTATTACTCTGTATATATCCACTGCACAGTGCCACTTCTCCTGTCCTGTATACTGGGTGTAATCCTCAGTATCTGTATTATTCTGTAGATATACACTGCAAAATACCACTTCCCCTGTCCTGTATACTGGGTGTAATCCTCACTAGCTGCATTACTCTGTATATATCCACTGCACAGTGCCACTTCTCCTGTCCTGTATACTGGTGTAATCCTCAGTATCTGTATTATTCTGGCTTGAGAAAGGACCTTTGGTCCAAAACGTCGCCACGCCATTGGCAACAAAGGTTCACTTGACATCACCCTCCATCCTACCTAACCACCTCACCCATTTCTCTGAACTATTCCTTTACTTTCAATCCTCCATCTCCACACAGGCACGCCCACCATGTAACCTCTCCTGCTCTCACCTGCTAGCCCTCTCCCTGCTCCTCCTACTCGCTGGCGACATTTCCCCTAATCCCAGTCCCCCCGCACCACATTCCCACAGTCACCTACACCCCGCAACCCACCACCAACCCTCGTAATCTCACCAACCTTAGATCCATCCATCCGGCCCCTGCTCCCCCAGTCTCCCTGCGAGGTGCACTCTGGAACACCCGCTCAGTCTGTAATAAACTCACACACATCCATGAACTCTTTATTTCTAATAAACTCTCATTCCTTGGCATCACAGAGACCTGGCTCACCCCCTCCGACACGGCCTCCCCTGCTGCCCTATCCTACGGCGGTTTCAATCTTTCCCACACACCCCGCCCCTCTAACAAAAATGGAGGAGGTGTCGGCATACTCCTGTCTGACACTTGCTCCCTCGCCCCCATTCCACTACCCCCTTTGCTACTCTTCCCTCTTTCGAAGCCCACTCTGTCCGCATCTTCTCCCCCTGTAACCTCCAGTTGGCCATCATCTACCGCCCCCTGGATCCATCCCCACCTTCCTCGACCACTTCACTTCCTGGCTACTTTACTTCCTCTCTGCTGATATCCCCACCATCATTATGGGTGACTTCAATATCCCCATCGACATCGCCCACACAACCGCCTCTCAACTTCTTTCCCTGACCTCCTCCTTCGGGCTCTCCCAATGGTCCTCCTCCACCACCCACGAAGGTGGCCACACGCTGGACCTCATCTTTACCCATCTTTGCTCCCTTACTAACCTCACAAACTCATCCCTCCCCATCTCTGACCACAATCTCCTGACCTTCTCCTCCCTCTCCTCCCCTACTATGCCACCTCCTCTCCGCAAACTCGATCACCCCCGCAGAAACCTAAAACACATTGATCTAAACTCACTCTCTGAATCCCTCCTCCCTCTCACCGACATAACATCTATACGCGACGCAGACACTGCCACCACCCTCTACAACACCACGCTAACCAATGCCCTCGAGCTAGCCGCACCCCTCACACACCACACTCCATGCACTAACAGGCAACCCTGGCACACCGCCCTCACTAAAGACCTGAGACGAGCATCCAGGGTAGCTGAGAGGCGATGGAAAAAAATCACATTCTGCTGAGCACTTTGCACTGTTCAAACAGTCCCTCATCGCCTTCAAGAATGCTCTTGCTACCGCCAAACAAACCTTCTCATCCCTAATAACCTCCCTGGCCCACAATCCCAAACAACTTTTCAAAACCTTCAATTCCCTACTTCGCCGCCCACCCCCCTCCATCTCCCCTTATCTCTGCTGAAGACTTTGCCTCCTTCTCCAAAGAAAAGATTGACAGAATCAGAGGCAGCTTTGATCCACTGTCCCCACAGCCTCCCCTCTTGCCTATACTGCTCTCTCCTTCCATCAACTGCTTCTCCCCATAACTGAAGACCAGCTCTCCTCCCTCCTGTCAAAATCACACCTCACCACCAGTGCCCACAACCAGCTCCCATCCCACCTCATTCCCAACCTCTCCTCCGTTATCATCCCAGCCCTGACTCATCTTTTCAACCTATGACTCACCACCGGCACCTTCCCCTCAGCCTTTAAACATGCCTTGATCACACCCATCCTCAAAAAACCTTCCCTTGACCCCATGGCTGTCTCCAACTACCGCCCTTTATCTCTCCTCCCCTTCGCCTCTAAACTACTTGAACAGCACGTCCACTCTGAGCTGTCCTCTCACCTCTCCTCCTGCTCCCTCTTCGACCGCCTGCAAACCGGCTTCTGATCCCTCCACTCCACTGAAACAGCACTGGCCAAAGTCACCAATGACGTACTGATTGCCAAAAGCAAGCGCCACTACTCTGTCCTCTTCCTCCTCGACCTGTCCGCCGCCTTCGACACTGTTGACCACTCCCTTATACTTCAGATCCTGGAATCTCTTGGCATCACGGACCTTGCCCTCTCCTGGATCTCCTCATACTTAACAGACCAGACCTTCAGTGACACCCACTCCTACACATCCTCCTCGGCCTACCCCTATCTGTCGGGGTCCCCCAGGGCTCGGTGCTAGGACCGTTATTCTTCTCAATCTACACTCTCGGCCTAGGGCATTCATTGAGTCCCATGGCCTCCAGTACCACCTCTATGCCGACGACACCCAAATCTACCTGTCTGGACCTGACATCACCTCCCTACTATCCAAAATTCCGCAATGCCTGTCCGCCATCTCTTCCTTCTTCTCTGCTCACATCCTTAAGCTGAACATGGACAAAACCAAATTCATCGTCTTCCCCCCAAGCTGCTCCCCCTCACTACCTGGCCTATCCATCGTCGTCAACGACTGCTCTCTCTCCCCAGTCCCCCACGCCAAGTGCCTCGAGGTTATCCTTGATTCTTCCCTCTCCTTCAAGCCCCACATCCAAGCACTCGCCACCTCCTGCCGATTCCAGCTCAAAAACATCTCTCGGATCCACACTTTCCTTGACCACGACACCGCTAAAACCCTTATTCACGCTCTCATCATCTCCTGCCTCGACTATTGCAACCTCCTGCTCACCGGCCTCCCCGCTACCTCCCTTTCACCTATTCAATCTATCCTGAACTCCGCTGCCCGCCTAATCCATCTGTCTCCCCGCTACTCCCCTGTCCCCCCCTCTGCCAAGCCCTTCACTGGCTCCCTGCTTCCCAGAGATCCCGGTTTAAAACACTAACCATGACATACAAAGCCATCCACAACCTGTCCCCTCCATACATCTCCAACATGGTCTCCCGATACCTACCCTCACGCAACCTGCGATTCTCCCAAGAACTCCTCCTCTACTCCCCCTTCATCTCCTCTTCGCACAACCGCATACAGGACTTCTCCCGTGCATCACCCATACTCTGGAATTCGCTGCCCCACCACATCAGGCATTCCCCTACCTTGGGAACCTTCAAAAGAGGCCTGAAAACCCACCTCTTCCGCCATGCCTACAACCTGCAATGAGACCCGGTCCACCGCATCGCCTCACGACCGACACTTCCCCCTCCTACTGTATCCCCACAAGCCCCTGATAGACTGTGAGACTTCGCGGACAGTATCTTCTCCACTATTGTATCTGTACGTTAGAATTGTCCACAGCCATTGTTACTTGTATTGTTACTATGTTACTTGTCCTAGTCTGCCCTTTTAACATGGAATATTATGGCGCTATATAAATTAATAATAATAATAATAATAATAATAAAAAAGCTGTAACCTATCGTCTTTCTTGCTAGATCTCTTGCCACCAGTATTGATTTACGTCTTCAAGAACCATCCCGAGAGAGGAATCGAGAAAGGAAGGCTCCTTGACACGTACCATCTTTCCACAGCTCCCCACCTACTCAAGCGGTCATGGCCGCTGCATCTACTGTGTCAGAGCCTTCTGCTTATTCTTCATTCTACCTCACCTCCTCTCCTGTCCGGTCTTCCCTGGTTGCGTATGCATGAGCCTGTCATTAGCTGGCGGATTGGTGATATCCTGTAATGGGGTTAATCCTGTCATGAATAGTGCCTCAAGACACCACAACCAGATAACACGTGTACGTCTTGGTCCGCTTTACCGGGTTTACCATCCGCCTACTGGTCGTTTGCAGATGTGTTTGACAAGAAGGAGGCAGAAACCCTTCCACCTCACAGGCAATAAGATTTCCCTATTGACTTTATTCCAGGCACAACACCTCCTAGAGGCCACATTTATCACCTTTTCACACAGGCAATGACTGACTACATAAAAGAAAATTGAAGAGAGGCTTCATCCAAAAATCTTCATGTCCAGCTGGAGCGGGCTTCTTCTTCGTGAAAAAGAAAGATGGATCCCTGTAACCCTGCATCGACTATCAGTGTCTCAATCTCATCACGATCAAGAACAACTACCCTCTTCCTTTGATCTCAGAAGTTTTTGACCGAATTCGTGGAGCAAGAGTCTTCTCTAAGATACATCGCCAAGGAGCATATAATCTCATCCATATATGTTTAGGGGATGAGTGGAAGACTGCTTTCAATACTCGAGATGGACATTATGAGTATTGGGTCATGCCCTTCGGCCTGAGTAATGCTCCAGTGATGTTTCAGGAATTTGTGAACGACATCTTCCAAAACCGACTCTACTCTTACGTCGTGGTGTACATGGATGACATCCTGATATTCTTTCCCGATCTATCTACAGACTGGAGATATGTCCGTCAAGTTCTCTTAAGACTTAGAGAGGATTTGCTTTATGCCAAGTGTGGAGACCCGGGGGTCAGCGGGTGCTCTCGTCCGCAGGCCCAGCCGCCTTTACAAAGACAGCGTGGACCAGGGCTCATCCCCAACTGAACGCCCGAGCTCCTTAACCGTGGGCGGAACACTACTCAGACAACACAGGGTGAGGGAATCACAATATCAAGGCTTTATTGGATCCCCAAACAGTTAACAGCATATAACGCATAACCAAGCAAAACACAACATGTAACAGGCAACAGAGTCTCACCCTTCCGCTGGCTCACCAGGGATAAGAATGTAGCACCGCAAAGTCTAGCCAGGTGACTGTATCGTCCCAACCTGGGTTGCTTCCTTATCCTTATGTATCTTGTGCAGTCTTTATCACAGTCGTATCCGCTAATCCGATGCTGAAGTCCTTGTGGTTCTTTTAGTCCGTGTTCTGAGCCCCTTGGTCGGCACCGAAATGCCTAGGCCTGGGGTTATGGCTAGCTAATCGGATCCGAAGACCCGAGATTCGCTGCCTGTCTCCAATCTTCAATCTCCAAAAAACTGCTGGTCAAAGTGAACAGTCCTCCTTATATACCCTCAGCCCTCATTGTAGGATATTGGGGACGTCAGGATTGGTGCAATAACACAGTCTTTTCATTGGCTGAATTCCAATCCTCATTTAACATATTTTAGTCCTATCTCAATCCAAATGCTGATTGATATAGCAACTAGCAGTGATACAATGGAATGTTATTTTGAGACAATCAGTCTGCAAACCATGACACTTAAACAATCGTGGCTGGAGACTCAATCCACATTCACAGGGTAATAGACAATGGACGATTAGCATAATTAAGTTCTCTGGCCTTCAATGACAAACAGGTTAGATAATTACATTACCAAGCTAAACTTTAACCACAGAAATCTATGACAATACTGTAAGAAATTCTCTTTGACCATTACAAGTTTATAAACCAAAATGCAATATGATATGTCTGGATGAATAAGAAATCCTTCTACATTATATATTAAAGGGTCCATTTCGTCACACCAAGTTCAAGAAGTGTCTATTTGAGCGAAAATCCCTACCCTTCCTGGGCTACATCATATCCGACACGGGGCTTGAGATGGATCTGGAAAAAGTATGAGCCACGTTCAAGTGTCCGCGTCCTGTTGGACTCAAAGCCACTCAGCGGTTCCTGAGATTCGCCAATAACTATCATGAATTCATTCCACCCTTCTCTGCCTTATTCCGGCCTATCATCGCATTGACCTGTATAGGGGTGAACTCCAAATCTTCGCCTCCAGAAGCAGAATCTTCCTTCCTTGCTATCAAGCAAGCCTTCAACTCGGCACCCACACTTCATAGGATGGAAGTCAACAAACAGTTCTTCATGGAGTTGAATGCATCCTTCATCGGGGCTGGTGCTGTGCTACAGAAGCTGTCTACCGGTAAGATGGTGTCCTGTGGGTTCTTCTCCAAGGCCTCAAAGCAAGTGAGCGCAATTACTTCATTGGCAACTGGGAATTGCTGGACATGAAATTGGCCTTGGAGGAAAGGCAGCATCTGCTCGAAGGCGCAGCCCATCCAGTCATCATTCATAATGACCATGAAAACCTGTCCTATCTCCAGTCTGCGCAGAGGCTGCATCCACGACAAGCTCATTGGTCACTACCCTTTACTGGCTTCAATTTTGCCCTTCACTTCTGACCAGCCGAGAAAAAGATCAAGGCAGATGTGCTATCCCATTCTTTCCTGTCTATCGATCAAGAAGAGGACCCACAACACATCATCGAGCCTTCCAAGATGATCACAGTAGCTTCAAGTTGCTTGGCCCAAGATCCTCTCGGTAAGACTATGATGAGATAGAAGGACAAAAGAAGAGTGTTAAGGTGGGGTCATTCCTTCAAATTGGCTGGTCATGCTGGGCAAAAGAAGATGTTCCAACTTATCTCTCGTCACTATTGGTGGTCCATACTACGACAGGATGTGCTGGATTTTGTGGCAGCCTGCCCATCATGTGCCCACAAAAAGACTCCCAAAAAACTACTTGCTGGTCATTTTTTGCCACTGCTAATTCCAGACTCTCCATGGCAACATATCGGCTTGGTCTTTATTACGGACTTGCCTAAGTCATCACGATGCTCCATCGTCTGAATCATAGTGGATAGGTTCTCCAAAATGGCGCACTTCATTCCATTGTCAGGCCTGCCTTCTGCACCTAAACTAGCAGAACTCTTCGTTCAGCACATCCTTTGCCTTCATGGTCTTCCACTCCACATTGTGTCCAACAGAGTGAACCAGTTCATCTCCAAGTGCTGGTGATCTCTCTGCAACTGCTGGAGGTGACTTTGGACTTCTCTTCAGCTTACCATCCTCAGTCCAACAGTCAAGTGGAGCAGGTAAACCAATGTCTCTCTAGCTACCTCCAGCACTTTGTGAACAGCCAACACTGTGACTGGGTCTCCCTTCTGCCGTGGGCAGAATTCTCCTATAACAACCGGGCTGGGGAGTCGTCCGCTAACTCTCCTTTTTTCTAGTCTACGGGCAATATCCAAGAATCCCAATTCCAGTGACCCTTGCTACTGGCAACCCAGTGGCTAAAAATGTCGCAAGAGACTTCTCCAAAATCTGGTCTGAGGCCAAGTCCTCCTTGGTAAGAGCTGCAACCCGCATGAAGGATCATTCAGATAAGAGACGTCTGGACCCTCCCCCACTCCAGCCAGAAAACAAGGTATGGCTTTCCTCCAGACACATCCGTCTCAAGGTCCCTTCCTTCAAGCTGGCACCCCAGTATATTGGTCCGTTTGAGGTCCTGCAGAAGATCAACAAAGTGGCCTACCATCTAAAGTTGCCCCCATCCTTACAGATACACAACTCCTTCCATTTCTGTCTTCTAAAGTCAGTCATTCTCAGCTGCTACTTTCAAGATCCTGGTTCACCTCCAGCATCAGTCAGCACTGAGGATGTCTTTGAAGCCAAGGAGATCTTGGCTATGAAAAGAAGAGGTAACAAGACTTTCTTCTTAGTCAATTGGAGATTATTTGGACCAGAGGAAATATTCTGGGAGCATAGAGAAAACTTCAATGCTCCTCACCGCCTGGGGAAGTTCCTGGCCTGTCTGAAAAAGAGGGGGCATAAGGAAGGGGGTACTGCCATGCCTCCAGCTTTGGGGCCGGTCTCCATTGGGCAGGGAGATGGGTGCCTAGCATGTTGCTCTATACAGTCTGCCCAGCCTGCTGCGCTTTATCCTATACAGGTTACTCACCAGGTTCATGATCCTGCTATGCATCCTGTCTCCTCACCTGCGGCCTTCTCTGATCAGAGTCTGCAGTTACTGAAGAGAGCTTCCAGGACTTTCCTTAGGTGGCGCCTGCCGCATGCTGCTGACATTGAAAGGGCCAGTGTACCCTCACCTTGAAGTGTCTCTCAGCCTATTGCTGAGAGGTTCAGTGTATATAAGGCACCCTCCTCTTAAGGGAGGTGTCTGCGCAACGTTTTCCTGTCCTTGGTGCGTTGCTTTTTGTCAGGCCCCTTGTCTTGTACCTTGCCCTTATCTCATGCCTTGCTATTGCTTTGTCTTGCCTTAGTGTCTACCTCGAATGAGCCCGCTACTTTAGTTGGTCTGCACCTGCTTCTAGCAAGCCTACCAAGTCTGCCTTTTGGCATCCGTCTACAGCGAGCCTGCCATGTCAACTAGCCTGCCTCTGTTATCGGTGATCCTGTACCACATGTCTACATCACAAGCTGTCCCATCCACATCACAGCCTGTAAGCTCCACTTAAGAGACATTGTCATTGCCAGACCTTGGTCACTCCTGCGGGTGTATGCCAAATAAAGACTGTTCTTTTATTAAAGTCATTCTCCTGCTTGTTCCTGTCCACGAGGTCAGCTTCCACAGACCATCTGTGGTCCAGTGGGTCCACTACCCATGTTCCCACCACGGTGACCGTAACATAGATCACTAAACAAATTTAGGTATTAGTAAAGATAACACAAGTAATCACATAATGCAGTTTATAAATGAAGGTATTTGTTATTAAGGGAAAAAGAAATCCAAACCTACAGGGCCTGTGAAAAAGTGATTGACCTCTGAACTTAATAACTGATTGGCCCCTTAGCAGCAACAACTGCAATCAGGTGTTTGTGATAACTGGCAACGAGTCTTTTACAATGCTCTGGAGGAATTTTGACCATTTAACTTTGCAGAATTGTTGTATTCTAGCCACACTAGAGGTTTTATGACCATGAAAAATCTATTTAAAGAGGACCTGTTACCCCCCTGGTGCACCTCTGAATGCAGCGTGTCTGCAGCATTTAGGGAAGGGGTCTCCCTTGTTTCTATCCCCCCTGTAAGCTGTAAAAAAGCACTTTAGAAAGTTTAGAGATAATGAGTCCAGAGTTACAGATTATGCAGTCCTCGCTGTTCCTAGAGGTCCTCCCCACCCACTGCCTCTCTGTGCCCCCTCCTTGCCTGCCCCGCACAGCGAGGAATTGTTGCAAGCAATTTGCTTTGCCAGCAGCTAAAACGCCTCCTGCCCATGAGCATCGGAGCCACTGTATGCATACATCATAATCTGTAGCAGAGTGGTCTTCGGTGCTGATGTCACAGCCAGGAGGCGTTTCAGCCGCGGCAATGCAAACCACTTCTAACAATTCCTCGCTCTGCGAGGCAGGCAGGATGTGGGAGAGAGCGGCAGGGGGCGGGGAAAACCTCCAGGAACAGCGCGGACTGCATAATCTGTAAGGTCCTTCAGACTCGTTATCTCTACACTTTCTAAAATGGTTTTTACGGGGGGGTTTGGGGGATAGAAACATGGGAGACCCCTTCCCTGAATGCAGCAGACACACTGCATTCAGTGGTGCTTTCAGTTTGGAAAGCACCAGGGGGTGACAGGTCCTCTTTAAGGTCATGCCACAGCATCTCAATTGCATTAAGGTTGGAACTTTGACTAGGCCACTCTAAAATCTTATTTTGTTTTTCTTGTTTGTGTTTTGAATAATTTTTCTGCTGCATAACCCAAGTGCACTTCAGCTTTAGGTCACAAACAGATGGTTGGACATTCTCATTCATGATTTTTAGTAGACAGCCGAATTCATGGATCCATTTACTACAGCAAGTCCTCCAGGTCCTGAAGCAGCAAAACAGCCCCAGGCCATCACACTACCACCACCATATTTTACTGTTAGTATGATGTTCCTTTTCTGAAATGTTGTGTTACTTCTTCACCAGATGTAATGGGACATTCATCTTCCAAAAAGTTCAACTTTTGTCTCGTCAGTCCACAGAGTATTTTCCCAAAAGTCTTGGGGATTGTCAAGATGTTTTCTGACAAAACTGATATGAGCCTTTATGTTCTTTTTGCTCAGCATTTGTTTTCTTCTTGGAACTCTGCCATGCTGGCCATTTTTGCCCAGTCTCTTTCTTATGATGGAGTCATGAACTCTGACTTTAAATTAAGCAAATGAGGCCTGCAGTTCTTTGAATGTTACTATGGGGTCTTTTGTGATCTCTTGGATGAGTCATTACTATGCTCTTGGGGTAATTTTGGTCAGCCGACCACCCCTGGGAGATTTAACCACTCATCCATATTCTCAAGGATAATGCCTCTCACTGTGGTTTAATGGAGACCCAAAGTTTTAGAAATGGCTTTATAACCTTTCCCAGACTGATAAATCTCAATTACTTTGTTACTCATTTGTTCATGTATATTTTTAGATTGTAGCATGATGTCTAGCTTTTGAGGTTCTTGGTATTTAAGTGTTTTCTTGATTAAGAAGAGGAATGGCAGTAATCAGGCTTGGGTGTGGCTAGGTAAATTGAACTGAGCTTCTCAAAGATGTAATAAACCACAATTAAAAATTTATGTTTTAAGAAAGGGGGGGCAATCACTTTTTAACACAGGTCTGTCTAGGTTTGGATTTCTTATTCCCGAAGAAAGGTCAAAGAGCACCCACACATGTACTCTATGCGTGCATTCTTTGATCATCTATCTATCTATCTATCTATCTATCTATCTATCTATCTATCTATCTATCTATCTATCTATCTATCATCTATCTATCTATCTCTCTATCTATCTACAGTAACTAAATCAGCCCCTTTCTTGTGTTGCGGTTAGCGAATTGACTAAAAAAGGATACTGGCTTAACTATTAAAATGAGCAGTGAGCCAGCCCCCTACACACATCATGATCGGACAGAAGATATGCTGTTCTGTGTTTAGCACTAGAAGTGAAGAGGTTATAACCGGAGCTGCTACCTGAGGGATGGGAACACCTGGTGTAATAAAAATATATTAGCAAGTTATATCACTCTTTAAAGCTTATTTATGTCTAGGATTATTTCTGGACAACCCCATCAACCTACTTTTCCATAAAAGCACAGAATTCCTCATAATCGATACATGTAACGGACCTCAGATAACCGTTTCAGAGACTAGTCTAATTAGACAAGATTTTGGGAGTTGGTGGCCTCACGTACATTGGCATCTTCTCCAGTTGACCGGCCTTACATCATTGGATGTCAGCTCCCATTCACTGGACTATGGGTCTCATGAAGTTTAGGACAAACAGGGGAATTGATTAACAAGAAAAAGGGTTTAAGCTGTTTCTGAATGGTAGTAGACTCTAACTAGCCCCTTCATTGAGCATCAATATAATTCTGGCAACCTTAGATTTCCCCCTAGGGCTATCAATTCAACTGCTTGCAAAACAGTTTGCATTATTAGTTTGGTAATTAGTGCTGTAACACAATGAAGATCTTAGCGTCATGATGTGTATAACAATCACGTCCCCTGAGGTCACACTGCAGGTGTCCATGATGTAGTCCTGCTCTGCTGACATTATAGGGTGGTGTTGAGTGTGGATTTTGCAGCATATCCTCCTGTCCACAAGAGGATATATTAATGAGACATCAGCAGGGACCAGTATATGCAGTTCTCTGAAGAAATGAAATATCACAAGTGGATGATTTACCTCTCCGCACTCTGCAGTGATAATTCATATGTTCCTATTGATCTCCTTCCAAACAT
This sequence comes from Allobates femoralis, assembly GCA_033576535.1. Lineage (NCBI taxonomy): Eukaryota > Metazoa > Chordata > Amphibia > Anura > Aromobatidae > Allobates > Allobates femoralis. The sequence continues at coordinate 579,214,246 of JARQOC010000001.1, forward strand.
AACAGAGAAGGCAATCATGGTGTATCCCCAAAGCCACTCTTGTATGGATACATCGATGATACTCATATGCTGCCATGAACTACAGGTATTTTCATAGATAGTACATTAAAAAATTAAAGTAATTAAATTAAATAAAAAATACAATTAACCCCCTCTCCCATCCTCAAAACAACCCTAACACCAGTACTGCTGAGGTTGGCTCCCCGGAAACAAAGTAGAATCCCATAGTATTATTTTATGGTGTATGGCGGTATTTTTGGGGAGTATACTATTATGTTGGCTCAATGTGGCATTTTTAAAGATGACCTTTTACTGGATTTTTTCACATATAAACTGACAACTTCCTCCAGTGTGCTCCTCCTTTACAAAGTTATGCCCTCTGGAAATAAAAGTGCCATTTTTCTCTTCAACCAACTGGGCGGACATTGCAGAATGTATTTGTGGGTGTGGTCTTCTTTTGATTGGTCAGCAACAGAGGAGAAAAAGCAAACACCCACAGAGCAATGCTTCCAATTGGTTGAAGGGAATGTTTGCACAATTATTACTGGAAAGGGGAGGGGGGAACATGGCTTTGTAATGGATGAGCACAGAAGGAAAAGAAAAACTAGCAGAATCAATGAAGCAACACAAATTGGAGGAGATATTTGGTTTAAATTAAAAGTCTATCAAAATGTCCTCTTTAAAGGGGTTGTCTGTTCTAAATCAAGAAGTCTGCAGTCACTACATATGTCACTCTATGTGACTGCAGACTTATGATTCCTCAAATCGAATGCATCGTGAGTTGTAATGATTTGCCAGTGGGAGAGCTGGGAATGGCTGTGAGTGAGGTCCCAGAAGCTGCAGTGAGTGGACACTTTTTTCATCACTGAAGTCACTGGGATGTAGCAGAGCCACGATAGGAGAGTGATATGATATGTTGGACTACTTCAGACCTCGGGTGTTTTTGAGGGTTAATAAAGGGGTAAAAGAGGGTGTGTGTCTTTTTTTATTTCAAATCATTATAATTTTTTTTGGTCTTTGTGTTAATTTCTTTTGACTTACAGGTTAGTAAAGGGAGTGTCTCATACACCCCTACCCATCACTAATGTAGGGCATGATGGTAGCTGTGTGATTTTTGACAAATCCCTTATATTACCCCAATTGCAAATGCACCAGGTCAATCAGGAAGATCCCGGTAAGCATCAGGATTTGGTGCAACTACTTGATGGGCCAAATTCTGTGGCAGCTGCCGGCTGCTATTTTTAGCCTGGAGAGGGCCCAATATCCATGGACCTCCCCATGGTGAGAATATCAGACCCCAGCTGTATGCTTTATCTTGGCTGAGTATCCAAATTAGAGAGACCTCATGCTGTATTTTTTACATTTTTAAAAAAAATAATTATACAAAACCTGCACAGGGTTCCCCGTATTCTGCTACTCAGCCAAGATGAAGCACACAGCCTCGGGCTACAGGCTCCAGCCATGTTTTTTATCTGCACTGGCTAGCAAAAATACAGGGGACCCCAAGCCGGGTTTTTTAAAATTATTTATTCATTTTTACACTAACATGACATCAGCTTGGTTGCTATTAAGGGATGAGCGAGTATACTCGTAACTAAACGGTACTCGTCGAATAGTACGGTATTCGGGCTACTCGCTACTCCGCAAGTTTCCTTGTGATTACTCGTTAGGAGTAGCGAGTAGTACATTCACTTTCGCAGTGTATCTATATACACTGTGAAAGTGAAATAAAAGTTAATAAAAGATGTTAAAAATAAAAAAATAACATACTCCGATGGCTGTCCCAGGACCCGAAAAACGGACCCGAAAAGAAAACATCCAATGGGCTGCCAGGACCTTAAGTCTGATGGCCAATCAGATTGACGTCAAACACCACCTGATCGCTACCGGCAATCTGGTTTTTGCAGAAAAACTGAATCTGTGCAGGATTTAAAAAACGATAGTATGAAAGTAGACTAACAAATGGATCATTTATTGGAAATCCTGGCCAGATCCTTCTGATTTGTCAATGAAGGGTCCTCTTACACATTTTACCAACATGCGATCCTGCTGATTGTGGATTGGCTGACTTTAGTCTAACGTGTATGGAAGCCGTAAGTTCCATGCCATGGGGCATACAAGAGACCTTTGATCTTTCACACAATAGAAATATGGTCCATTACAATCTTTTTTTTCCAAGCCATCGCTTTCATAAATGACCCCTACTGTGACATTGTATCAGCTGTCGGACCATATTTCACATGCTTCTCTTGAAATGCTGATTTCTTCTTTTCCTTACATATGTGTAACGCATGGCTAACAGAGTGAAGCAGTGGCAAAAGGTGGAGGAAATCTCTTCTTTTACATTAGTCCAAGCCGTCTTCAAAACGTAAACAATTGTCTAGGAGAAATGCAAAAGTTACATCGAAGAACTTTACTTTCAAGCCATCTCTTAACAGAGATGCCCAGCTGTGAACCACTAACTTAAAAAACCTTTTGAAATGTCATATTTATACCTTTCTCAAGTCACCAACGTTACGAGCTGCATGCTGCGGTTACGAATTACATGTGACCACACGCTCAGATATTAAAGATTGACAAACTAATGGCGAGTTACATAGGTTGCACTTATGGAAGGACCCACGGCTTGTCTACCACATGTCGCTTAATTGTGGAACGAAAATATACGTGTCGTATTGTTCCCAATAACACATGTTTTATTCAGTGTTTACAGGTACGTTACCCACTGTGTGTAAAAGTCCCTCAAATTTTCTGCTATCATAAAGTATTATTATGTTCTATTTATTCCAGAACATCAAATAACAAGGTTTGATTTGTCTAATGACGAATAAGAAAATCTCCAGTTCGAGCTAACATTTCACCATGTGCATGGCTCAATCAATGTGATGTGTTAAAGGAATGGAAATGGAGAAAAGATTTTTAAATAACATACATTAGGATTTTGTCGATCAGCATTATATAGTGACTGAGAACAGGTTATATGGTATCATGGCACAACAAGTTTGATTAAAATTATACACCGCAAATGTGTTTTATACACAAATGATCTATAGTCAACAGTCATAAGCCGGTATTACAGCACATTTAGAATGCTTTAAAACATTAAAAAGTGGTTTAAATAACATATTTTCTGACAAATCTATGCCCCTGAGACAACATCTGAACAGGAAGGAAGTTCTATTCTAGGGCATAGGAAAAGAGACTTTACCCATGATATCATCATCAGTTATTATGCCTATAATATGGTATCCCTGCTTATTATACTTGCATCTTTACATAATAATGTTTATTATTCATGTACTATGACATCACTATGTTAGCTATCAGTGGCGTAACTAGAACCCGATGGACCCTAGTGCAAAATGTGGACTAGATCCTACAATTATTTACGAATTACCCCCCTCTCCCCCTTCATTATGTATTAATGTCCCCCATCCTGGTATATATGTCCCCATCCTACTATATACAGGCTCATCCTGCTATATATGGTCTTCATCCTGCTGTATATGGGCTCATCCTGCTATATATGGTCTCCAGTCTTGCTATATATGTCCCCATCCTGCTTTGTATTTCCCAATCCTGCTATATATGGGCCTACAATTCTATATATGGTCCCATCTTGTTATATATGGTCTCTATCCTGCTTTCATTGAGCCCATCTTACAATATATGGGTCTATCCTGCTATATATGCTCTCTATCGTGCAATATTTGTGCCCATCCTGTTATATATGGTCTCCATTCTTCTATATAAGGTGTATCCTGCTATATATGGAGCCATTCTGCTATATATGGTCTCCATTCTGCTATATATGGACCCACCCTGCTATATATAGTCTCCATCCTGGTTTTTTGGTCCCATCCTAATATTTATGGACCCATCCTGCTATATATGGGCCCATCCTGGTATAAATAGTTTCCATCCTTCTATATATGGACCCATCCTGCTATATATAGTCTCCATCCTGCTTTTTTGGTCCCATCCTAATATTTATGGGCCCATGCTGCTATATAGTGACCCATCCTGCTCTATATGTGTTGGAAAATGTTTAGTGCAAAAACTCCATTCCTGTCTAGGAGTGTTTATTTTTTAGGTTTGTATGCTGTTAATAAAGTTGGAACAAAAAAATCCCAGAAGGTCACACAGGAAAAGCATGTGACTGTACTCAGCTTCCTGTGTCTGTGCAAGAGAACTGCCTGCAGATGCTGCACAGAGAGAGAGAGACATAAATGATTTCTTCATTATTTACAAAGCTTATGATTTTGTTCCTTATTGTTGCTAAATAAACCAACTGTTGATGTTACACACTTGGAGAGTATCGTAAATCATCCACTGCCAACAATATGGTCTCCATCGTGCTATACACAGTCCTCTCTTGTTGCCCTCTGTTTCTCTCACATATAAAAAGGAAGACACTTTATAAAATATAATGTGATTTGTGCGAAAGAAGTATTAAACTTTTTCTTGTAGCATCAGCCTCTGAAACCAGAGAGGCTGTGTTTATTCTGCCTAGACATTGAATTGAAAGGAATCCAAAAAGAAAGATGGCGGCACTCAGCATTCCAATTTTGCAGCTGGTTGATTTAATGCAAAAATTACAGCAGCAGGTGCATGATACAGGGAGGGAGGTGCTAGGACCGACGGTGACCGCTTCGCGGGATGTCCCGCTTCTACGGGTCCGGTGTATGCTTGAATTGAATTGAAAGGGTTCTACCCTGCAGGGGCGTAACTGCAGGAGGCAAGATGCTGTCACTCGCAGCACTGATGCTATTCGGGGGTCCTGACATGCCGGGTTCCCCAGCATCAGTTGTGTCTTCTGCCTCAAGTATGTGGTGGGAGGTTTCTACCTCTCCACCCTCCTGGCTGTTCCCTCTGTCTCTCTGGCCAGAGGTTGGAGATTGGACATTACTTCAGCAGTGTCAGATGATCCATGAGAGGGATCTTTAAACCTGCCATATCCTCTTGTTCACTGATTATTCAGTTGTGCTTCAGTAGTATGGTTGGTAGGTCTTTGGTGTGTGTATTTGTGGCTAATTTCTAGTTAATTGTGCCTCTGGGTCTTATATCCGTGACTTTACTCTTTAACTTTCCTTGTTTATTAGTTAGGTTGTCCACTTTCTTAGCTTTATACTGTAGTTTACGGGTGTGTTTGACCCATCTGTCAGAAGTCTAGAATAGGGGTGAAAATGCGCATATAGGGTCTTATCCTTAGGAGACAGGATGTTCCCTGAGGAAGGAGTTTGGGATACGACTCCGAAATGCGTTGGAAAATAAACTAGCTACTACCATATCCAGACATACCGGTGTCTCTGGTTTTTCCATCATACGAAGACAGCAGCTCGGACCACGAGGTACTTTGTCCTGCAGAAACTTATCGTGACCCATCTGTGGCCAACGTGCCCAGCCACCAGCCACCCCGATATTGGCACCTGGAAAGAGCACTGCCAAAGTCCATATACCTTTAGTGGGAGCAGATGCAGAGTACCACAGCCCTCAAGGGTGATGGCTTGTATCAACTCTATCTGGCTTACTGCTGTTGCTGCCCTTCAGTCATCACTACTCAAATGTCACAGAATAGCAATCATTATAAATCATGGAAACCACAATATACCGTTCAGTCAAATGATGCAAATCAGGAGGCATTGCATTTTAGAAGATCTATTAAAACAAATTAACTATGTAGGAGCTATTATAAAAGAAAAGGGCTATTGGAGACAAATAATTGAAGAAAAATAGCTAGGTCAAGAATAAAATCTATTAATAATAAGAATAATAAAGAAAAGAGTCCTGCTCGTGAAATAAAGTGTAATTGAGTCTTTATCACTACTGCTACTACTATATAGTAATAAAGCTAAGCAGATTCCTAATATTAAAACTGCGGTTGTTTTGCGCGGCAAAAGTTCCAGATCGTGGCAATTCCGCACTTGCCGCAAGCTCCATAGAGAATGAATGGGGGCTTACCGCAAGTTGGCCATTAGGTGGCCGACCCAGCAGACGCAGTAAATCTGCCAGATCGGCCAAAAACACTGATGTGAAAGGAGCCTTAGTCTATCATAAAGAGAAGACTTCATGACAGCAAATACAGAGGGTTCACCATAAGGTGCAAACCATTAATCAGCCTTAAAAATCAAAAGACCAGACTATGGGTGCTTTCACACTGGTGGTTTTGAAAAAATGTGGCAGATCCGGTCAAAAAACCCACATCCGTCGCATTTTACGCTTAACGGCTGCACTTGTGGCACACTTGCGGCAAGCCCCATGCATTGTCTATGAGGCTTGCGGTAAGTGTGCGGCAGACGCGGCAAGTGCGGTTTTGGCAGTTGCTGCAGTTTGGCGCCGCCGTCAGCGGCGTTTTTTCTGTGGCCGCATCTGCCGCATTTGCCGAAACCACACTTGCCGCGTCTGCCGCAAACTTACCGCAAGCCCCATAGACAATGCATGGGGTTGGCTGCAAGTGTGCTGCAAGTGCTGCCGTTAGGTGGCACTTGTGGCAGACCCGTTTTTTTGTCCGGATCCCCCGGATCCGGGCAAAACCGCCAATGTGAAAGCAGCCTAAATGGTGCCAAAAAACATCAAAAGATGCCGACTAATTCTGTGAAAGTATACATGGGACAGATGAAACTAAGATCAACCTGAATCAGAATTATGGGAAGAAGAAAGTATGGAGAAGGCTTGGAACGACTCATGATCCACAGCACAGCATATCCTCTTTAACACATGGTGGAGGCAGTGTGATGATCGGGCATGCAGGGCTTCCAATGGACCTGGGGCACTAGTGTTTATTAATGATGTGACTGAAGGGAGAAACAGCTGGATGAATTCTAAAATGAAGAGGGTGAGACTTTAAGCTCAGATTCATCCAAATGCAGCAGGTTTGATTGGATGGCACTTTAAAGTACAGATGGACATTACTGCAACAGCAACCCAGGGGCTTTTTTAAGGCAAAAAAGTAAAATATTCTGCAATGGCCAATCACCAGAACTCAACCCCAATGATTATGTATTTTACATCCTTTAAACAAAACTTAATGCAAAAAGGCCCACAACTGAAGTCAACTGCAGTTAAGGCCTGGCAGACAATCACAAAGTTGTAAACATAGCGAGAGGTCCGTGGCTTCTAGACTTTAGGCAGTCGCTGCATGCAAAGGATTCTCTATAACGTATTAGAAATGAACAATTTATTTATGGTAAAGTAAATTTGTCCGATTACTTTTACCCTCTGAAATGAGGAGGCTTTGTAGAAAAATGGATGCAAATTCCTAACTGTTTCACAGGATATTTTTGTTCAATTCCTTTAATTAAACATGAAAGTCTACACTTCAATTGCATCTCAGTTGTTTAATTTTAAATAAAATAATATTGGCAAGCAGATCGAAATCAGGAAGAATCGGTCACTATCTAAATATTTCTGGATAATACTGTATGTAAAAGGGAAATGTTTTGGATGTTTCATTTAGACCAGGGGTCTCCAACTCGGTTGGGCATAATGGCCACACAAAGAAAAAAATTACAAAGAATGTGGCCCCACAAATTCAAATTGCCAGCCAAGGTAAAAACCAGGTAGCAGGGGGCTGCTATTCTCAGCGTGGTGAGGCCATAGTTATTGCCCCCAGGCTACAGAATTACAGCCGGCAGCTGCCCCAGAATTTGGCACATTAATTAGAATAGCAAATTCCTGATGCTTTTCCCTGGTGTGGTGGCATTGGGGTGATAGAAAGGTTAATGACAACTGATTAGTGACAGCTGTTATTAAGCCCAGATTGGTAATGTCAATCCTATAAACTAATACAGTAGTTAAAAAACACAGACTCAGATATATTCTTTATTTGAAGTAAAAAACAGACAAAACCTTTTTCACCAGTTTATTAACCTGCCAAAAAACCGAGGTCCAAAGCAGTTCAATGTACAATTTCCCTTTATGATTCCTGGGTCTGCTACTTCCAGAGGCTTTAAAGTAACCCAAACCCAAGAAAAAAGATCAAACAGTCCAATTATGTCAAAAGTGCAAAAAAGCTTTTATTAAAGATGTGTGCTTCATAGATAAACAGTAGGACCGGTTATAAAATCTTAAAACACAAAATTGTTGGCACAGATCATGAAAAAAATATCAAAACATATGATATTATATTTAGAATTTTCAAGGCAATGGACATATAGATTTCATTCTTACAATATCCGGTGAAAGAGTATATCAAAAAGTGGGGGACAAGCCAGTGCAGGGAGTATTTGGTGTAAACTTTATGCTCATGTGGTCAACAACTGCCAACTAGTGCAACTGGTATGTATCCCCAATACACATAATCTATTCCAGCTGGGAGCTGCCATATACAAGGGGAATATTACCTCCCTTGTGTTCTATATGGGAGTTTGCCAGTTCCAGAGGCTGCAGCAATGGAAAAAACGACCTAGAGATGCAATCCTTGGGATCATACTGACAGCTGCGGGTGAGCAGTGACTTTACTGAGTCACTGAAGGCTCCCCGCTGCTGTCAGTGAACTCAGGTGACCCCACTGCTGGAATGTGGGACAAGGCGGCACAATTGTCCAGCAATGCAGAAGCAGGTTCAACTGAGTTCACAGTGTGGCATCCCAGGGGTTAAGTGCCACAGTAACATCAACACGGTTTAACTCCCCACACAACACTGGACAGTGCACAAGCACCTCTACACCAGAAGGGGAGCTAAAGCAGCTCCCTTATATATTCTGGGTCAAGAGGAAGTAGTTGGTTCAGTTCCTGGGAGAACTGAGGAAGAGAGACTGTAGTGTAAAGAGGCTGCCTCAGGCTTCTCTACAGTCTTCTCCTTGATTCCAGGCCTAGCCAGGGTCTGAGGGAAGGAGCACAAGAAACAGAGGAACACATCTGGGAAACTGAGTGACTTCACAACTCGCCCCGGAGGAGTGCACAGACCGGATACCGGATCCGAAACTGTGACCGACATACGCAGCACAGTAAACACCGGGATAGTGGAGGTTGTAGATCTACACTGTACCTCAGCAAAGCAGCACGGCGCGGTCAGAAGCACACGGAAAGACTCAAGTTGCCTACCAAAGGGGAACCTGTGAGGAGAGATAGTGCCAGCAGCTCAGCTAAAGCAGCAGCAGGGCCACACACACTGCACAGCAGTGGGAAGCTGAGGACCCGGACTGGGTGGGAGCAACCCGGCCCCAGTACAGACTCCGTGGACAGTTCTCTGCCAAAGAACATTTGCAGTAAAGTCTTGGAAAACTTCAAAACCGTGATGTGTGTGTGATCCTTGTATTCAAGCCCTACTTTCCCTCACAAGCAGCCACCGCCTCTACTACCATCCCTATACTGCAACATCTATAGCATCCATCATAGACTTCAACTATCACTGCCCCGGGGAACCAGGCTCTACCTGCGGAGAGCCATTCCATCTCCAGCTGCCAAACATCATCCCCGGAGGTTCTGCAGCAGCGGTGGTCACCCTGACCACAACCCGTGGGTAGCATCACGACAAACTCCCCTGTAAATATTCCCCCCATTATTTGCGAAACCAGGGACATGGTATGGACCAAGACCGCCGTGATATCCCCAGCAGTACCCGGTCCGGTAGCAAGTACCCTGTCCCAGTGGGCTCCACAACAGCACTTTTTTCCCACCCTGTGAACCTGCCCATAATTCGGCAGCAGGGTCACCTGAGATCACTAACAGTGATGGGGAGCTCTCAGTGACTCCATGATGTCACCACTCCCTGCGGCTGTCAATGTGATCCCAGAGACTGCAGCGAAAGGATATTTGTTCCATTGCTGCAGGCTCCGGATGTAGCAGAGCCAGGAGTCATCGAGGGACATCATATGTTGGACTTCTTCGATCCTGTGTTTTTTGGGAGTTAATAAAGTGGTGAAAAAGGGTTTGTTTGTTTTTTATATCAAATAAAGGATTTTTCTGTGTTTGTGTTTTTTTTTTTAACTATTTCCTTATAGAATTGCTAATAGGCAGGTGTCATAGATGCCTGATATTACCAATGGACTAGTCTTAATGACAGCTGTCAATACTCAGATGTCATTAACCCCTTTTATCACCCCAATGCCACTGCACCAGGGCATCGGGAAGAGCCAGGTGAAATGCCAGGAAATGGCAATTCTTATGAATACGACAAAGTATGAGCAGCTGTGGGCTGCTATTCTGTAGCCTGGGGGGTCCAATAACTATGGTCCACACCTTGCTGAGAATACTAACCCACAGCTGCCTGATTTTATATTGGCTGGCAATCAAGAATAGGGCAAAACCCAAGCATTTTTTTAATTATTTGTTTCAATAATTAAAAAAAAATAATGAGCTCCCCTGTATTTTTGATTGACAGCCAAGGTAAAATTAGGCAGGTGGGGTGACAGCACTTAGCTGGCTGCTTACTTTGTGCTGAGAATCAAAAATACAGCAAAACCCTATGCAATTTTTTAAAATTATTTATTAATTTATTTTTGAACCCCTAAGACCCCTTTCACATCAGTGTTTTTCGCTGATTGTGGCAGATCTGGAAGATTTACTGCATCTGCTGCCTAACGGCCACACTTGTGGCACAAAACCCCATGCTGTGGTAGCAGCCGAGTATTTACTCTGGTTGCAACATAACATGGCCGCCAAGATTCTATTTATCCATTCTTGGTCATACAGTATATATATATGTAGCAGATGTATAAACTCTGTAACTTTTTATCGCTATAATAACTGGATCACTGTATAATCACTGTGTGATACACTGCAATATTTTCACAAATTGTATTAATTGTTTGGCCAATGTGGGGCCCTATAAATATGTGCACCCTTACTCAGTCTATACTGCTTGACAGGGGTGGTGTGGTCCCGGGGATTCTTCATCAATGGAAACCTCAATGCCACTGGATATCTGAATCATGTGGCAATTTCAGTTATCAAGTGGCATTGAGGTTCCCATTGATGAAGAATGGCCACACTATCTTTGTACCCCATGTACCACACCATACCATTTTTTGTGTTCCAAAACTCTTGGAGGGATCCATCCACTGTAAGTAAAGGTGCCGTCACACGCGGCAATATTGCTAGGCAATTTCACTGGCAATTTGCTGGTTGCAGTGAAATCATGGACACATTGTTCCATTTGTACACAGCCACAAAATAGAACAATGTGTCCATGATTTCACTGCAACCAGCAAATTGCCAGTGAAATTGCCTAGCAGTATTGCAGCGTGTGATGGTACCTTTAGGGTCAGACCAATAGCGCTGGTTTTGTTTGTTAACTTCAGCATTCACAAAAAGGTTTTCCTCATCATCCCTCATCTGAAGGCAATTGTCTATGCTGTGAAGATACGAGATGTGCAGCATCTGAAACAACAGATAGTGGAAGACTGTGCAGCATTTCTTCTGCAATGTTGCTATCAGGGTGTCAAGAGTGGGAGAAGAGGGTTGCATTGACAATCCAACACAATGGGCAGCACTTTGAACACATTTTATAAGTGATCATAAACTTGTAAATAACTGATGAATTAATAAAGTTATCTTAAAACCAAGTGCACCATTGTTTTTCTTGTGAAATTCTCAGTAGGTTTGATGCGTCACATGACTCTCTTCCTATTGAAAAAAATATAGTTAGATTCAAAATGGCCGCCATGGTCACCACCCATCTGGAAAAGTTTTCCTCCTCCCATATACTAATGTGCCATAAACAAGAAGTTGATATCGCCAACCACTCCCATTATATTTAGGTGCCTCCATATAAATGGCCCACCCTGTATATCCTATTATTTGCAAACCACTAAGTTAGGTACACATTGAAAGAGTGACTTTTTCTACAATCTGTTATCTATCTCTATATCTTATCTATCTATGTGTCTACCTCTCTATGTCTATCTATCGATCGATCTACCTATGTCTGTCTAACTATATGTCTATCTGTCTATGTCTGTTGATCTATCTATCTATCTATCTGAGGTTGAGATGGTGTCCACCCACTTAGAAGTGGGACAGGGAGGACAAGGAGGACAGGGATGTCAGTGCAGGACTCATCAGACCTGGGGTCACCGTGGCGTGGCTGATAAGCAAATAGATATTGGCCAATTTATGTACCAAGAACCCCAGAAAATAAAAAAATAAGAATATTGAATTTTTTTAAAAACCGTAAGTTTTAAATTTCTTCCTCATATATACATCGCTTGTTAGCATGTGTACATTTGTGGTAGTAGCTGAGTGCTGCAGTGAATTTTTTCTAGTTATCTATCTATCTATCTATCTATCTATCTATCTATCTATCTATCTATCTATCTATCCCCATATGTGGTCAAATGTCTCCCTGAAACAGTAACACATATGAAGTTCCTTTAGCCAACAGACCCTTTTTCAGAGAATGTCAGGTCACTATTTATCTATGTATGTACATGTTGTACACTTTGTCCATATAGCTGTGTATCTATCTCATATATATCAGTCAATAACTGTTTTGATCTTTTTGAGCCCACATTACTCAGTAAGGCGCAGATTCAATAAATACGGTAACTTTTGAACAAAATGCAAAAAAAAAACCCCGAAAAATAAGTCAGAGGTCAGCACCGCTCAGTTTATAAGTCAATTGGAAGAAAAAAAACCATCTGGTGATAAACTGGAGATGACAGAAGCAAACACTGCTTTTATGATGTATCATTTTCAAATAGTCGCAAACGTGAAGTGAAGGATCAGACTAGAGCGGGATGGAATTATATGTAAACTCATACAGTATATTTACTACATCATTTTCTTTCCTTCACAAATAAATTTAGATTTTTTTTGACCCTGGAATAATTATATAGAAATAGAAGACGACTTTATTATATTGGATGTCTAAGATACAACAAGAGATAAGAAGTCATGTGGGTAGATAGGATGATGGATTTTGGTTTGCTGTTACCGTATATTTTTGCCTTATGCATTGACTCTGATATTCCTAAAGGAATATCTTGGCAATTAACATAATAACAGGGTGTAACTACAACAGGTGCAGAGGTTGCGATCGCATCCGAGCCCTGGAGACTAGGAGGCCCCAAAAGTCCCTTTGGCCTATAGAAAAAGACTATTGCAATAATTGGGGGCCCTTTTGGAGCTTTTACATTGGGGCCAGTGGCGTAACGTGAAGCTCATGGGCCCTGATGCAAAAACTCCAATGAGGCCCCCAATTATTGCAAATCTTTAATAGCAATAGTCTTTTTCTATAGGCCAATGGGACTTTTGGTGCCCCCCAGGCTCCAAGGCCCGGGTGCGACTGCAACCCCTGCACCTGCTGTAGTTACGCCCCTGAGCGGGGCCCACGAGCTTCAAGTTCCACCTCTGCATAATAACAGAGTAATGTAGTGTAGTTATTTTAGAAAAAAAAAAAAAAAAAAGGTCATTTCCATACGCCCTGACTCTGAAATAGTTAACTTTGTGCACATTCTTCATTATTGAAGCAAGTAAAATCAAAATCTAAACTAACTGTGTGAATATTCCCAAGTGTAAATTTTATAACAAATGAAGCACCTGAAAATAAATATAAAATATATAATAATTTAAAAAAAACTTAGTTAATTTTTTATATATATATATATATATATATATATATATATATATATATATATATAAGTCTCCAAACATGTCATGATAAAGCAATTAAGTCTGTAGTTACAAGTCTTAATCGCCCCTTGTGGGGAGAAGAATCAATACACAAAGCAATCAGCAAGTAACGTAAAGGCTAAACTACTGTAAAAGAACATTTGTGTGTAAGAGAGCGAGCATTTACCACATTACTATGTGTGCAACAGGTGATAACAAATGGAAGGAATAAAATAATAGGACAAAAAAGGATTTGTCACTTTCATATTAACAATAATTCCTTATTAGAAAAACATAAATTTGGATGGACCTTAGGTCATAACAATGATTAATACATAAATGGATAGTAAGATACATATCTGGGTATGATAGATAGATAGATAGATAGATAGATAGATAGATGCAGGAAAACAGAGCAGCACAGCAAATATGGGTGCCAATCAACAAAGGAATCTTCAATGCCTCCTATACATACGGTGAAATAAAGCAGTTGCAGCACTCCAGTGGTTGATGATGATCTTATGGCCTGGGGTACAAGATGGCTATGTTTTGGGCCCACGTGCCCTTTATCCAGCAGTCACTAGCTGGCACAACCCAGATATTTATGGATCATCTCTCATGTCAATACTTAATATAATCATTCATCAAATTTCATCAAAATTCTAAAACTAGACAATATGTACTAACTTTACTATACACCTTCCACTGTGGCATATAATGTGCAAAAACAACAATTATTTTCCATTTTTACAGGTTATGAACTTAATCTTTAACAAACCCTTTATACATTAATTAGGGGGCTTGCCGCACACTTGCTTCATATTACCGCTGATTAAATACCTTTAAAAATATGAGCTCTACGTCCCACCATGTTAGTGCATGTAATCCGGCTTCCCGGAAGTGACGTCACTCGCTCCCTCATTATCTGTGGTTGTCTGTTACTGTGGTAACCGGGGTGGAGTTATAGCGCCGTCTTGGTGTTTCTACACTGACGCATTTACTCCCATCCCGATCCTGCCATCTAGCCAACCGTGGGCGGAGCTACTAGAACCATGTGACGCTGTGCTCTATGTTATACCCGACATCCCGGAATGTTAAAATTACCCTGTGCTTTTTTAAAAATATATGTTATAAACTCTTATATTTATTAAGAAAACAACTGGCTCTTTATAGTATAACCGGTATTGGGACATACTTTGATGGTCTCATTTAGGTGGCTGCACCTCACATTCACACTTCACCCTGGGTTTACATGGAACTCCAAACTCATTGAGAGATCTCTTGTTCCCCATAAAATCCCTCCGGGAGTTCCTCAGAGCCACCTGAGTCATCCCCTTTTCTGGGTTAAATCAGGGTGTCTCATACACTCTGCAGGTTAAACTTTATCTTAGACCTCAGTCTTTCCCACCTGTTTTTTTTAGCCACCTTATGAAGTGTAAAAACAATACGATAATAATAGAAATACTATTTATGTGTTTTTAGTCTGAAAAAGTAATTTTTATAAAAAAAATTATTTTCGTGTGTTTAGTAATTACAAACATGGTGACATATATCACCCATTTATATATCAAATATAGTTTTTTGTGTGTACTGATGGTTATCAGCAGTCCTGTGTGCCGCAGGTCTCCATATCTTCTATTCATTCATGTTCTGTAATATAAACAGAAATAAGTGCATATTAGTGACCTGATAATAATTTTCACAATTACAGTAAAAAAAATTTGTGCTAAAATTTCTTGTGATAAAATAGTGCAAGGATACACTGTGGCACCCCAGGGTCCAATTGTCACAGTGTCATTATTGCCCCCGGGTGGTAATGTCACGCTTGAAAGCAACAGAAGGGTATTCACACCAGGTGGGTACCTGCACACATCACACTTCTGCCTCCAGGCCTGAAGGGGGAGACCTAAACCCAGCTTCAGGGTGAGCTCCCTATAAATTCTGATCTGGGGCGGAGCTAGTTAGTTCAGTTCCAGAGAGGACTGTGAAGAGGACCTGAAGGATCGAGCAGTGCTAAGCTCATCCTAGGTACAGGAGTTCAGTTCCCGAGAGGACTGTGAGGAGAACCTAGGGACCGACAGAGAGCAGTGCTAAGCTCGTCCCAGGGTTGCTAGCTCAGCGTAAAGGCCCAAGGCTAGGGTCTGATGAAATGTCGAAGGAACACCTGGGGAGAAGAGCAGCACTGTGCTCACCGCAGAGGAACAGCGCAGAGAACGGACACTGGAGTCCGAGGCTGTGTCGGGTCTAACATTCCGGCAGTCAATACCGGTAGGTGGGGAATTCCAAGTTCAGGAGCCGTCACCCAAGACGGGGGACTAATAAAGGACTCGAGTTGCCTGCCATGCCGGCACCTCACAGGAGAGAGAGAGCTAGCAGCTTAGCTAAAACAGCAGCAGTAGCCTACACACTGAGTGCAGCAAGGAGGCCTCAGAACCGACCAGGTTAGGGTGTAGTATCCCACTCTTGGCTAAGAGGGGTACAGACTGATATTGGGACACTCAGGCCACGTACTAGGAACCATTGTAGTGGGGTTGGGTGGAGAGGAAGTAGTTAGAGGGAGCACTTGGGAAGGTGTGAGGTCAGGAAGAACACACATAGATGACGTGGGACAAATAACTAGAGGTATAAATAGAGCTGTAAATATCTGGAACACAGGAGAGACAGTTGAACAGTTGAGGAAAGAGTTGACCTGCTTAGTTGAGGCGGTAGAACAGCTGAGGAGAGACTGTTGAACACCAAGGTCGAGTTGAAGGGAAGCTAGAGAAAGTACGCCTGTGAAGTGTCTAAAGGACTAGAGCTAGTGGGAGCTTGTCCTGAGGCCAGACCTAGGAACAGAAACAGCACCCACTTGGCTCAGTGGCACAGGAAGTGAGCAATCCACCCGTGTGGCTCGTATCCATTGTGAGGCACAAGCAAGTGGAGAGACCAGGCCGCAAGAACAGGGGCACCGGGAACATCAAGACTAGTGAAGAAGGTGAAGAAGACAGACCAGGTTCAGCTAGCAACCCGCAGGCTGTGGAACCTCTATGGAAACGCAGTTGATTTCCACGCACATCTGCTGAAAAGGTGGCAACCATAGGGCTAAGGGGAGACACTGCAGGTTAACCCCTAAGAAAAGCCCACCTTCACTGGCTCAGAGCTCTGTGTGGCGAGACACAAGGCAGGATGGTCGAGGCAA
Source organism: Allobates femoralis (assembly GCA_033576535.1). Lineage (NCBI taxonomy): Eukaryota > Metazoa > Chordata > Amphibia > Anura > Aromobatidae > Allobates > Allobates femoralis. Next base: position 579,230,977 of record JARQOC010000001.1, read on the forward strand.
GCGCTGTGTGAGACGACCAGGAAAGGACAGAGAAAAGGGGTGGCAGTTACGTACCATCCCACTATTCGGGAGTAGTTGGATCCCTGTCTCTGAGAACCCAGCACTCAGCGGCTTGGTGTCTAGTAACAGTGACTAAAAGACCTGAAGACTGCACCCTGCTGTGTCAGTGAACTTTCTTAACTTGTCAAAAGCACCAGAAACACAACTACCAACTCACCCAGGTACCTCTAGATGCCCTGGGAGGTCAGCCCTACCCATAGAGGGCTTAAGAACATTGCTGCCTCCCAACCATAGGCCCCCTAGGAGAACTGTCATGCAGCAGCTGCCTTCTATAGCACAACCTGCGGGTGGCGTCACGTAAAATTAACAAGTATCTCCAAGTCCAGTCATTCCTTCCCAGAATGAACCCTCCAGGCCAGATAACGGTCCCCAAGAGAGAGCCACCCACACCGAACTTTGAATGACACCACCAGGGTCACGGAGCTGAGTCTCACTCCCTGTGATCCCTGTGATGAAGCCTCAAAGCCCAGTTCCGAGTATCCTAAGGCCCTGGAGGGGCGTGTCACTGCCATTTTAAAAGCTGGCAAATAGAGTTATAATGCCCAAAGCATTAAAAAAAAGTGCTAAATCTTAATAGAAATAAAGCGAAGTTCATCAAAACTTACTGGTTGACTATAATTAAGGGGGATAATGACCTGAACATTCATAGCATCATAGCTGACAAAAATGGGACCTAGAGACACCACCAAAGAGACACAGTTAGATTAACATTACAACTGGATGCAACTGTATTATATGATATGATATGACAATAGATGAATAGATAGATGATAGATAGACAGACAGACACACAGACAGACAGCTAGATAGATAGATAGATAGATAGATAGATAGATAGATAGATAATATATGGATGGTTAGATAGATAGATAGATAGATAGATAGATAGATAATAGATGAATGGAGAGATAGAGAAACAAAAGATAATAATGAATGATCAATAAATGGATACGTGAGTATAAATACTGAATATTAAACGGATCAGTTCAAATAAACATATATACATCAACTAAATAAAAATTGAGAATAAAAAAATATTTATATCTTCATTGAACTGAGTTATACGTGACATTTATCTAACTTGTCATTTTCCAATTAAAATAATTACGGTAAAATATGAATGTGCAATCAGACCTACAGCTCAGGTCATAAGCATCAAAATCAAAGTTGTGTTTATAGGTAATACATGTTGGGTGTTACTCCACACATCAAACCACACCTGTACAAATAGAGCTATTCCCGGAGCCATATAGAATGAGTCACATAATGTAAATGGAAAGTAAGGATAGATATGGAAATACTGATAATAATTTATAAAAGTGCTGAATGTGACTGACTTTTTAATAGAGGAAAATTGATGGAATAGGTAGAGAAATAATATATAGATACTGTATATAGATAGATAGATGAGAAATGATAGAGTAGATAGATAAATAGACAGACAGACAGACACACAGACACACAGACAGACAGACAGACAGACAGACAGACAGACAGACAGACAGACAGACAGATAGATAGATAGATAGATAGATAGATAGATAGATAGATAGATAGACAGACAGCCCATGTTTTAGCCTGTTCATCGTGTGCTTCATTTGGCAGGCTTGGCAATTGCCAGGGAGGCTTGGTAGTCTGATTTTTCAGCTGATGCTGCTTCTGATATCTATCTTCAAATGGGATAGATGATAGGCGGCTGTCACACGCTACGATATCTGTAAAGATATCGCTGAAACGTCGCAGATTTTCAGTCACTGCACCGACATCGTTGCGTGTGACAGCATGATGTGCCTACCGATAAGTGGTCAGATCGTTAATCACAGATATGAGAACCGGACCCCATATTACACGATGTTGAGCATCCAATCTGCTGCATCGTTCTGTGTGACACCGCCATAACGATCTCCTTAACGATTTCACCTATTCACATCATTGACAAGCATCAGTCACTGGTTGTGTGAACGATCCCTGTACGTAACATCGCTGCTGCGTCCTGAACGTTATCTGTTCATGTGACACCTCACTAATGATGTGTCCAGGAGCGCGAACCCCTGACATCGTAGGTGTGATCACTCACAAAATCGTAGTGTGTGACGGCCGCCATAGATGGATATATAATATCAGGGGCAAACATATCATTGGTGCAACCTGTGCAGCTGCACAGAGGCCCAAGAGGTAAGGGGGGCTACCAAAGTAGTTGGAATAGTGCATTTTAATGAGTTATTGGACTGAAAAGTGCCCATATATTGTTCTTGCATAGGGCCCTTTTCTGTATGCGCCCACCATTGGATGTTAGGGCCCTGTCACACACTACGATATCGTTAGTACATCACAGGTCTTCAGTCATTCAAACAACGTCGTTCAGTGTGACATGTACAAATGATCAACGATAATCGGGCAGATCGTTCATCGGAGGTTGGTGAATCGGACCACAAACCAGACGATGATCGTTCGTCCAACCTGCAGCATGGGTGTGTGTGACACCTCGATAACGATGTCGTTAACACCCTCACCTATTCTGAACTGCACGACGTAGGCGAGCTAACGACCGCAAATATTGTTTCCTTGTCGCGGAATCGGTGCTGCGTTGTTAACGAGATCTATACGCGTGACATTTCACTAACGATCATTGAACGACGTTCAAGCGATCTAGGTCAAGTCGGATCATTGATCGGATCACTCAGTGTTACAGCTCTGCAATTGTGTTTTAATCCTCTGGGAAGTGCTGTTTGTTTTTTTCCCTTTTTCTAGATAGATAGATAGATAAATCGGTAGATGATGGATTGATTAAATATTTGTTAATGCCTGCATACCCCGAAATAGCTTGCCTGTTATGCTGTGATCACCTCCCATACTATATTCTGACATCTCCTCCCGTACTATATACTGTGATCACCTCCTGTACTATATACTGTGATCACCTCCCGTACTATATACTGTGATCACCTCCCATACTATATACTGTGATCACCTTCCGTACTATATACTGTGATCACATCCAGTACTATATACTGTGATCACATCCAGTACTATATACTGTGATCACCTCCAGTACTATATACTGTGATCACCTTCCATACCATATACTGTGCTCACCTACCGTACTATATACTGTGATCACCTACCGTACTATATACTGTGATCACCTCCCGTACTATATGCTGTGATCACCTCCCGTACTATATACTGTGATCCCCTCCCGTACTATATACTGTCATCACCTCCCATACTATATACTGTGATCACCTCCCGTACTATATACTGTGATCACCTCCCGTACTTTTTACTGTCATCACCTCCCATACTATATACTGTGATCACCTCCCGTACTATATACTGTGATCACCTCTACTATATACGTTGACAGCTTTTGTTGTGTCTATGTCTATAGGATACATATGTGGTCCTCGTCTACTTATCACCTAATCCCCACCACATATAATGGACGTAATGAAAAGTGTACGGCCTCAGTATGTTCACCACTGATAGCCGATACATTCTCCACGAGCACATACATAAGATAAAAACCCCTTTAACCCCTTCTTCCCTGCTGCACAGGCCTCATTGGCTCTCCAGCTTTGTAAGGCTTAGCGTGTCCGGTCCTCGCCGTCCCCCCCCCGCACATCATATTGCAGGGCCATTTTATCTTACCTTAATGAATATAATCTTTCATTTCGCAGCTTGCTCTAGATTTCAGTATGCAAACAAAGGTGATGGGGATGACTTGGTCCCTTCCTCTGACAGCTGTGGAGACGATGGACCATTACAAAGATTTTTGCCCCTTGTGAAGCTGTCAAAAGCAATAAATATTTTCCTTTCCATCATTAGACTGCCCTAAGAATGTGTCCCCATTGTCCGCCATCATTCCCAGAACCCAGTGGGCAGGAGCCTTATTGTGTCCAATGAATCCTGAAGTGTGAAGAATACTAGAATAAGCAGCTACACTTTTTTTCTCCTAAGGGTGTAACTATTTGGAAAGCCGAGCTCCCCCATAGACAATTCGGCCAAAAGAACACTTGTATTTTTTAACACTGCTTTTTCAGAAGGATGCTCAAGTTAGAGCATTGTTGGCCACCGTAAATAGATGCACTCACTAGAATCGGGCTCCTTCATTCCTAATTAGGGAAGTAACTCCGGGAAGACAGAATTCCACTTGCAAGACTGGAGCCATTGTTGGAATTGTCCCTCTCTCCACAATGGGAGGTAATTGGAGTTGTACCTTTTAGAAAGCTGCTACTTTCACATAGGAAGTGCTAAATAGACCTTTGTATGCCATGTTTTCCTTCTCCCTTTTTAAGGAAGTTACAGAGCTCGAGTACTGGGAATGGCTGGGCCAAGGCCTGAAGAAGGAAACCGCAGTAATGAACCACTTCAACTTGCCGTTAGAAAAGGAGGCCTAATTCCGAGGCCTGAGAATACGGCGAGACACAAAAGGTTCTGTTTAAGCTTATTATACAGAACATTCTTCATGCCTACACCGCTTTCCTTCAAATGACCCTCTCCAAATAAGTGCAGCAAGTTTGAGCAAATAGACACACACAACTTTACCGGGCTGGAGGGGAGAGTTGTCTTTACAAAGCCATCTATATAATTCACCAGAACAAGTGACCAGGAGAGCAGAAGAAAAACAATGGCTTCTAATGAGAGTGGACTGCAGAGAAATGTCCACTTTGGGGTGAATTTGGGGTACAGGTAGGATATGGGGACATAAACATTTTAATACATTTTGGATACATAAAAGCTATAAAAATAAAATGTGTCCAATTTCAATTACAGAAGTTGATTTCACCATTTCTTTTTCTGAACAAAAGTAATTTGAAGGACCCTGGGGTCCAGTGGTCATATTAGTACGGGACCAGTGCACTGAGAACCAGGGCTGAGGAGTCGGTAAGTCAAACCTCCGACTCTGACTCCTCAATTTCCTCCATCCGACTACACAAATCTGACTTCACAACTCTGACGCCATCACTCCGACTCTATGACTCTGACTCCACAATTTCCCTGAATCTGACTCTAACTCCACTACTCTGGCTCCTCAATTTCCTTGAATATTGCTCTAACTCCATGACTCTGACTCCTCAATTTCCTTGAATATGACTCTAACTCCACTACTCTGGCTCCTCAATTTCCTTGAATATTGCTCTAACTCCATGACTCTGACTCCTCAATTTCCTTGAATATGACTCTAACTCCACTACTCTGGCTCCTCAATTTCCTTGAATATTGCTCTAACTCCATGACTCTGACTCCTCAATTTCCTTGAATATGACTCTAACTCCACTACTCTGGCTCCTCAATTTCCTTGAATATTGCTCTAATGTGGCGCCCCGCAACGAGTGCGTCACAGGAGGGTATTGCAGCCATAAATGCAGCAGCAATATTCTTTGACTCAGCAGTTATGTGGTTAAATCAGAGATCCATACCCTGCATGCCTCACTTAGCATAGAGGGCCAATCAAGGTCCTGGTGGGCGGAGTGCAAGGGTAGTGTGTAGTGGAAGTTTAGTCCAGCTTAGAGAGTTCTAGTCTCGGGTCTGGAGAAGTAACAGCAACTTAGAAGACCTCTGCAGATTCCCAGCTCTGCAACCTAGGAGAGGGGGTTGCACAGTCGGTGCAGCCCCCTGGCCACCTTCTACCGGCCATCTCCTCACTTTCACCACGGTTGAGCACCATTACTCCCGGTGCATTACCAATCGAATTTGGGCTTCAACATGCGGGTCCAAAACCACCCCGCGCCCTTATACAGCCGGTTTGCTGGTACCGAAGCTAGCAGCAGTTCAGCTCTGCTATGCAAACCAGAAGAGTGGAGGGACCGCTTTACAGGAGCACCCCACCATCGCCAAATCCAGTCGTCTAACCAGCGGTGTAGCCACCAAGGGACCCAAGGCTCCCCAAAACATCCATCACGTATACTTTGGATAGGGCATTCAAGCAGCCTCCCTGTACCCGACCTGGTATTCCTATGCGACAACGGCAACCTACTTAGTTAGAATGGAGGAACACCACGGATCTCTGAGGGACACCTATCACTGCTGAGTCCTCCCGGTCTGCTACCTACAACTGTATACCATGTACTGCTTGCTGGCTACAGTAAAGGACCCGTTACAGAGACTTACAGTGTCCGTGCTTCCTTATGACTACGTCCGTCTGCACACAAGGTAACCGCAGCTGCCGCACAACATCTTAAGCAGCTCCAGTCTCCGGGGATCACCGCTCAGCCTGTGGGGAGCGTTCCATCTTGCTGTTATCCATCCCCCGGAGGCCTCGCAGCGTCGGTAAAGTTACCGAACTACTCATAGGTGGCGTCACGAAACAATTAACCCCTTAATCTGTTCCCTCAAGACGTCCCTTCTTTTTGATCTGCACTCAACCGGGCCCCACTACCAGCAGGCGCGGTCCACCCGTGACAAGGAGGAAGAAGCTACTGCCTGTCTAACCGGAGTCCCGGCCACGGTGAGTCACTAACTCCATGACTCTGACTCCACAATTTCCTTGAATATGACTAACTCTACGACTCTGACTCCTCTTTCTCCCTGAATCTGACTCTGACTCCACAACCCTGACTCCATGACTCTGACTCCACAACTTCGGACTGTGACTCCCTCATGCATGGTTTTAATCATTATTATAATACAATAATCACAATATTTAGATAGAGCATACTAGTAATTAAAAGTATTAATATTCAGCACATTCTGCATTGAACTACTGTACCCAATTCATAATATATTTTAGGAGTCAGTCCATGTTATGCCAACCTCAACTCCGTCAAAATGACACCACCTCTGACACCAGGACTCCACTCCACAAATTTTCTACCAAGGTACTTGCTGGCATACTTGAACGCCTATTCTTATTAACCCCTTAATGTTGGAGCCAATTTGACTTTAATGACCAGACCAAATTTTAGAAATTTGACCAGTGTCCCTTTATGAGGTTATAACTCTGGAGCTTCAACATATCCCAGTGATTTTGAGATTCTTTTTCTTGACATATTGTACTTAGTGATGGGCGAATCCTAAATTACTCGGAATCGCTTGACTCTAGCGAGTCCGAGCACAGGACTCGCTACTCGTTGCGAGTCTAGCGAGTCCAATGTTAATGAATGGGGAAGCGAGTAATAGCGAGTAGTGTGAGATTTACAAATCGCAGATGTGTCTCGGAAGCTTCAGCCTGAAGCAATCCTAGTTTTGCCATTTATTTGCATTGGACTCGTTTACTTTGCAACTGTAATCGCTGGGAAACTCGCACAGATAAGAAGTCCTGTCTGCTCAGTGTGCTGGCTGCCGCAGCTCCAGGGTCCTAGAGCCTGCCTGCTGCCTGATGTAGCAGAGCTGAGATTGTTCTCAGTCTGCTCATTCCCTGTGCATAGACATCTATATCTATGCACAGGGATGAGCAGAGAGGACATCGCGTTTTGGACTGCGTCGGACGGAAGAGGATTTTTTTAATTAAAGATGGAGTCCCTCATGGCTTTTTTTTTTTTTTTAATAAAAAATTTTCTCTGTGTTGTGTTTTTTTTAAAACAATTTAATAGAAATTCATGGCGGTCATGTCTAATATTGGCGTGACCGCCATAAATTTCGGGCTTAGGGCCAGCTGATAATACAAAGCTGGCCCTAACCTCTTTATTACCCAGCGTAACACCGCCACCAGGGCCGCTGGAAGAGCGGGGTTCAGCGCCAGAGGATGGCGCTTCAATGAACGAGCCATCTTCTGGGGCGGCTGCGGGCTGCAATTTGCAGCGGGGGGTGCCCAGAAAGCTTGGGCATCCCTGCGCTGCGGATTCCAGCCCCCAGCTGCTTAGCTGTACCTGGCTAGAAATAGAAATTGCGCGGAGCCCCACGCATTTTTATGTCTAGCTAGGTACAGCTAAGCAGCTGGGGGCTGGAATCCGCAGCGCAGGGATGCCCAAGCTTTCTGGGCACCCCCCGCTGCAAATTGCAGCCCGCAGCCGCCCCAGAAGATGGCGCGTTCATTGAAGCGCCATCCTCTGGCGCTGAACCCCGCTCTTCCAGTGGCCCTGGTGGCGGTGGCACGCTGGGTAATAAAGGGGCTAATACCAGCTTTGTTATACAAGCTGGTATTAAGCCCGAGATTCTTAATGTCAGGCCACGTTTGACCCAGCCACTAAGAATCTCCAATAAAGGGTTAAAAAAACACAGAGAAAAATTTTTATTTGAAATGAAAAAAAAAGCCATTAGGGACTCCATCTTTAATTAAAAAAATCCTCTTCCGTCCGACGTAGTCCAAAACGCGATGTCCTCTCTGCTACATCCCCTGTGCATAGATATAGATGTCTATGCACAGGGAATGAGCAGACTGAGAACAATCTCAGCACTGCTACATCATGTCTGTGAGCAGGCGGGCTCTAGGACCCTGGAGCTGCACAGAGAAGACAGCTGGACTCGGCTCGCAAAGAAACAGCAGTTACTTTGCGAGTTTCCCTGCTATCACTGGCACAGTAGCCGAGTCTAATGCAAACAATGGCAATCCTAGTTTTGTCAGCGTTTGCTATTGATTTGCATTGGACTCGTGCGAGTAAACGCTGGGAAACTCGCAGAGTACCGAGTCCTGCGAGTCCCTTACTACTCGCCGAGTAAGGAGTCCTAGCGAGTAGATTCGCCCATCCCTAATTGTACTTCATGTCAGTGATAAATTAAAAATTATATTTTTTACGTTTATGCTTGAAAAAATTGGAAATTTGCCAAAAATGTTGAAAAATCGCAATTTTTAAAAGTTTGATTTTTTTTTAACTTCACATTTCTTTATTCTGAAAAGAATCTGTATGTTATACGTAATGAAAGTCCGGAATTAGTATTAAGAAATAATGAGGCAGAAAGTTTTTTTTAACCCCTTCATTCCCCAGCTTGTGTCGATCCTAATGACCAGGCCATTTTTTGCAATTCTAGCCAGTGTCCCGTTATGAGGTTCCTTCCGGTCCTGTTTTCTGCCGGAATCGGTAGATTGCAGGGTTCAGAAGCTGTCCCTGCTGAAATTTCAAAATCTCAGGCGGGGAGCCCTCAAGGTGCTGAAGTTCAGCGCCAGCCGGCGCTGAGCTTTAGCACCCAGTGTTCGGGAACCGGACCGATTTTATGTTGGATCCGGCGCCACAGACTCCCGTTAGGGGGCTCCGGATCCAGGAGGATTCAATTTGTGCAGATTTTTGCCCAGGACAGAAAATCGCAGCAAGCTGAGAGGAGAAAAACCTGAATTCTCCCGGATCCTCCTGGACAGATGGGAACCGGATGGCAAATAGCTGCTATCTGGCCCCATCCGGCCCCATAGGAATACTATGGGGCCGAAATCTGATGCGGATCTGTCCGGTTCACATCGAACAGCCCCGAATCCACAAAACTGTGGTGTGAAGCCGGCCTTAGACCCAATTTATTCACTTTTACAAGGGATAGTGTGGAGCCCACTGGGACGGGGTACTCGGTACCGGACCGGGGTATCACGGGGGTTATCACGGCGGTCTTGGTCCGGAACGTGTCCCGAGCCCACAAGTAAAGGTTGGGGGTTATTTACAGGGGATAAAGTCATGACGCCACCCGTGGTATGTGGTCAGGGCGACCACCGCTGCTGCAGAAACTCCGGGGATGATGGGTGGAAGCCTGTGATGTGACGACTCTGCACGGGAAGAGCCTGGTCCCCGTGGCAGTAGTGGTGAAAACAGTTTGTGAGGAAGAACAGGGTTTGCAAGGATTACACAGACTCATGGATTTGAAGTTTTCAAAGTCTTTATTGAAGCAGATGGTATACAGCTGAGTACTGTCCACGGAGTCTGTACAGGGGCCGGGTTGCTCCCACCTTGCCCAGGTCCTTTGGCTCCCTGCTTCTGCCCTGTGTGTGTGGCCCTGTTGCCCCTTTAGCAAAGCTGCCGGCCCTTTCTCCCCTCACGGGTACCAACTTGCTAGGCAACTTGAGTCTTATCGCGTGTTCCTGACCCCACCGTGTTCCTTTGCTGTGGTACAGTGAAGATGTGGGACTTCACTAATCCGGTGTTCGCTGTGCTGTTTGTGTCAGCACAGCATCGGATCCGGTATCCGTTCTATGAGCTTCTCTGGGGCGAGTCTCAGGGGACTCAGTCTCCCAGGTGTGTTCCTCTCTGGCCTGTCTCGTTTTCCTCAGACCCTGGCTTGGCTGGAACTGGCAGTGGACCGTGGGTTGAGCCTAACGCAGCTCTTTTACACCCAGGTCTTTCTTCCTCAGTGCTGCCCCGCACTGAACTAACTGATGAACTAACTGCCACTTCCTCTCCACACCAGAAAATTATAGGAAGTAGCTTTAGCTCCCCCTTCTGGCCTGGAGGCGCTAGTGTAGTGTTGTGGGTTGTGTGGGGAGTTAACTCTTTGTGGTGTTACTGTGGCACATGAACCCTGGGGTGCCACAATAGCATGAGAAAGTAGACCCCAAAATGTGTTACCCAGTTTCTTCTGAATGCGCATGTGAGAAAACACTGTTTGGACAAACGTAGAGGCTCGGAAGGGAAGGGGCGCTATTTGAATTTTGGAACACAAATTTGTCTGAAATAGTTTGAGGGTACCATGTTGTATTTCAAGGGACCCCAAAGAACCAAAACATCAGAACCCCCCACAAATAACCTCATATTGGAAACTAGACCCTGCAAAGATTTTGTCCAGGGTATAGTGAGCATTTTAAACCCACAGGTACTACACACAATTTGATAACAATTTGTAGTCATATTAAAAATTGTATTTTTTTTTAGCATCACATTTCTCACTTTTACAAGAGGTAACACCAAGATTGGGACCCCACGGATTGTTACTCACTTTCTAAGGAGCGTAGCGATACCCCAATAGTAGTTAAAAAGTTCAGTTTGGACAAATGGGAGGACTCGGAATGGAAGGAGCAATATTTAAATTTTTTAAAGCAAGTTTGTAGTTGGTGGGTTGATGTTGGTCTCTACCGTCATAAATGAGAAAGGTACACTTGTACCCGCTTGCGCTTTGGCACATTTTGTGCACTTTCACACCATATTCGGCATGCTTGGAGGGGATAATTCGGCAAATAAACCCATCAAGGACTCGTCAAGGGACACATTTTGCTCAGGATATAGGAATTTAAAAATTAATCTTTTAGAAGGGAAATTAGGGGTATAAGTTTATTTCAGCGATCATCATTTGGGTCATTTTTTGGGGGCTTATGAATTGTAATTAAAATGGAGAAATATCATTAAAGTTTCAAATCAGGACATTACGACTGCAAATACAAGGGGTACTGTGGACAGATTTAGTTGCCTAGTAGGAAAGCAGAGTGTTTTTTTACTATATCCATGTTCAGGGTAATGCCAGATTTTGTTTTTAATTCCAGGACACTTGTGTGGGATCCATGTACATAGAAGAAAGAAGATTTGACATATATAAGGGAGCATATATAATATAAGGGGCCAAGTGTGTGCGGACAAGAGTTGTAGCCGACCATGAAGAGTGGAGAGAAGAGCAGACACAGGAGCCCCCTCCCTGCTGTAGTGTCACCAGCAGCTCAGCAGTCGGGACTCGGGAGCAGGGGAGGGAGAGAGAAAGAGAGGAGCTGACAGGAGGTCTCCTGTGTGTACGGCATCCTCTGCTGATGAATACAACTTCAGGCCTCCCCCACTACTGAGACTGGGCACACATAATGAAGAAGAAAGTGATACATTTATATCTTCATAATATGGAGTGATGTGGGGTTATTATATGCTCTGATGTGTGTATATGTGATGGTGCTTAGTGTATGTGATCTGTTATCTGGGTGTTACACGGATGAGGTGCATCTACTACTTATTGTATGGTATCACTGTTATCTGTGGTGATACATAGGACTGCAGGTGGCATCTACTATTTATCTACATGAGAGAGTACATTTATTTGGGTGGAGTGGTGGCTCAAACTATAAGCCTGGATGGACTATTTTTCTGGGGCCTTGCATGCCCTTATATATATATGGAGGTTGTGGAGGTAGATTATACTCTATGGAGGACTAGGGTGTATTATAATATATGGAGGACTTGGGGTCATTATATTATGGAGGACTTATGGTGCTTAACTACTTTATATGGAGACTGTGGTGGTTCATTATATATATGGAGGACTGGGGTGTGCATTTATTCCATATGGAGGACTGTGGGGGTGCATTATACTATATGGAGGACTATGGGGTGCATTATTACTTATGGAGGACTATGGGAGTGCATTATACTTTATGGAGGACTATGGGGGTGCATTATACTATATGGAGGACTATGAGGAGGCTTCATATACTATATGGAGGACTATGTGGTGCATTATACTATATGGAGGACTATGGGTGCATTATACTATATGGAGTGCTATGGGGAGCATTATAATATATGGAGGACTATGGGGTGCATTATAATATATGCAGGCTTTTACTATATGGAAGATTATGGTGGTGCTTATACTATAAGAGGGCAATGGGGTGTTTATATATATTGAGGGCTATGGGGAGCATTATACTATATGAAGGACTATGGGGGGTGTATTATAATATATGGAGGACTATAGGGTGCATTATATTATGAGATATGGGGTGTTAACTATGGAGGCTGGGTGCATTATACTATATGGAGGACTATAGGGGTGCATTATACTATATGGAGGATTTTAGTGCATTATACTATATGGAGGACTATAGGGTGCATTTTTGGAGGTATGGGGGTCATTATATTATATGGAAGACTTTGAGGTGCATTATACTATATGGAGCACCATAGGGTGCATTATACTATTTGGAAGACTATAGGGGGTGCATTATAATATATTGAGGACTATTGGAGCCAATTATACTACATGGAACCCATGGCGGGCTATTTGAGTGCAGTGTTGGGGGCCATTATACAGTGTGAAGAGGTGTAGGACTTTTATACTGTATGTAGGACCATTATACTACATGGATTGGCTGTGTGGAGGTCACAGATGGGGATCATACTGTGCTGAGGTAGTTAAGGGGATTAGAGTAGGGTAACCATACTGTGTGTGTGGAGGGTTCTGTGGAGGAATCACTGTGAGAGGATCATACAGCATTTATGGGGCACTTTAGTTGGCATCATACATTATGGGGGCAATGAAAGGGAAATCTAGTGACTTAAATAGGAGGAGAATCACTTTGTAAGGACTGAAAAGTTGTGAGATAAGTATGTAACTATATGTTCCAGCCAAATTTTTTTTGTGGGGGCCCAATTAGAACTTCTGCTTAGGGACCCCATGATTTCCTGTATGCCCCTGGTGCAGGATGCATTGTCCCTCTGCTGCAGGTCCATAACTTACACACCAGGTCCAGTGCTGCACCTCGGTACATACAGGCATCCAGCCATGTATTCCCGAGCAGAGGTTGGTCAGTGGCGCTCGTCCCTCTTCCTGCTACAACATCTCTCACTCAACCCCATTGAACGGCCCCTGCTATTAGCTCCGGACAGCCCCGTGTGCAGCACTTGTGATTGGCTGAAGTGTTTCAGGGAGATTTGAGGGTGCAAACAGCGGTTTGTCTATTTGTGCTGGGGGGGTGGGTTCTTTTCTTTTGTGAGCATACTATTATTGTATCACTGCCATCACTAATCCACACTGGATTTTATTAACAAATAACAACGTATCTAGTACAAAAAGTTGATCCAATCAATTATTTACTTCTGTTTCGGGAGAAGGAGGCGTGGTCTTTTGGAGGAGACGCAACATTTTTCCAGCTTAGTGCAGTAGCGGCTTGTTGATGCTCAGACTGCAGGTCATTACATGTGGACGGTGCGGCATGATGACATGTCTTACTAGTCAGTGTCAGGCAGCCGCCACGTTCAAGCTGCCTAGAGCTATGTAGGTGTGTGCCAGATTTCGGCTATCAGTGCTGCCTCCTGTGCTATAAAGATGCAGGACTGTGTCTGCCTACAGGATCACAGCGCTGCCGCCATCATTTGTCTATATGCTTGTCCCAAGCCGCCATTGCCAGTAATGACCTTGTTCTGGATTCTTCTGTGTGGTTCTTGTATGTGATGGTGCTGACAACCTTGTGTTTGGACATCTTTATTCTATTTCTCTAAATTAAAATATCCACTATTCTTCTCATGTTTACAGGATAGATATAGATTTGTATGAACCAGATTTCTGTCTACCGATTTAAAAATGTTACTATCGGAGCACCATTCTGCACCTCGTCTCAGGCATCAGAGAGGCTAGGTTCACCCCTTGGTCTTGTGCACACGCTGAGTATTTGGTGAGTTTTTACCTCGGTATTGTAAGGCCTCATGCACAAGCCTATGCTGCATTATAAGAAACAAGCTATTATGCCCTGAATGCCCCTGTACACAGAATAAATAACTTATAAAAACCTAGCACCCTGTATTCTAACCTGTTACCGGTCCAAAATTCTTGCTTGCAGATTGGTCCACCCAGCCTCGCACTGTCCGACAGCCTCTTCTTCTGAATGATATGGATACGCCTCCTGCGTTATCCACGTCTGACTTTCCCATCTCACGTCTGTACAGATGCCTCTCCAGCTTGCGCAAATGCACTATGCTCTGCCCTACTACAATGTAAAACTTATCTACACATGCGGGAACTGCAGGGGTCTCTGCACATGGTTCCAGGCTCCCAGTCTTCTGCTTGCAATGTATGTTGACATCACTGAGAGTTCAAACTTGTAGGATAACCCCCATGATGGAGCACATTGCACCTGCACATGCTGGAGAGGTATGGGCGTAGCTTAGGCAATGGGAAAATTGGACGTGGTCACGTGGATAATACAGGTGGCAGGAGGAGTTATCTACATCATTCAGAAGAAGATGCTGTTGGACTACGAGGAGGTGGGATGGACCGATCTGCAAGCAAGTCAATTGGACTGGTAACAAGTGATTATCATACAGGGTGCACACCGTTCGAGATTTTTATAAGTTATTTATTCTGAGTACAGGGGTAGTCAGGGCATAATAGTCTCCTTATAAGGCTGGTTTCACACTTCAGTTTTTCCTGATCAGGTTCCATCCAGTTTGTGTCAAAACCAGGAGTGTCTCCAAAACTCATCACAGGTGTCAATCTTTTAATTATAGTTTTTCTCTGCAAGTTCCTCTCCTGGTTTTGGCACACAAAATGATAAATTGTACACAAAAGGGTAAATTGACTAAATCAATGGATGTTTGACAGGTTATAGTTTCAATCAGCAACTATTTTTCTGGAATAATCTATTTCAGGTATATGATGACTCCCGTCACATGACTCCCGTCACATGATTGGGGGGCCCACAGAGTCTGAACAGACCGGGGACCTGGCTACCCTTAATCCACCCCTGACCTTAACCCTCGTTTTGTAACACTAATCCTGGTTTGTAACCCTAACCTCAACTGAGTAAGAAAGAAAATAATAATTTAAAAAAAAAAATGAAATTGGTTCCTGACAGTTGTTGGGTGCCAGAGACAAATCTTGGTGTGTGCACTCACCATTTTGGACCGGGAAGAAGAAGAGGGAGGCAAGGGTAGGACTTATCCAGCATAAATGTTCCAGATAGATGCCTTTTCTCTTTCATCTGATATGTTAAATCATGTCAGATAAATACCTCTGATCACATGACCAGGTACTGAAAATAATGGTCTTGAGGGTCTCATCTACCTCTGGTAGCTGAAAGCTTGGAGATTTTCAAACGCTGAGGGACACTCTACCCTTATCCCTGATGTCTATTAAAAAGCAGCACTGAGGAATACTGTAAGGCCCATTAACTGTCGCAGTTAAAAGACGTATCGGCAGTCGTTAAGGGGTTAAGACCCCCTGTTTAGCCTCACCTGGTCAGGTCGATCCTTCATGCCCAAGGTGCAGCATAGGTGCAGAAGGCAGGTGAGGCATGTTGGAAACAGGTAATAAAGATACTGAAAGATGAAAAGCAAGAAGACAGGAGACCGGTAGCAGAGGTACTGGAATCTGCAGATACAGAGGAGAGCAGTAGCAATGTTACTGGTAGCCTCAGGGAGACTGAAGGCTGACAGCAGAATTGGAAACTGCAGGGAGACAGGAGACTGGCAACAGAGGTACTGGAAGCCGCAGGCAGACAGGACCCTGGAGCACTAAAAGCAAGACACACAGGTGTGTGTCTTGGTAGGCCTTATATAGGCCCAGACAGATGATCACATGGGAGCACACCAGGCCACCTACAAAGACTCAGGTGGAGATCAACAGAGTCCAGTGCGGCGCCCCACTGATCAGTGCACCACGAAGGGGTACTGCACCCAAACCAGCGTGTGCGGTATCCCTGTGGTCAGTGAAGGGGGAGGTTCATATGTGGCTTTCATCTTGCATCCACACACTTAGCTCAATGGGCTAATTGGTTAAACCCGTTACTAGGGTAACCAGTCCCAGTAGGAGGTTATATAGGTGGGTAGTGGAGAGCAGAAATGGAGTAGAGTAGAGTAGAAGAGAGGTCAAGGAGGACCCTTCAGGGGATGTAAAGGGAGGGCACTCAGAAAGAGCAGAGACCCTGACGAGAAAAGGGGAGCATGAGGGTGTGTGCTAACACCCGGTGTCAGACCATCTACCTACCGGTCTGGGAGGATACCAGTCCACGGAATGGAGTATCGGCTTCGGGAGCGGTGCAGGCAAGTCTATCTCTGAGCTGCCAACACTGGTCAGATCGAGGAGTCTTCAGCCTCCCGGTCACCTGTGACCATAACCAAACAAAGAACCAGGGCCTGCAGAAAATCCCCAAAGGTAGCGGCAAACCGGAGAACGTTCTTAAAAAGGCCTAAAGTTACAGAGGAGAGAGCAAGAGGTCAGGCCAGGCTCCACGCTGGCCAGACTTCAATATTAGGAAGGACAGAGGGCGAAGCCGAGAGAAATATCTTTGAGAGCCAGAGAAGAACATCCCATTCATTGGTCACTACCCAGGCCAGCTACCCGAGACTGTAGATCTATTGTTGAACTTAGAAAATGACCAGTAAACCCGTACAGAGACTCAGCTACGTGTGGTGTGTTGTTCTTTCCCACTGTGAGGGTTCAGACAGATTCTCGCCTGCAGAGCCGCCTTCCAGTTGATACAGCATCACTGCCCTGGGGACAGTGCTCTACCTGCAGGGAGCAAGATCAACCGGATACAATAACACCATCCCCAGAGGTCTGAAGTAGCGCTGGTGTCATCATCAGACACTGCAGGTGGTGTCACGAACAATACACTTTTATTATTTTTCTTTCTGCACTTTTCAGCGACCACCAGGGCCACAGACCCGGGCACCGACCACCGGGGAAAGGATCCAGCAGCAACGCCCGGGATCTGAGTATCCCAACCCCCAACCCCCTGGGCAAGTCACCAGCAGAACCTCAACATTATGGACATATGTGTCAGAAGAGGTGCCCGGGATGTGTACAGGTAGGAGGAGGTTTGCAGATCACTGATCTAGCTGCCAAAAAGTACTAATATGGCTACTGGACTAGGATCAAACAAATCATTTTGCTGAACTCTAATTTTTACCAACTCTTGGGCTGTAACCTTGTGCATCAACACTCATTATGAGGAGCACTGTAATGTCAAATGATGGGTTTAAACTTAGAGAAGTAGCATAGCTGAGTTCATTAATATGACCATATGCATTAAAGTATGGTCAGCCAAGTCCAACTATCTTGGAAGGAGCAGCTGACCAGCTTATTGTGTATAGGATATTCTACCAATGTTCATTTGGCCTATGTCTAGAAATGGGGTCAAATATGAAGAATTTCAGCATTGAAGAATTGTTCTAAAATTTCATTTTCAGGAGCACACTACTCCCTGCCTCCCTGATTCCTGTTTGCTGTGAGTGGTGCAGTCTTGAAGAGTCACAGGTTTTGGATCATCTGCTTGTTGTGTCATTTGTCCAAACTATGTGTGGCACCCCAGGGGTTAATGTGCCACAGTAACACCACAAAGGGTTAACTCCCACACAACCCACAACACTACACTAGCGCCTCCAGGCCAGAAGGGGAAGCTAAAGCTGCTTCCCTATATTTTCTGGCATGGAGAGGAAGTGGGGAAGAGCAGAGTGGTGGGAGGAGCTAATGTTGTTTACCTCTGAGTGGCAGTGACAGTTAGTTGGAGTTAGTTCAGTTCCTAGGAGGACTGAGGAAGAAAGACTGGTGGTGTAAAGTGGCTGCCTTAAGCCTCTCCACAGCCTGCTACCCTCTTCCAGGCCTAGCCAGGGTCTGAGGGAAGGAGTAAGAGAAACAGGAGAACACATCTGGGAGACTGAGTTACCGCATAACTCGCCCCGGAGGAGCGCACAGACCGTATACCGGATCCGAAACTGTGACTAACACATGCAGCACAGTAAACACCGAACTAGTGGAGGTTATATATCTACACTGTACATCAGCGAAGCAACACGGCGGGGTCAGAAACACAGAGGAAAGACTCAAGTTGCCAAGCAAAGGGGTACCTGTGAGGAGAGACAGGCCAGCAGCCTAGCTGAAGCGGCAGCAGGGCCACACACACAGCGCAGGAGAGGGAAGCTGAGGACCCAGACAGGGTGGGAGCAACCCAGCCCCGGGACAGACTCCATGGACAGTACTCTGCTAACAACATCATCTGCAGTAAAGCCTTGGAAAACTTCAAAACCGTGAGTCTGTGTGATCCTTGTGGTCAGCCCCTACGTTCCCTCACAAGCAACTATCATCTCTACTACTACTCCTATCCTGCAACATCCATAGCATCACTCATAGACTATTACTATCACTGCCCGGGGGAACCAAGCTCCACCTGCGGAGAGCCATTACATCCCCAGCTGCCCAACATCATCCCCAGAGGTTCTGCAGCAGCGGTGGTCACCCTGACCACAACCCGTGGGTGACGTCACGATAAACTCCCCTATAAATATACCCCCATTACTTGCGGAACCCGGGACACGGTTCGGACCAAGACCGTCGTGATATGCCCAGCAGTACCCCGATCCAGCACCGTGTACCCCTTCCCAGTGGGCTCCACAACTGTATGTAGCGCCCCGCTAGTCAGCGCGCTGCAAAAGGGTACTGCACTCCTAACAGAAGGTGCCGTATGTTTTGTTCTGGTAAAGAGTAGTAGAAGCCTGAAGCTCCAGCACCACACACACACACACCTAGTGATAGGGGACCAATCAGACGCCTTTTACTAGGGTAACCGCTACCAGTGGGTGGAGAAGCTAGATTATAAAGTGAGTGGGGAAAGAGCGAAAGAGCAGAGAAAGCATAAGTGAATTGCAGAGCTGTGAAGTAAGGAGAAGCTGTAGAGAAACAGAACAGCCCAGTGAAGAGAAACAGTAAGAACAGAGACAGCAAAGGAGGAGCTAAGAGGGAGGGCACCTCAGCCTGGTGACCAGAAGACCAAGGGGCAGATAGAGGGTAACCAAATACCCTGGCCCAGTCCGAAGCGGGGTGCCGGCTCCGACGTGGATCAGAGGTTCATTCCTGAACCGCTAATCACCGGCGTGGTCGATGTCTTTTTAGGAGCATGATCCAACTGCCCTATACCAAGCATGGTCTCCACCAGAAGCACTAAACTGAGTTGGGTTCCCTTTGGAGAGATAAAGGGTTCCCATTGTTGAGGAGAGCCATAGGATCAAATACTTAATTAACTTTAAGACATAAGGGCATGGGAGAAATGATCCATAGTGTGTAATATTTTACATTGCATAACCTTAATTGTGACTTTAACATGGCTACCATTTCCTGTTTCATCTCACCATGCCATGGTGTGTAAGATGGAGCCTGGACCTATGACTACATCCTGTTTACAATAAGGAGTTCCTGGAGGAAGCTGAATTCCATAGAAGGACTGACCAATCACAGAAATCACAGAATGCCACATCACCTGGAGACCCTCAATCAAGACCACACCCCCTGATGACCTCATGGATCCACCCATGGACTAACCCACTGACCAATGAATACATCTGAGTAGGGGTGACCGAGACCCTTACTGAGGAAACCTCATGCCTCTTAAAATAAAGGTCACTTGGAGCCAGACTTGGGGCTGACCAAGGAAGAGTGTACACTGACTCTGTGTTTCTGGTGTCATACTTTTCACACCGGTACTTGGTCTATATCATTTTGGTCAGAAGCAGGCAACTTATTAATATTATGAAATATTAATCCATAACACCCATATCACCCGACGGACCTGGTTCAAGAAGTGGGATTGTCCAGGGCAGCACAGAGTAAGGACAGAGAAAGTGATAGAGAAGGAGCACCAGTGGAGCTTCAGAGGGACACTGCTCAATACCAGAACCACCCGATCCACTCCCTTAGCTGAAAGAACTGCATTACCATGTAAACCTGCAGATTACCGGTGTAAAGTACCCGTTCAGATTGAGCAACGTGTCTGTGCTTCTTCTCAGTGAACTCTGATTTACCTGCCTTGCTCCACAGTGACTACACTGCCCTATTCCATCATTGCTACTTCCAACACCCTGGGGACTCAGCCCTACCTGTAGAGGCCTACGATATTTTGCTGCCGCACATCACCTCGGAGGTTCCAGCAGCGCCAGTGCCATCACCGGACCTACAGGTGGCGTCATGAACAACTTTATTTATTTTATTTTCCCCTTTTTATTGTCTGCTCAAGGGCACGGACTCGGGCGCCGACCACCCGTGACATCCCCGAGTACGCCCGAAATCCAAGTACCCGAAGCCCTTGGCAACAGACATGTAGTCACTGGTACTGCAGCAGAGTAGGAACATGCAGGGACACTAATACTGGCTGCATTGCTCTTGTAATGCTGCCAGCTTCAGATTAGTGTTTACAAGCTCTATTAAAAAGGAAGCAGTGAAGTGAAGATCTTCAACTAAGAGAACAAGCATTAATTTTTGAGACTGGTAAGAATTTTAATAAGATTACAATAACTTTGTAATTTGTATCATATTTAATGTTTTACATAAGCTTCCAACTATCATGTGTTGACTGCTGCAGTTGTACAAGGAGTTAATTTCCCTTGGCTCATTCGGAGTTAATGTGTAGATGCTGCTGTGTTGCTGTGAGGCGGCTCTACAGGTGGAAAGTGTTGGGTTTGTCAGGAGACAATGCCCCTGTACTTTAAATAGCACCCTCTTCCACCAGCAGATGTTGCTGATAGAGTTTTGTCTCTTCAACACCGTAAGCTGAGAAGACGTGTGTGCACTTTATGCTGAAGCCTCTTGGTGTTTTTCCTAACTTGTGGAAGTTGCTATGTATCTCGGTCTGTGGGTGGAGGTGAAGGGGTGTTAACACAGGGCTGATTTAGAAGCAGGGAAAGGATAGTGGCACAGACCTCCTCACCATCAGAGGTACCAGTCTACAGGGTAAGACTAGCTGCCCAGTTTACCTTGCTCATTATTGCCTTATTGCCATCCTGCTTCCCATTCCATCATCCGCTATACCACTTTCGTGACACCACCAGATCTTAAGCTGTCAGAGGTGCCTTGCAAGAGTTTTCTCCCCTTTACCAATTTGACAAAGTTTAGCATGCGTGTAGATGGGAGTCAAGAGGAATAGCTGTCTGCCGATTAAGCTTTTGACCAAAAGATCCGGGCATTCTGAGTTTATAGTAGGGGAATTTGTGACTCCCATTACATATTCTAAAGTGAGAATATTTACAAAAGAGTTTTTCTCTCTCCAGAATTCCTAAATTGTACATGCACAGCACACAGCCCATGGATTTATATGGCCATTGCTAGGTTTCGCCTGTGTTGCAAGAAAATAGAACTTTCGCTGCCAAGTTAACACAGATGACAGCTGATTTCAAAGGTCCATACATTGCAACGTCCGGTGAGGAGCATATTAAAAGGAAAAAAGCAGGGGCAAATATAGAAATCATGGGGCCCCATAGCATATGTTCTAATTAGGCCCCTTTCCTTCCTCCCCAAAAAATAAATATTTGGTTGGGTCACAGAGTAGCATATGTCACAACTTTTCGACCTTTTCAAAGTAATTTTCCTCATATTGAAGCCCCCAGATTCCACTTTCATTGCACCCATAATGTCGATGCCAACAAACAGGCTCCGCAAACATTGTATGGTACCACCACAGTGAATTCTTCTACAGTACACTGCATATGCACAATATGATGACCCTACTGTACCCCCTTCAACTACCCTGGCAAAGTATGGTGAATCCAACACAGTATAATCCCCAACTGTGACCCCCCCACAGCCCTCCATGCAGTACAATGGGCCTACATACAGTATAATGACCCCCACACCTCTTCACACTGTATAACAGCTCTCACTAGCCTTCCAAACAGTATAATGCCCCTCACACAGCCTTCCGCACAGTATAATGACCCCCACCCCTCTTCACACTGTATAATGGCCCCTACTAGCCCTCTAAACATATAATAACCCCCACACAGCCCTCTGCACAGTATGATGGACCCCACACAATCCTTGACACTGTATCATTGCTTGAGTACAGTATAATATCCCTCAAATAGCACTCTATAAAGTATAAAGACTCCTGCATAGTCCGCCAAATAGTATACTGGCCATCACAAAAGCCCGTAAATATTATAATGTATATAGCCTTCCATATAGCATAATGGCCCAACATTGCCTTCTATGTATAGGACAATTGAGGGGAACATCTTGGACTCACATGATTAGCAACTCAGGATTAATAGTCAGCCTGAGAACTGAGTTAATAGCTACAGCCCAGTATAAAGTCAAAGGGATCCACCAATTTGCAGTGCAAGCATTTATTGTATTATCAGTGAATCATAAAATACTTGGGATAGTACATAAAACCAAGGAGGTTACAGAGAGGGTGAACCGGTCACAGACCCCCACAGCAAGATGAATTTACAGGCAGTCATATTGTCACAGGGCATACAACATGGTAAAATACAATCTATAAAAGTTACATGATACACCAAGTTGTTAACCTACATCAAGCCCACAACTCACCCATACTGTGGGGTTTATGACACGTGTTCCAGGGCTAACCCCGACACGTGTTTCAAGCCAGTCTTCTTCAGGGGCCCTGGAACACGTGTCATAAACCCCACAGTATGGGTGAGTTGTGGGCTTGATGTAGGTTAACAACTTGGTGTATCATGTAACTTTTATAGATTGTATTTTACCATGTTGTATGCCCTGTGACAATATGACTGCCTGTAAATTCATCTTGCTGTGGGGGTCTGTGACCGGTTCACCCTCTCTGTAACCTCCTTGGTTTTATGTACTATCCCAAGTATTTTATGATTCACTGATAATACAATAAATGCTTGCACTGCAAATTGGTGGATCCCTTTGACTTTATACTGGGCTGTAGCTATTAACTCAGTTCTCAGGCTGACTATTGCCTTCTATGTAGTATTATGCATACCATAGTCATCCATATGGTATAATGGGGCCCACATAGTCCTCCATAAAATATAATGCACCCCCATAGTCCTCCGTATAGTATAACGCACTCCCATAATCATCCATATAGTATAATACACCCCATAGTCCTCCATATAGTATAATGCATCCCATAGTTGGCCAACATATAGAGGGCCTTGCATTCTAAATCCTGTAAACACATATGTGTTGCCCTCCATCCTTTAGTTAGTAATGTCCCCCATCCTGTACTAATGTTCCTCATCCTGGTATATTGTACATATCCCTCATCCTGGTGAATATGATCCCCCATCCTGGTATATATGTCTCTCATCCTGTTATATATGTTTTCCATTCTGCATTAATAAAACAACACCAACAAAAAACATTTTACTCACCTTCTTTCGCTGCACGGTTCCCTTTCTACAGCCTGAGCAGGAGCTGGCAGCTGAACCATGCGCCCCCAGTCACGGGCATGCCAACATCAGCTGTTGGCCTCTGACAAACTGGTAGCATGTACAGCAATACAGGGACCCAACGGGTCTCCGAACCACTACACAGTTCAGTTGAATGTACATTATTGGACACACATCCAGCTGAAGTAGGCACTGGGGTTGGTGGGCTCCCTATAGCATAAGCTCAGTCACCCTCTCCATCTCTGCGGCCATGACCGTTACACCTCTGATGCTGAACCTTATAAGAAAACATTATTAATCAAAACTAACAACTTTCCTAAAAGTGTTTACTCCTTATAAATTGCAACAAAAGATGAAGAGCAGATTCAAAATGAGGTAAAACAGTATTGTAGCATCAGTTTTAAGGCGGCAAATACCTTTGAAAGATGGCAGCTAAAAGCTCTCTACCCTACCCACATCTAAAACCAAATGTTAATGTGTTCTCTCCAGCAAGAGGTGAGTTGGTTGAAGTCTTTGACTTCAACTGGGAACGTGAAAATTCGACATGCTAAACCCTTCTTTTTTGCAACATCTCCTGCTTGGGGGAGAGTCTGGATATCAATTTAATGGTGGGCCAATGCCAATGATAGAAGACCCTTGCCAAATTTATCTATAGTCTAAGGCCACGTTTATTACTGCAGCACCTGGGTGCTAAGGAAGGTGATATGATTGAGAACTGTAGGGTGTCGGATGTTGCAGCCATTAAATTGAGACACTATGATGACATTTTACATGGACAATTATTTCAATGTTATTTTTATTCTAAAGGTACCTTCACACACTGCAGTATCGCTAGCGATGTTGCTGCAACGTCACTGGTTTTGTGACGTCACATCGACCTCTCCAGTGATGTCACGTAGTGTGACACGCTCCAGCAACGTGGCCCCTGCTGTGAGGTCGCTGTTCGCTGCACATCGCTCAGGACCATTTCTTGATCCTTGATCTCCCGCTGGTCAGCACGCATCTGCGCGTGTGACTGCGGGAGACCAGCGATCCAGCGACCTCAGAGACTGGTAACTATGATAAACACCGGGTAACTAGGCAGCGCGCTTAGCCTAGTTACCCGGTGTTTATCAGAGTTACCAGAGTCCTCCTGCTTAGTGCAGCCTGTAAGCAGGAGGATGCTAGTAACCATGATAAACACCAAGTAACTAAGCAGCACGTGCTGCCTAGTTACCCGGTGTTTATCATAGTTACCAGCGATCAGGGGCAGACTGGCCCAGGTGGCAGGGGGGCAAGGCTGGTGATATTGGCCTCCTCCAGGGCCGCCCCCATACAGGGTAAGTGGGCCGCTAACAGCCCTGCTAGCACAAACCGCTTCCCTTAGCTAGTAAAAGCTCCCCCCCCCCGCTCCTCACCTTGGGCTGGCAGGACAATTATGCCTCCCGGAATCAAAACCACCAGCCCGCCCCTGCCAGCGATCTCACGGCTGGAGAGTCGCTGGTGAGTCTGCCTGTTTGACAGCTCACCAGCGACTCCAGAGAGACTTTCCAGCAATCCTGGCCAGGTCGGATCGCTGGTGGGATCGCTGGAAAGTTTGTGTGTGTGAAGTACCCCTTAGTTGACATCCTAATACCCTGATAATAATGTATGCAAAAACTGATATTTCAACTTACCATAATCCTAGGTGACTGCTTATCTTATCTAGGACCAATGAGCACAATTACCATTCGCTGTTTGCCTATGGTCAGACAGGCAAGGAAAGATGTCCTCAGGGTCAAAGTCAGATGGCATTGTATGTATTGTATCCAGCAGGATTAGGGGCAGTATTTTGTGAATGGAGTTTGAATTTGTATGCAGTGTAGGTCAATGCCGTATGCACTGATAGACAAATACACAGGAATACTAAACTCCACCATTTGTATACTGCTGGAATCATATGTTTGTTGCTTCAGGCTTCTAAAATATAAGTCAAGTCCTGCTAATACTGCAAACAAGAGATCCTATTAACGGCTCAGACCTCAGTAAAGCCTAAAAAAGTGACATTTATAATATAAGTTTTTATTATGGGCAGCATGGTGGCTCAGTGGTTAGCACTTGAGGTCCTGGGTTTAATTTCCACCAAGGACAACATCTGCAAGGAGTTTGTATGTTCTCCCTGTGTTTGCGTAGGTTTCCTCCAGGTTCTCCGGTTTCCTCCCACATTTCAAAAACATAGGATTT
This sequence comes from Allobates femoralis, assembly GCA_033576535.1. Classification (NCBI taxonomy): domain Eukaryota; kingdom Metazoa; phylum Chordata; class Amphibia; order Anura; family Aromobatidae; genus Allobates; species Allobates femoralis. The sequence goes on from JARQOC010000001.1 coordinate 579,256,935, forward strand.
TAGATTGTGAGCCCCAATAAGGACAGTGTTTCAAATACATGTAAAGTACTATGGAATTAATAGCGCTATATAAATGAATAAATATTATTATTATTATTATTATTATTAATATCAGGCACATACGTAAGAGTTTTTAGACACTTGACTGGTGATATCTAAGATAAAGTGATGATTATAAGGACAGAATTTATTTTTTATTTACATCCAGTCAAAAATTGTATTAAAGAACCCAACAGTCAGTATCACCGCAACCCAACCTGTCAGATAACAGGGAGCTATAAACTGTATAAATAATATAAATAAAAAATGCCAATGGAACAGGTCAATTTTAAACTTAAGGTTCTAATTTTTAAAATGTTTCCATTTTAGCTTATGGCATCCCAGATTGTAAAAAGGGTTTATTTTATTTGTGTTTTAGTTTTTTTGTGTGTCAGAATGAGACCTTGTACTTTGCGGGACATATTGTAAATTTATTTTTTATTTATATTGGGATATGCAAACATTATCCCTTGGGACACTTATCAATCAGCACAGTAAACAACTGTGCATCTTCAGTGAACCCCAATGAATGAGAATCCAAGGGTTTAACAACATGGAATTAAGAGTCTGCAGACAGTCTCACCTTGGTCTCAGTATTCAAGATGGATCTGATGGCCCATCCATGGCCCCCCATATACATTAGATGGCTATCGGCCCAACACTCATTCAGCCAGCAGCCGTCTAGCCAGCTCTGCCATACACAGGAGTGCTCTTGTGTTCTTAATAGCAATAACAGGATCGGCAGTCCAAATATCAGACATGCTGGATGCTTAAAAATCAATTGCTTGGGGCCCCAGACACATTAGAGTGTCTGCCGATCCCTTGTAATTAGCAGATATATCATTCAATAGCTTAATGCGTATGGGGGGCATAAAAGGGTTACCCAGGACTATATTTTTTTTTACAATGGGCCTAAGAACTAACAGGCAGGAAGTTGTTCTACCCGACACCAGCTCAAAGCGTACAGTGACCGCTCCTGCCAGCAATTCAGCTGCTCCACATCAACTGAGCAGGTGTTCCCCTGCTCTGGGTGTGATTGCAATGGCATACTGATTGACAGCAGATTGGTCAGTGGAGAGCTGGCTGTCAATCAGCATGACATCGGTAGTCACATCCCGTCAGAGCAGAGTGGACGGAAAGACATTGCCATGTTGACATGATATGACCGGAAAAAAACAAAGGAAAAGCTCCTTAAAAATGTATTTTATTTATAAATCTTAAAATATAGCCAGAAGTGGGCAAGTCCAAAACTCAAAGGTAATAAAGAGCTTATAATGGTTCAAATGAGTAAGTACACAGTATAGTACTACACTGTGTGCAGAATTATTAGGCAAGTTGTATTGTAGAGGATTATTTTTATTATTGATCAACAACTATGTTCTCAATCAACCCAAAAGACTCAAATATCAAAGCTTAATATTTTTGGAAGTTGGAGTGGTTTTTTTTAGATTTGGCTATCTTAGGAGGATATCTGTTTGTGCAGGTAACTATTACTGTGCAGAATTATTAGGCAACTTAAAGGGAACCAACCACCCCCAAATGACCCCCCCGGACTGTTAATATGTGTCCCTACACCCAGCACACACATTTGGGGCAATCGTTTTTGCTAAAAAAACTGTTTAGTAGAAGCTAAGATATAGCTTTATGAAGTTTAATAAATTCAGCCTACTGGGTGTTACCTAGCTTTGTCCTCGTGCAGTGTTCGTGCCTGTCAGCCTCCTCTCCCCCCTCCCCTCTCACATTCTAAGAGCCTGGCCGCGTCATGAAAGGGGTGGGGCTAAATCGCGTCATGAAAGGGGGCGGGGCTCGCAGCGATTTAGCCCCGCCCCTTTCATGACGCGGCCAGGCTCTTAGAATGTGAGAGGGGAGGGGGGAGAGGAGGCTGACAGGCACGAACACTGCACGAGGACAAAGCTAGGTAACACCCAGTCGGCTGAATTTATTAAACTTCATAAAGCTATATCTTAGCTTCTACTAAACAGTTTTTTTTAGCAAAAACGATTATATTCCCATCTCACTTGTTTATTTTCACCAGGTAAACCAATATAACTGCACAAAATTTAGAAAAAAACATTTCTGACATGCAAAAACAAAACCCCCAAAAATTAATGGCCAATATAGCCACCTTTCTTTATGATGACACTCAACAACCTTCCATCCATGGATTGTGTCTGTTGCTTGATCTGTTTACAACATTGCGTGCAGCAGCCACCACAGCCTCCCAGACACTGTTCCCAGAGGTGTACTGTTTTCCCTCCCTATAGATCTCACATTTTAGGAGGGACCACAGGTTCTCTATGGGGTTCAGATCAGGTGAACAAGGGGCCATGTCATTATTTTTTCTTCTTTTTAACCTTTACTGGCCAGCCACACTGTGGCGTAGTTGAATGCATGTGATGGAGCATTGACCTGCATGAAAATCATGCTTTTCTTGACCAAAACCGACTTCTTCCTGTACCACTGCTTGAAGAAGCTGTCCTCCAGAAACTGGCAGTAGGTCTGGGAGTTGAGCTTCACTCCACCCTCAACCCAAAAAGGTCCCACAAGTTTATCTTTGATGATACCAGCCCATACCAGAACCCCACCTCCTCCTTGCGGGCGTCTGAGTCAGAGTGGAGCTCTCTGTCCTTTACTGATCCAGCCTCTGGCCCATCCATCTGGCCCATCAAGAGTCACTCTCATTTCATCAGTCCATAAAACCTTTGAAAAATCAGTCTTAAGATATTTCTTGGTCCAGTCTTGACGTTTTATCTTATGTTTCTTGTTCAAAGGTGGTCGTTTTTCAGTTTTTTTTACCTTGGCCATGTGCCTGAGTATGGCACACCTTGTGCTTTTTGATACTCCAGTAAATTTGCAGCTCTGAAATATGGCAAAACTGGTGGCAAATGGCATCTTGGCAGCTTCACACTTGATTTTCCTCAATTCATGGGCAGTTATTTTGCACCTTTTTTGCCCGACACGCTTCTTGCGACCGTGTTGGCTATTTGCCATGAAATGCTTGATTGTTCGGTGATCACGCTTCAAAAACTTGGAAATTTCAAGACTGCTGCATCCCTCTGCAAGACATCTCACAATTTTGGACTTTTCAGAGCCTGTCAAATCTCTCTTCTGACCCATTTTGCCAAAGGAAATGAAGTTGCCTAATAATTAAGCACACCTTATATAGGGTGTTGATGTCATTAGACCACACCCCTCCTCATTACAGAGATGCACATGACCTGATTTACATAATTGGTAGTTGGCTCTCAAGCCTATACAGCTTGGAGTAGGACAACATGTATAAAAAAGATCATGTGATCAAAATACTCATTTGCCTAATAATTCTGCACACAGTGTGGTCTATACCAACAATAGGAGGTACAAGCAATTGAAATGTAAGCAATATATCAGAAAAATTCATATTCTATGATGATGAAGACGGGAGGAAAAATAGAAGACGTGTCTGCACCTTGGCTAGTGAAACTCTAGCTGGATATTACCTCCCTCAAAGTCCATCTGTGAGTGTCCATCCAATAAATATTATTCACTCATTCCACACATGTGCAAATAATTACATAATCTAAAGTCATCCTATCTCAACTGCCCAACCATATTTGTATGTGCAGTCTGCAAAGGTAATCACAGTTATATATACTATAAAGATGGGTGCACACCTCTAGTGGTGGGTGCCAGCATGATAATTTAAATATACTTACTAAGTGAAGATCTGCTGCACACCAGCCCTTCATTGCCTTTAACCTTCCTAGCGTTATTCCCGAGCCTGACTCGGGGTTAACATTCACTACCAGAAGCGTTAACCCCGAGTCAGGCTCGGGCTTACCCGCGTTCGCGGCAGATGCGGTGAGAAAACCGCATCTGCCGAACTTGCCGCACTTGCGCCGCACTTGCGGCGCGGTTGCGGTAATCTGCATAGTAAAGGGAACCAACCACCTCTGATGACCCTCATACACTGTTAATATGTGCCCCTGCAGCCTAGTAAACCATTAGCAGCACTGTTTTTGTGTGAAAAGTGGCTGCAGTAGAAGTGAGATAATGATTTTATACACTTACATGCCTGCGTACTTCTGGGCGTCTCCCTGTGTGTGCTGGGACTTGTGAGCTGTGCTCATCATGTCTGCTCTCCCCCTCCCTTATGCACGCCCCCTCTCAGCCTGCTATAGTGATGTGAGGCTGATTGCGTCATAAAGGGGCGGGGCTAAATCGCGGCATCCCGGTAGCCCCGCCCCTTTATGATGCAATCAGCCTCACATCACTATAGCAGGCTGAGAGGGGGCGTGCATAAGGGAGGGGGAGAGCAGACATGATGAGCACAGCCCACAAGTCCCAGCACACACAGGGAGACGCCCTCAAGTACGCAGGCATGTAAGTTTATAAAATCATTATCTCACTTCTACTGCAGCCACTTTTCACACAAAAACAGTGCTGCTAATGGTTTACTAGGCTGCAGGGGCACATATTAACAGTGTATGAGGGTCATCCGAGGTGGTTGGTTCCCTTTACTATGCAGATTACCGCAACCGCGCCGCAACCGCGCCGCAAGTGCGCCGCAAGTGCGGCGCAAGTGCGGCAGCTATGCGGCAAGTGCGGCAGATGCAGTTTTTTTACCGCATCTGCCGCAAACGCGGGTAGCCCGCTTTTAGCAAAAAATTCAAGACCTAAACAGACCGCCAGGGAGGTTAAAGGAAAAAACAAAAATGGCTGACATGTTCTATTGCATTATGTGAACAGGGACCAAGATCATATTGGAAAGCTGCTGAAAGCTATCTAGGATTAAATGTGAAAAATTGGTTGATATGATGGCCATGACATCGTAAGCCCAGTAACTGCCGACAAGGTTTTTTCACTATACTAGGTCCTATCTAAAACCTTATGTCTGCAGTCTGGATATATGTATGGGATAATGCCCTGTGTGCCATTAAAATCCTGCTTATAAGGGAAGTGTTCAGGACTATATGTAGGTTCTCATAGCAGCTAATGGGTGGTGAGGATGCTGCATCCAAAAAAGACTATATATACTATAGAGATGGGCGCACACCTCTAGTGGTGGGTGCTAGCATGATAATTTAAATATACTTACTTAATAATTTAAATATACTTACTAAGTGAAGATCTGCTGCACACCAGCACTTAATCACAGTTATAGTCTACCAAAAAATCTCAACGCATTTGACCACTCTTTCACTTGGAAGGTTCCTCGGGGGCATGTGGTTAAATTGTGGGACTAATTGGTAAGGATTGAGTATAGTAATGTATGAACTTTGCAGAGAAACTTTGGATAGAAATAGGAGCGTAAATAAGGCTTTACCTGGATAATTGTAGCCCCTGTAGTGTCGAGCCCCAGGCCCTCAGGTACTCGGGTACCAGGCTCGGTGGTTGTTTAGGGATGTCACGGGTGCCAGCGCCTGATCCTGTGGCCTGGGTGACACTTCAAAAAGGGTGTATTTAAAGGGGATAAGAGTTCACGTGACGCCACCTGTAGTACCTGGTGATGAGTCACCAGCGCCGCCACAGTCCGCCGGAGGTAGATGGTATTGCGGCTGAGTTGGCAAAGCTCCCTACAGGTAGAGCTGTTCCTCCGGGGCAGCGTTCCTGGAAGGGGACAAGTTGATATAGGAAAATACATACAGGCAGTGTCACTTTCTCCCGGGTACTTTACTGTCAACTTGTAGCAACATCACACAAAGTTCACAGTTCAGCAAGATGTTATAATAACAGGTAGCTCTACGGGTGGCTGCAAGTGGATCCCAGGTGGTATGGTGGAACCCATGGTATACCTTAGTTGACGAACCCGTGTCCTTTCTTCCCCACTTAGGATGGGCCTATACCCAATGGCTTCGTGTAGGTAGTATTGGGAGTCCTCTCCCTCGTGGTGAGGAAGCAGGCAGACGCTCCGTCTGTCCGGGTGCTGTGGTGATATACAGACCACAGCAGCCGGTTGCTGACTGCAAAGATGAACTCTGGCCGGTTCCTTGGGCCCGGCGTTTCTGTGGTGGACTGGAGAAGCCCCAGCTCTACTCAGGGGTTCTCCCTTTCTCTCTAGGGCCTCAACTTTGGTCGTCGGGTGCCCTCTTTTAGGATCTCCTCAAGATCCCTTCTTCTTCCCTCCGGATTGGCTTGAAACCGTCCGGGTAACCCTTCCGCATCGTTCTTCACTCTTTTCAGCTGTCCCGACTCCTCTTCTCCTTCCACTAGCCTTCACTCCCGAAGACAACCTCCTTGATTCCCCTAGAGGTGAATATATCCCCTCCCGGGTAACCTCCCTCCACTATGCTAATGTGGTAGTGCTGGGAATGGGTCCCACCCACCAACCTGAGGTCCACTTGCAGCTGGGGCAATTACACCTCTTTTACGGGTGCAATACCTCTCTGTGACGCCAGACCATGAGGGGCGCCACAGTAGCGGATGAGGGTATATCCATTTTCCTTAATGTGCGAATATTGTTCTTTTACAGGTGGTATTCTTAGTTGTGACCTATATCCAGCTGAGAGGCACCCGAAGAAAGAAACCATCATATGAACAGAATAATACACTTACTTATAACTGTTTGTGGGTCACCTGATCGTTCATGTTAGGGTGACAGAATACATCTCTCTGTCCAATGCCCTTTATTTATTTATTCAGCAAATATTGTGATCACCTTAGAACTAGGAAAGTCTATTATGACTAGTTCACACACTTTACCTACATGCCCCTGAGGAATTTTGAGTTTGGGACTTGTCCGCTACTGGGTGTATGTTAAAATTTATGAATAAAACAATTTTTTTAGGACTTTTTTATTTGTTTTTTTTTTCTAGTTTAAATTTGGAACAATCATATTGATAGTTTTTTTTGGTGATTTTGACGTAACCAGAAGCCGCAGTGTCACTGGGATCGGCAGTCAGTGACTTCTCTGTACTGAGATCGGGGCAGGGTATAACAAGACCATAGTTCTTAGGTTAGTTAGTTAGGTAAGGCTGGGGTTCCACATAAGCCCTCAGTCCGTTTTTGGCTTCAGTTTTCTCATTTTTTTTTTCTAAGTCCAAAAACTGACAGAAAAACGGATTGGATGTAATAAACACCCTGTCCGTTTTTCTCTGGAGCTCCAAACATTGCCCTGTCCGTTTTTGAGTCAAAAACGTTGCATGCAACGTTTTTGGCATCATTTAAAAAACGCATGCGTTTTCATGCGTTTTTTTAACATGGGGCCCTATGGGAAACGCATGCGCGAACGCATGCAAACGCGCACTTGCGTTTGCGCATGCGTTCGCGCATGCGTTTTTTTAATGAAAATTCCAAAAACGTTCAGGAGTGCAGGAGGCTCAAAAAGCACCCAGAAAAAAACGGATTGGTGATGTAAATCACTTCCAAAAACGGATTTCTATGTGTGACCACAGCCTTAGTTAGGTTAGTTCTTAGGTCCTGGATCAATTCCTTTAAGGATCTGGGTTGTGTACACACGTCCTATTAGGTTCTATTTGTAATGGATTCAGTAGAAAAAAACACACGTAAAAATACAGATGCAAACTGATTTGTTGTAGACCCTTTGTTTTCTAGAGGCGTCTCCCCAAGCACATCCAGTGTTCTGGACAAATGCTATGCTAAAAAAAAGGATCCATGAAACAAATGACATAGCTGTGTCTGTATGTTCTGTTTCCCACAGACTATAATGTAAAAAAAAAAAGTAACAGACCCGTCTGCTGTCCATTTTTTGGATGGACAAAGAATTCCTGCAAACTACAACTTTTGGTTCATTAAACAATAAATAGAATGGAGCCGAGGAGACGCACTGACACCTCAATGGCTCCTGCAGCAGAAGGTTTCTTTTCTGTTTTTATACTTCACAAAAAGATCAAAAACGGGAAGAAAAATTGGACACGTGAACAGAATCTAAGGAAAGTATCTCAAGGTTGAGGGGCCAGGAAAACCTCAAGTTACACCCAAAGCTGTGGAGTGGATAAGCCTAACATCTGACTCCGACTCTTCAACTTCAATGAATCCGACTCTGCCATAAACGGCACCGACTCCCACTCCACAACCATTGTTGTGAAGTCAGTAAGCCACAAATGTGACTCTGACTCTTCAATTTGCCTGAATCCAACTCTGACTTTGCCAAAATGGACACCGGCTCAGAATCAATGACTCTGACTCCACAACCATGGCTGTGAAGTCAGTAAGCCCAACATCTGACTCTGAAATCTTCAATTTCACTGAATCCGACTCCGCCAAAATGGACACTACTACGACTCCACGACTCCGACTCCACAATCATGGCTGGGAAGTCAGTAAACCACACATCTGACTTCAACTCTTCAATTTCGCTGAATCCAACTCCGCCAAAATGGACTCCGATTCCATGACTGCGTCTCCATGGCTGTGAAGTCAGTAAGCGGAACATCTAACTCCAACTCTTCAATTTCCCTGAATCTGACTCTGACCTTGCCAAAATGGACTTCGACTCAAACTCCATGACTCCGACTTCACAATTATGGCTGTAAAGTCAGTGAGTCAAACATCTCACTCCGACACTTCAATTTCCCTGAATCCCAACACCACCAAAATGGACTCTGACTCCGACTCCTCTACTCCAACTCCACAACCATAGCTGTGGCGTCGGTAGGACAAACATCTGACTCCAACTCCTCAATATCCCTGAATCCGACTCTGATCCCACCCAAAACGGACACCAACTCCATGACTCCGACTGTTGGAAGCTAGCGCATAGATAGGGGAGTATTTTTATTTTTTTATTGAAAATATTGAAATAATTTAACTTATTAAACAAATAAATGAATAAACAAATGCACAAATAGATCAGAACATTTCAAATAAAATCTTTTGCATTGAAAAGAAGAAAATGATTTACAAACTCCGATACCTGGAACTTTTTAATACATTGACGATTTGTGCGGTGCTGAAAAAATGATTGACCTTTGTTGATAAATAGAGAAATATTTAACAGCCCAATCGCAAATGAAACAAAATCACAAGCAGCCGCAGCTCTGGATACCATTTTTTGTTCCAGTCATTTGTACAATAACCAGGGCAAGGTTACACCACACAATAGTAAGTACATTTCCACATATCTTTCCCCTTTGTGTTCGTCATATAACTTTTGAAAACCATTGAATAGATGCATAAACATGTGACCTTCCTCTAAGCTTTTTGATACCTAAAAGAACTGCAGTCTGATCCATCCTTTAAACAGTAATGAATTCTATTTTGTTGGATAAATGAAGCTAAATTTTAATACACAGATGTGACATTTACAAAGCTTTCCTCCTCTTTTGAAATAGCCTGAGCACTGTGTCAATGCTGCGGATAATTAAAATCGAGAGTACAAGTAACAAAAAGAAACAAATAATACAAAATAATAAAAATAAAAAGTGAAAAATCCTCTGCAACCCAATACTAACATAATCATAGCTAACAATTAAAAATAAAAATGTAATAAGATGTACAGTTCTGGCCAAAAGTATTGACACCCCTGCAATTCTGTCAGATAATACTCAGTTTCTTCCTGAAAATGATTGCAATCACAAATTCTTTGGTATTATTATCTTCATTTAATTTGTCTTCAATGAAAAAACACAAAAGAGAATGAAGCAAAAAGCAAAACATTGATCATTTCACACAAAACTCCAAAAATGGGCCAGACAAAAGTATTGGCACCCTCAGCCTAATACTTGGTTGCACAACCTTTAGCCAAAGTAACTGTGATCAACCGCTTCCGGTAACCACCAATGAGTTTCTTACAATGCTCTGCTGGAATTTTAGACCATTCTTCTTTGGCAAACTTCTCCAGGTCCCTGATATTTGAAGGCTGCCTTCTCCAAACTGCCATTTTTAGATCTCTCCACAGGTGTTCTATGGGATTCAGGTCTGGACTCATTGCTGGCCACCTTAGAAGTCTCCAGTGCTTTCTCTCAAACCATTTTCTAGTGCTTTTTGAAGTGTGTTTTGGGTCCTTGTCCTGCTGGAAGACCCATGACCTCTGAGAGAGACCCAGCTTTCTCACACTGGGCCCTACATTATGCTGCAAAATTTGTTGGTAGTCTTCAGACTTCATAATGCCATGGACACGGTCAAGCAGTCCAGTGCCAGAGGCAGCAAAGCAACCCCAAAATATCAGGGAACCTCCGCCATGTTTGACTGTAGGGACCGTGTTCTTTTCTTTGAATGCCTCTTTTTTTCTCCTGTAAATTCTATGTTGATGCCTTTGCCCAAAAAGCTCTACTTTTGTCTCATCTGACCAGAGAACATTCTTCCAAAACGTTTTAGGCTTTCTCAGGTAAGTTTTGGCAAACTCCAGCCTGGCTTTTTTATGTCTCGGGTAAGAATTGGGATCTTCCTGGGTATCCTACCATACAGTCCCTTTTCATTCAGACGCCGACAGATAGTACGGGTTGACACTGTTGTACCCTCGGACTGCAGGGCAGCTTGAACTTGTTTGGATGTTAGTCGAGGTTCTTTATCCATCATCCGCACAATCTTGCGTTCAAATCTCTCGTCAATTTTTCTTTTCTGTCCACATCTAGGGAGATTAGCCACAGTGCCATGGGCTTTAAACTTCTTGATGACACTGCGCACGGTAGACACAGGAACATTCAGGTCTTTGGAGATGGACTTGTAGCCTTGAGATTGCTCATGCTTCCTCACAATTTGGTTTCTCAAGTCCTCAGATAGTTCATTGGTCTTCTTTCTTTTCTCCATGCTCAATGTGGTACACACAAGGAAACAGGACAGAGGTTGAGTCAACTTTATGTTTTGGGTCATTGTCCTGCTGGAAGACCCATGACCTCTGAGGGAGACCCAGCTTTCTCACACTGGGCCCTACATTATGCTGCAAAATTTGTTGGTAGGTTTTAGACTTCATAATGCCATGCACACGGTCAAGCAGTCCAGTGCCAGAGGAAGCAAAGCAACCCCAAAACATCATTTTTATGTCTCGGGGTAAGAAGTGGGGTCTTCCTGGGTATCCTACCATACAGTCCCTTTCATTCAGACACCAACGGATAGTACGGGTTGACACTGTTGCACCCTCGGACTGCAGGGCAGCTTGAACTTATTTGGATGTTAGTCGAGGTTCTTTATCCACCATCCGCTTCTTGATGACACTGCGCACGGTAGACACAGGAACATTCAGGTCTTTGGAGATGGACTTGTAGCCTTGAGATTGCTCATGCTTCCTCACACAATTTGGTTTCTCAAGTCCTCATACAGTTCTTTGGTCTTCTTTCTTTTCTCCATGCTCAATGTGGTACACACAAGGACACAGGACAGAGGTTGAGTCAACTTTAATCCATGTCAACTGGCTGCAAGTGTGATTTAGTTATTGCCAACACCTGTTAGGTGCCACAGGTAAGTTACAGGTGCTGGTAATTACACAAATTAGAGAAGCATCACATGATTTTTCTAACAGTGTCAATACTTTTGTCCACCCCCTTTTTTATGTTTGGTGTGGAATTATATCCAATTTGCTTTAGGACAATTCTTTTGTGTTTTTTCATTGAAGACAAATTAAGTGGAGATAATAATACCAAAGAATTTGTGATTGCAATCATTTTCAGAAAGAAACTGAGTATTATCTGACAGAATTGCAGGGGTGTCAATACTTTTGGCCAAAACTGTATATATATATATATTTAAATAAAAATAAAAAAGACAGTGGCAATCACCAAAATGATCTTCTCAATCTTATTGCGATTTCCAAAAAAACATTCCGGAGAAGCAAGCGGTGGGGGAGGGAGGTGCGGAGCGAGGACGACGGCAGCCGTTGAGCCGCGAAACGGTTGCCGTCGTCCTCGCTCCCGCACCTCCCTCCCCCACCGCTTGCTTCTCCAGAATGTTTTTTTGGAAATCGCAATAAATTGAGAAGATCATTTTGGTGATTGCCACTGTCTTTTTTTCTTTTTATTTAAACCTTGTACTTACGTAAAGTGTGCACCTCCATTTGCTGAACACCTTCAGTTAGTAAGGATTTTCCTGGAACTCACCAGTTGTTTTACACGGATAGTGCCCAGTTTTTCTGATCCGTTTATGAATATATATAATATACACATATGAAGGATATACGTATATGTATTATGTATTTTACATTTATATACGTGCACATTTATGCAATGATGTACATTAAATATGTATATATTAATGTTTTACATTATTTTTGCATTTTATAAATAATAAATAAATAAATAAATAAATAAATATATATATATACATACTTATATGACATTTCTGTTTGTAACAATTGATCGAGACCTCAGAATAGAGGCAAGTGGCACCACTATGTAACTAGGTTGTATTGACAGGAACTGTGAGGGCCTCCAAAAGTGACTTCAATTTCCGCCGAGCTTTTGTCTATCAGATGCCCTCTTTGAAAAGCCCAGTTAGGTATTGTTGCAAAGAGAAGTCTACATCCACATCTATTCCCCTCTAATTCATACTCAGCATTGTAAGTTTTGCTTTTCAGAGATTGATTAAGAAACAGCACAAAGAATAGACAAGTGATTAGTGTCTCAGCATGGGCCCGGATTGTGGGTATAAACCTGGGGATAGGTTTAGAATTCACTGTGGCATTTGGCTTCCTTAGAGTCCTTCTGGCTCCTGATATTTTATGCCTCCTTGACTGCAGGTAATACATTCCGACATACCAGGAAACTGAATCCTTATAATTAGACGGCACAGTAGTTATGAACTCCCACTCATTCTCTTCCCGCTAGCCTGAATGGAGAAAGTTCGTGCCCCCTGGAATCTTGTTCCATTGAAGCTTTCATATTTGACCTCTGATCACTTTATAGAGGACTATTGACTCTTCTACTCATTCTTTGTCACTGCAGTTATTCGATCTTCGTTTCTTATTGATCTACAGAAATATGTAAAATAAATGCTTTTTTTTGTAAATCCTTGAAAATATGATTTGCTGCAGAATCTCAGACATTAAATAGAAGAATGATATCGTTGCAGAAACTATAGATATTCTCCTATGATTCTTCTGGGTTGCAGGAATGGTTAGTTATAGAAAGTCCATTAAATACCCTATCGATATAATATTGGGGGTTGTCCTGCATTTGGCAGCTTATCTCAGAGCCAGGTCAGTAAATGACTATCAAGAGCATGTTTGATTCTGGAGGACCAAGCATGTCGGTGCAAATCACATACAGAGCATTGATTTTAATGGATACCGTCACATCCCCACCAGAGTCTGCCAGAGTGAATGTGTGTACTGTCCAACTAAAGTTATTAACTAATAGCTTCAGCCTATTGGAAAGCACCACACTGTCACGGGGTGGTATAACGGATAAGGAATCAGGAGGAAAGAAGGTAATGTGGCGCCCCGAGGCTCCAGTGGCCACAGAGGTACTGCACCTCAGCCAGAGGTGTGGTATCCCACTCTCGGGTAAGGACACTACCTTGCACCGAAGCACCCGTATCCAACACTACATACTCCAGGTCGGGGGTTTGGGCAGGCACTGTTTAGGAAGGGTCCCATCTCAGTTTAATGGGGAGACAGGTAGGGGATATGGGTGGAGGAACTGGGGAGGAGCACCAGTAAGTGGGGGCAGACAATAGGACGTACAGGACAGACTAACATAGAAGGAAGTAAAGAGAACATTAAAGGAGTGGAGAGACGACACGAAGATGAACGGACGTGTGTGAGAGAGACATCCTGGGGGACTGGAGTCGGAGGAGCTCATATCGAGATAGAGAGAGGTCAGAACTGACAGAGGAGCCAGCGAAGGGCTCAAGAGAGACAGAAGGAGTCCCATGGGGGCACGGGAAGTGAGTGATCTATCCGTGGCACCCGAATCGGAGCTGACACAGAATCCGGGTCAGCTAGAGGGACTGGGCCACAGAAAGGGGGACCAGCCCCAGACTAGTGACGCAACTGAATGACTCAACTGGCAAACGGGTACCGAGGTGACTTCAAGTGCCGCGGTCCAAGTCCACACTCATTAGTTGAAAATGTGGCCGTGTAGGGTCAGGGGACCAGGACGAGATTGCCTACAGGATCTGAAGCTACTAGCTCAAGGCACTGGGTGTGAAGCGCTGGGAAGGAGGGCGAGAATCCAGCGCAGGTAGATGGCCAAGAAAGGAACATCAAGAAGAGGGTCCATGTAGCAAGTTCCTGAATAATCCAAGAGTTGTCTCGAGCTTTGGTCCGGAGAACACAGCACCCCATTGCAGGCTGGAACCCCTGGAGCCGTGTAACAACTATGAGTAAACTTCAAAGACTGCACCCTGCTGTGTCCTCAAGTTTTTAACGTGCCGTTGTCCCTACATAGACTCTATCCCTGTCCTGGGGCCTACAGCTCTACCCGTGGAGAGCTACACATCTCAGCTACAACAGCTCCAGAGGTCCTGAAGTGCAGCTTCGGCTATCCATCCCCATTGCCGAAACACATGGGTGGCATCACGAAACCAAATCCTATAAACAATCCCCCCTATCTCTTTTAATGGCACCGCCAGGACCACAGAGCCAGGTCGCGTCACTATGATTACCAAAGATCAATGGGCCCAGTTCCAAGTACCCCACGACCCTGGGTGGGTGTGTCAACTTGGCATCACGAACAGGATGTACCGACCCGACAGATCGGCTCTAGTATGCCTAGAGACTGTACGCAGGACTATGTGATGGCGCCCATTAAGGAGAATAGGCACCATGTGTGAGTGGGGAGGAGTAGTGCGACCTCCCATCATGGGCTGTGTTGCAAAATTGTACGAAAAGCCGTGCCTGCCCACTGCAAAGACTTTGATACCAACTAAATTGTCAGTCAGCCTAAGAGACCCGTCTTCAGGTGTTACCGACAGCAGAAGAACAAGGAACCACCCACGAAGGGGAGAGGGGGTGAAAGGAGCACTGGGACGGAAGCAAAGAGAGACTTGGTGAACACTATGGCTAGCGGTGGTCAGAAAATACCAGAGTGTGGGGAGGAGGTGAAGGATTCCCCCAGGACCCGGACCAGATGCCGATGGTGAACCCGGAGTTCCTGTGAACTAAGGTTGAACAACTAAGCTGCCAGCTCCTAAAGACCCAAGTCACCGCGATGGGGAAACGGAGAGAGGCCTGCTGGAGAAAGTGTCCTAGCAGTGGACGGCCTCACGTCTAGCACCTCTGACCTAAAGGAGGATGAATCCAGCATCGGAGAGGCAGAGAAAAAATGTATGGACACTGCCCTGGTTTCTGTAGAGACCCTGGTGGGACCATGACACCCCCAACAGCTCTTAAACCCAGCCAGGTGTTTAAGGACCTAGCCCGGAACCGAACAGCAGACACTGGGGATAGACTGGCGGTACCAATACAGCCTACAACCATGCCCCAGGGGGTCCCTAGTGAGTGGGTAGTGTATCGCTGGAAACATTAGGGGGAAGAGCTGATGGGTTTCCCAGATGAGACCTAATCATGAGAGCCCCAAGTAGAGACTCTAACATGGCAGGAGTATTGCCGGCAATGGCAAGATAAATTGGTGTCAGAGGAGTAGGAATGGCAGGCCCTATGGATTCGATGGAGGAAAGGAACTGAAAGGCCAAGAGCCGAGTCCGAAAAACTAAAGCCGCTGACCGGAGCCCTCGCAGAGAGGGCACCATGGTCACTTTCACCTAAAAAGAGGGTGGGTATTTATAAAGGAGCCAGGGATGATACAATAACTGTTTGTAACCCGAAGGGATGTAGAGTCACATCTACTAAAAGGACATCCCGGGTAGGACTTGTACCCTGGGGACCGCGTAACCTTCACCCAGCACAGAGGAGAAAGGGGTTTGTACGCATTAGATGTGAAAAAAGTGCATGAGGAAGAGATGTCCCCAACCTCGTGCCTAACAGTCCCCACAATAGAGGCAAAGACTCTGGCTGCTGTACCAGTTCCTGCAGCTGTGTCCCAAAGGAAAACGTGGATACAGGCAACGCAGACCCAAACTGTACAGACAGTACAATGGCTGCCACCTTGTGAGGAGCGAGAAAGACAACCTTCTCACCTGAGAGGATGCGGGCCTCAAGAGTTACCTTGGATGAGGCAGTAAAGAGCAGCAGAAAATCACTGTAAATAATTAGTTAATCTGGATAAGTGTTATGTGAGAAAATGTATGTACCGTATGTTTGATAAGTGTGTGTAAACCCGGTTATATGTATGATCAGAACTAGTTGTAAATAGTTAGCACTTGGTGTGCTCCCTGTTGGTTTTAAAGCCGATACTTTTAACCCAAAGTTTCTATTGTACTTTTTTAAAGTCTGACCACAGAACAAAAAATCCGTTTGGCGTCGCTGAACTCTGGTCTAGCGAGGAGACCAATGTAGCCTGCCCAGGACCTATGTTGGGGTTTTTATTAGACGGGTCCCCCATACAGCACTAAGGGACAGTGAAAAGGATCTGACTGTACCATTTAACATGAACTGGAGATTTTGCTAAAAGTTTTATTAGAATAATGCTACATTTATAGTCTCTTATATGCAACGTTAAAGAAAATGCGCCTCCCATTAAGGGAAGAAAAAGTCACCTGTTGAGTGTTTTAAACCTGTTGAATAGTTAAGGATGAACAAGCGGTTTAAGCAGGCGCATTCTGAATAAACTCCGGCCCCAGACTAGTGAAGCAACTGAATGATTTAACTGTTGAACCGGGGACTGAGGTGACTTCAAGTACCATGGTCCAAGTCCACACTCATTCGTTGAAAGGTGGCTGCATAGGATCAGAGGCCCAGGATGAGGTTGCCCGACAGGCCTGAGGCTACAGGCTCAAGACACAGGGTGTGAGGCGCTGGGAAGGAGGGCAAGAATCCAGCGCAGGGAGATGGCCAAGAAAGGAACATCAAGAAGGGGTCCAGGTAGAAAGTTCCTAAATAATCTGAGAGTTGTCTGGAGCCCTAGCCCAGAGAATACAACACCCCATTGCAGGCTGGAACCATGTAACAACTGTGAGTAAACTTCAAAGATTGCACTCTGCTGTGTCCTCGAGTTATTACCGCGCCATCACCCCTACATAGACTTTACCCCTGTCCTGGGCCTACAGCTCTACCCGTGGAGAGCTACACCATCTCAGCTACAACAGCTCCAGAGGTCCTGAAGTGAAGCGTCGGCTATCCATGCCCATTGCCGAAACCCACGGGTGGCATCACGAAACCAAATCCTATAAACAATTCCTCTCATCTCTTTTAATGGTACTGCCAGGGCCATGGAGCCAGGTCACGCCACCATGATTACCCAAAGATTAATGGGCCTAGTTCTGAGTACCCCACGGCCCTGTGTAGGCATGTCAGTAAGGTGGGCAAGAGCATTCAGGGGAGCTCTGCCCCTGGTCTTGGGGTTCCTGACTAGCCCTGTTCCCGAAGGTACCTACCATGGTGATGCACTTTAGGCCGCCACCCAAGCAATTCGCTTCTGATCAGCCCTAGACTAAGAATCCCTTCCTCCACCCACGAACTGGAAAAACCTTGCAGCTTTAAAGGAAGTCAACAGAGGCAAAATCACAGCTCAGCTCAACACGAATTCACAGAATGGGGTCCAAGTAGAAATAAGCTCTATCTGTGACATCTGGTGGAGGGAAGCAAAACTACTTAAGACTGAAATCTCAGACAAACCCCTTCACGTCTATCTCCACATGCAGAGCCACAGCATAGATTAAAGGAAAAAAAGCTCAGATAATCACAGCAGCAGCACTCAAAGCAGTCAACACTAGGGATGGGCGAATCTACTCGCTAGGACTCGTTACTCGGCGAGTAGTAAGGGACTCGCAGGACTCGGTACTCTGCGAGTTTCCCAGCGATTACTCGCTCAGCAACGAGTCCAATGCAAATCAATATCAATCCTAGTTTTGTCAGAGACTCTGACAAAACTAGGATTGCCATTGACTTGCATTGGCCTGATTACTGTGCAAGTAATCGCTGGGAAACTCGCAAAGTAACTGCTGTTACTTTGCGAGCCGAGTCCAGCTGTCTTCTCTGTGCAGGCTGCCGCAGCTCCAGGGTCCTAGAGCCCGCCTGCTCACAGAGATGATGTAGCAGAGCTGCGATTGTTCTCAGTCTGCTCATTCCCTGTGCATAGACATCTATATCTATGCACAGGGGATGTAGCAGAGAGGACATCGCGTTTTGGACTACGTCGGACGGAAGAGGATTTTTTTAATTAAAGATGGAGTCCCTAATGGCTTTTTTTTTTTATTTCTAATAAAAATTTTTCTCTGTGTTGTGTTTTTTTAACCCTTTATTGGAGATTCTTAGTGGCTGGGTCAAACGTGGCCTGACATTAAGAATCTCGGGCTTAATACCAGCTTGTATAACAAAGCTGGTATTAACCCCTTTATTACCCAGCGTGCCACTTCCAACAGGGCCGCTGGAAGAGTGGGGTTCAGCGCCAGAGGATGGCGCTTCAATGAACGCGCCATCTTCTGGGGCGGCTGCGGGCTGCAATTTGCAGCGGGGGGTGCCCAGAAAGCTTGGGCATCCCTGCGCTGCGGATTCCAGCACCCAGCTGCTTAGCTGTACCTGGCTAGACATAGAAATTGCGCGGAGCCCCACGCATTTTTTTTTTATTATTTCATGAAATTCATGAAATAATTAAAAAAAAGGGCTCCCCTATATTCTTGTGTCCGGCCATGTACAAATAGGCACCTGGGGGTTGGGGGCAGCCCGTCGCTGCCTGCTGGGTCCGGCTGGTTCCAGAAATACGGCGAAGCCCACGTGAAATTTTTTTCTGACAAATACATAAAACAATGTAAATAAAAGGGACTGCATCTTTATTAACCCCTGGACCATGGGCGAGGGGTTAATAAAGATGCAGTCCCTTTTTTAGGATTGTTTTATTGATTTTTCAGAAAAAAAATTACATGGGCTTTGCCGTATTTCTGGAACCAGCCGGATCCAGCAGGCAGCGACGGGCTGCCCCCAACCCCCAGGTGCCTATTTGTACCTGGCCGGACACAAGAATATAGGGGAGCCCTTTTTTTTTATTATTTCATGAATTTCATGAAATAATAAAAAAAAAATGTGTGGGGCTCCGCGCAATTTCTATGTCTAGCCAGGTACAGCTAAGCAGCTGGGGGCTGGAATCCGCAGCGCAGGGATGCCCAAGCTTTCTGGGCACCCTCGCTGCAAATTGCAGCCCGCAGCCGCCCCAGAAGATGGCGCGTTCATTGAAGCGCCATCCTCTGGCGCTGAACCCCGCTCTTCCAGCGGCCCTGGTGGCAGTGGCACGCTGGGTAATAAAGAGGTTAGGGCCAGCTTTGTATTATCAGCTGGCCCTAAGCCCGAAATTTATGGCGGTCACGCCAATATTAGACATGACCGCCATGAATTTCTATTAAATTGTTTTAAAAAAAAAACACAACACAGAGAAAATTTTTTATTAGAAATAAAAAAAAAGCCATTAGGGACTCCATCTTTAATTAAAAAAATCCTCTTCCGTCCGACGCAGTCCAAAACGCGATGTCCTCTCTGCTCATCCCTGTGCATAGATATAGATGTCTATGCACAGGGAATGAGCAGACTGAGAACAATCTCAGCTCTGCTACATCAGGCAGCAGGTGGGCTCTAGGACCCTGGAGCTGCGGCAGCCAGCACAGAGGAGACAGCTGGACTTGGTTCGCAAAGTAAGAGCAGTTACTTTGCGAGTTTCCCAGCGATTATTTGCACAGTAAACGAGTCCAATGTAAATCAATGGCAATCCTAGTTTTGTCAGAGTCTCTGACAAAACTAGGATTGCTTCAGGCTGAAGCTTCCGAGACACATCTGTGATTTGTAAATCGCACACTACTCGCTATTACTCGCTTCCCCATTCATTAACATTGGACTCGCTAGACTCGCAACGAGTAGCGAGTCCCGGGCTCGGACTCGCTAGAGTCAAGCGATTCCAAGTAATTTAGGACTCGCCCATCACTAGTCAACACGTTAAACACACCATACTAATATCTTCAACTTTATTTTGGAAGCTGTTAGAATTAGCTTTTGATTTCCCTGAATAGTGTCCTGTCTTGTAGTAGTGTTTATCCTATTCTCCCCTTGCCCCTTGCCTGTTTTTTGGATGCTTCTCCTATCTTATTTTTGTTGATTTTGTACCAACCACCCTAACCCTAGTGGATGGTGGAGCCTGTGCTCTTCAGAGGTTCCTTCTTTGACTTCTCCTCCTGTGACATATACCATGTATTACTTCATTTCTCCTGTGGGGGAGCTGCTGGGAAATTCTACAATTACAATTACAGCCGGGATCACAGCTTAACTACACAATTCCAGATAATGTAACTCAAAACACATTTAGGCAACTATATCCCCGACTCATATCAATCATTTCGTCTAAGGCAAGGGAAAAAAATATGTTTGGCATTATAGATACTCAACTTTACTGAAATCCACAAGCCAGAAAATCTAATTTCCACTTAAATGTCCTGGTGTTTTTTCCTTTTCCTTCAGCAATAGACATGCTAATAGAGAGAAAAGAAACAATCAATTTAAAAAAAAAACAAAGGCGCTTAGCTTCTTACTACCTGGAGTTTCAAGTTCACTGCACTGGAAATGATAAGAACACATAATGATACATATGTTTGTGCGTTAATATATGGGTCCACTTCATTATTCAATTAGGATTTATTTTCACCACATTTGTGTTCAGATGCTGGGAAATTTCCAAACCTAAAGTAACAAAAAAGGTTTGCACCATAAAAGGCATTTATCACCTATCCACAGGATAGGCAATAATAATCTGATTGGTAGGATAGGAATAACCCGGATGGGATAGCCACCAATCAGGGGTGTAACGATGGCAGTCGCAGGGGTCGCAGTTGCGGCGGGGCCCAAGCCTATAAGGGGCCCACGCTGCCAGCCACCCCCCTCGACCGTCGATCCCACCGCCCCTTCACAATGGATGTGCGTCCCCGAGGATGCACATCCATGTGGCCGCACCGCAGCACACGCCATTTGGGGCCCATATGTCAGGGAGAGGAGGGGAGGGGGGAGCATCCAGCTTACAACCACTGCCGGCCTCGCCCCTCCCCTCTGTTCCTCTTACCATCCATGTTTCCTTGTGCGTTCCACTGTGGAATGCATACATCAGGCTGGTGCCGCCTCCTCACAATAGTAGGCAGTACTTCCTGCTTTATGCATTTTACAGTAGAACGCACATTGGCACCGCTGCTCCTGAGTCTTCAGCAAAGATTTATTTTTTTGAGTATACAGTGGCCAAAGGACTGTGGGCGGGAAGAGGGGGTGCATTATACAGTATGAAGAGAGGAGGCTGCACTAGAGATATGAGGATGCACTAGAGAAAGGAGGCTGCACTAGAGAGAGGAGGCTGCACTAGAGAGGAGGCTGCACTAAAGAAAGGAGGCTGCACTATATAGAGAGAGGAGGCTGTACTATATGAGGAGACAAGGCTGCACTATATAAGGAGAGGAGCCTGCACTAAAAGGGGAGAGGAGGCTGCACTATATGGGGAAAGGAGGCTGCACTATATGGAGAGGGGAGACAGCACTATATGGGGAGAGGAGGCTACACTATATGAAGAGAGGAGGCTGCACTAAATGGGGAGAGGAGGCTGCACTATATGGGGAGAGAAGGCTGCACTATTTGAGGCTGCATTATATGGATAGAGGAGGCTGCACTATAAGGAGAAATATGAGGCTGCATTATACTATATGGAGGGTTATGAGGCTGTATTATACTATATGGAGAGATATGAGGCAGTATTATAAAATATGGAGGGCTATGAGGCTGCCTAATACTTATTGAGGGC
The DNA here is from genome assembly GCA_033576535.1 of Allobates femoralis. NCBI lineage: Eukaryota > Metazoa > Chordata > Amphibia > Anura > Aromobatidae > Allobates > Allobates femoralis. The sequence continues at coordinate 579,278,663 of JARQOC010000001.1, forward strand.
TTTGAGACTGCATTATCCTATATGGAGGGCTGAGGCGGCATTATACTGTATAGCGGAAGACTATATATTCCAGGATGGGGGACATGTATACCACGATAAGGGCCATATTCCAGGATGAGAGCCAATAATACATAATGAAGGGGAGAGGGGTCAATTTGTGGGTCTTTATAGGATTTAGAAAGTTAAACAGGGCCTATACAACTGACCAATGTGTGGGGCTGGGAAGGGCAGGTCTAAATTTTGTAACGGGCCCATTGACTTCTAGTTATACCACTGCCACCAATCATCAGCATTGGGGTTTCAAGCACACTTTTCCTGCTTATTTTGATGCAGCAGTCAGGAGAACGTTCAAGCGGCTAAGTGTGTATGGTGCGATTATATTCAAAGTCAATGGGAATTATGGGAACACCTCACTACAGCTCTTATTGATTTCTGTCAGACCAATAGACATGAAGTAAAGATGTGCTATCCATGCTTAACCAACTCTCTATTATATACATTGAATTGGTAAGGTACATCCTCCAAGCCAAGATTCGGGCTGGGCGTCAGTGCAGGTAAGGCACGAGGGAATCGGGTAGTAAAGGTACTCGAAGCTGGGAAGCAAGTTGTAGAAGTAATGGAAGGCACAAGTAGACATGAGACTGGTAGTAAAGATACTAGAAGTCACAGGGAGCCAGGAGACAGGCAGCAGTGGTACTAGACGCCACAAGGAGCCAGGAGTCAGGTAGCAGAGGTACTAAAAGTCACAAAGAGACAGGAGATAACAGCAGTGTATAAAGTACGACCAGAGACAGTAGAGGGTACTAGAACTCACAGAGAGAGAGAAAGCATGTAGCAAGTCGAAATGAAGTACAGTAACAATAGCAGAGTACTAGAATCACAGTAGAGGAGACTGGTAGCAGAGGTATTAGAAACCACAGGTAGACAGGAGACAGGTAGCACAGGTACCAGAAGCCACAGAGAGCAGGAAACAGGTAGCAGAGGTACTAGAACTCACAGAGAGAGAGAAGACAGGAAGCAAAGGTACTGGAAGCTGAAGGTAGACAGTAGACCAATAGCAGAGGTACTAGAATCCACAGCTAGAGAGGAGACAGGTAGCAGAGGTATTAGAAACCACAGGTAGACAGGAGACAGGTAGCAGTGGTACTAGAAACCAAAGATTGACAGGAAACATGTAGCTATACTAGAAACCATAGGGAGATGGGAGACAGATAGCAGAGGTACTGAAAGTTGCAGGTTGACAGTAGACCAGTAGCAGAAGTACAGAAGACAGGACTAAGGAACTAAAGAACACTAAAAGTCTTGATACCAAGACCCAGGTGTGTCTCTTGGTGACTCTTATATAGGTTCAGTCAGACCATGCCATGAGAGTATGCCAGGTCACCAATAAAGCCCAGCGTGGAGCACAACAGCGTTCAAGAGAACAAAGTGAAGGGTGCAAAGCCCAGATCTGGGACAAGTGTATAACATTCATTCAAGAAGTTCAATGAGGAGGAACAGTTACTCAAGACCACAATGTAGTGAACAGTGATATACCAACATTAGCATCCCTCCATGATCTGACATTTATCACCTTCCATATTGATACCCCTCTAAAGCTCATGTCTTAAGAGAAAAGGTAGTGCAAATGAACAAGATGTTCCCCCCAATATACCATGTGGGCCTGGCGTCTTGCTATATAATGGAGGAGCTTTGGAGCCTAGGGACAACATCTTAGTTTTCTTGCCTAGCCCTGTATCCAGGGCCGTATTTGGAGTTCCTGCTGCCCTAGGCACTCTCAGCGGTCGCCCCCCCCATCATGCCCCCTGTCATGCCCCCCCTTTCTCTGCGGCCCCTCCCCTGTCATAGCCCCTCCCCCATCATGGACGATCACCTCCTGCTCACGTTGCTCCCCCCCTACACACACACATTCTATGTAGTACATATAAAAGGTTTGTAGGGGCAAAATCCTGCAGACAGACTGTATTGAGATAAATACAAAAAATAATTATCTTTTAATGATTTTAATTGGTTTATGTGCAAGTTTATTCTCCAAGTGTTTGCATGTATTTCCAACCACACTGCAGAGACATACTGATAGGTTGTTTACATTGTGAGCCCCAATGGGGACAGCATTACTGATGTATGTAAAGTGCTGTGGAGTTCATAGTGTAATATAAATGCAAAACATATTATTCTTAATATGATATCAAAATACCAGGATCTGAGGATCTTCTATTTGGAGGTCAGGGGCTCTCTGATGCCATGTCGCTGCCTGTCTTGCTGTCTTCCTCTTTTGACACTGCAGTGCGGTGGACAAGAGATCATTAACTGGTTAACAACAAGAAGTATGGAGTGTGTACTAACTGAGCCATAAACTTCCCCCCATACCATGTCCAGCAGACATTATAGGATTACTACATGGATTTAATTATTAGGGTACGGACACACTGGCATGAAACTCGGATGAGTGCAATGTGTGATTTCATCACATTGCACTCGGACCAATGTTAACCAATCTCTGAGAGCAGATTGGCGTGTGATGGACGCTTTTTTCTCATCCAGATTCAGGATGAGAAAAAAGTCGCAAAATGCTGCGACAGTCTGCGATTCACGTACGAGAATCACCAATGCAAGTCTATGGGTCCGACAAAATCACGGACCACACACTGACAGCACACGGACCATCCGAGAGGCATCTGTTTTTTCACTGATATATTCTCATTCTGTAGCTGAGAACACTCGAAAATGTTCCTGTAAATTATTCTACAGTAATAGCTGCTGAGAAAAAAAACAGATTGCACATGGACAGCACACAGATGTGTCTTTGAAAAATGTGGGACATGGTGTTACACTGTCTGTGCACAGCACGGAGCTGGGGACATGGTGGTACACTGTCTGTGCAAAGAACAGAGCTGAGGACATGATGGTACACTGTCTGTGCACAGCACAGAGCTGAGGACATGGTGGTACACGGTCTGTGCACAGCACGGAGCTGGGGACATGATGGTACACTGTCTGTGCACAGCACGGAGCTGAGGACATGGTGGTACACTGTCTGTGCACAGCACGGAGCTGAGGACATGGTGGTACATTGTCTGTGCACAGCACGAAGCTGGGGACATGGTGGCACACAGTCTGTGCACACCACGTAGCTGGGGACATGGTGGCACACTGTCTGTGCACAGCGCGGAGCTGAGGGCATGGTGGCACACAGTGCACAGCACAGAGCTGGGGACATGGTGGTACACTGTCTGTGCCCAGCACGGAGCTGGGGACATGGTGGTACACTGTCTGTGCCCAGCACGGAGCTGGGGACATGGTGGTACACTGTCTGTGCACAGCAGGGAGCTGGGGTACATGGTGGTACACTGCCTGTCCATAGCACGGAGCTGGGACATGGTGGTACACTGTGCACAGCACAGGCTAGGGACATGGTGGTACACTGTCTATGCACAGCAGGGAGCTGGGGACATGGTGGTACACTCTGTCTCCTCTGCCCTCCTGCACCCCAGCCTCCTCTCCTCTGTCCTCCTGCACCCCTGTTCTCCTCTCCTCTGTCCCTCCTGCTGCTCCTCTTCTCCTCTGTCCCCCTGTTCCTGTACTTCTGCCCCTCTGTCCTCTTTTCCTCGGTCCCCCTGCTCCTCTGTCCTCCTGCACCCCATCCTCCTCTCCTCTGTCCCCCCTGCTGCTCCTCTGTCCTCCTGCACCCCGTTCTCCTCTGTCCCACCTGCTGCTCGTCTTCTCCTCTCTCGCCCTGTTCCTGTCCTTCTGCCTCTCTGTCCTCTTCTCCTCGGTCCCCTGCTCCTCGGTCCACCTACACCACGTCCTGCTGCTCCTCTGTCCTTCTGCACCCCCGTCCTCCTCTCCTCTGTCCTCCTGCTGCACTCCGTCCTCCTCTCCTGTCCCTCCTGCTGCTCCTCTGTCCTCCTGCTGCACTCCGTCCTCCTCTCCTGTCCCTCCTGCTGCTCTTCTCCTCTGTCCCCCTCTAGCTGTCCTTCTGCCCCCCAGCAACCCTGTCCTCCCCTCTTCTGTCCCTCCTGCTGCTCCTCTGTCCTCCTGCACCCCCGTTCTCCTCTGTCCCTCCTGCTGCTCGTCTTCTCCTCTCTCGCCCTGTTCCTGTCCTTCTACCTCTCTGTCCTCTTCTCCTCGGTCCCCTGCTCCTCTGTCCTCCTGCACCCCGTCCTGCTGCTCCTCTGTCCTTCTGCACCCCCGTCCTCCTCTCCTCTGTCCCTCTTGCAGCTCCTCTGTCCTCCTGCTGCACTCCGTCCTCCTCTCCTGTCCCTCCTGCTGCTCCTCTGTCCTCCTGCTGCACTCTGTCCTCCTCTCCTGTCCCTCCTGCTGCTCCTCTTCTCCTTTGTCCCCCTCTTCCTGTCCTTCTGCCCCCCAGCAACCCCGTCCTCCCCTCCTCTGTCCCTCCTGCTGCTCCTCTGTCCTTCTGCACCCCCATCCTCCTCTCCTCTTTCCTCCTGCACCCTGTCCTCCTCTCCTGTCCCTCCTGCTGCTCCTCTGTCCCCCTCTTCCTGTCCTTCTCCCCCCAGCAACCCCGTCCTCCCCTCCTCTGTCCCTCCTGCTGCTCCTCTGTCCTTCTGCACCTCCATCCTCCTCTCCTCTTTCCTCCAGCACCGCGTCCTCCTCTCCTGTCCCTCCTGCTGCTCCTCTGTCCCCCTCTTCCTGTCCTTCTGCCCCCAGCAACCCCGTCCTCCCCTCCTCTGTCCCTCCTGCTGCTCCTCTGTCCTTCTGCACCCCCATCCTCCTCTCCTCTGCCCTCCTGCACCCCGTCCTCCTCTCCTGTCCCTCCTGCTGCTCCTCTTCTCCTCTGTCCCACTGTTCCTGTCCTTCTGCCCCCTGCAACCCCGTCCTCCCCTCCTCTGTCCCTCCTGCTGCTCCTTTTCTCCTTTGTTCCCCTGTTCCTGTCCTTCTGCCCCTCTGTCCTCTTCTCCATGGTCCCCCTGCTCCTCTATCCTCCTGCACCCTGTCCTCCTCTCCTCTGACCCTCCTCCTGCTCCTTGGTCCACTTGCACCCCTGTTCTCCTCTCCTCAGTCCCTCTTCTGTCCATGTCCTTCTGCCCCTCTGTCCTCTTCTCCCCAGTTCCCCTGCTACTCTGTCCTCCTGCACCTCCATCCTCCTCTCCTCTGTCCTCCTGCACCCCATCCTCCTCTCCTGTCCCTCCTGCTGCTCATCTCTCCCCCTGTCCTTCTGCCCCTCTGTCCTCTTCTCATTGGTCCCCCTGTTCCTGTCCTTCTGCCCCCCTGCAACCCTGTCCTCCTCACCTCTGTCCATCCTCCTCTCCTGTCCTCCTACACCCCGTCCTCCTCTCCTGTCCCTCCTGCTGCTCCTTTTCTCCTCTGTCCCCCTGCTCCTATCCTTCTGCCCCTCTGTCCTCTTTCCTACTAGGTCCCTCTGCTCCTCTGTCCCCTGCACAGTCAGGTCCTCACCTGGTGCTGGCTGCGGACATTGGCCGGATGCAGCATGAGTAGCACCAGCCCAGCAGCAGCAGGAGATCCGCCGCCAGACACACCATCTCCCAGCCTTTTGTGCCCGCTCGCTCGGGCCAGCTGCTCCCCCATTCTCGGGGTCCATCAGGGGCCGGTTGGGTGGAGGAGCCGCCAGCACTGCGGGTCAGGAAGGAACAGAGCTGTACGGAACCCGCACTTCCGGGTTCCATACAGCTCCCGGCGGCTTCCTGTCAGCGGCGATCACTACCGGTATCAGCGCTGGGGCACAGGCAGGACATGCGGATGCCGCCACCGCGCACTGGACCACACCAGTGACACCCCACCTCCCCATCAAAGACTCTGGTTTTCATATGGAGTCTGGGGTAGGGGAGGGAAGTAAAAAAAAATACAATAAAAAAACGCTCCTCCAGTGCCGCCCCCTGGACCTGCCGCCCTAGGCACCGGCCCACGAGTGCCTTATTAGAAATACGGCCCTGCCTGTATCTATATACACTGGCCAAGTAAGATGGGATTGTTGGTGCTCCCTTAGTCCCGGTCAGTCCCCTTTACTACATCCCTGTCTTATACACTTTCATATGATGGGTTTATAAATTTGATTAGGCTTTCCTAATAGATATGAAATATATATATATTATTTTAAACTTCTGGGAATATAAAATGTGATTCTCATCATAGTTGTATTGTAAGCCTCTGTGAGGTGTGCTGGTATACAGGTGCATAATAGACATTCCCTTTAAGAAATCTCAAGATTAATCAATTTCATAAAGGCGAAAATAAAAAACAACTTTGAAAGCCAGAACCCGGGTAACTTTTCTTTCATTACGTTCCCAAGAAGTAAAGGAACAATAAACAAGGCCATAACCTTTACAACCTGTGCTTTTAGCCAAGGACATCTATTATAACAGGAGTAATATAAAGTAATTGAACAGAACCATATTGTAAAGGAAATATTAGTTATTTCAACAACAGCTGAGACATAGAATTAATCATTTCAAACATTTTGCAAGTATTGTAGCCTTTGCAATGCTTTTAGATATTGTACATCTATTTCTTTTTACCCGTCTCTATACACAATGTCGTCTGATGAAGTGTTTATAGGATTTGTCTAGAAAAAAATGTCGCAATACATTTTCTCTATTTAAAAAATGTCTTTCAGGTGGAAAGTCTGATGTACAGAAAGGGACGCAAACTAACTCGCAAGTCAAGTACACGATCGGTAAAACGGTAAGATCAGGAAGTTATGGGATCTGTCATCAAAATCCATTTGATCTCTCTGGTCAAAGGTTTGTCTCAAATTAGAAGAAAATGTGTCTGATTTTCTCTTTTTGTTGAAAATCCGCCACTCTTGTCAATAGACCTCTGTTCACTTACATAGGACCAAACAACGGTAGTAGAAAGTAAAGCATGTCCTATGAAGACTGGCTAAAAGAACTAAGAATGTTTAGGTCTGGGAACTTGCTCTCAACCTTATGGAGAGAGCGAAGTAGGTGAGGAGATTGTAAGCCACTTCCCTCCTCTCAGATATATGCATATATGCAAATTTGCACTTCACTAAGGAAGTTGAGAAACTCCCGTGTGCCACATTTAAGCAGCTTCCTCAAAGTCATAACCGCTTTCCTACAAGCTTTTAATATAACTAAGGGATTTGTGCCAGATCAGAACCCCAAACTACAGACGCTGCGTTTCGGGGTACCTGCCCTCATCAGTGTAGTGTGTGGGATATTCTGATCTGGCAGAGTGAGTGGGCTAAGACAAGGTCTGGGAACTTGCTCTCAACCTTATGGAGAGAGCGAAGTAGGTGAGGAGATTGTAAGCCACTTCCCTCCTCTCAGATATATGCATATATGCAAATTTGCACTTCACTAAGGAAGTTGAGAAACTCCCGTGTGCCACATTTAAGCAGCTTCCTCAAAGTCATAATCGCTTTCCTACAAGCTTTTAATATAACTAAGGGATTTGTGCCAGATCAGAACCCCAAACTACAGACGCTGCGTTTCGGGGTACCTGCCCCTCATCAGTGTTCCACCTAGCCAGAATCCTACTCCACACTGATGAGGGGCAACACCCCGAAACAGCTGTCTGTGGATGGATACCTGGTCTTGGTATTCCCTTGTCATATCTCTAAGCTTGTAAAAGAGCTGGATATTGACTAAAAGGGCCACTTAACATGGTGGTTATGGTGTTCTCCGCAAGGAGCCACCCTTGACTAGGTCCTTCCCTGGAAGGAGATCTGGCTAGTCCTGTGTTTGAGACTCCTAACCGAGGCTCCACAGACTTATTTGCATATTCATAATTCCCAGGAGGCAATGTGCCTAGGAATTCACTGTGTTGAGCGCTTTAGCCAGCTGCCCGCAGTGTTTTCTTGGACTGGTCTCCCCGAGATCAGTGAATACTTTGTGATGTTAGTTCCCAGACCTTGTCTTAGCCCACTCACTCTGCCAGATCAGAATATCCCACACACTACACTGATGAGGGGCAGGTACCCCGAAACGCAGCGTCTGTAGTTTGGGGTTCTGATCTGGCACAAATCCCTTAGTTATATTAAAAGCTTGTAGGAAAGCGATTATGACTTTGAGGAAGCTGCTTAAAAGTGGCACACGGGAGTTTCTCAACTTCCTTAGTGAAGTGCAAATTTGCATATATGTAAGAATGTTTAGTTTGCAAAAGGGAAGGCTGAGAGGAGACTTAAAGGGAACCTGTCAGCTACCTTATGCCCCCCAGCTATCACTGTTGGTCCCTGCAGCTTCATATACAATTCTAAGCATCCCCGTCTGAGATTATAGTGTAATGGTAAATGTGAACAAAAAACATTTATACACTTATATTATCTTATGTAAATGAGGCAGTGGGGGATATAATTGATCTGGTAGGTTAATAGTTAACATTTTAGCCGGATTTCAAAAGATGCTGCAGGACATGTGTGACGTCACAACCATGTGATTATAATAGTCAGAGCTGACTCTCTATAGCCCATAATGATTTTGCTTGCTTAGCTCTGCCCACTAAAGGTGGGGTCACACGTGGCGATGTCGCCCGCGACATCGCCGAAAAGTGACGTAACAGCGATGTCTCGGGCGATATCACAAGTGCGTGGCGCTGTGTGACAGCACGGCGCAACTGCAAATTATCGCTGGTTGCAGGTTGACAGGTTTATGAACATGTTCATAAACCTGTCAACCTGTGACCAGTGATTAGGCTGGATTGCGGCGCCTGACACTGTTGGCGGTGCGATCCAGCCTATATCGCAGCGTTGCTGAGGATCGCTCGCTGGGCTGAGCCCAGCCCAGCGAGCGATGGCTCCGCCCACATCGCCGCCGCGTCACCGGCAACGTCGTGCCATGTGACAGCTGGCCTGCGATGTCGGAAGCGAGCATGCACCTGCACATCGCTTCCGACATCGCCGGCCAGAATCGCCACGTGAGACCCCACCTTAAGATCACATGATCATTACATCACACAGGTCCTTTTTACAGAAAGTTGGCAGTAAGTTAACTATTAACCTGTTGGAGTGTTTACGTCCTCCAAGGTGTTAAAGGGAACCAACCACCTAAAAATCCCTATCTAACCTATAATATCTGTCCCTGGAGCCTAAAATGACTATTCTAACCATCCCTGACTGACGAAATCTACCTAACTACATGCACAATAGATCACTTTTTATACTTACCAAATCCTTGACTGATGGGCGTTTGGTAAGTATAAAAAGTGATTTATTGTGCATGTAGTTAGGTAGATTTAGTCAGTCAGGGATGGTTAGAATAGTAATTTTAGGCTCCAGGGACAGATATTTACAGGTTAGATAGGGATTTTTAGGTGGTTGGTTCCCTTTAACACAGCGCCTCATTTACATAAGAAAATGTAAATGTATATACTGTATGCTTTTTTTCACCTTTAAGGCTGCTTTCACACCTGCGTTTATATGTAATTTGCGGCAGATCCGGCAGTATGTTGCTGCACCTACTGTGCAACAGCCTACTTGCGGCACCAATCCAGGAAGCCCCATTCATTCTCTATCCGGCTTACGGTAAGGTGCGGCAAGTGCGGTTTATCCGGATCCGGCACTTGCGGCACCGCAAAAAAAAACGCTGCTGGCAACGGATCTGGCAAAACTGCACTTGATGCACCTGACCGCAAGCCCCATAGAGAATGAATGGGGCTTGCCGGACCGGTGCCGCAAGTCGCGGCAACATCTGCCGGATCTGCCGCTAGTTCCATATAAACACAGATGTGAAAGGGGCCTAACATTACACTATTTGCTCAGACAGGGATGATTAGAATAATACTATGAAGCTGCAGGTACAGACAGTGATAGCTGGGGGGAAGTAAACGATCTGACACTTTCCCTTTAATCGTGGTCTACAAATATCTGAAAGGGAGTCACAGTGCAAAGGGAACTACCATATTCTCATCAACATAAGGAAGTACAAGAAGCAATGGGATGGAACTAAGAGGAAGGAGATACCAATTAGACATTAGGAAAAACTTTCTGGTGGTGAGGGTAGCCAGAGAATGGAACCAGCTGCCATAGGGGGTGGTAATGTGGAGCCCACTGGGACGGGGTACTCGGAGCGGACCGGGGTACTGCTGGGGATATCACGGCGGTCTTGGTCCAGGACCGTGTCCTGGATTCCGCAAGTAATGGAGGGATATTTACAGGGGAGTTTGTTTGTCAAGATGCCACCCACGGGTTGTGGTCAGGGTGACCACCGCTGCTGCAGAACCTCTGGGGATGATGTTGGGCAGCTGGGGATGTAATGGCCATCCCAGGTAGAGCTGGGTTCCTCGGGGCAGTGGTAGTAATAGTCTATAGATGGTGCTATGGATGTTGCAGGATAGGGGTAGTAGTAGAGATGATGGTAGTTTGTGAGGGCACGCATTGTTTGAGCACAAGGATCACAAATACTCACGGTTTTTACGTTTTCCATGGCTTTACTGGTGATGGTATTCAGTAGTGAACTGTCCACGGAGTCTGTACCGGTGCCGGGTTGCTCCCACCCTTTCCGGTCTTTGGCTTCCCTCTGCTGCGCTGTGTGTGTGGCCCTGCTGCGCTTTAGCTGGGCTGCTGGCCCTGATTCTCCTCACAGGTACCCCCTTTTCTAGGCAGCTTGAGTCTTTCTGTGTGCTTCTGACCCTGCGTGTTACTTTGCTGAGGTACAGTGTAGATCTACAACCTCCACTATCCTGGTGTTTTCTGTGCTGCGTGTTTCAGTCACAGATTCGGATCCGGTATCCGGTCTCCCTGCTCCTATGGGACGAGTTATGAGGTAACTCAGTCTCCCAGATATGTTCCTCTGTTTCTTGTACTCCTCTCCTCAGACCCTGGCATCAGGCCTGAAAGTAGTCAGTGGTCGCTGTCAGGAGCTCAGCACTGCTCCCATATACAGGTCCTCCTCTTAGTGCTCCCTGCACTAAACTGAACTGTCAACTGTCAACTATCAACTAAGAACTTCCTCCTCAGACCAGAATATATAAGGGAGCTGCTTTAGCTCCCCCTTCTGGCCCAGAGGTGCTAGTGCAGTGTCAGGTGTTGTGTGGGAGTTAACCATGGTGTTGTTTCTGTGGCACTTAACCCCTAGGGTGCCACAGTAACATCCCCATCAGTGGAAATATTCAAGCGAAAGCTGGATAAACAATAGCTGTGATAATTTAGGAAACTTGTACTTACAATGAGTTGGACTCGATGGACTTTAAAGTTTCTTCCGACTCTACCATTCTATGATTCTGTGATGTATGGACTGCCACCTGCACTGAATTCCACAGTCTCTTTTTAAATAATTGACAGAGTTATTTGGCTATATTTTGGTATGTTGTCTATTATAGGAATTTATCAATTGTGCATTATACTGTACTACAAGAAACTTCAAATGAGGTACGTCACACACCACCATATGGCTTCCATATGGCTGGCGATTTGACGTGAGCGCACACGTTTCGGGCACTTTTTTCAGACGCTGTGGAGCTGTCACACGTAGCGATCACGCATGCGATCTCCGGCGATCCTGCGTTCCAGAAATCGCCTGCAGAAGACCGGAAGCGATCTTCCCTTCACACATCGCCGCGTCACATACCACAATCGTAGCAGCGATGTGGGCATACTGTTTTGATAGGGGCGTGCTAGAGTGGGTTTCACCGCACCCCTATCATTGCGATTGGTGGATGGAACTGCATTCCCATTGCTCAGCCTTGCGTGAACGCATGGGTCATCAAATAAGGCGCCTCGGACACAGCCAGCCAATCAGAACACAGTATCCCCACCAATTGCCGCAGATGCGTCCCGAAAAAAATAACATCCAAGCACGCTTACGGGATTTATTTCAGGATCGCTGTGTACGTCGCTATCACCCTGTCACATGGCACGATCCGCTGAAATTGCCTGGTGGATATCGCCTGATTTCACTTCAGTGCAGGGCAATCAGGCGACGCTCCACCGGCGATTTCTCGCCGAAGAATCGCCCAGTCACACGCCACTATGCACATGCGATGTGTTTCCACATCGCCAAATTCGGGAATTGCCAGCGATCTCGCTGGCGATATAGTGGCGTGTGACGGTACCTTAAGGGGAATCTCATCAGGGATAATATGAGAGCAGCATGACGTAGGGACTTGAGACCCTGATTCCAGCGGTGTTACTTGCTGATCTTTAGTTTTCTCTGCTACAGATCTAGCAGTTCTCCACATGCTGATCCCCGTATAACCCTGCTCACATCACTGACTGGCAGCTGTCTGTGTACACTGTGCATTGAGAGAAAGATGCTGATCAGTGGTGGGGTGTGGTTGGACCAGAAGACACGAGACACCTAGTGATAATCTCCTGTCGATAAAACAGTGATTTTATTAAACTAACACACAGCTCAGTAAATGAAACATCACTGGAATCAGGTTCTCAGAGGCTACATCATGTGGCTATCAGATTACATACAGTATCAAAAACATAGTAACAAATTCCCTTTAAAGAGAACCATTCACTGTATTTTTTTAATTTATCCTAAGTACCTCCTCCAACTGCTGCTGTTCCACTGACTCTGGAATAGTTTTTCTTTTTCTTCTGTGCCTGTCATGATGTGACCATAGAAAACAGGGGACAAAGGGCTCCTTTAATGTCCCTCATTCTAGGGGTCCCTAGGATATCCCTGTCCCCAGGAATATCCCTGATGGTGGGGAGACCTGGGTCTCTTACCTTTCTATACTCCTAAATATACAGGTACTCTCCCCCCCTTGAGGGAAGAAGCAGAAGTGCAAATAAATACACATTCTTCCCCAGGGAGAGATTCTACTGCATATGCTGGAAACATCGCCACTGCTTTCTCCAAAACAAACTCCGCAGGTCAGCTAAATTTACCGTCACACAGCACGACATCGTTTGACATCGTTGGTGAGATGTCACATGTCTAGATATCACGGACAACTCACCAACGATGTAGTGATCAGGTATCGTTCGCACAACCCAGCGAACAATACCTGCTCATTGCTGTGGATGGGCGAAGTCGTCAACGACATCGTTATCCGGTGTCACACACAACAATATACCAGGTTGGCTGATCATTGATCGTGTGATTTGAGAACATGTTCTCAAACCTGCAATCAGCGATCCAACAACTTACCGTAGTTGAATCTCGGTGTTACATGCAATGATGTCCTAATGATGTCGCTTGAATGACTCCAAACCTGTGACGTTTGAGCAATATTGTTAACAATGTTGTGCCGTGTAACGGGGCCTTAAGCGTGACTTATAGCCGGCTATATAGCGAAAGGGCGAGGCAGCAGCTGAGATTACAACTACATGTTACTCACAGCAGACTAGAAAGGAACCTTAACCCCTTCAGCATTAAATGGAATTATATAAGCTCTAAGGATAATTGACTACTGAGGACAGAGGATCTGCAATCAGCTAAATGTTGTGACCTTTTGATCTCAGCTCTTCCCAAGGTCACATCAGGCAGTGACACACTAATGACAGTGCCCTTCCATTCCTAAGACTGGTTTCACATTTGCGCATGATGTGCACTGTGAACGCATCGTCCCTGAGCGCAGCAAAACGCAGACACTATGCGCTCCTATGTTAAACATGGAAACGCACAGTGCCTGTGTGTGGCCACGTTCGGTTGTGTTTGCATTCAGCTACGCATAATGTATGCGCATGCCGAACGCAAAATGTTTTTTTTTTGTGTGCGTAGCTGTGTGCTTGCTTTATATGCAAGCAGACAGCTGCGCACAAAAAATGAATGAAATTCTATCTGTGCGCATTGCCATCTGCCGGCAAGCGCACAGACATTGCGGAAGATGACCTCCTCTGAGGTCATCTGCAGGTGAATCCTGTCCTGCCATTCTCTTCTTTCTTCCTCTTCTTCTTTCTTCTACTTCTTTCTTCTTTCTCCCTGCCGCCGCCACTGGTTCATTTAAAATAGCCAGCGGGAAAGTCGGTGGTGAATCGGCTTTCTCACCCCACTATTTCAAATGAAAAGCTGATGCATCAGCTGTTCATTTGAAATAGCGGGGTGGGAAAGCCGATTCACTGCCGGCTATTTTAAACAAATCAGCGGCGGAGAAGGAGATCAGCGTCGGCGGCCGGGAGGAAGAGATCAGCGGCTGGGATCTTCGCCACTGATCTCAGCCTCCTGGCCGCCACCGCCGATTGGGTGGCCGGGCAGCCTCACTGACATTTTCATGTGAACGAATGCAAACAATCTCCACTGCGTTCACATGAAAATGTTTGCGTTCGGCACTGCATATGCGTATGTGCTCCATACGATGCAGTGCTGAACGTAAATCTGAACCTACCCTAAGTTATGCCTCCAGGATAAAAAGGTTTAACATTTTCCCTTTAGCCTACTGGGTTTATGCCACTGAACTTCTCTATGGGTATGACCTTCTTTTATTGGCAAACATCAGAAGAAAAAACAAAAGCCCATATAAAAATTTACATCGTAACTACCATATTGAATGGAGGGGCAAAGGAAAAAAATGAAAGACTGTCCCAAAATTAGTGGAGCAGCACCAATTGGAGGGAGGTTCTCAGTTTATTAATAAAAAAAGCAATGCAAAGATCCTCTTTAAGGTGACAAAACATCAAAACAGCTTGGGCAATAGCTTTCTCCCTGAATTTCCATACTTATCAATGCTTGGGTCTGCTGAGAGTGTCTGTGTTCTGTTTTGCAAGAGTAGAGTTAAAGCCCTAACCATTCTACTAGGGATTAGGTGAGGTGACATTCGTATGGGACAGTTGGAATTGAATTGCCCAATCCTTTTGTTTGGAACAGAGATAAACCACTGCCAGAAGAGCCTTCTAGCATTATAACCAAGAGTTCTTGTGTATGGGGAAGTCAGCAGAGATAACAGTTGTTTGCCAACACCTATCTAATGTGTATGGTCAACTTTAGTTCTGCCAATTCAATCTGAAAAAGGGGCTCTTCTGAGAATAATTTTATAATAATAAATGACTTGGAAGTGTGCAACATTGCATATTACTACAGGAGAAAAGGAGCTATCAAAAGCATAGAAGGAATGACATATAGACAGTAAAAGTTCCATTACCCTTTTTTCAATGTGAGATGAGTTGGGCATCCCTCTTTTGAAAGCGTAGCATCAAAAGACTGAATGAGGGCCAGGAGCTTCAAGACACTGTAATCCAATGGGTAGGATCCTCCAATTCGATTGCTGGTGTGAATATCATTGTGAGATCTAGTGGTTCTGCACCAGCATGCTAAGGCCAGTGTTTTGGCTCCTTGTCGGGTTGTCCTGTCGTCCTTTGCTGGTAACGAGGGGAGGGGTTTCGCCTTCTGGGTTCTCAAACCAACCAAAAGGATAATTGTGTGGGTGATCCACACTGCCGTATGATGAAAACGACTACTGAGATGAATCATACAAAGGTGGCTTTATTCTTTTGACGTGTTTCGAAGCATTATTCTTGCTCCTTCATCAGGAAACCAGTCCAACGGGTATAGTTGGTTTCCTGATGAAAGAGAGAAGACAATGTCCTGAAACTCGTAGAAATAATAAAGTCATCATACGGTGGTGTGGATCATCCACACAATTATCCTTTTGGTTTGTTTGATCACCGTGGTGCACTTGGATTGTGGACCCTGCAGCAGCCATTACATGTGCTTTATATTGGTTGTGTGTGGCACAACCATTCCAGTGAACAGTGACATTATTCACATCACAACAGTGTACTAAAAAAGATAAAACCCTATATGCGCTTCTGTTTCCCTTAGCAGTCTTCTCGCCTTCTGGTTCGGAGCTTATGCGGGTGTGCACTCTGACTGGGTACATTGTGCTAGAGGTTGTATGCCACTGCTCCTGCTAACAGTGCCACGCAGGAGTTCTGGGATGCCGGGTCCCCTGGTGTTGGCTATTGCCAGCTGATATGGGATGTTGCATGTGGCTGCTGAGGCAGTCAATTGGGGGAGGTTTGCCTG
The DNA here is from genome assembly GCA_033576535.1 of Allobates femoralis. Lineage (NCBI taxonomy): Eukaryota > Metazoa > Chordata > Amphibia > Anura > Aromobatidae > Allobates > Allobates femoralis. The sequence goes on from JARQOC010000001.1 coordinate 579,294,517, forward strand.
CACTTCACTCTTCTCTCCTCCAGAGATTCTATGGGCAGAAGGTGGGGAGTTGGTGTTGTCTCAGCGAGCTACGTGAGTGCTGAGAGGCAGTTTTATACCTTCCATGTGCTGTGCTTAGCTGCTTATTTTAGTTGTGTTTAGTAGTTAGGTCAGTGCATGTGCTCTGAGGTTACTGCTGTTTGCAGCTCTTTCTTTTTTAATGCTGTGGTTCAGCTTCTGTTTCTTTGTGGTTACTTTGGCATGTTTGACCTCACCAGCCACCATGCTATTTGCTGCCTGGGAAGGGCTCTGCCGAAGCAGCTCTTGCTAGGATCAACAGGCGGGTGAAGAGTATCTCCGACTCTCAACTGGTGCGTGGCAGTGCAACGGCTTGTGCCAAGTGTGACCGACATGCTACACTTGATGAGGGGCTATTGGTCAAACCGCCATCACCCTGTGTTATATTAATGCTATGAAAAATGTGGGACTATTTTCTCTAAAAAGGAATGGTTGTAGGATTCGAATGGAGGTAAAAAGAGAACCATTTTATTGGAAGACACATATACAATGCGTTTTGGCTCTAACGATGACTCTTTATGAAGTACCTAAACAGGGAGCTCTTCCAAGAACAACCTTATGTTAATGCTTACAATAGAAAAATGAGAAGACGGCACTCACCCGAATATAAAAACGATCCTTTATTAAATCATCCAAGCGATAAAAACAGTACAGGAGGGGGATGTGGGAGACGTTCAGACAATGGTGGCCATTGTGCTTCTCCAGGTCTTGACCAAAATGTGCTCCCACATCCCTTTCCTGTACTGTTTTTTTTTGCTTGCAAGATTTAATAAAGGATTATTTTTATATTGTGCCACTTTTTCACTTTTCTATTTGAAAACAACACCCTCTGTGATCAACCCTGCTGCTGGTCTGTCAGTTCACAAGTGGAGCAAGGTATACTAAATTGTCAGTGGTGCCAGACTCCATCTTGATGCTGAACCTTAAGTTAATACATATGTATGTACTGCTGTAATAAAAATTTTGGGGGTATCTAGGGTTATTTTATTTTTTTCTCATGAGCTTAAGAACTGTCAAGCAAGTACTTTCTAACTGTTCTGCCCTCACTAAATGGGCTGGGGGCTCATGTAGCTATACAGGCAGGTAAACCGCTGCACCGAGGTCCAATAAGGAGATTGTGGTTGAATCTGTTTTTTCTTGAACGTAACAGTAGATTGGCGCGGTAAAACTGAAAGCAATCAAATACAGACAATTAATGAAGGGTACAGCAAACATGCATTTTCCACATAGTCACACAATATGCATTAACATTTTTAAACTAGTAACTAACCTAGAGTGCAACTGGCTAAGATAGGCTAATATTAGAGCTTAACACCGCTAAAGAAGGTATAGTTACGTACCGCCAATGCAATCTTGTGGGAACTGTAGTACTGAGTGTCTTCTTCCTTCCAGATATAAAGGTAAAATGGAGGCTGAGCTACCAGAATGCATTGCGAGGAGGAGGAGAATTCAGACATAGGAAATGGAATTACATAAATAACATTGACCGCTAGAGGGAGCCAGAACACTACATATGAGATAAAGCTCATTAAGAATCTACAGCTATACTAATTAATAACAACATTATGCAAAAACAAACATTTGGAGATGAACTGGATGTCGGAGACAGAACACTCCCCATCTGGCATCACCGGATGTCACTATCCCTGTCTTCTGAGGGTAACAGCAGGACCAGTTCAGATATCGGTCTGAGAATTGTCTTTGATTCATTTCCCTTAGTCATTCTTAGTCCAACCTTGCGGACATTACCGTCATTGCTCGGGAATGTCGCGGTAACTAGACCAAGTGGCCACTGGTTCCGGTGAACTTGAGAGTCTTTCACAAGGACAAGGTCACCTATGTTCAGATTGGGACAAGTAGATTGCCACTTTGTCCGTGGCTGCAAGGTAGACAGATATTGTTTGCGCCACCTGTCCCAGAAAGTATTCGCAAGACTTTGTACCTGTCTCCTTTGGCGCTTGTAGAGGTCCTTGGCATCGAATCCTCCTGGAGGAGCACTGGACAGTCCTGTTTTATGGGTAAGGAAGGTAGCTGGAGTGAATAACAAGGGCTCCTCAGGGTCGTTGGGAACTGGAACTAAGAGTCTTGCATTGATTATGGCTGTGGCTTTTGCCATGAAGGTGATTAGGCTTTCGTGGACAATCCTTGCTGCTCCTGCTTGGAGAGTAGAGTTGAGGATTCTTCAAACTAGACCAATCATCAGTTCCCAAGATCCTCCCATATGCGAAGAGTAAGATGGGTTGAATGACCATGTGCAACTTTTGTCACTGGGGAATCTCTCAATGGTCTTGTAGTCCAGATTTGAAGGTATTCCCAATTCCTTTACCGCACCGATGAAGTTGGTACCTCTGTCTGACCGTATATGCTTGATAGGACCACGGATAGCGATAAAACGTCTTAGAGTGTTGATGAAGCTTGACGTGTCGAGGGACTCGATGACCTCTATGTGGACGGCTCTGATTGTCATACAGGTGAACATGACAGCCCAATGCTTACTATTTGCTTGGCCACCTCTCGACTGTCATGTCACAACTGACCACAGGCCAAATACATCGAGACCAACACTGCTAAATTGGGGGTCTGGGCTGAGTCTGTCTATGGGTAGGTCGGCCATCTTTTGAGTTTGAGCAGAACCACGAAGCCTACGACAGGTAACACATTTAAAGAAGACACTACTGATGAGCTTCTTTGCACCGACAATCCCCAGACCGGGGGTTCTGATGGCTCCTTCTGTAAACAGTCTGCCTTGGTGCTTCACCAAATTGTGGCAGTGTTGTACGATTAAGTAGGCAACATGACATTTTCTGGGAAGTACAAGAGGGAATTTCTCCACAAACTCCATTTTAGCTTCTTTCAGTCGGCCTCCTACTCTTAGCAGGCCGCTGTTGTCAATGAATGGGTCGAGTTTTCTCAATACGCTGCTCGCTGGTATTGGAACTTTGTTACTAAGAAATTGGATTTCTGTAAAGTAGGTTTCTCTTTGAATAGTAAGGATGATGTGGTTTCTAGAGAAATCCAAGTCAGAGGTAATGTAGGTATTTTTACAAAGATGCCAGCCTTTACATTTGTCTGTATCACAAGTTCTGGGAGTTGTGAATGAGCAAGCTATGTGGGTTAAGCAGGTAATGGCTCGAATGAGTGACTTGCACCCTTCCCACTGGATTATTTTATTCGGTAGTAGAGGTGCATCCCAGTCACATGTTTCCCTAGTTAAGTCTCTTAATAGGGCCTTGCCTTGTATCGTGACAGGAGCTGCGAAACCCAAGGGATCGTACAGACTGTTGATAGTAGACAGAACACCTCTACGTGTGAAAGGCTTTTCTCCTTGGCTGACTTGAAAGGTGAAAGTGTCTGACCGTAGATTCCAGAGAAAGCCGAGGTTACGCTGCATTGGTGTCGGGTCTAGCCCTAAGTCCAGGTCTCTGAGGCTATTACATAAGTCTTCAGAAGGGAAGGAATCCATGAGTTCCTGGCTGTTTGAGGCTATTTTGTGAAGCCTGAGGTTTGAGCAAGCAAGCATTTCCTGGGCTCTCCTGAGAAGACTGATGGCGGTTTCATTTGAAGGCATGGCTTTCAGACAATCATCAACATAAAAGTCTCTTTGTATGAATTCAACCTGTAAACGTGAGATAAATGCGCATAGGGTCTTATCCTTTTTAGAAAGGGTTATAGCGGTGTATATCAAGAACTGATCACCTGGCTCGGTTGTGTCACCCACAACCGGTGTAATTGCCTGTAAGATAGCTTGTAGAATGACTGCTGCAGGGCCGCACCTTCATGATAACCGTGGAAACAGGAATGCTGTAATGGGACAAAATGCCGGAATACCCGCGCTGCCATATGTATGTTCCCTGAGGAAGGAGCTCGGATAGAGGCTCCGAAACGTGTAGGATAAAATAAAGAAAAATCTGCCCAGTTAACTCTTCGTTTCCTGGTGATTCCTGGTGGCAGCGCGGGCATTCCGGCATTTTGTCCCATTACAGCATTCTTTGTATGAATTGTCTGACATCTGTTCCGTATTCTGTTTCTCCTTCTTGGGCTGACCTTTTGAGTCCGTAAATGGCGACTGCAGGTGAAGGACTGTTTTCAAAGATGTGCACTCTCATGCGATACTCTGTGACTTCCTTAGTAGGATCATTGTCTCTGTACCAGAAGAATCTCTGGAAGTTCCTGTCTCTCTCTCTCACAAGGAAACAATGGATCATTTGCTGGATGTCAGCGATAAAGGCAATGGAATCCTTACGGAAGCGCATCAGTACTCCCAGTAGTTTGTTATTGAGGTCTGGACCTGAAAGTAGAACGTCATTCAGAGAGACATTATCAAACTTAGCACTGGAATCGAACACCACTCTAATCTGGCCCGGTTTCTTAGGGTGGTACACGCCAAACATGGGTAGGAACCAGCATTCTTCAGAGTCTTTGAGAGTGGGAGCTAACTCTGCAAGACAGTATAGGAAAATCTTTGACAGGAAGGAGAAAAAGTGATCTCTCATCTCTGGTTTCTTTTGCAGATGGTGCTTGAGAGAGAAGAAACGCTTCAATGCTTGATTCCTGTTATTTGGTAGACGTGGTCTGTTGGTTCTGAAGGGAAGGGGTGCGACTCAGCTGTTGGTCTCATCCTTAACAAGTCCCTTATCCATCATCTCTAGGAAAAACATATCCTCTACCGACATTACTACTTGGTTGTCCTGTTCAGTTTTCTGGAAGACTTTGCACCCTAACTCCTCCTCACAGCTTCCCGACACTATACTGTTGTTGTGTGTAAAGTCTATTAGATGCTTGGTCAGTTGGATGCTGTGTGGCAATTCTCTGACGTGAAACTCATTATTACAAGGGTGGAACAGAGATGGTCGTCCTTTCTCCAGAGTATTTGTTAGCATGCTTGTCACAGAAGAGGGGGCGTGCATGCATCCCAGGCATACATTTCCTATTATGACCCATCCTAGATCTAGCCTTTGGGCATAGGTAGCATTGTGGGGTCCGTTGATATGACGTCTCACTTTATGAACCTGCAAGATATCTTTCCCAACAGCAGGGTTATCCGGGCCTGATGGTCAAGTTCAGGTACAAGGTGTGCTATGCGTCTTAAGTGAACGTGGTGGACTGCTACATCTGGCGTTGGAATTTCAGATCTGTTGTCTGGGATCTGGTTACATTCGATGATCGTAGGTAGCGGTAGGCAGATTGTCCATCTAAGGACTCGATTTTATAGTAGCTTTCCTGCTTGCTGTTGTCACAGTACCTGCACACGTTTTTAATGAGTAGGGAGTGCCTGGCCCTTTGATGTTGAATAGGTAAAAGAATGTTGATATAGCCAGGGATTGATTACTTTGATCGTCCAAGATAGCATACAGTTTTATAGCTTTGTCTCTGTGGCCCTTTGGGTACACTCTGACGAGGCATATCTTAGAGCAGGACCTACTGTCTATTGTCCCTTTGCAGACTTCTGTACATTGTGAAGTGATCTCTGGCATAGGTGTAGCAGTGTTCCTTTCCTCCCCGCCATGCTCACTGTCAGCTGTGTTTTGTGTATTCCATGGAGCTGGGCCAGGGTGTAGAGCTGTGCTATGGTCTGTGGTGCCACACTCTGTGCATTTTACACTGACCTTGCAATCCTTAGCGAGATGACGTGTGGACTAGCAGCACTTATAGCAGATACCGTGTTCTTTCAGGAAGCTTCTGCGATCTAGCATAGATTTTCCTCTGAAGGTTCTGCATTCAAGAAGAGGATGAGGCTTCTGATGGAGTGGGCACTGCTTGTCAGGGTATAGCATCTTTGTCTCTGATTGGGAGTAGTCAGCAGACCTGTGATTGGAATCTGGAGAAGAAACATTAGTCTTATGTGGATTTGTTGCTGGTGACGGTGCGGTATATAATATTGTAAAGTCGAAGCTGGGATCATTTCTAATTCTTGCTTGTTGGTGTATAAAGTCTACAAAAACAGAGAAGGGAGGGAATGGAACACTGTGCTTGTATTTGTATGTGGAACCATGTGTGAGCCACGTCTCCTGCAAATTGTAGGGTAACTTTTGGAGTATAGGGTTCACACCTCTGGCTGTGTCGAGGAATGCAAGTCCCTGTAGATCATCTTCATATTTGGCAACTTGGACTTCCATTAGCAGGTCGCTAAGTTCTGTAAGTTTCAGTAGCTCTTTGTTAGATATTTTAGGGAAGCCATCGATTCTTTTGAAAAAAGTGCTTTCTATTACCTCTACTGAGCCGTAACGCTCATCCAGCCTCATCCAGATCTCTCTGAGGCCAATTTCAGAGTGGCTTATATTAGCATCTCTGATCCTTATTGCATGTTTGACTGACTCTTCTCCCAGGTACTTAACTAAGAGGTCTATCTCTTCCCTGTGTATCAACCCCAAGTCTCTAGTGACGTTTTGTAAAGATGCTTTCTAAGCTCTGTAGCTTTCAGCTTGGTCGGTGAATTTCATGAGTCCTTTGGCAACCAGCTCATGTCGCGTCAAGAATTTAGCAAATTTTGTTGTGAAAAGGTTGTTGGCAGAGTATACTAGTGATGGGTGCACCGGTAAGGGTAAGTGGTTTGAGGTGTGTTCATACCTGTTAGTACCCTCAGGGTGGCGCCAGCCGGTGTCATGTTGCTTCGGTCTCATGTACGATGTGACAGCAAGGTGGTTTACGTTGGTTACCTGTTGAGGGGCATGGTAGTCATTAGCAGAGTTGTTTTGTGCGATATTTTCGTGTTTACGTCTGTCCTTGAGCTGAGGCTCATGATGGCTCCTGCTTTCTTCACTGGAGGTGTCGTGTTCGCCTTTTGGGTCCAGATCAGGGTTGTAGTTTGGATCAGGGAGTTCAGTAACATACTGAGATGTGCGTTGTGGAGGATCTTGCAGTGGAAACTCCAGACTCAACACACTGTTTCGCCTATGCAGCTCTGGGTTTTGAGCAGCTTCTAGTGACTCTGCTTCTGCGATGGCGGCTGCAGCCTCCCTTTTTGCTGCTAGATTTTCTAAGGCGGCATCCAGGCGTACCTTCTCTAACTGTGACCTTCTCTCTTGGTGAGCTCTTTCTTTCTGTAGTGATGCCTCTAAGTGTGCCTTCTCTAACTTAAGTTGCATCTCTTGTTCAGCAAAGCTTGCTCGCATTTTGGCGGCTTCAGCATTTGCAATGGCAACCGCACTGCTGATGGATGTTGTCTTTGAGGAGGCAGAAGTAATGGATCTTGTCCTGTGTGATCTGTGGGACATGGTGTTCTGGGGAAATGCTTGGCTGTGCAGAGATTGCCGTAGCTGTACAAAGTCTCTGTGTAGCCGGTGACTTGTATCCTACTATCTGGATGGCTGCTGCTTCACTGTTTCCCAGTAGGATGGCTGCCGTTTTACTGCTCTGTCCTCACTAAATGGGCCGGGGGCTCATGTAGCTATACAGGCAGGCTGTGATTGCAACCCCTACACCTATTGCAGTTATACCTTGCTCATAGGGCACATTCTTTGAAAAGTGGGTTAGAGTGCAAAAGAGGATCTTCTAAAATCTAGATCAATTAGATCAATAAGCATAGGGTCTAAAATAACAAATTATTCAGACTTCAAAATATTTACATTGCAAGATAGTAATTTTAGGTGAATTTATATTGCCTTTGCACTGAACATATAACACATATGCCATTAGAGCTCCTGGTGTACATATTCCTGGAGTACAAATGACCCAACAATTGTCTCACTCACGATATTCACCTCCATAGATTTAAGGGGGGTGGTATGCGTGGGAACTTTTTTAGGTTTATATAATTGTCCATTTGGTATACATTGGAGTCCGTATGTGCTGCCATGTCTATATTTTATTTTTCAATTAGTTTCACTTTAGTCAACTATAATATTTTAGACTGAATCATCTTGCAAAGAAATAAGGCAATATATTTCTTTTTGAAACGAAATGCTTTTGCTATTGTTATTATTACCATAACAATGGTAGAAGATATTATTTGTAAGAAATCATATCTAAATGTCTAAACCAATCATCGAAACGTAGGAAAAAAAACCATTGGATTATTACTTCTGTTCAGAGAACATTAGTCTTCGACCAGCTAAATGTCTCATAGAAGACCCAACACATCTATAGGTTCTAATCAGAGAAGATTGCAGAAGGTTCTGAATTTATATCAAAAGTGGCATTCGTATGGCAAGAAATATGGACTAAGGGGAAGGACCTCTATTATATTATTATGGCAGACAGGGAAGCCTTTTTTAGAAAGCAATCACCCTAAAACCTCGTGAATGGCCACCAAATTTTGATAGATTCAGCTAAAGTCAAGTAATCACACAAAGCCTCTCCGCTTTGAGTCTCCCAGTCAGCTCCTTTGCCCTACAAGTGACAGTCAATTCCATAAATTAACTGAAAATCCCTCTTCTCAAGAGCTGGGTTATCTCTTCGTTGCCTGCAGCTCTGCTAAGAATGGGAACTTGCTTGTTTACTATCTTAATTAATACCCCTTTTCAAAAAGAGACAGGAGAAGGGAAATGAAGTGACTCGATAAACAGGTGTAGCTGTTATTTGTTATATTTGGGATCATTCGGGGCTTTGAACAGATTAATCGGGCTTGACTGGACATGAACCTCCTCACTGATAAAAAAAGCATTTGCTCAGCACTGCTGGATACCAGGTAAGTGATTATTATATGAACTACCACTCTGTGATTGAGAAGGCTTAGAAGGACAATTGTCATTAAGTTATAGAAGAAATCTTATTCATTTTCATCTCCTTTACCAACACACAAGACAAATATTCAGTGAAAACCATGAAAAGTTAACTTGTGTTAAGTGTGTAAAGGTGTCCATACAACTCTTATGGCCGCTTTACAAGTCCCGATATCGTCCCGATATTGGATACAATGGCACGGAAGCGCGCACATTTTTGGCAGGAATCCAAGATTGCATAGGAGCTGTCACACAGGGAGATATCGGCAGGCAACACAACTGCGATGTCTACGCCCCTTGTACGAGCAACCCAGGGAACGACCATTTAACATGGGAGTGAATAGGGGAAGTTGTGCTCCAAATCGTTGTTGGGCCGTCACACAGCACGATCCTGCAAGATCGTCCATCCAATATCGGGCAGTTGGAGAGCCTGCACAATTCTTTCCCGATATCGTTTTGGCATCGTTCTTGCATCGAATTGGTCATTTACACCACACAACGCACGAACAATATCGGCGCCAACGCACAAACCACGTGACTTTTTATCGTTGTTGGACAACGATATCGGGACGTGTAAAGCGGCCATTACAGCTGTCAGCTGAATACGCATTTGGCCAACAGTTATCCTTTTACTAGAGATGAACGGTGGATCTTTTGAAATTGGAATTTGACAACTTTAACAAATTTTCTCAAAAAAATAGTTTGACAATCAATAAGTTTGTGCAAATCTCAATACTGAAACCTTGTGGGGAAAAGACAGAGAGAACCCCATGACCATATAATAGCTTACACTTACTAGGAGAGAGAGGACTCTGCTGACCATAAGAGCTTACACTCTACAGGAGAGCGAGAGGTCCCTGCTGACCATCAGAGTTTACACTCTACGGCACCATTCACACACTTCCTTTTTTTGCTGCAGAGTTTACGCACTACAGGAGGGAGAGAGGACCATACAGACCATACGAGCTTATATTCAACAGGAGATGACCCCGCAGACCATAAGAGCTTATACTCTATAGGAGAAAGAGATATACTCTGCTGACCATAATTTACACCTGTGAAGAGATACTCCCACCTGATCTGTGGATCTCTGCAGCTCCTACATTAACCACGGGCCTCTTGGCTGCTTCTCCAAGTAGTGCTTTCCTTGCTTGGTTTAGGTGGATGTTCATGTTTTGGTAGGTTTGGTAGGTTTGCAGTTGTAGCATACACCTACTATATTTGGATGATGGATTGAACTATTCACTGAGAGATGTTCAAGGCTTGTGCTTTTTTTTAAACTTAACCCTGCTTTACACTTCTCCCCAACTTTATGCCTGACCTGTCTGGTGCGTTCTTTGGTTTTCATGTTGTTGTTTGATCCCTAATGTTCTCAAACAAACCATTGAGACCTTCATAGAACATCTGTACTTATACTGAGAGCACGTTACACACAGCCAGACAATTCTTACTAATTAGGTGACTTCTTGAGACAATTAATCATTCAGGGTTGCATTTAGGGTCATCAGACTAGACACGTCACTATTTTCAGATTTATATTTTTAAAATATTTAGAAACCCATGTATTGCTCCCAAATACTTCCTACTTTATTTTGATATAGGACATAAAATCTCAATTTAATACATTTAAGACTGAGGGTATAATGTGAAAAAATGTGGAAAATTTCACAGAATATAGATACTTTTTCAAGGCACTGTACATAAATAAAATTATTATTATTATGCACAATCCTCTAATACCATTAATTGAAGGAAACTCTGGAGGCCCCCATACACAAAGTCATTGGAAAGTCCTAGAAATATCGGTGGGTTGACCCATCTTAAATCTTCCTTCAGACAAACATATATTTGGGCAGCATTCTAGCCTTGTGCACAACAGATCACACACTGACCATTGGTACTTAATGCGTTACTGCAACAAATGGTCCATGTGGCAAATTTCAAGCATGCACTAGTCTGGTCCGTTATACGGAAAAGGGTTTCTGCAGTTGTTTATGATGTGGACATGCACACAGAGCAGCACATGGAGCTAGGCAATATTTTTACAATGGCCCTCTGAATGGAGCCATACTGGAGCCATGGGAGGAGTAGAAGTAACAGCTGAATCTGAATACTCACAACTGAAAAGGGTCAACGGTCGCTCCACATGAGAACATGCCTAGTATTATAAAAGGTAGGATCGGGAAAAGAAGCACGAAAAGTAGAAAACACTAAGTGACCAGTGTGAGGTGCAATTTATGGATCAAAATCACTTCTTTTTACATCTTATTGGAAAATCCAAACTGCTGATTATGAGAGGGTACAATGTGGGTTATTGAGGGTAAATTTTAACTTTGTGTGTAGACAGAACCCATCAAAATTGGGCATCACGTTGGCTCAGGTGGTTAGCACTGCCCCTTTGCAAGCCAAGGTTCAATCTCACCAAGGACAACATCTGCATGGAGTTTGTATGCTCTCGTCATAATTGCAATTGTTTCCTCTGTGTATTCTGGTTTCCTCCCATATTCATAGTTGATACTTACCTGCCTTTTGTGCCCAGAACATTCTTTATTGACACAGAGCGGTGCACCTGCCACTGATTCTACAGCCTCTGCTGATATCACGTCAACAGGGCGGCGGCTTCTCTGCTCTTTTGACTGGCGTCACAGCAGACGTCATGCTTATTGACAGCTGTCTCCCTTAGATAGCAGGGAGCCAGATGTCAATCAGCATATTGGCGGTCCAGGACCTTCTGTAGAGTAGAGTGGAAAGGCCACCACTCTTTTGATGAAGGCATTGTATCCTCGGAAGGAACGGTCTGTGACCACTCTGTGCCGGCAGTGAATGGCACGGAGCACAACATGAAAGTAGATAGCAACTACCTGCTTGGGATGACTGGCATTATCAATTCCTTGGATATCTTTTTGTATCCCTTTCCTGTTTTATACAGTTCAACTATCTTTTCCCACAGATCTGTTGACAATTTTTTTGTTTCCTAAATCCCAGGTATTTTTTTTTTTATTTTTTAAATCCCAGGTATACCCTTTAACGTGCTTTTACAGTGACAGATAAACTTGTATAAATGTTCTTAAAAATGTTAATTTCACAATTGTCTTTGAGTGTAAGCACACTGCCGATCACCTGAGGAACAGGCAAAATGCTCATTCAACAGGTGAAATTATCTTTTATGCAGCACAAACAATTATTGTTCTTGGCGGTGCATTGTCCTGTGTAAAGAGCACTCACACTGCCAAGAACCATGGCAGTCTATGTGCAGATCGCTCAGTGGCAATTGTTCATTGTGGTCTGTCTTTGTAAACAGGCAATTGAGCGATTGCGGATTGGTAAGGTTTATCTATTGGCGGGTCATTTAGTGCAATTGGTTGGTCCATGTAATAGACCCATACTGATAGGGAATTTAGATGGTGATCTCCAAATGAAATAGTAATGACAACGACTGTAAAACAACATGAAATATAATGGCGCTATGTAAGTGAGTATTAGGCAGGGAGCGCTAAATATTACATTGAAGCTCTCTTGGTGCCTCAATTCGTCAACCTGAACAAGAGAAGCTATCTGGTGCTGACAGGAAGCAGAGATATGAAAAAACAGCAAGTTTTATTGAAGTCCTGGGCCAAAGAGATCCAGAGGTGGGGCAGGAGTGGTCTCAGATCAAGGACCTATGCACCCTTCTGCACAGTTTTGAGATGGCGACGAAGATGTTTAGTGTTGACGATGCCATTATCAGCATGACTATTCCGGTCATCTACATGCTGGAGCACACTCTAAACAATATTCGGAGTCAGGTGGTGGGACAAGAGGAGGTGGAGGAAGTACAGGCGGCGTCCTATGTGGAAGGGATGACAACATCTCCAAGGTCCTCACGGTCGGCAGCAACAAGACGGCAGGCATGGGAGGGTGGTGGAGAGGGATTAATAAGGACGCATGGTAGCAGCCAGACTGCAGAGGAAGGTGCAGGAGCCCAGGAAGAAATGGAGGATGAACTGGCGATGGGTATGGAAGAGTCAGCAGATGAGGGAGACCTTGATGACAATTCTGTTGTGCGAGGATGGGGGGAGAGGGCAGAGGAGGGAAGCATGATTCTGACCTCCCCATCACCAACACAACAAGGACTTGGTCCGCCTGGATGCGCAAGACACATGAGCGCCTTCTTGCTGCACTACCTGCAACATGACCCTCGGATTATCCGAATTAGAAGCAATGCCAACTACTGGATTGCCACACTCCTCGATCCCGGTACAAGACCAAATTTGCTGAAATAATTCCAGCCATACAAAGGGACGCACGCATGCAGGAGTATCAGCAGAAGCTGATACATAATCTCAGATCGGCTTTCCCACAAACCACCGGTGGTAGACAGAGTGAATCTCACAGTTCTCACTTGTCAACCATGTAATATAAAAGACAAAAAAAAACAAGGTTGCGCCACACTGCTAAGAGTTAGGGCATGGGATCGGTGTATTGGACCCCGTGCTCACCTGATCTAGTTGTGCTGACTGCACAACTAGTTATTGGGCTAAATTTCAACTCGAAGGGTCTCCACACCGACCGGAGCCAGGGAGAGGCAGATTCGCGTGGTTTCCGAGGTGCACACGCTGCTAATCCACGTGGTGCTCTGGAGGAGTGGTGATTGACGTCCGATACATCCTGGAGGCCGAGCTGCTGAATACCACGCTTCCCAGCGGGAAGACAAGTGTCCGTTCAAAATAGAAGTGATATTGTATTAGCGCTAAGGACAAGTGATTCACTTGAGAAAGGCGCAATTAGCGCCGAAACGCGTTGTGGAGACTGGGAATTCTACACCGATTTAATAAAACCTAAAGGTAATTTATCATAGAGCGATGTCCTGGCGTTGTCCTTAGCGCTAATACAATATCACTTCTATTTTGAACGGACACTTGTCAACCATGGGACTGTCGAGTCATCATCACGCACACCATACCAGTAACACCGTAGCTGGTGGTGGTAATACCAATTTCATGGCCTCGTCTGAACATGGCCTTACAGATACTGAAGTAAAACTCACCAAATACTCATCGTCTGAACGTGGCCTTACAGATAGTGAACTATAACTCACCAAATACTCATCGTCTGCATGATGCCTCACAAATACTGGAGTAAAAACGGATTTTAGAGGGGCATGACATGCCTATATCCGTGTCTCCTCCTTTTACTCGTCCATCTCTTTTCTTTTCGAATTTGTATATGTACTTGTCACTTTTCCATGTGTTTGTTGTGTGTTTTGAGTAGTCACTTTTCCATGTGTTTGTTGTGTGTTTTGAGTAGTTTGTCACCTTTTGGACACCTTAGAAGGTGCTTTCTATGTGTTTGTATTTGCCTGCCATTGTTTTCAATGGTGTTCGACGGTGTTCAACGACATTCGACGAACATTTGACGAACACACATCAAATTCGACGAATCAAATTGAATTCGAAAACCGGAGTAGTGGCTCATCTCTAGTCTGCACGGGGCTCCCTATACTGCACTATGTTTTGAATCCATGAGTAAGGTGTGTAGCTGAAACACTAGGGTTGTACCCTAGCGGTCTGCACGGGGCCCCCTATGCTGCATTATGTTTTAAGTGGACTTCATAAAACTTGCTGCTTTATCATATCCCTGCTTCCTATCAGCGTCGGATTGATCCTCTTGTTCAAGTTCTATTGCCACCCGAGACCATGGGCGTACATCCAAGCACCAGGAATTAGAACCATGGAGACCGAAGGAAGACCACAGAGGGATGAGCTGAATAACTTTTGTATTTTCCAGTGAATCTATTCCTCAACAATCCCACCATTGACGGTAACAACCTAAGGATTGCTTCCGTGTAGTTGTGCTTTTTATATGCTATTTCTTCTGAAGTTTCAGAATGTAACCCCATGCTGTGTAAAAATGTAATGAAAACTGATATCAGAAATGTAATTACGGAAAGTCAAGTTATTCCTTAATATATTGTACATTATAAATTACGTCCCTCAAGAAGGTTAAAAAAAAAGGGAAGCAGAATAAAGGGAGCTTTCTGCGGGGATGTGCTAACAAGATGATTCTATTCTCACAGATCAATAGCCAGTCAATTTCTTTTTTCATCACAAAATCACAGCCGAGAAAAATAAGACGGAGAAAGAAAAAAAAAAGTGGTCGTTAATGACAGAGATCAGAATGTCTCAAATAACACCGCTGGCAAATATACTTATTTATTCATTTATTTATTTTATTCACTTATATAGCACCATTAACTCCACAGCGTTTTACAGGCATTATCACCATCACTGTCCCCCTTGGGGCTCACCATTCAAGTTCCCTACCGTCATATATATGTGTAAGTGTATATATATATATATATATATATATATATATATATATATATATATATATATATATATATATATATGTGTTGTGCTCAAAAGTTTACATACCCCGGCAAATTTTTTGCTTTCTTGGCCTTTTTTCAGAGAATATGAATGATAACACAAAACCTTTTTTTCCACTTATGGTTAGTGGTTGGGTGAAGCCATTTATTGTCAAACTACTGTGTTTTCTCTCTTTAAATCAAAATGCAAACAAAAACATCCAAATGACCCTGATCAAAAGTCCACAAACCCCAGTTTTTAATACCGTGTATTGCCCCCTCTATCATCAATGACAGCTTGAAGTCTTTAGTGGTAGTTGTGGATGAGGCTCTCTATTTCTCAGATGGTAAAACTGCCCTTTCTTCTTGGCAAAAAGCCTCCAGTTCCTGTAAATTCCTGGGCTTTCTTGCATGAACTGTGTGCTTGAGTTCTCCCCAAGTGACTCAATGATATTGAGGTCAGGAGACTGAGATGACCACTCCACAGCCTTCACTTGGTTTTGCTGTAGCCAATGACAGGTCGACTTGGCTTTGAGTTCTGGATTATTGTCATATTGGAACATCCAAGTATGTCCCATGTGCAGATTCCAGGCTGATGAATGCAAATTTGCCTCCATTATTTGCTAATAACGTGCTGCATTCTTCTTTCCTTCATCTTTGACCACGTTTCTTGTGCCTTTGTAGCTCACACATCCCCACATCATCAGCAATCCACCTCAATGCTTTATAGTAGGAATGGTGTTCCTTTCATCATAGGCCTTGTTGACACCTCTCAAAATGCAACATTTATGGTTGTTGCTAAAAAGTTTGATTTTGGTCTCATCACTCCAAATTGTCCCCTTTCCGGCAGGCCTTGTGCCATCTATGCCCCATTCTTGCTCAGTAAATTTGCATCTGGACACAGAATCTCAGCATCATTGTAATCAAAAAGGCAGGGGAGCACTGCTTTCCTGGGAGATACACCTGGAAACCTCCAAAATGGCCCCAAGAGTTTATGTACTTTCCATATTTTTTTTTTTACATATCCCTACTTTCTGGCAGGCTATGCTCCATCTAAGCCCTGACCTTACTCATGAATATGCCACTAGACACATGAGCTTAGCATCATGACAATGGAACAGGTAAGGAAATGGGGTTTTCCAGGATGTTCAAGGAGGTATGGGGGTTCTCGGGAGAGCTTTGAGGGTCCTGGAGAGTTGAAAAAAAATACTTCAAATGGGTAATTGGCCAAAGTCTATTTTTATGATGAAAATTAAAAAAAATTGAATAATACATTGGTTTGACAACTTCCATAATGCTTTAATACATTTTCTAATAATACATTTTTATTTACATTGCGCCGACATATTCTGCAGCACAGTAGGGCCTCGAGGCAATGTATAGACAAAGAAGACAACCTTTAGAAGGTGGTTTGCTTACTGAGTGGAGGTAATAGGCCTGTCTAAAAAGATGTGTTTTTAAAGCAGGTTTAAAAACATAAGGCCTGGATATTAGTCGCAATGTTTGAGATAGACAGAGATGAGGGATGAGATATAGGGTGCAGCAGAACTGTGGAGGGCTTTATAGGTGAGAGAGATAAGTTTCAATGTATTCTGAGGCAACCAGTGGAATGACTGGCACAGTATAGAGGCATCGGTGAAGCAGCTGGACAGTAAAACTACCCCGGCTGCTGAATTAAGGATGGACTGCAGAGGAGGAAGTTTGGTTAGAGGGAGACTGATCAGTAAAGAGTAGCAGTAGTCTAAGACAAGAATGAATAAGCGACAGTAAGTATTTTTGCAGTTTCAATGGTGAGAAACGGTCGGATTCTAGGGATGTTTTTAAGATGCAGGAGACATGAGCTGGTGATGTTTTTCTCCTACCCAACAACATAGTGCCAGCTTTACTATGAGCAGTCATCTTGGCAGAGTGGTTGCAATAGATATACTGCCTAACAACCACTGACTTCGTAATAGGAATGTAAGACCCCATATCCATATTTACAAGTCTGTCAGGGATTATTAAGGTGTTCAGCACTCAGCAACGGAAAAAAAGGGGTAAAGGAGGAAAAACATAGCTGTTGGGTCACACATGACAGACTTGCTATATACATATCAGAATTTACTTCACATATATTTAAATAGAGGTTGTAAAAACCTCATATGCAAACCCCATACAGTATGTATGATTTCATCCAACCTGACAATTTTGGTGAGACTGGTCAGTGGATGAATGTGATATTCTTACAATGGCTGAAGCTGAGGGGAAGAAGGGTCAATCATGATTTTGAATATGACGGATCCTATTGTTCTCACCTGGGATGAGCTGATGCCAGCAGTGTCTGACAGTGCTTATTGCCCTCTTCCCATTGAGAACACAAGCAGCTAAGCCTTGTTAGGAGAATTAGTGGATAGTCAAGCAATCATTCGGCTCACGGATTTCTGAAATACGCAGACAGCCTAAGCATTTTTCTTTATCTTGTTAGCAAAATAAACATAATAAAAATTTGGATATGTTTGAAGCTTAAATTTATGGTAAATCCAGAGGACTCCTGTGGTCCTCAATACACCTCTAATCCAGGGAAACATAAACCCATTGGTCCCAGAGGGAATATAAAATGAATACTTTCTTTTGCATAGGAACACCCCAGCGGTCATTGACCTTTGGTAAAGAGAGCTAGGCCTGTATGGTCAGCATAACCCTCACAGCTATGGGATCATGAAAGCTGATTTCTGGAGGACCAAGTCCTGCCATTCTTCAGCTAAATGCTGCTCCCCCTCAAAGGCTGGGCTGAGCAATTGGCATTTAACCTAGACTGATAGGGGAGGAGGTTCCTTTTTATCGGTGCTTTTTTTGTAAAAGAATATTTCCCAGTACTGAAGCGGTGCTGTCGGACGGCCAGGAGATCCTGTGGCGGCATGCAGTGGATGGCAGCCCCCATATAGCTCCGCATATTTTCCGGTATGCCATACCACCACGTACGCCCACAAAAAAAGCACTGCTTTTTATGATACTCGTGTCTGATGTGATGATTTAGCCAGCATTAGTAGAATTCAGGACATGTAAGCCCTGACCTGGGAATGCCATCAAAATTGCCCAAGGAACACATTCATTGGGGCACCCTTGGCTATGACTTTGAAAGGTTTATCCCTATGTTGTTTTATTTGACGTTACTCTCCGGGCAAAAATCAGAACTATTGGTAGATGTATAGAATGAAACTTCCAAAAATCTAAATCTAACTCTACATGTTGGGGGTTCACTACCCTTAAATCCACTGAGGAAGAACCATGAGGAACAAATCAATACTTTGGACCTTACAGCAACCAATTGAAGTCGGAATGATTGACTTCTCAGTTACTAAGGTTTACTGAATTCCCTTTAGATGGCATGGGATTATATATCCTAGTATTCAGTTGTAATAAATGCCCGCGGGTGCATGTTATGGCAGCACGTCCTAACAGTAGCTAAGGTACATAACAGCATTCCAAAACATTTCATTGAGTGCCAGATCTATTGTAAAACTCTATACCCTTATATCAACCTCTCAAGTTCTCTCTCAAATCCACTTAAAGTCTTGACTATTTTGTACAAACAGATAATATCAAGACTGTGTCAAAGGTTTTAAAGAACTGAATCAACTGATCCCTATAAAAGCAAACATGTTCCAGCAACTCAGAAGCAACCAAGAAAAATGCTTATTATTCTGCAAGTATCAGGTTTATAGTGGTATATGCAACGTACCAACACAAGACATGAGAAGTGTAGACATATGATACATATATACTCTTATACTGTATACCTATGTATACTCTTCTCAAAATCTTAAGGTCCTTTCATTGGACCAAACAGTCGTTCTTTAGAATGATTCTTACATATAATAGTCCAGTGTAAACGTGTGCAGCAATCAAACACAAAACATCAAGGGTTGGCCGAATGATCAGTTAAAGCATTGTTCGCCCAACAGTCAATTGTGTCTGACCCGTCTAAAGACTATCAGAAAAATATTTATTTATGGGGATATTGTAAAATACCAACATAAATATTTTGGATGATTTCTCAGCTGGTGCTAAAATCATCCCAAATTTAAAGGGAACCTGTCACCAGGCTTTTGTTATGTAAACTGGAGACAGCATGCTGCAGGGGTTGAAAAACAAAAAACAACTGTGTTATTGTTTACTTAAACCAATGGCTTTATTAGCCTGCAATTACCATTACAGGACTACAAGCTCATGTGCAAGGCAGTCCGACACCCCCCCCTGCTGTGATTGACACCTTTTAAGGGTATGTGACACACGTCGATATCGCTGTCAATGTCGCTCATGCGTCACAGATTTTCAGTCGCTCAAGCGACGTAAAAGTGACGCAGGAGCGACATTGAAGCGTGTGACCAAGCGATGCAACCAGCGATTTGTCGCTGATCGCCGATCGCAGGTTTCAATGCCAGATGTAAAACCTGTCGCTCATCGCTCAGTAGACCTTGTGCATCGCTGTGTGTGACACTAAACTCAGCGACGTATTTTCTATTTTGACACCGTACAAGCGACTAAATAGAATCGCTCGCAAGATAGGGACATCACCGCATCGCTGGGTCATATTGACGCGTGTGACATCTTACCTGCGATAATTCCACATCGCTCAGGCGATTAATAATTTGTGACGCATGAGCGATATCGCGGGCGACATTGACACGTGTGACAGGCCCTTAAGTCAATGTGCAATCACTATTGAGACTCTGGAGTGGATGGGGGCAGCTCTCCCAGCTCTTCTGTGTTACCAAAACTAAATGTTTTGATTGTGTCAGAACTACTTCAATTAGTAATCTATGTGATACATCATTGGATTCAGGGTTTCTTTACCTACATTATGTTGCTGGCAGATCAGGTAGCAAAAACCTGCTGACAGATTCCCTTTAATATCTGCATTTCCTGGAATGGAAAATTCCTGGTAGATGAACGCTAAATGCTAAAAAATAAAAAAAAAAATAAAAAACAAAGGAGGCATAATTTTGAAGGATGTCCTGTACATTTTATGATAAATTGAAAGGATTTATAGGAGAAAATATGCTTTTGGTTTAATAAGTACTTCTGGCAACTTCTTTAAAGTTTCTCATACTCGATTTACTAACCTTGTAGATTTACTTATAATAGAAGAAACTGTGTTATTCAAGCTTTGAGACCTCTTCCATCTTTACTTATATGCAATGTACCTTCAGTTTCCAAGTATACTCTGTACAGCAGCAATGCATATGAAAATCTCAAGAAAACTGACATAAGTAATTAAAAACAATAATCATTATTGAAATTCATGTCAAAAGCATCATGAACCTACAATTTGGGAGAAAAAGGGGTGGAGGGGCACAGAATACAATGCAAACTTGGAGTGGGAGGTGGGCTACCTTATCTAAAATAATGAAATTGGGTGTATATACAGGTATATGATTCAGAGATATATTTTAAAAAGGTGGTTAAACATACTACGCTAGTGTTAGCTAAAACAGCAGCCACATACAGGGTAAGTAACAACTGAAGACAATTATCCATAGACAAGGTATATGGTCCTCCTTCAAACACTCAATCATTACTCCATTATTAAAGAAAACGTCTCTTGACCCATCCTGTCCAAACAACTACAGACCTGTCTCCAATCTCCCCTTTATCTCTAAACTCTTGGGGCGCCTGGTCTACTCCCGCCGAACTCATTACCACTCCACTCAATCTCTTCTAGACCCATTACAGTCTGGTTTCTGTCCCCTACATTCTACAGAAACTTCTCTCACCAAAGTGACCAATGACCTTCTGACAGCAAAACGTAATGGTGACCACTCTCTGCTTATTCTCCATGACCTCTCTGCAGCCTTTGACACTGTTGACCACCATCTCCTGCTCTCCATGCTGCACTCCATCGTCATCAAGGACACAGCTCTGTCCTGGTTCTCTCCCTATCTTTCTGACCGTTCTTTCAGTGTATCATTCACTGGCTCCACCTCCTCCAATCTTCCTCTCACTATTGGGGTACCTCAGGGACCCCAATAGTGAGAGGTCCTTGGACCTCTTCTCTTCTCTCTACATGGCCCCGATTGGACAGACCATCAGCAGATTTGGCTTTCAGTACCATCTTTATGCTGATGACACACAACTATACACTTCAGCCCCTGACCTTACTCCTGCTCTAATAAAGAATACCAATGACTGTCTAGCTGCAGTTTCCAATATCATGTCCGCTCTCTATCTGAAACTCAACCTTTCCAAAACAGAACTTCTTCTGCTCCCGCCCTCCACTAACCTCCCTAAATATGACATCTCTCTCTCAGTGTGCAGCACCACGATAATACCTAGTCAGCAGGCTCGCTGTCTAGGTGTTATGTTTGACTCTGATCTTTCGTTCACTCCACATATACAATCTCTCACCCGATCTTGCCTCTTGCACCTGAAGAAAATCTCTAGAATTCGCCCCTTCTCACCTTGAAAAGTAACTACAAAACCCCTCACTGTGGCCCTGATTCACTCCCTCCATGACTATTTTAATTCTCTTTTAATTGGCTTCCCCCGCACTAGACTCTCCCATCTCCAGTCCATCCTTAATGCAGCAGCCAGTATCACCTATCTAGCTAACCGTTACTTGGACGCTTCTGCTCTATGCCAGTCATTGCACTGGCTGCCTATACACTATAGGATCCAGTTCAAACTGCTTGTTCTCACCCACAAAGCTCTTCACAGTGCATCACTTCCCTACATCTCCTCCCTCATCTCTGTCTATCACCTCACCCGTTCTCTTTGCTCTGGAAGTGACTTTAGACTAACTTCTGCATTAATTTGAACCTCCCACTCCGGGCTCTAAGACTTCTTCCGAGCTGCACCAATTCTCTGGAATGCTCTACCCAAAAAATCAGGTGTATCCACAACTTACATAGTTTCAGGCGATCCCTAAAAATTAGTGATGGGTGAGTCCTAAATTACTCGGAATCGCTTGACTCTAGCGAGTCCGAGCCCGGGACTCGCTACTCGTTGTGAGTCTAGCGAGTCCAATGTTAATGAATAGGGAAGCGAGTAATAGCGAGTAGTGTGCGATTTACAAATCACAGATGTGTCTCGGAAGCTTCAGCCTGAAGCAATCCTAGTTTTGTCAGAGACTCTGACAAAACTAGGATTGCCATTGACTTGCATTGGACTCGTTTACTGTGCAAGTAATCACTGGGAAACTCGCACAGTAAGGAGTCAGACTGTCTGCTCTGTGCTGGCTGCCGCAGCTCCAGGGTCCTAGAGCCCGCCTGCTGCCTGATGTAGCAGAGCTGAGATTGTTCTCAGTCTGCTCACTCCCTGTGCATAGACATCTATATCTATGCAAAGGGATGTAGCAGAGAGGACATCGCGTTTTGGACTACGTCGGACGGAAGAGGAATTTTTAATTAAAGATGGAGTCCCTAATGGCTTTTTTTTTTTATTTCTAATAAAAAATTTTCTCTGTGTTGTGTTTTTTTAAAACAATTTAATAGAAATTCATGGCGGTCATGTCTAATATTGGCGTGACCGCCATAAATTTCGGGCTTAGGGCCAGCTGATAATACAAAGCTGGCCCTAACCTCTTTATTACCCAGCGTGCCACCGCCACCAGGGCCGCTGGAAGAGCGGGGTTCAGCGCCAGAGGATGGCGCTTCAATGAACGTGCCATCTTCTGGGGCGGCTGATGGCTGCATTTTGCAGCGGGGGGTGCCCAGAAAACTTGGGCATCCCTGCGCTGCGGATTCCAGTCCCCAGCTGCTTAGCTGTACCTGGCTAGACATAGAAATTGCGCGGAGCCCCACGCATTTTTTTTTTATTATTTCATTAAATTCATGAAATAATAAAAAAAAAAAAGGCTCCCCTATATTCTTGTGTCTGGCCAGGTACAAATAGGCACCTGGGGGTTGGGGGCAGCCCGTCGCTGCTTGCTGGATCCGGCTGGTTCCAGAAATACGGCGAAGCCCATGTAATTTTTTTTCTGAAAAATCAATAAAACAATCCAATCGCCCATGGTCCAGGGGTTAATAAAGATGCAGTTCATTTTATTTACATTGTTTTATGGATTTGTCAGAAAAAAATTTCACGTGGGCTTCGCCGTATTTCTGGAACCAGCCGGATCCAACAGGCAGCGACGGGCTGCCCCCAACCCCCTGGTGCCTATTTGTACCTGACACAAGAATATAGGAGAGCCCTTTTTTTTAATTATTTCATGAATTTCATGAAATAATTAAAAAAAAATGCGTGGGGCTCCGCGCAATTTCTATGTCTAGCCAGGTACAGCTAAGCAGCTGGGGGCTGGAATCCACAGCGCAGGGATGCCCAAGCTTTCTGGGCACCCCACGCTGCAAATTGCAGCCCGCAGCCGCCCCAGAAGATGGCGCGTTCATTGAAGCGCCATCCTCTGGCGCTGAACCCCGCTCTTCCAGCGGCCCTGGTGGCGGTGGCACGCTGGGTAATAAAGGGGTTAATACCACCTTTGTTATACAAGCTGGTATTAAGCCCGAGATTCTTAATGTCAGGCCACGTTTGACCCGACCACTAAGAATCTCCAATAAAGGGTTAAAAAAACACAACACAGAGAAATTTTTTTATTAGAAATAAAAAAAAAAAAGCCATTAGGGACTCCATCTTTAATTAAAAAAATCCACTTCCGTCTGACGTAGTACAAAACGAGATGTCCTCTCTGCTACATCCCCTGTGCATAGATATAGATGTCTATGCACAGGGAATGAGCAGACTGAGAACAATCGCAGCTCTGCTACATCATCTCTGTGAGCAGGCGGGCTCTAGGACCCTGGAGCTGCGGCAGCCTGCACAGAGCAGACAGCCGACTCAGCTCGCAAAGTAACAGCAGTTACTTTGCGAGTTTCCCTGCGATTACTTGCACAGTAATGAGACCAATGCAAGTCAATGGCAATCCTAGTTTTGTCAGAGTCTCTGACAAAACTAGGATTGCCATTGATTTGCATTGGACTCGTTGCTGTGCGAGTAATCGCTGGGAAACTCGCTGAGTACCAAGTCCTGCGAGTCCCTTACTACTCGCCGAGTAACGAGTCCTAGCGAGTAGATTCGCCCATCCCTACTAAAAATACATCTTTTTAGGGTGGCCTATCATGATCCCTAGTCAGTCATCTAGACATAGTCTATCTTCTCCACCAGTTTCACATGCATCATAAATAATGGTTGATGGCCACTTATACTGCTCCTAACTGTTCCCTATCTCCTCAAGTTGACTATACCATCATTGTAAATAAGCACCTGTACTCTGTCACCCCCACCTCATTGTCTTATTGTTAGATTGTAAGCTCTTATGTATTGTATTTTTTTTTTGCATTTTATTGTATTCTCTAATAACTGTCTCTTATGATTGTTTAAACATGAACATTGAATTGTGAAGTGCTGCAGAATATGTTGGTGCTATATAAATATATATTATTATTATTATTATGTATCAGATCAAATAAATAGCTAAAATTAAAAGTACAGACAAAAAGTGCAATAGGGCTAAATCTGTGAGCTCAGGTGACCCTCAATTTGATCAAGATATTGCTTACCTGATGTGGTTGTGCAAGAGACATCCACTATTGATCACTTGTACCAGACAGCTGCAGCGGTCCCAATATCATAAAATATCAGAGTAGGAGGGGGTTAACACTGCCCTGCTATTATGGTAAACAGAGGCTCTTCCGGTTGCAAGTTATTCAACACATTTCAGAGTTATAATCCTTCATCAGGAAATATCACATTAAATTTGTAATATTTATTTAGAAAAATAGTCTTCTATTAACAAACTAATATAATGGATCCTGCTATGGTGGTTGTTGATTGCACCTAAACGTATAGTTGTAAGACTGAGTATCAAAACCACAATAGTTCACAGTATCAGGCAATGAAGGAAGTTATTGATATATGAAATCTTCCAATGTATGTGACACTGTAAGGAATGGACAAACTTTACCTGGGTGAAGCCAAACTCATGTGTGTGCACTATGCACCCCGACGCACGTTTCCACGTGCCTTAATCAGTGGGTGGCTGACAGTAAGATGAGCAGATCAGGCAAAATTCAAATTCACCTGTTTGCACTTATTTATCCAGGAAATTTGATTTGCGGATATGATAGTCTTCGTGAATTTAATGTCACTTATTATGCTCTGGGGTCGAGAAGAGATAATAAATGTAATATTTAAAAAATAAAAATCCTCAACTCATGTGACTGCTCACCTCTACGGGCTTTCCGCTCCTGACTGCTAGTTGTCCAGAACTTGTTGACCCTACGGATCGGCGTTGGCCCTGAAATCCCAGGAACCTCGGTAAAGGAAAATCTTAATGATTCCGTATACAAGGCATTATGTATAATTGTAACTTCCAATTTTGAGATGTAGTTTGAAGAAGCTGCATTTCTGTTCCAGCATGACTGTGCCCCAAGCCACAAAGCAAAGCCCATAAAATCGAGTTGGGCGAGCATCAATCCCATAGAAAAGCTTTGGGATGAACTAGAATAAAGACTGTGAGTCCGGACTTCTCTTCCAGCACCACAAGTTCTCTTCAAGATGAATGGGCAAAAATTCCCACTGAACCCTACAAATCTTGTAGAAAATATTTTCAGAAGAGTGGAAACTGTTTCAGCTGTAGGGAAGAAGAAGGACATCTACATATTAAAAAGGTTGTCCACTACTAGGACAACCTCTTCTGACTCGACTTGTTTCCCCCAGTTAAAACAATAAACCCTGTACTCACCCTCTGTACTACCGATATTCCAGCACTGTTGGTAACTGCTGCTCAGAGATCATGTGATATTCTGATGTCACATGAGCCCCCATCTAATCACATGCCAAATGAGCTATCAATAGGAAGTGAACCTGTGGCTGCTGCTCACTTCCTGTTGATAGCTTCTATGTCCAAAGTTGGGAAGAAGGAAACCAGCGATGATTGGACATGGGGCTCGCGTGATGTCACCATGACACGTGAGCCTTGGTCTGCGGTTGCCAACAGCACTGGAACAGTGGAAGTACAGAAACTGAGTACAGGGTTTATTATTTTAGCCGGGGGTAGGGGTATCAAATCAAGTCAGAAAGGGTAGTCCTAGTTGTGAACAACCCCTTTAATGTCTATGGATCCAGAATGGGATGTTGGAAAAGTTCCTGTAGGTGGAATGTGTAGGTGTCCCAATAACCTAATCATCTATTTATTTATATACTATATATCTTCTCTTTATCTATCTCATTCTATCTCATATTTATAATTTTTTAATATATTTACTCCGACTTTGTCCTTATGGATTTTATTAGACCATGCATTATGAAGATTTCTCAGACTTACACGGAATCAAATGTCAATTTTGCTTTCCTTAATCCGGCCATTCATTGCTGATAATGCAAGGATTAATGTGGCTGTACACTGTAGAAGAGGCACAGGGAAGGAAAAAAAAAAGTCATTGGGGCTGATTGTTTTACAGTTGGAAGTGGACTTATCAGTGTTTGAATTGCCATGTGTTAAGGGCAGCTTGATTCTGTTTGTTCTGCCACATAACTTGCTTTTCTTACCACTTAGTTATAGCAGCAGTTAATCTATTGACCAATGGCTTAACCAGCAGGTGGTCCTAAAACCTATAGGCCAGTTCTAACAAGGTCGGCAGAAATTCCTCAAGCTTTTTTGTTACCTGGATTGAAACAGAGAAACTTCTTGTTTAGAAAATGTTTCCCCTCCCACAAAACATCTTCTGTATTAAGAGTCTTTTGTTCGAATAAGTCTGGAGAGAGGGATTATGAGGGATAGTCTGTCACACAAATTGTTTTCTCGTAGACGTATAATTCATCTGACATTAAAAGTTTACAAGTTCACCGAATGGTTCGATCACTCACGGAACAATACCGAGCATAAAGCATTACGGTGAGCTCCGAACACATAGAAAACTAAGAAAACTATCCAAGAACTCTGCAAAATTTCTTTAAATGAATTTTAATAAACATTAATAAGTTAAGAAATTGTTTTGTATATTAACAAAAAAGTAATACTTCACTATTTTTATTTTCTTTATTTTTTATTTATTATGTGTATGTATTGATATAGTGTACTTCTATGTTTACATTGGCGATTTTCCTTTTTTTACTTTACTGTCTCCATTACCTTAGGCCAAAGCAGACTGCCAGGTGGCGTTGAGGTTGAGGAAGTGGTCTTTTGTGCAAACAGAAGGTAAATCTTTAAAACTATTGCGACCCAGGCACCTGTCCCTAATGGGCATGTTGACCACCCAGAAGAAACCAACTGCTTGGAATAATCCACAGGGGACAAGCCATTCGAAGTTCCGGCAGCTCCTAGAAAGTGCAGCTTTTTAAAAGGATTCACAGGGTGAACGACAATTATGGTTTTGAAATGTGATCCGTGTTAAAACGTAATGGAAAAGGAGATGAAAACTGATTCATGTCAAAAAGGTCTGCTGATTGTATATCATTAGAAGCACATGGTGCATGCAGTATTTTATATCATGGCGCACAATGTGTACAATGTATATAAAATATCTTGTCGTTAA
The DNA here is from genome assembly GCA_033576535.1 of Allobates femoralis. Taxonomy (NCBI): domain Eukaryota; kingdom Metazoa; phylum Chordata; class Amphibia; order Anura; family Aromobatidae; genus Allobates; species Allobates femoralis. The sequence continues at coordinate 579,322,089 of JARQOC010000001.1, forward strand.
TTAAGGAAAATCAATACAGTTTTGTGATGTTCTTCTGTAGCGTTCATCATTTCCGTTCTGTCTATTAAGAAAAATTGTGATTTTTTTTTTTTATTGAAATTTTTACATGAACATAAATAATAATAAAATATTTATTTATTTTATAGTGCTATAAATTACATAGTGCTTTACATACATTTGTGATGGCCGAGCATGCATGGCTTCCAATGGCCCTGAGCACTAGTATTATTGATGATGTGACTGAAGATAGCACCAGCCGGGTGAATAGTGAAGTGATACTTTCTGCTCAGATTCAACCAAATGTAGCAAGGTTCATTGGACAGATGGACAATGACCAAATCATACTCTGAAAGCAACCCAGGAGTTTTTTTTAAGGGATAGAAGTAGAATATTCTTCTTTAGCTGAGAATCACCAAATGTCAACCCCATTGAGTTGCATTCCACATGCTTATGACAAATACTTAGGGCAGAAACCCACAAGCAAGAAACAACTGAAGTCACTGCAGTAAAGTCCTGGTAAAGATTCACAAAGGAAGAAACCCAATGTTTGGTGATGTCCATGGCATCTAGACTTCAGGCCATCATTGCCTGCAAAGGATTCTCTACAAAATGTTAAAAAAGAATAATTTACGGTACTTATAATAAAATTACTGTGTACAATTATTTTCGATCACCTAAAATGAGAAGGCTTTGTATCTCAGTTGTTTCATTTCAAATAAAAAATATTGGCGTGCAGAGCCCATATAATGAAGATTTGACCACTGTCCAAATATTTCTGAACCTAACAGTATTAATACTACAATCTTTCTAAAAGGGACACAACGTTATAGCTGTAGCACTGAAATTTAGAAATGAAATCTAATTTAACCCTGTCTTCCAACTCATGCTGCTCTGTTCACCAGAGCTGATAAAACTCATAAGCCACAGCCGAGACAAAAAGAAGAATGGTGCCATTTTCAAAATATCATGTAGGTTCTAATTCACCTCTTAGGTGGAAGCCTTTCCTAATGTTTTAGATATTTAAAAACTCATCGTTAATTACACAGGTATGCAAAATATGGGTTTATAAAAATACTTACATATCCAATGATGGACTGTTATGTTTTCTTAAGCCCTTATTTAATCAAAATACTTCTATTTTTAACTATCACATACGGATTTTGCACAAAATGTGTGTGAAATTACGTACAAGCAAGATGAACGGGAACAATATTTACTGCAGCCTAATATGTACACAATAGAATATATAAAAAACTATTGAACATTCATTCTGCAATTTATGGGAAATTAATTCTTGCGTCTTTTCCTTTTTTTTCAAAGCTCCCTTTGATACCTTTTCTCTTTCAGAAGGCCTCCAGGTCTTCTTGGTGAAGCATCCAGCAGTCATCCCTAATCATGTTCAGGCAAAATAGAGAAGAATTGGAGCCGCACTCAGGACTTCTGGCATCGGTTGTTTATTGTATCTTCATTCATTCAACAGGTTGTGCACAGCGAGTGGGAGGACGGGGGGTACTTTGTCATTTTGCGCCCTGGCTTGGCGCTTCAGCGGGTACAATCCTCCGTATTGGACCCGCTGAAGCGCCAAGCCAGGGCGCGAAACGATGTAGTACCCCCTGTCCTCCCACCCGCTGTGCACAACCTGTTGAATGAATGAAGATACAATAAACAACCGATGCCAGAAATCCTGAGTGCGGCTCCAATTCTTCTCTATTTTGATTGAATACGATGTGACGCACCTGCCGGTAGCGAGCCCCGGAACAAGGCAAGTGAAACAAAAGGAAGTTCATCCTCCACCCCTCCAGGTCGTGAGTTCATGATCAGCTGAGCTGCAGTGAGATCCCCAAGGAGAAAGGGGAACGCTGGAAAGGTTGGTGCTGGCCCAGACCCCTCTTCAAAACGTAAGTCTAATCATGTTCAGGTTCCATCTATCTTGGTATCATAGTTCCATCTCCTTGATATCCTAATGACATCTTTCTCCTCGCTCTTTGCTAAAAGTACCAAGGTTTTCACAAGTAGTCCTAATGGGAGTGAAAAAAAATGTGACTCCAAATTCATCAGACAACCCAAGGCTTTCAAAAGTTTCAGTATGTTCTCCATGATGGACTTACATTTTGGATCTTTGGAGTTACCTAGAAAGTTCTTCGCAACTTCTTTAAAAGAATCATAAACCCTTTTCTCAACAGTTTTCATTTTTGTTTCATTTTGTTTGTTTCCTCCTTCATGGGATTCCGTATATCCGGACCCACAAAGATGTAGTCCTTCAGTCTTGCTTTGGACTGTACCTTGAAATTTGAAACATAGGTATTTAAAAGGCTATACTATCAGTGGAATCTTCACAAACTACGTCATCAGTCCAAGCTTAGTGTGGAGTGGTGGCAGGAGAACTTTAGTGGGAGCAAATAAACGTTCCGTCACTGTGTTCTTGAGTCCAGGTTGCAAAGATATTCTCGTTGTCCAACTTTTTTGGCTCCGGTGATAATTTCTATTCCACCTGTTCCATTCACGCAAAAAGTATGGTTATTTTGTGTATCCTCCCAAGGAGCAAAGCTAGAACTTTCAGATCTCAACATACTGACCACCCTTGATCCTCAAAGTTAAATTATTTAGTTGAAATGTAATAACTTTACTTCAAATACACAGAATGCCCTACAGGCATTAAATCATACTTGCTACCATTGTGAAGTAGCACAAGCCTATGGAGTCAGTTATTGTGGATAAACTGTACATGATGGAATTTCTTTGATACTTTTACTGAGTTCACTGATCGAAAGCAGATGAAAATCACTTCTTATTTTTCAAACAATTTACCCTTGCGGACCTGTGTTTTTTTTTACTGTTTGGTTTGACATCTTTATCTGTAAAGTCAAATTTCCCAACTAGTTCTAGTAAAGCTTGGTGAAAGTCGAATCCTTGCTCCTTTGAAAGCTATCTCTCCCGACTCCCCAATACACATGATCATCTGGCTCTACTGAGCGTTTATATGTGTTTAATGGGGAGAGCTAGGAAAGCCACTGCCAGACACTGTCAAATTATCTCCTTGAGAGCCATTATTATTATTATTATTTATTTATATAGCGCCATTATATTCCATGGCGCTTTACATGCTAAAAGGGGCAGACTAGGACATGTAACATAGTAACAATACAAGTAACAATAAATGTGGACAATTCGTTCGTACAGATACAAGAGGGGAGAAATCCTGTCCGCGAGGGCTCACAGTCTACGAGGGGCGGGTGGGGATACAGTGGGATTGGGAAGTTCCAGTCGTTAGGCGGTGTGGTGGACCGTGTCTTATTGCAGGTGGTTGGCTTGGCGGAAGAGGTGGGTCTTCATGCTTCTTTTGAAGGTTCTCAGGGTAGGAGAATGTCAGATTTGTTGGGGCAGTGAGTTCCAGAGTCTGGGTGAAGCACGGGAGAAATCCTGTATGCGGTTGTGCGAAGAGGAGTTGAGGGGGGAGTAGAGGCGGAGCTCTTGGGAGGTTCACAGGTTGCATGAGGGTAGGTATCAGGAGATTGTGTCAGAGATGTATGGAGGGGACAGGTTGTGAATGGCTTTGTATGTCATGGTTAATGTTTTAAACCAGGATCTCTGGGAAGTAGGGAGCCAGTGAAGGCCTTGACAGAGGGGGTTTCTCAAAATTCCATTCATACAATGCTCCTTTGCCCCAATATCATCTTTCAGGGAAAAGTCAAACAAATTAGATACACTAAAAAAACTATAAATGCATATCAAGATGCTGACTAGACAGCATGATTGTTGCACAGGTGCGCCTTAGGCTGTCCACAATAAAAGGTCGCTCTAAAATGTGTGGTTTTATCATACAGCGAAATGCCACATATGTTGCAAGTTTTGAGGGAGCGTGCAATTGTCATGCTGACTCCAGGAATGTCAACCAGAGTTGTTGCCCGTTAATTGTTTATTTCTCTACCATAAGCCGTCTCCAAAGGCGTTTCAGAGAATTTGGCAGAACATCCAACCAGGCTCACAACTACAGACCACACGTAACCACATCATCCCAGGACCTCCACATCCAACATCTTCACGCTTCTCAAGGTGGAGCCCTTTGGCGCTGGGGATCCACAACCAGCAGTGTGACAGTAGCATTACAGTGATATCTAATTAAATTGTTTTGATTCATAAACTTTATTTTTTTTTAATGGGGTCTTGTGGAGGAGCCCAAGTGGTAGAGGGTCCAATGGGTATTTACCCTTTTGCTTTTCCAGTAATCTGTCCCTGCTTTCAATCCTATCCAGGGTGATTTCTATTATGAGTGGGTATTTTTCATATAAATCAGATTATGTGTTTATCGAAGTATTATTTCCATTTATAATGGCACAATGAATAATCAGAGCTGCGTTAAGCCTTCTTGTATAACTTTTCTGCAGAGGTTACATTATAAAACAGGCTTCTAAGGTGCAAAAGCAGACAATACGCCAAGGTTAAGCAAGCACCCTGAACAATGTGAGAATAAATAGGACTATATTATGCATTAAATGCTAACATGATGTTTTAGAATGATTGATGAATAATATCAATAATTATTGTGGCTGATAACCTGATATTGTGATATGGTAAAATATTAGGTCTCGTACTAATAATGCAGTTTAATGTGTGAACCATTTTCCAACGTGAACATTACAAATATTTTAGCATTAACATAATGACTAGTGCGATCACTCGTACTGCAAAGGAACTGCATTCCCCTAATGTACAGGTTTCCAGAATGAGAGAAAATGTGAATTATTTCCTTTGTATGAAAAGAGTCATTTGAGTAAATGGATCTTTTTGGCTTTTTGAAAACTTGCATAGAGCTTCCCCTTAAAGATGTTTCATGTAGGATTATGGATTTAGGTTAACGTAAAAAAGAAGCAACATGTTTAATTTTAAAAATATCCAAATTAATACTTTTAAAGGATATCAAAGCTGAAGAAAAAAGTAGGTGGGGTCAAAATGAGTCATTGAGAAAGGTTGGGCAACTCATATTGGTTGGACAATATATAATAGAAAGAAAATCTTTGCCTTTAAAGGCTTTTTGGTGGGCTAAAATTACTGATCGCTGAGCACTGGTACTCCCATCAGTCATGAGGACAGGTTCCTGATCTTGCATTTCTCCTCAGTGATTGAGTGGCATGGCGGACTCATAGTAATTTCTTTGGAAATCTGGATATTCCACTCATTCCACTTAATGGCATTATACAAGTCCCTAGAAATTCTAAATAAATTATTTTTTATAACATTTTCAATTGCTTAATCATTTTTTAAAAGAGAAGATCATCAACATCTAAAATTATTTTCCTTCTCTAATAATCCCTTTAACTTCCCTATGCTATTAGGGAAGAAAGATTATTTCAGATGTTCCTCTAAAAATGAATTGCTTACCGTATTTTTCACTTTATAAGATGCACCAAATTTAGAGAAGGAAAAGAGAAAAAAAATCATTTTTAATGGTAATCTTACAGTGTTCATCTTACAATCAGCATATATGTACCTCATCCTGGTATATATGTTCCCCATCCTGGTATATATATCTTCCATCCTGGTATATGTGCCCCCAACCCGATATATATGTCTCCTATTCTTAATACATGGCCGCCCATTCTATTATATATGACCCCCCATCCTGGTATATACATCCCCCATCCTGGTGTATATATACCTCTATCCTGGTACATAGACCCCCTGGATCCACAATGGCTTACCGAGTGGGGGGTTGCGGTTGCAGGGCGGGGGTCCATAGAGGGAGAGGGCAAAGCTGCGAGACCAGAGTTGCAGGGGTGGTCGCAGCCGCAGTGTGCGGTGGGCGCCGCTGTTTCTTATGTGCCTGGATTCATTCCCAAGCTGCAACTGGTTGCAAGAGGTTGAGACTTCCAGAAAATGGCTTCCAATCTCCATCTGCGCATGCGCCACCTCCAACCATTTTTCCGCCCACCACAAGCTACCACGAGCCCCTCACACTATGTTCCTGCAGCTTTGCCCCCACCCTCCGTGGACCTGTGAAATATGACTCCAGCACCCCCATACCATGACCGAAACCCCCCTCATCAGTAAGATTCAGATTGTAAAACGCACTCCTGTTTTCCCCCAATTTGGGGGGGGGGGGGGGAGTGTGTTCTACAATCCAAAAAAATGTGGTATATTTACTAAATGTTTCATGATGGTTCCCTTATTCCAAAACTATTAAACAATTACATTTCTTTTAAAAGATTTGGCCTTGAATTGGACTCTCCAAAATTGGGTCTTCCCTCCTGTCAACATGATTTGTAGGGCAACTCTAAGCCTGTTCTGAAGACCCACAATGTTCCTCAAACAAACTGCTTTTCGAACTTCTGAATCCCATTGAAATCAATGGGAGGCAAAATCAAAGGCATAAAAAACACCTTCACAGAGGCCCAAAAGCTGCCAAAACAGTTTAGATTAGGACCAGAGACCAGGAAAAGTGTCATCTATTCCACAGAGTTAAATCTTTTATGATTGTGCATTATAGATTGTAGATTGTAAGCTCCTTCGAGCAGGTCACCTTCATTTTCTGCTTTTTTATTGTATTTCCTAAGTTGACTCTATGTTTCTTGTATGTAACTAATGTTCTGCATTACGTTTCTGTACCGTATATTTTTCTTATATGTACCGTTGTACTGTAAAGCGCTGCGGAATATGTTGGCGCTACACAAATAAAGTTTTATTATTATTTATTATTATTATTATAGATGGATGGGACAAAGCCTGGCCCAGTATTCAAGCTTCAACATAGATGAGGAACAGTGAGATGAGTGAAAGATGTAGGCATGGTGCTCAGAGAGCCCTGCTAAATTCACAAAACACACAAAAAATACACCCCAAGAAGAGTCTCCACGTTCAAAAAATATTAGGGCCAGACACCCTGAAAGTGGCATCAATCGATCCAGACTAAAAATTGTACAATGACCAGCCTGCATGCATGGCACAGGGTCTAGAACATGGTCTGGCCTAGCATTTCAAGGTTACACATTGATCAGAATGAAACAGGGGGATGAGTGACAGGTGTAGTACTGTTCGGCTGGGGGCTCTCATATCTCATGCAACAGCTCCAATGAATTTTATCTTCCCCCACACTCAGGTGGCACAAGTATTAGTTTTATGGACTATTACTAAAATAATTAGTCAGGTGGGTCAGTAATATGTATTAGCCCACTGAGCAGGGGCCCCTCATACCTCATGCAACAGCTCCAATAAATTTTAATGTCCAAAACATATAGGTGGCAAGAGCTTCACTGACTAGTACAGGAAAAGAGATTTAAGTGGGTCTGTGACATGTGTAGACATGGTCCTCAGAGATCCGTGCTAACTTTAGGCAACAGACAGGAACTAGACCCAAGAAAAATCTCCACATTTTAAAAAATGAGGGCCACCATCAATTGATCCAGAATAAAAATTACTATGAAGAAGGAAACAGAGATAATGCTTGCATCAAAATTTGTATATTTATTCCAATTATAAAGCTGATTTGGAGGGCAGATAAGGAGGGGAGGAGCCCCCAAAATTAACCGCTGCTGGCAGTAACACGGATAATCAACAGGTCAGAATAAAAATTGTATAATGGTGCATCCTACATGTATGGCACAGGGTCTGGAAGAGGGTCTGGTCTAGCATTTAAAGGCTAAACATAGATTAGTAACAGGTGGATGAGTGACATGTGTAGACATGGTGTCAGAGAGCCCTGCCTCATTCAGGAAACAGACAAGAAGGAGACCCCAAGAAGAATCTCTACATTTCAAATAATTAGGGCCAGACACCACCAAATTGGCATCAATTGACCCAGAATAAAAATTGTTTAATGGCGAGATCAATTCAGCACACTGAAAAGTATGACATCACCTCGTCTACCCTGTCTGCCACTAGGGTGGGAAAGTCCTTGGAGATCCATGTTTATCTTGTTGAAATTTAGGCGCTCTACACTTTCAGTGGACAGCTTGATGCGCTTATTTGTCAGGACACCTCCAACAGCGATGAAGACATGTTCTGAAAGAACGTTGACTGCCAGGCATGATAAAATCTCCAAGGCGTGACTGGCAAGCACAGGCCTCGCCTCCATTTTTGAAGCCTAACATGCAAAAAGGTCCAACCCCTGCCCCCCAATGGTACGGATATTGAGCGCTAGATAGTCCTACACCATCCTCTCCAGTTGTTCACTATGTGTCAGACTTGTACTCAAAATAAGAAAAGAATCTGCCACACTCCATTCCATATAGTTTGCACAGGTGCTTCGCCAAACACGATTTTTGTTGTCAGACTTGTACTCAGTTCTGCCGGTAGAGGGGCTGGTTAAAAACATTGGTCAAATGACTCCCAGAAATTACTTCTGACAGTTAAACTGATGCGGCTGCTGATGTTTCTACACTGACGACTCAACATCCCCCAGTTTGGAAGTGTATATCTGCAATGTGTACTGTGTCCCACATTGTTGTGTTGTGGAAAACCAGTCCAAAATTGTCTACAAGCTTTTTTTGATACTTCAAAATGCGCGTGTGCCTCTTCAGGTAGAAAGTATCTGGCTAAATTTACCTTGTACCACGGATCCAAAAGTGTTGTGACCCAGTAGTCATCGCTAATTCAAATCCTAACAATACAGGCAACATGTTTCAGATAGTGCAGCAAGGAGATGCTCGTGTGTCTGATGCATCCATGACGCCCAAGTCCTTATTGTGTTGGTAGCGGCATAAAAATCGAGCTTCCTTCCTTCGTCCTTTTCCACCAACCTTGGACAACGAAAAGGAGAATAATTTCTTCCTCATCTCCTAACTGTTCTGTGCTCATCACCTCTTCATCGTCATCCTATTTCATTTGTTCCTCAGCTCCTACACCTTTACTACCAGTTTGTCTGGTAACATGAAACTCCCTCTGTCACTCTACTCCACTCTCCCATGGCACTTGCATGTGCAACGAGAGTCCGGACCTTAGGGCTGTTGTATTCCTTTGTGCATCCTCCCCTTCTTCCCTCTCCCCTCTTCCTCTAGTACCGATACCTCATCCTGCAGACTTTTCAAAGTTTGCTCCAGCATGTAGATGATTGGAATAGTGATGCTAATGACGGCAGCGCTAACCATCTTAGTAGCCATTTCAAAACTGTGCAGAAGAGTGCAGGAGTCCTTGATCTGTGCCCACTCTGTAAGCCTTATTTGCACCACATTCAGGTCACTGTACACATCATTACATACTGCACTAGGGCTTTTCTCTGCGGCCACAGTCACTACAACATTTGCAGAGTGGAGTTTTACTGTGTTGGCACATCGCATATCAAACGGTAAACGAGTTGTCCAAAGGACCTCTGTAGCAATGCTAGTCGATAAGCAACAGGGTGAGAACACAGGAAGGGAGCACACATCAACTGTGCCTTGTGCAACACCTCATCCAGGCTGGAATAGTGGCATAGGAATTGCTAGACAACCAGGTTGTGGATGTGAGCCATGCAAAGCACATGTGTAAGTTTGCCCCAGCGTAGGGCCAGCACCAGGTTCGCACATTTTTTGTACTTGGCCTTCCCTGGCTCCAGGTTTAACGGAGACAGCCATTGCTCAAACTTGCCTACATAGCTGTCCTCAACTCTTCAGCTGTGTGACTCACATCTTCAAGGCACTTTCATTTCAACACTGCCTAATGGCAGTAAGCCCTGGGAGCGCAGTACGGACGTAGGGGGTCTGGACTGTTAGAACCTTAAGGGAGAGGTCAAGGGGCAGAGCTGGACAAGGCAGAAGCAGCGGATGAAGCAGGACATGAAGAAGTTTGTCCCAAAAGTCTTGGGGATTTCAAGATTGAGGAGTAGCCTCTTCCCCGCCTGGCTCTGAAGCTACTAGAGTAACCTAATGCCCAATGAGTGAGATGAAATGCCCCTGGCCATGTTTACTCATCCATGTATCAGTGGTGATGTGTACCTTGTCACACACAGTGTTTCTCAAGGAACTGTTGGTGTTGTCTGCCACATGCTCGTGTAGATCAGGCATATCTTTCTTTGAGAAGTAATGTCAACTGGGCAACTGATACTGGGGGTCTGCGACAGCCATCAGCTTTTGGAAACCGTCTATCCACCAGGTGGAAAGGCAGCATTTCCGTGGCCAACAAATTGGAGATTTTCAAGTTTAAGTTCTTTTCCTTTGGGATGTGTAGGAGGAAATAATCTTTTACATGACCACAAATGTGGGACCAAGGGCTGGCTGCTGTGTTGAGAGAGGATGGAGTAGGGTGTACCCGACAAACTGCTGTACTGTGAGAGAGGTGCAGGCAAAGATGTTGCTGTGGGTTGACAAGTGATTTGCTTGGTATCAGAGATAGGTCAAAAAGAGCAGGCGTGTCCACTTCCATAACAGCTGAGAGTTTCTAGGTTGCCTCAACTGCAGCAGGTAAACAAATGGAGGTTCTGTGACCGGACACCTCTTGGACAACACTTGCCACGGTGACAGAGGAGGAAGAAGCAGCAGATGTGGTTGATGTGGTGGATGGTATTTGGTGAGGCCTGCTATGCACAGTTTTTGTGCAGTAACTGCCAGAGTTACGCATGGTGCTGGAGCATGTGGCAGTTCATGCATGTAGTAGTCAAATTGTTGGATTTTTTACCTTTTACTGAAGTTGGTTTATCCTTTGCGGTGTCAATAAATGCCCAGGCTAGGCAACCCTTACTGCCCATGACAATAGTATACTTGCGAACATTGTCTGTTTAGATCCACAGTTGTGGTTGAGAATGGAGCGCTTGTTATGATTACAGTCTTTAATCTCTGTGCAGGAAGACACAACCTAACCTCATCTTCATTCTCCTCCTCTGCTGAACTGCTCAGCTGTGTGACTTGGCCCTCATCATCATCTTCTCTGTTGTCCAACTCCTCGCCCTGAGACTCGCTCTCCTCTTCCTGCCCAGAATGCACAGTACAGTGTGGGTGCTCCTCAAGTACCGAAGTCACATCATCACCTCCACCCCCAGGGGATAACATCTGGTGACAAGGGTCTGGATTCTGCTGGGGCGCTACTTCAACCGTCCCCGAATCCAACTCCAAAAGATTTTGGGCCTCAGTGATGATACTTTCCTCCTTTGGAAGTATATGAATTTTTGGAGCAAGCCTCTAATGCCAGTGGAATAGAATGTGTGAATATCTCTGCAAAATCGACCATCTATGTATCTCCAGAATCAAGTTGTGCAGTTGGAGAGTTCTGACACAGGGTGACACATGGGTAATTGGGGCACCACCTGTGAAGACTGTACTGTATGTGATATTGAGGTTGAAGAACAGGACGACAGGTCACTTGATGCAGTGCTTGCAATGAACTGTAGCAAAAGTTCTTTCTGAGCCTAATCCACAACTCATATTGATCTGCTGCTGGCAAGCAGAGACTGGAGCAGGCCGTCCAGAAGTGTTTGCTTTGCTTGGGATACGATGAACCAGTGTTTGGTCAGTACAGCTTTCAGTAACATTAGCAGTAGCATCTACCCCACATAAACCTTGAACACCAAGCCTACTTCCCCTTGCTCCATGCCTAATCCTCTTCCCCTTTTCACCAAACTTTGGGATTTCCCACTCCGGTTTAATGCACACAGATTTGGAAAGCACTTGTTTGAGGCCATACACAGCCTTTTTAGGGGAAACTTAAGTATTTGGCAATCACGGCTTTGAGTGCAAACCGTTCTTTTAGGGGAAACTGAAGGATTCGGCAATCACTGCTTTGGGGCAAAAAAAATGCCTTTTGGGGGAAAACTGAAGGATTTAGCAATCACTGGTTTGAGGACAAACACAGCCTTTTTAGGGGAAACTGAAGGGTTTGGAAATCACTGCTTTGAGACCAAACACAGTCTTTTATGGGAAACTGAAGGATTTGGCAATCACTGGTTTGAGGCCAAAAAAAAGCCTTTTTAGAAGAAATGAAGGATTTGGCAATCACTGGTTTGAGGTCAAACACAGCCTTTTTTGGATAAAATTAACAAATTGGCAATCACTGCTTTGAGGCAAAGCACAGCCTTTTTAGGGGAAATACAAAGATTTTGCAATAACTTGTATGCAAAAATGCAGCTTTGGCAATACACACAGATTTGGTAATCACACTTGTTTGCAGCAAGAAGTGTCTATGTCCGGATGGACCCTCTTGCGACCCTATTCTATCTAAAATGCAATCTAGTAGCTATCTATGTTATTGTGTAGCACGGATGGAGCAGCATGGAGCTGCAGCAGTCCTATCCCTAAGCAGCATCACTCTGAAAATGGGGACGACGGCAAAAGGGATATGTGACTTAGGTAGTCAATGAATCAAGCCAACCAATGACACAAGCCCTTGTGTCGTTAAGTTGTGGATGTTTTATGCACCCTGATTGGCTGCTGGCCATCCACACAAAAAGTGCCAGGAAAGATAATGGAGTCTGACACTACTCTGAGTCTCTGACCTCTCCTTAGCTCCTCCCATCATCAAACACATCCTGCCTACTATCTCATGCTGTTGGAAGGTAGAAGAAAAGCATCACTTAATCACAGTAATGCTTTTTTTTTATCCAATCAATTAAAAAACAAAGCTGCATTTGCCAATTTTTTTGTAAAGTGCTCATGTTTCCCATCCCGAACTGAACCTGCAATGTTCATGCCGAATTTGAAATTGACAAGCTTTTTAGGGGAAAGTTTGCTCTCTTCAGAATTACATACTACAAGTCCCAAGTTTCCAAACTAAATCTTCAGATCTCCAAGTTTATGTTTATATACTGTAGAACTAAATTGAATTTTAAAAAGCATTCTCAAGACTGCATGAAATTCGTGTCAGTTCCCTGACATACTCCAAAAGCATATTGATAGGTTAATTTATTTCCTATTTGGTATTTATATGAAAGAGAAAGAGTAATTAAAAGAGTGTCTAAGAAAGTGAAACTAGACTGTGAGCTCCACTATTTAAGAGACTAATTAGCATTTGGCACAACAAAACACCAAAAGATTCTCCAGTTGACCAAGAGTTCGAATACATCATACTACCGTGTTACCCCGGAAATAAGGCGCCTCCTGAGAGTAAGGTGTAGTGGGGTTTTTTACGGAGGTCATCTGCACTTCTCAGCGTAGATGTACGGTAATGCCACGGCCAATCAGACGCCAGCAACCACCTGATTGGCTGATGGCTTACCATCGTTCATCTACGGCGCCCGGCTACGTTCACACACCGGGTGACATCAAGTGGCGGTGGTAGCGGTAAGCTCCGGCAGGCTCCACTGATGTGTCTGACTGAGTGTGTGTGGCTGTGTGTGTGACTGTGTGTGTATGGCTGACTGTGTGTGTGTGTGGCTAGAGGGACATTGGAGGATAATGGGGGCTACAGAGGGATAGTGGAGAATGATGGGGGGCTACAGAGAGATAGTGGAGGATGATGGGGGGCTTCAGAGGGATATTGGAGGATGATGCGGGCAACAGAGGGATAGTGGAGCATGATGGGGGCTACAGAGGGATAGTGGAGGATGATGGGGGGCCACAGTGTTATAGTGGAGGATGATGCGGGCTACAGAGGGATGTGGTAGTGGAGGATGATGGGGGCTACAGAGGAGATATTGGAGGATGATGGGGGCTACAGAGGGATAGTGGAGAATGATGGGGGCTACAGAGGGATAGAGGAGGATGATGGGGGGCTACAGAGGGATAGTGGAGGATGATGGGGATAAGACACCCCCCGAAAATAAGTCATGGTGCAACGTTCGGAGCAAAAATTAATATAACACGGTGTCTTATTTTCGGGAAAACAGGGTATAAACAACAAAGGCTCAGAAGAAGCAACTGACTTTAGGTTGATTCACAGTTAAAGGTCCGTTTACAATAGACCTTTTTACGGCGGTAAACAACTACCAATTGTAAATTATTTACTAATCAGCGATCAAATAATAACCTGTTTACACAGGTAAACCATGCTACATATGTGCACTGAATGATCTATAATAAGCTTCCATTGTTCTCAGTAGATTAGTTTTGTTCATACATGTGCTGCCGAAAAAATGATTTTATTAGTGAAAACCAAAAGATCATTTTACTTGACATCCAATGTTCTCCTAAGAACGCTTGTTCACGATAATCATACAATGTAAATGGATCTAAGGGCCACGTTACACAAACAGATATCTGTGCAGATATTGTTTGCAGATCTCTAGCTGAAGTGAAATCATGGACACATTGTTCTATTTGTACATGGCAACAAATTGGAACAATGTGTCCATGATTTCACTGCAGCTAGAGATCTGCAAACAATATTTGCACAGATATCTGTGTGTGAGGGGGTACCGTTACACGTCACAACATTGCATGCAATTTCACTTGCAATTTGCTGGTTGCAGTGAAATCATGGACACATCGTTCCATTTTTTGCCGTGTACAAATGGAACAATGTGTCCATGATTTCACTGCAACCAGCAAATTGCAAGTGTAATTGCATGCAATGTTGCAACATGTAACGGTACCCTAACGTGGCCCTTAGCCTGATATCTATCATTGATCATACATCTTGTGTGTACGATGATAACAACTAAGATTGGAAGGTATGTAATCTTGAATATGTACATGTTTTATATAGATGAAGGCTGGGCCTAAGGATCACCAACTGTAGTTGGCCCAAGGTACATTAAGACATTTTTATCAAACCAGCCAACATTGAAAAACTAAAATCACTATGACGAGTGTAATTTAGGTAGGTCTATTTTGCCTTTAAGCCACATGACATGTTATCTGTCTTTGAGTCAGTATGGCTGAACTAAGAAACTGAGCCTGCTCCATACGGGGCAGATGCTGGTCATATTCAGGGGCGTAACTAGAACTTTTGCACGGGGCCCCCTCCAAGACACGCCCCCAATGACATGCCCCCTCCAAGACATGCCCCCCAATGACACGCCCCTTCAAGACACACCCCCTTACAGGCCCCAGCAGTATATACAGCAGCCCCAGTGGTATACCGCAGCCTCCCCAGTGGTATATACAGGCCCCAGCAGTATTACAGCAGCCCCAGTGGTATACAGCAGCCTCCCCAGTGGTATATACAGGCCCCATTAGTATTACAGCAGCCCCAGTGGTATACAGCAGCCTCCCCAGTGGTATATACAGGCCCCAGCAGTATTACAGCAGCCCCAGTGGTATACAGCAGCCTCCCCAGTGGTATATACAGGCCCCAGCAGTATTACAGCAGCCCCAGTGGTATACAGCAGCCTCCCCAGTGGTATATACAGGCCCCAGCAGTATTACAGCAGCCCCAGTGGTATACAGCAGCCTCCTCAGTGGTATATACAGGCCCCAGCAGTATTATAGCAGCCTCCGCAGTGGTGGTATATACAGGCCCCAGTGGTGGTATATACAGGCCCCTGGTGGTGGTATACAGGGCCCCTGGTGGTGGTATATACAGGCCCCTGGTGATGGTATATACAGGCCCCTGGTGGTGGTATATACAGGCCCCTGGTGGTGGTATATACAGGCCCCTGGTGGTGGTATATAAAGGCCCCTGGTGGTGGTATATACAGGCCCCTGGTGGTGGTATATACAGGCCCTGGTGGTGGTATATACAGGCCCCTGGTGGTGGTATATACAGGCCCCTGCGTGGTAACAGAGCCCTGTGTGGTATACAGAGCCCCTGTTGGTATACAGAGCCCCTGGTGTGGTATATACAGGCCCCTGGTGGTGGTATACAGAGCCTGGGTGTATACAGACCCCTGGTGGTGTGTATACAGGCCCTGGTGGTGGTTATACAGGCCCTGGTGGTGGTATACAGAGCCCCTGGTGGTGGTATATACAGAGCCCCTGGTGGTGGTATAACAGGCCCTGGTGTGGTATAGCCTGGTGGTGGTATACAGAGCCCCTGGTGGTGGTATACAGAGCCCCTGGTGGTGGTATACAGAGCCCCTGGTGGTGGTATACAGGCCCCGGTGGTGGTATACAGGCCCTGTGGTGGTATACAGAGCCCCTGGTGGTGGTATATACAGGCCCCTGGTGGTGGTATATACAGGCCCCTGGTGGTGGTATACAGAGCTCCTGGTGGTGGTATACAGAGCCCCTGGTGGTGGTATACAGAGCCCCTGGTGGTGGTATACAGAGCCCCTGGTGGTGGTATACAGAGCCCCTGGTGGTGGTATATACAGGCCCCTGGTGGTGGTAATACAGGCCCCTGGTGGTGGTATACAGGGCCCCTGGTGGTGGTATATACAGGCCCCTGGTGGTGGTATATACAGGCCCCTGGTGGTGGTATATACAAGCCCCTGGTGGTGGTATACAGGCCCCTGGTGGTGGTATACAGGCCCCTGGTACTGGAAATTAAGCCCCTGGTGGTGGTATATACAGGCCCCTGGTGGGGGTATTACAGGCCCCTGGTGTGGTATATACAGGCCCCTGGTGGTGGTATACAGGCCCCTGGTGGTGGTATACAGAGCCCCTGGTGGTGGTATACAGGCCCCTGGTGGGTATATACAGGCCCCTGGTGGTGGTATACAGAGCCCCTGGTGTGGTATACAAGCCCCTGGTGGTGGTATATACAGAGCCCCTGGTGGTGGTATACAGGCCCCTGGTGGTGGTATATACAGGCCCCTGGTGGTGGTATATACAGGCCCCTGGGGTGGTATACAGGCCCCTGGTGGTGGTATACAGGCCCCTGTGGTGGTATACAGGCCCCTGGTGGTGGTATATACAGGCCCCTGGTGGTGTATAACAGGCCTGGGTGGTATATACAGGCCCCTGGTGGTGGTATACAGGGCCCTGGTGGTGGTATATACAGGCCCCTGGTGGTGGTATATACAGGCCCCTGGTGGTGGTATATACAGGCCCCTGGTGGTGGTAATACAGGCCCCTGGTGGTGGTATATACAGGCCCCTGGTGGTGGTATATACAGGCCCCTGGTGGTGGTATATACAGGCCCCTGGTGGTGGTATATACAGGCCCCTGGTGGTGGTATAACAGGGCCCCTGGTGGTGGTATACAGGGCCCCTGGTGGTGGTATATACAGGCCCCTGGTGGTGGTATATACAGGCCCCTGGTGGTGGTATACAGGCCCCTGGTGGTGGTATACAGGGCCCCTGGTGGTGGTATATACAGGCCCCTGGTGGTGGTATATACAGGCCCCTGGTGGTGGTATACAAGGCCCCTGGTGGTGGTAATACAGGCCCCTGGTGGTGGTATATACAGGCCCCTGGTGGTGGTATATACAGGCCCCTGGTGGTGGTATATACAGGCCCCTGGTGGTGGTATAACAGGGCCCCTGGTGGTGTGTATATACAGGCCCCTGGTGGTGGTATATACAGGCCCCTGGTGGTGGTATACAGGCCCCTGGTGGTGGTATACAGGCCCCTGGTGGTGGTATATACAGGCCCCTGGTGGTGGTATATACAGGCCCCTGGTGGTGGTATATACAGGCCCCTGGTGGTGGTATACAGGGCCCCTGGTGGTGGTATACAAGGCCCCTGGTGGTGGTATATACAGGCCCCTGGTGGTGGTATACAGAGCCCCTGGTGGTGGTATATACAGGCCCCTGGTGGTGGTATACAGGGCCCCTGGTGGTGGTATATACAGGCCCCTGGTGGTGGTATACAGGGCCCCTGGTGGTGGTATATACAGGCCCCCCGCTCTCCATTACCTGCAGCAGGCAGTCGCAGCCACAGCCTGTCATGTAGTGTGACGCTGTAGCCGGCGATACAGGAAATAGAGCGGCGCCGGCTACAGCCCACGACAGGCAGATCAGCGCAACTGCCCGCCGGTAATGGAGAGCGGGGGGACGCAGCAGTAATGGAGGCAGCGGTCAGGGGGCCCCGAGGATAGCGTGTGGGGGCAGCGATCAGGGGCCCCCTTGTATGACATGTGGGGGCGCTCAGGGGACCAATGGGCCCCCCCTTTCCATCCGGGCCCCCCCTACAGCACCCAGGGGGTATGGGGGTGGGGCTTAGTGGGCGTGGTCCCAAAGTGTCGGGGCCCGCTGGGCCAGTCCGCCCCTGTATGTATCGCAGGCGCAGCTGCCGGTATAGCAGCGGCTGCGTAGCGGCGCTGGGGTCGGGCCCCCCACAAGCGCCGGGCCCCAAAGCGACCGCTACGGCTGCTATGCCGGTAGTTACGCCACTGGTCATATTGTACAATCAGCATCTGTGTTTAAGAGCAGCAATTGGAGCCAGTTATGAGCACCGCTTTTTTTGCCCTTTCCAACATGTCGGCTCCTGACTTTGACAAGGGCTCAGCAGCTGAGCCCACAACTTTGTCAACAGATAATGTCTGTGTTAGGGTGCCTTCACACTTGCGTTTGGAACGCAGCCAAATGCTTGCGCACATGCGTTCCTATGTTTAACATGGGAACGCATGTGATCTGCATTTTGGCTGCGTTCGGTTGCGTTTGCGTACGGATGTGCATAATTTATGCGCCCTCCTCCGCACTCCGAACGCAGCATGTTGCATTTTTTGTGCGCTCGTGAGCACTTGTTTTATCCGCAAGCACACAAAAAATGCATGGATCTCAATGGATCCGCAGTGTCCTCCGCATGACAGAGCAGGAGAAGGCTGCGGATCTAATTGAAATCTCTCCTGGTGGCCGCCAGTGATCAGCGGCGGCCACCAGGAGATCAGCCAGAGCCACAGCTGATCTCCCGCCGGTGTCAGCGGGGAGAAACAGCTGATCTGATAGCCGTTTAAATCTCCCGCGCTGACACTGAATAGGTGATGTCAGCGCAGGAGATTTGAAGCAGCGATCAGCTGTTTCTTATCTCCTGCACCGATATCACCCTATTCGGTGTCGGCGCGGGGATTTAAACAGCTGTCAGATCAGCTGTATCTTCAAATCTCCGTGCTGACACCGGCGGGAGATCAGCTGTGGCCGGGAGGAGGAGATCTCTGCTGCTGATCTCCTCCTCCCAGCCGCCTCCGAAGACAGCTGATTGGCTGCCCGGGCACCATACTAATGTGAACGCATGCGGAGATTCTCCGCTGTTGTAATGACCGGAGGTCCTATTAAGATCCAGTGAGTCACAGACAGAGGCAGAAATAAACAACAGTATTTTTACTGATATGGGGATCAAGGTATGGTTCAGTAAGGAATGTAAAAGTCTCAAAATCCCCTTAAAATATTACCAATAACAGTTTAACACCCTCAGCGTTAGCCGACATCAATGCACCGATCTCAGAGTTCCCATGGTATGTAATCACACTCAGAACCAGGAACAAATTTACCTACACGTTAGACTTATCAAGGATTTAACTTAACTAAAGGCTATGTACATCAACTGTGAGCGGTCTGATGGGACCTCTGAGATGGCACACTGAGTATAATTTATCACAGCTAATAACAATACAATCTATTATATAATCACGAATGGGATTTTTGCCCCTTTTGAGTCCGCTCACGCTGCGAGTCAATGTCGTCATGTGGATACGACCGAAGCATTGGCCGCGCAGCGGCCATTGCGAGCAGTTCTAAGGCGACTCGCTATGCCCGCGCAGCGGGCATGGCGAGTCGCCTTAGCAGCCTTAGCCTTAGCAGCGCGAAGCATTGGCCGCGAAGCGCTACAGCGCGAGCATTGGCCGAACGCTTGAGAGTCAGAGACTCGCTCTGCTAGAATCCCGATGCATCTGCATCGGGCACCCAGCTAGTACATTATATCAATGCTGGCTATACACTTAGCACAGGGATACCCGGGTATCTCAAAACTATGGTACCATCAACCTCAAATGTAGCTTTACACCGGTGTATAATCCACGTGGGCTGCAGCAAGTCCAGAAAAAGAAAAGAAAAACCTTTGGCGCCAAAAAAACGTATTGTAAAAAAAACAGCAAAATTTGGCAGCTTACCAGCCAATGCCAGATTCACATGTCCAGTACTTTAATTCTGTTAGCTTGGGGTGCAATCTGTGGAGCACTCTTTTCCAGGGCTTGTCAGGACCTTGTCAGGATCCTCCCAATGTGGATGGCACCGGACGCCGGCTCTCCTTTCGCAGTCACTCACGGCCTTCCGGGACGCCAATCACTCACTCCATCAGGGGAACATCTCCTCAGCCTCTCCTCAGATGCTGGACACTTGCTCCGTTCAAGATAAAGTCTTTAGTCCACACAACAGGGCTTGCAAACAACTTTAAAGGCCCATATAGCTTGCACTGGCTTTGCTGTAATCCTTACACTAGTAATGGCCACCGCAGTGAGTGATCAACAACAACAGGAGCAACTGACAGAGCCGTCACCAAGGCAACCAGAGATTGTGCTTTCACTTTCCTAGACACAGAGCAGTCACCATGGCAACCAGAGACTTTTTCACTTTCCTGGGCCACTACAAAATGGCAGTCTGCTTGGTTTTAGCAGCTTATTAGTTTACTCTCTTACACTGTGTTCACATAAGTATGTGCTGCGTTGCTATACGCATGCAGACACATACGCAAGTGTGAAGGCAGCCTTCTTCAGCCATCATCAACTTACAACAGCTATCAACCTGCTAAGCACCACTGTCTCTCTATGTCTATGGCATTTACAGTGTGAAGCCTGTTCTAACCAACCATTGGCGCTGAAGACCCCCACGACTGTCATGACGATACTCCTATGAAAGCCAGCCAATAGCTGGCATTTATTGCAGACCATAATTTTTTCTCTACACAGCAGTATGGTAGCATAGCTGTAATAAGATGATACCAAATTCAATTCTCCTAGGGCTATGTGCCCATATTTAGTATTTGGTGACTTTTTTTACCTCATTATTTCTAGCAAAATCCAGGAGTGGGTGATAAATACAGAAGTAGTCAGGCTATGTTTCTATTATATTTTTCCTCTGATTGTTCCACTCCTGATTTTGACCTACAAATACTGAGTTAAAAATCTCACTGAATACTGAACGAAAGTGTAAAAACGAAAAATCGTGCATTCGGTAATGTGTTAAAAATGTTCATGTAGCTCTCAGTCACTGTCAGCAGCAAATGTTGCAATCCTGATGGGGTGTCCATTCAGTTGTACATCAGCCTACCTAGCCACCCACCAGATTGCAGAGTCCAGATGGTTTTCCATGGCACTCAGGGGCCTGCTCCAAACCCTGTTATCACTATCTTTAATCCTGTGATGGTCAAACAATGCCTGGGGACTGTGATATTTACTATATATTACAGTTCTCTAGTGGTGATGAGCGAGCACTGCTATGCTCAGGCACTCGGTATTCATAACGAGTAGTTGGACGCTCGGATGGGCGCGACTAGAGGACCGAGTATAATGAAAGTCAATAAGAAACTCAAGCATTTTTCTAAAAGATTTCCCTGAAAATGCTTGACTTTCTAATTTACTTGCATTATACTCGGGCACTCGAGTCACACAGATCCAGGCATCCAACTGCTCGTTATGAGTACCAAGCACCCGAGCATAATAGTGCTCACACATGACTATTCCGTACTATTGCAATATATACTGCAGTAGCAGCAAGCAAACAACTGCAGGTTCAAGTCCCTAGAGACTTAAAAAGATGAAGTAAATCTTAAAAAAACATTTTTTTAAATATTTTGAAAATAAAAATGCTTTTTTCACCTTTAACATTACACTATTAGCTCAGACAGGGATGATTAGAATAGGACTATGAAGCTGCAGGTACATATAGTGATAAAGGGGGGGGGAATAAACTATATGGCAGGTTCCTTTTAATGTTAAGGTAATTGTGTTGTCCTATGTGAAAATATCCTAACATGAGTAAAATAGCAGTATTATAAGCTTATTGTTATTTCATAAATTCTAAAGCACAGAATAAAAATGTAAATGAGATAAATTAAAAATTAAAGAACACTTTCAGATACCTGCAAATTATTGGTGTTAATCTGGCACCTGTTGCTAATGTGGCGCCCCACTGTTCAGTACGCCACAGATGGGGTACTACACCCAGACTTGCGTGTGCGGTATCCCGGTCACCAGAGGATGATAATGTTAATCTGAGGCCTCATCCTTGCCTTTATACACTTAGGTCAGGGGACCTATTGATTAACCGACTGCCAGGGAACCAGTCCCAGTGGGAAGAGCTAAGGTGTAGTGAAAGAAGCGGGAGAGACAGCTAGTCAGAACGTGAGGAGAGTACCTTGAGGGAAGGAGGGGAAGGAGGTCCCTGCGAGGATTGCGGTGGAGATTGCCTATAAAAAAAAGGCAACCAAGACAGAAGGGGGATCCCTGGCTTGAGCAAGTCCGGTGCTGCACCGTCCTGATAACCAGTCCGGAGGGAACCCAGTCCAAGACGGAGTACCAGCTCCGAGTGCGGTGCAGGAAAGTTTAGCTCTGAGCCGCCAAATCCAGTGGATCGTAGGCCTTTCAAATAGCCCCACAAAACAAAGTATTCACTGATCTCAGGGAGACCAGTTCAAGAAAACACTGCGGGCAGCCGGCTAAAGCGCTCAACACAGTGAATTCCTAGGCCCATTGCCCCCTGGGAATTTTGAATATGCAAATAGAGTCTGTGGAGCCTCGTTTAGGAGTCTCAACACAGGACTAGCCAGATCTTCCTCTAGTGAAGGACCTAGCCATGATAACCACCATATTAAGTGGCCCTATGAGTCAATATCCAGCTCTTTACAAGCTTAAAGATATGACATGGGAATACCAAGGCCAGGTATCCATCCACAGACAGCTGTTTCGGGGTGTTGCCCCTCATCAGTGTGGAGTAGGATTCTGGCTAGGTGGGAGCAATGCCTAGTAGACCAACAAAACAAAGTATTCACTGATCTCAGGGAGACCAGTTCATCCTTGCCTTTATACACTTGGGTCAGGGGACCTTTTGGTTAACCGAATGCTAGTGAACCAGTCCCAGTGGGAAGAGCTAAGGTGTAGTGAAAGAAGCGGGAGAGACAGCTAGTCAGAACGTGAGGAGAGTACCCTGAGGGAAGGAGGGGAAGGAGGTCCCTGCGAGGATTGTGGTGGAGGGTGCCTATAAAAGGAAGGCAACCAAGACAGAAGGGGGATCCCTGGCTTGAGCAAGTCCGGTGCTGCACCGTCCTGATAACCGGTCCAGAGGGAACCCAGTCGAAGACGGAGTACCAGCTCCGAGTGCGGTGCAGGAAAGTTTAGCTCTGAGCCGCCAAATCCAGTGGATCGTAGGCCTTTCAAATAGCCCCACAAAACAAAGTATTCACTGATCTTAGGGAGACCAGTTCAAGAAAACACTGTGGGCAGCCGGCTAAAGCGCTCAACACAGTGAATTCCTAGGCCCATTGCCCCCTGGAAATTTTGAATATGCAAATAGAGTCTGTGGAGCCTCGTTTAGGAGTCTCAACACAGGACTAGCCAGATCTTCCTCTAGTGAAGGACCTAGCCATGATAACCACCATATTAAGTGGCCCTATGAGTCAATATCCAGCTCTTTACAAGCTTAAAGATATGACAAGGAATACCAAGGCCAGGTATCCATCCACAGACAGCTGTTTCGGGGTGTTGCCCCTCATCAGTGTGGAGTAGGATTCTGGCTAGGTGGGAGCAATGCCTAGTAGACCAACAAAACAAAGTATTCACTGATCTCAGGGAGACCAGTTCATCCTTGCCTTTATAACACTTGGGTCAGGGGACCTTTTGGTTAACCGACTGCTAGGGAACCAGTCCCAGTGGGAAGAGCTAAGGTGTAGTGAAAGAAGCGGGAGAGACAGCTAGTCAGAACGTGAGGAGAGTACCCTGAGGGAAGGAGGGGAAGGAGGTCCCTGCGAGGATTGTGGTGGAGGGTGCCTATAAAAGGAAGGCAACCAAGACAGAAGGGGGATCCCTGGCTTGAGCAAGTCCGGTGCTGCACCGTCCTGATAACCGGTCCAGAGGGAACCCAGTCGAAGACGGAGTACCAGCTCCGAGTGCGGTGCAGGAAAGTTTAGCTCTGAGCCGCCAAATCCAGTGGATCGTAGGCCTTTCAAATAGCCCCACAAAACAAAGTATTCACTGATCTTAGGGAGACCAGTTCAAGAAAACACTGCGGGCAGCCGGCTAAAGCGCTCAACACAGTGAATTCCTAGGCCCATTGCCCCCTGGGAATTTTGAATATGCAAATAGAGTCTGTGGAGCCTCGTTTAGGAGTCTCAACACAGGACTAGCCAGATCTTCCTCTAGTGAAGGACCTAGCCATGATAACCACCATATTAAGTGGCCCTATGAGTCAATATCCAGCTCTTTACAAGCTTAAAGATATGACATGGGAATACCAAGGCCAGGTATCCATCCACAGACAGCTGTTTCGGGGTGTTGCCCCTCATCAGTGTGGAGTAGGATTCTGGCTAGGTGGGAGCAATGCCTAGTAGACCAACAAAACAAAGTATTCACTGATCTCAGGGAGACCAGTTCATCCTTGCCTTTATACACTTGGGTCAGGGGACCTTTTGGTTAACCGACTGCTAGGGAACCAGTCCCAGTGGGAAGAGCTAAGGTGTAGTGAAAGAAGTGGGAGAGACAGCTAGTCAGAACGTGAGGAGAGTACCCTGAGGGAAGGAGGGGAAGGAGGTCCCTGCGAGGATTGTGGTGGAGGGTGCCTATAAAAGGAAGGCAACCAAGACAGAAGGGGGATCCCTGGCTTGAGCAAGTCCGGTGCTGCACCGTCCTGATAACCGGTCCAGAGGGAACCCAGTCGAAGACTGAGTACCAGCTCCGAGTGCGGTGCAGGAAAGTTTAGCTCTGAGCCGCCAAATCCAGTGGATCGTAGGCCTTTCAAATAGCCCCACAAAACAAAGTATTCACTGATCTCAGGGAGACCAGTTCAAGAAAACACTGCGGGCAGCCGGCTAAAGCGCTCAACACAGTGAATTCCTAGGCCCATTGCCCCCTGGGAATTTTGAATATGCAAATAGAGTCTGTGGAGCCTCGTTTAGGAGTCTCAACACAGGACTAGCCAGATCTTCCTCTAGTGAAGGACCTAGCCATGATAACCACCATATTACATGGCCCTATGAGTCAATATCCAGCTCTTTACAAGCTTAAAGATATGACAAGGGAATACCAAGGCCAGGTATCCATCCACAGACAGCTGTTTCGGGGTGTTGCCCCTCATCAGTGTGGAGTAGGATTCTGGCTAGGTGGGAGCAATGCCTAGTAGACCAACAAAACAAAGTATTCACTGATCTCAGGGAGACCAGTTCAAGAAAACACTGCGGGCAGCCGGCTGAAGCGCTCAACACAGTGAATTCCTAGGCCCATTGCCCCCTGGGAATTTTGAATATGCAAATAGAGTCTGTGGAGCCTCGTTTAGGAGTCTCAACACAGGACTAGCCAGATCTTCCTCTAGTGAAGGACCTAGCCATGATAACCACCATATTAAGTGGCCCTATGAGTCAATATCCAGCTCTTTACAAGCTTAAAGATATGACATGGGAATACCAAGGCCAGGTATCCATCCACTGACAGCTGTTTCGGGGTGTTGCCCCTCATCAGTGTGGAGTAGGATTCTGGCTAGGTGGGAGCAATGCCTAGTAGACCAACAAAACAAAGTATTCACTGATCTCAGGGAGACCAGTTCAAGAAAACACTGTGGGCAGCCGGCTAAAGCGCTCAACACAGTGAATTCCTAGGCCCATTGCCCCCTGGGAATTTTGAATATGCAAATAGAGTCTGTGGAGCCTCGTTTAGGAGTCTCAACACAGGACTAGCCAGATCTTCCTCTAGTGAAGGACCTAGCCATGATAACCACCATATTAAGTGGCCCTATGAGTCAATATCCAGCTCTTTACAAGCTTAAAGATATGACAAGGGAATACCAAGGCCAGGTATCCATCCACAGACAGCTGTTTCGGGGTGTTGCCCCTCATCAGTGTGGAGTAGGATTCTGGCTAGGTGGGAGCAATGCCTAGTAGACCAACAAAACAAAGTATTCACTGATCTCAGGGAGACCAGTTCATCCTTGCCTTTATACACTTGGGTCAGGGGACCTTTTGGTTAACCGACTGCTAGGGAACCAGTCCCAGTGGGAAGAGCTAAGGTGTAGTGAAAGAAGCGGGAGAGACAGCTAGTCAGAACGTGAGGAGAGTACCTTGAGGGAAGGAGGGGAAGGAGGTCCCTGCGAGGATTGTGGTGGAGGGTGCCTATAAAAGGAAGGCAACCAAGACAGAAGGGGGATCCCTGGCTTGAGCAAGTCCGGTGCTGCACCGTCCTGATAACCGGTCCGGAGGGAACCCAGTCGAAGACGGAGTACCAGCTCCGAGTGCGGTGCAGGAAAGTTTAGCTCTGAGCCGCCAAATCCAGTGGATCATAGGCCTTTCAAATAGCCCCGACCTGGTCCGACACGTACGTCCCCACCAGGAGCTCCAAAACAGATTGAGCCCCTTAGAGAGAGAAGGGTAACCTCTATATACCCAATGGGCCTGGTAGGAAGAGGACTACGTGCAGGGCCGTGCAAGTATAGTTAGGAGAGCACAGTGAGTGAAAAGGACAGAGGTTGTTACCAGAAGGAACATCACAGAGGGCCTCAAAGAGACTTGGCATCCTTTGGTGACTACCCGGCCAGCTACCCGTGACTGTGTGACTGTGTACCGATGAGAACTGCCTTGACAAGTTGCCAGTAAATACCCGTGCAAGAAGGTCTCCTGTGTCTCATTTCTACTAAGTTGGTCACCTGTGTTCCAGTCTTAAGGAGAAGACTGTGCCTCTCCTGGTGTGAAACCAATTCTTTACCTCACTGCCCTGGGGACAACACTCCGACTGCAGGGAGCGACATCATCCGGCTGCCTACCCATCGTCCCCGGAGGTCTGCTGGCAGCGCTGGTGCCATCACCAGATACTGCATTTGGCGTGACGTTAAAAAAACTTTTATTATTCTATTTTTTACTAAACCCCTTTTTCGTGACAATGAAGACCACGGATCCGGGCACTGGCCACCAATGGCAATCCCTTAAAACTACGTACGTGATCTTAGTACCCCAGCCCTGGGGTGCGTCACTAATTTCCTTAATTATCTGACAAACCCAATTGAACTGGGAGCCTAACTTTCCAGTTTGCACTCACTCTGCAGTAATGGTGTGCCGTTCCAAAGTGACTGAAACCCTCTGGCAGCAGGTTGGCCAGATAAAGGCCAAAGGAGTCATCCTATCAGCTATAGCAACAGAGGTCAGTGATTACTAGACTGTGATTTCTAGAATATTGCATCTTTACAACATCACACAGTCTTTCACATCCCCCTAGAAGGCTGGTCATCCCCATAGGACAAATGTAAGAGAGAATAGGATAATGCGGAGAATTTCAATGTGTAATCATTTCAACACTGCAGCTGAAATAGCTCGCCAGTTCAGTACTGAACAGGGTAAAGATCTGTCTCATCATAAAGTGTCCCAACGTTTAAGAGCATTTGGACTGAAAGCCCACCCTTCAGTAACCAATAGGGATGGGCGTACCGCTTGTTTATCCTCGGGTTTGTGACCAGCGTTGCCGTGTTAAAGCATGTAAAGAGTTCATGCACCTGATATATTTACCGGGTCCGCATTCTCTCTTCCTGGTGTGATGCGCGCTGTGTGACTTCCGAGCCGTTTATTATTTTCTAGGCATATGTGATTGGCTGTTGGAGCGAGTCACATGACTATTCCCTGGAAGGGATGGAGTGCCGCCGCACAGCTGAACCGAATAATGTGGATCCGGTAAAAATACTGAGGACTCTTTACTTGCTATATCAGAGCCACCCTGGTCACGAACCTGAACAGTTTACCCATCCCTAGTAACCAAACCTCTTATTAGTAGAATGAATCAAAAGGCTAGACTCACTTTTGGTGAAGAATGTGTGGACACAGGAGAAGTGGTCCACTGTTAATTTTAGTGACAATAATAACAATAATCTTTATGTATATAACATATAACATTTTCCACAGCGCTTTACAATTCAGAGGTTCATATACAAATAGTCATGTGTAATAGTTATCAAAGAATGCAATAATTAAAGCGAAATAATGATGGCCCTGCTCATAAGAGCTTACAATCTAGCAATGAGGTGAGGGTGACACAAAGTACAGGGGCTTATTTACAATGATGATACAGCCAATTCGAGGAAATGGCGAATAGATAAGAGCTGCATGAGTGGTCACCAGCTATTCTTTGTCATGTTTTTGGGTCTGGTAGAGTAAATAGGCTATCTCTAAGTGATTTTGATTAGGGAGCAAGATAGGCCTGAAAAGATGTGTTTCTTGGAAGCACCTGAAACTATATAAGTTGTGGATAGACTTAATTTCTTGGAGTAGAGCATTCCAGAGAATTGGTGCAGCTCGGGAGAAGTCTTGGAGCCAGGAGTGGGAGGTTCAGATTAATGCAGAAGTTAGTCTAAAGTCACTTCCAGAACAAAGAGAATGGGTGGGGTGAGAGACAGAGATGAGGGAGGAGATGTAGGGAGGTGCTGCACTGTGAAGAGCTTTGTGGGTAAGAACAAGGAATTTAAATTTGATCCTACAGTGTATGGTCAGCCAGTGCAATGACTGGGACAGAGCGGAAGCATCTGAGTAACGGTTAACCAGATAGGTGACCCTGGTGATGAAAGCAAGTTTAATTTATTTGTTTCTGATGGGAAACATTATGTTTATTGACAAACCAGGAAAAGACTGAACCCAAATTGAGTAAAGAAGTCAGTGAAAGGTGGTGGAGGAAATGTCATGGTTTAGGGAATTTTTTCTGCTGCAGGGGTTGGACCTCTCATACAGCTACATGGCAGAGTTAATGCAAGTGTGTGCTAGAACCTTCTACAACAACACGCGTTTCCTTACTTGTGTTCAGCACTCAATCAGCCAGCAATTTTCATGCAGGACAATGCCCCCTGTCACACAGCAAAACGGGTAAAGTAGTTCCTTGAAACAGGAAACATTGAAACAATGAAATGGCCATCCACAGTCCTGATCTAAACCCAATAGAAAACCTCTGGAAAATCCTTGGGGACAAAGTTACAGCCAAGAAACCCACAACAGTCACAGAGCTGTGGAAGAAACTGGAAAAAGAGTGGAACAAAGTCACCGAAGAGCAGTGTGAGAGACTAGTGATGTCCTATGGCTGCAGATGTGCTGAAGTCATTCAAAGCAAAGGCCTGTACAAAGCAAAGGCCTGTACACTTCCTATTAATTGGTGACTGTTGTAATTTTCACAAAATTTAGTTGCAACATTTGTCTGTACTAAAGTCATTGCTGTTCTCTAATTATGATCATCACTTTTTGTGTAAAATAAAGGTTTGAAGCTGATAACCTTTGGTTATTTTGGGAAACACTCTTCTAGTGGCCTGGTGTACCCCTTACACAAAAACCACTAAATGTTGATCAATGTAGATTACATTCTGTCTGAAAAAAATCAAGTGTTGTCTAAATTTGATCGCCAGTGAATTAGGGTACCGTCACACCTATCCACATCGCCGGAGATATCACCGGTGACACACGGGAGCGCGCACGTTTTTGGTGCCTGCCAGCGTTCCTGTTGCGTCTTCACACGCGGCGATACCTCTGGCAACGCACCGGCGATGTTACAGGTGCCATCACCGCTGGGGTGTCCACAAACCCCAGCGACGATCCTGTAACATGGGAGCCTATGGCTCCCATCACCTGTAACATCGGCGATCACCATATTACATGGAGCGATGTGTACACATCGCCCCAGAGTGCTCACCTGGTTTCAGAGCAGTGCTGAGAATCCAGGCGACCACTCTAAGGCGATTTTTCGCCTCATTATCTCCACTTTACACTTGTCAATGCTGTCGCCAGCAATAGGCCATGCCCCTGCATCGCCTATGAAATCGCCAGCGAAGTGTCCAGGTGTGACGGTACCCTAAGATTAAAACTGAATGGTATCCACGGTCCGCGCTGCTGCTCTTTATCCAAGGAATCCACAAAAGGTTATTACCATCAAAAGTTCTTTATTTCATCACACCAACGCGTTTCGGTGCTGTCCCAGCACCTTCCTCAGGGCATCTTATCAGATACACTTATAATCCACATAAGAACTATAGTGTCTGTTTGATAGGGCACAATCTGCGCCTCTTGTATCTCCCTTCTTTTCTAGTTGGTACCCTAAGATTATCTCAGCACAGGAACATTTTTTTAAACACATCCATTTGTGGAAATGATTATCATTCCATGATCTATTAATTAAACTGAACTTTACAATTAAATTTGCTCATGTGAAAACTTCGTTAGGAGTATGTTTACCCCAGACAAATCAGAATAACCAGACTGGCCAGCAGATGTGCACACAAATCAGAAGAGGTTCACACACATAAAGCGCTCTTAACTGAGCATTGCCTCAAGATTTTCATTGGAATATAGGATTCTGACTGAAAACCTAAATGAGCACGAATATAACGTATCGCATATATGAAACTGACAGTCACTTTGCCACAGTCTGAGTCTGGCCTCTGTCCTGGTGTAAAGGTGTACAGGTGTTACAGCCTCCAGTGACTTCCACTGACCATGAGGGAGGTCCAGTTGGGCCGTATAAAAGCTGGGTCTTGGCCTGGTTCAAAAGAGAAGCAACAGAGGGCCAAGAGTGTGTGGACTGGTGGTGGCGGGTTGTCTTGTTGCAGGTCCTCCTTTGCGGGACTGTCTGACTTTGAGTGCTAAACTAGTTTAGGATTGACAGTCAGGACTGTTTTGGTGCCAAACATATATTAATGGCAGATGCCAAGGTCACAGGTCTGTGTTGAACTCTAGGGGCTTGCTATGATACCATTAGCCAAATACCCCGTTATCACAAGTTGAATAGTGTAGATTTGCATTAGGGAATAGTAGTAGATAAGATTTGATGTCAAGGCTGTGCAAACGCTAAATTGCACTATTCTGGAACTGCTGAGCTGTACTGGTTGCAGACGTATCCGGTGTTAGGTAAAACGGTTTCCTGTTGATCTCATTACTCTGAGCAGAGTCTTTGGCACGGCACTGATCTCGGTCTTTAGGACTTTGTGTGTGATCATTTGCTTATATGTTAAAAGGTGTGGGCCAGGCGGACTGCATTAATTTCCTAACCCTGGCACCCTCTGAGTAAACTTTCAGTAAAACTTACAACTGACTCCGTATTTGTCCGTGACCCACCATATCCAAACCGAACCCTTTGGTTCTCACACTGGCACGGAGTACTGTATGTGTGAACTTTGGCTAATCACAATCATAATTCATTTGAGCTAATCTGTGTTTTTTTCTTATAAAATGTGCAGCAATGCAGAACAGTTTGTGCAGATTTTTTTCCTAAAGTATAAAATCCCCATTCACATGTATAGCTAGTGGGTTCTGGAAGGATTTAGTAGCAGAATGAATTTATATGAACATGCTTCCCATACACATTAGATGAATGTTGGCTAAGTCACTCATTGATGTTGGTGGGACTGGACAACCTTCTAATGTGTATGTAGGTGTCCTGATTCTCTTTTTGACCACAGTTGTTGGGTTGGGCATGATGAATTTCAATTTGGACAATTCTTTACTTTTCAAGTAAGATATATCAGCCCTAGAGGTGTCTGGAAACTACACACACACCTCTCTCTATTGATTATAATATATGGAGACTTAGAAGAACTAAGGGTGCTTGTGTATAGGTGGCTCGAAGTAGTAGTCTAAGGCTGGAGTAACACCGGAGTATGACTTGTGGAAGGATCACATCGCACTGCCCGGACTAGCCGCGCCTCTACTGACCTGAGTGTGTCAGCTGCATAGAAATACACGCAGGTCAGGAGAACCAACAACCAATCTGGAATTTTCATGCAATCATCATGCGACATATGTCAGTCTGTCTCCAGCCTAAGTGTCCTTTACCATAATGAGCTTTTATTAACGACATAGGAAGTTTGCACTCGTTTGCTTTATTTACCATTAACCAATTGTGAGATCATTTCTTCTCTCTTACTTTTATGATTATTGACATCCCATCTTTGTTTACATGATTGCCCTGTGCCCTCCACCAGCATTTATTTTGCTACTACGGTACTACTGCAGCAGCATTTGTCTAGCCATTACCAAAGTCTAATTGTCTAAATTCCTTTCAGGTGACATTTCATATTATCACCATCTCTCTGCACAAGAATCAATTGTGTCTGATGAAGTCCCAGAAAGGGTCGAAACATTGCAATATATAATTTTTTTTGGATTGCCTGTATAATAAATGTCTTTGCATCTACTTTTTGGCGTGCCAAGTTCTCTTCATAATTTGGGCTGCACGGTGGCTCAGTGCTTAACATTCTATGGTGGCTCAGTGGTTAGCACTACAGCCTTGCATCACTGGGTTCTGGTTCAAATCCCACCAAGGACGACATCTGCAAGGAGTTTGTATGTTCTCCCTGTGTTTGTGTGGGTTTCCTCCAGTTCTCTGGTTTCCTCACACTCCAAAGACTGATAGGATGTTTATGGAATGAAGAAAGAGGCATTCACCCGTAGTAGTTTTTTGTCAATGGACGGCTTTAATCAGCATTAGGATACAGGGTGCAGGGGAGGGGGTGACAGAGGTACAGACGACGGCACCGTTTCGGATCAAATGACCCTTCGGCTGGTCTTGGCCAAGCCGAAGGGTCATTTGGGTTTGTGATTTTGAGTGATCGGTGCCCCGTTTTCTGCCTTCTAAACAGTGATAGGATGTTTACATTGTGAGTTCCAATGGGAACTTTGTTGCAAATGTATGTAAAGTGCTATGGAATTAATAGTGATATATAAATGCATAAAAATTATTATTATTATTATTATTATTATTATAATTTACAATGTGCAATGATTAGAACTGACTGTTCGTGTAATTGTCTGTTTGGCCAATGATTGGCCCATGTTAAAGATCGTACAACGTATGCACACCCAAAAATCTCTAATTGTTGTGTCTTTGGGTTGCGATGTATCTATTTCTATTTATACAAATGCCTTATCTTGTATCCCATTATAAAATCCCCTGTAAAATCCCTCTTAAAGCTGTTATCCCCTACTGTAGATGGAACTGATAACTTTAGACACAATGCAGATTGTGTCCACCTGGAAGTTTCACCACTTTGCTCCACTTCCCACCTTAGTTGTATTGGTTAATCTTTCTCACCTTGTCTCAGCCAGAAATTACCTTGTGGTACCATTTTCCCGTTGCCTCTATTTAATCCTACATTTTTGCTACAAAATTATCCATTATTTAATTTACCTTGTTTGGTTTGCAGAATTTTTTTTAAATGCTTCCTCATGTCCACAATGGCACAGCATTCATATTACACCTAGCCAAACAAAAGAGTGGGCGATTTGCTTAATCCCGAATCTCTGGTTGAACAGATGTGGTGCTTCAGAAATAATGAATCTCCCCCACCTGAACAGGATGCTGCCTCATTGTCTATCTTCACATAACATGTGTGGTCTCTTCACATTGGCAGCATCAAGTTCCCCTGAGCCGTGTGGAACTCCCAGCCAGAGATACTGTTGTCTCTGTACACTTATACCCCTTCAATTCATCTAATAGATGGGTCATAGAAATCACTCATTTGTTATACTAAGCCATTAAGTGACATGGGGATTGTGCAAAGCCTTTTAGACAATGACTAAATTGTACCACATACTGCAACACTGCCTGTCGCAGGCTACAATAGGGTAGTGCGTCCATTAGCTGTGTTTGGAATTTTAATGCAACCCTTGAATTAAGTAAGAAATTTAATATTTGAATACAGAAAATGATTTGTTAGCAGTAAACAAAAAAATAATACTCTTTTATAAATTACGTGTAGTATTTTTGCTCGGCAATAAAATTTAAATGGGGATATCAAAAATAATATTCAATAACTGCTCAGTAAGCAAAATTTAATATGCTGTAGGCTTGTGCCGCCGCCATTTTCGAAACAGGATATAGCTGTCTGATAGAGGTCAATGTCATCCATGTTATCATTCATGAACAAATGCAGGTTATCACCCTATCGCTACTGTCTATCGAAGGTGTCGGGTCTTCTAAGGAGCACAGTGCTTACAAGCTATTTCTAAAAGAACTTTTAACCACTGCTGTGAAGCTGGCCGAATCAAATGATCCAGCCATCTTCAGTACCCATGCACTCCTCCTACACTTTTGGAACAAAGCTGCCTCTGTTTTCAGCTGAAGAAAGCACACTGTTCGGACAGCAGCTGACAATGCTGCTATCCAAATTGATAATCAATCATGTCATGAGTGTGTCTCGGCCTGATGTGATTTCAGGAAGATCTTCAACGTTTAGCTGATCGTAGATCCTCTTTAGTGCCTGCCCGTAGCATACCCATAGGAGCTTATTTTTTTCAATCATGTGCCAAAGGGGTTAAGGTTTCTTTCTCGTCTGCTGTGAGTAGCATGTAGTTGTTATCTCAGATGATGCTGCCTTGCCACAGCAGGGGCCGTGAGGTACTCGGAAGCGGGCCCTCTCAATGTCGTCGGGGCTGTGGGATGTCTTGGTGGTGTGACCCGGTTCGTAGTCCCTATTGGGCAGTCAGTAAGAAGGGGGAGTTTGCAAAAGGGATTAAAAGAAAAATTAAAGTTTTTGTCGTGACGCCACCTGTGGAAAGGGGGGCCTGTAAGGGGTCGCTGCTGCAGTCCGGTTCCGGTGAGGATGATGGAGTGGCAGCTGTGATGGTTTGACTCTTCACGGAAGAGCAGGTCCCTAGGGCAACCGTTAAATTCTATGGAGGTGATAGGTTCGTTGGGAGTGCAGGAGGTCCAGAGGGGCTAAGCTGGTGGTGCGGTAGAATCAGGGACACTCTCAGCAGGCTGCTGTTGCCTGCGCGGCGCTTCAGTCTACTGCTCCTCAGGCGGGAAATAAACACAAGCTGAGTTTTAACCCACTTTACTTGGCCTCTCTCGTCAGGCACTTCATGTTACAATGCAAGTGCCGTG
Organism: Allobates femoralis; assembly: GCA_033576535.1. Taxonomy (NCBI): domain Eukaryota; kingdom Metazoa; phylum Chordata; class Amphibia; order Anura; family Aromobatidae; genus Allobates; species Allobates femoralis. Next base: position 579,356,780 of record JARQOC010000001.1, read on the forward strand.
GCAGCTCCGATGCAACCAGGATGGCTTGTAAAATTCACCTCCTTTTGTGTTCCTTTCCATGGGCCTCTCTTCTCACTGCTTATTTTCTGCCCTCCTGCACCCCCCTCCGCGCGCAGAGCCCCGATCCAGCAGCCACGGGCCTTCATTGGGTGACCTGCCGGGTCTGCTGACCCTAGTACGGCTGCCTTTTCTGCGCTACACTGGGAGTTGGGCCACAGGTCATAGAGATCCCACGGTCTGCCAGTTCTGTGGTTGGAGCTTCCTCGCCACCTCAGGGCCGGGCCGTTTCTCGCCCCGTCCTTCGGCTACACAGCTGATTCGGGTGCATGGGTGGATTGATCACTGCCCGCGTCCCTTGAACTCCTTCTGTCTCTCTGAGGTCTGTACCCCGGGACCCGGGACAGGCCTCATGATGGTAAAGGCCGCTCAGTCCGTGTCCTCTCCGTCTTGTGTCCTCCTCTGACTACCTCCTAGACTGACTGCTTCCAAAGACTGACTGGATAACTAACATTCCCACCCACCACCTGTGTCCTCCCGCCATCCCACAGCTAGGCTTAGAGTCCCTCGCTCTGGTGTGTTTTTGGGTGACTGGACTTACCGATCCTGGTTGATGCAAACTTATATTAGCGACCGGACGACAAGGGTAACACAATATAAAAATCTAATCCCTACTCCTGCTTTTGCCAACTATAGGAATAGGCTACATGGCACTCAAGTTAAGGTTTCAAGCCCTCACACTTTCAAAAACAAAATACATGGGACTCAAAAAAATTTTCCCAGTGTACATGTTTTCTCCAAGTACATGATTCTCTTGCAATGATTTTTTCTCAATGGCAATAATTCTTATACAAGAATTAATTTAGTGTCTGATGAAGATTCGATTGTCAGGATCGAAATGTCACATATGATATTTTTCTTGCCTCAATAATAAAAAAGTCAAAAAGACTTTTTTTGGAGTGTCAAGTAATTTTCTTTTAAAAGTATGCCAGCTATAGTTCATTCTATGAGGACTCTGGAGTGGTGATCTTTCCAGCGGATGCAGTGGAGTCTCTCTCTGGAGAAGAATTGGATATCTATGTTGAATCTGTTCCCATGTTTTTCCCCCTTCCTTGCGTTGTCTTTAAACTAGCAGTAAGACTAGTGTATTGTTGGCCTGTGCAGTAGGCATGGCAAGTGCAGGATCAGCCAGGGCCTAGGCACGTGATTGCACAGGGTGGAAGGACCCATCTAGGGATGTTATGGAGCATAGGGTTCAGTCACAGATGAGTTCACAGCTCCCCCTATCATCAGGGCCTTACTTTACATTTTCCCTGATTTAACTCTCCTTTTTAGCTACATTTTGAATGATGCCTTGCTCCGGTGTGACAAACAGGAGCCCATTGCCTCCCTGGAAAGACGGAAGACAGGAAGATTAGGAGTGGTGGACTCTTGAAGATGATGAAACCTCTTTAGATTGGTCATCAGGAGTGTCGATTGCCACAGAACATATCGCTGATTGGTCTGCTTACAGGTGTACCGGAATAGTCAGCCGGATAACTAGGTTGACCAGAACAGCTGCATCTCCACCAATGTGCATCTCAACATAAGCACTAATGAGCTGGAGATGAGCAATACATGAGCACAGCAAGGCAAGTTCATTACAACTCGTAACTTGAGTGTGTAACAGCTGGAACTCAACATTTGCAGATAGTATTATTCTGTGATGATGTACGATGTTTCCAGTCATGCTATATATACAGAGTTATGTGGTAGCAATTCTGTGCAGAGCAGAGGGGCAAGTACGTCAAACTGTGCTAAGACGCAGCATCTGCAGAGATTTTGGAGTAAGACAGTAGTGCCTGATATTCATTTTGGATAGCTGTCACTATCTTATTACAGGGGTTATCCAATACATTTTTTTCTAAGTAAAAATTGGTTCAAATTTAAAAACAGAGGCATATTCCCCTTTATCAATTCTGAAGAAAAAAAGCAGGTACAGCAGAAGTGAGCTGGCTCTGGAAATAATGTCTAAGCCATTCAGGTCACGACATGTGGAGCCTGCAATAGGTTACAGAGACCAAGTGACTTAAGGAGCGTGTCATCAGGGTGTTCCATTGGAGAAGCTCTCATCCAAACACCTGACCACTATAGGACAATCACAGCAGCAGTCCTAGTAATATCTGAATGGAGCAGACATAATTTTGGGGCCAACAGAGACCTCCAGAGCCACCTGTACAGTATCCACAAGGCTTCTGAAGGGTGAATATGTCCTCATTTATTATTTCATGACTTGAAAAAATGTTTTCATGTGTCGGCAATCCCTTTAAGTAGCTAGTGAGTGGGGCTGTGTTGTTGTTCCCAGCAGTGCAGGTGGTCAACATACAGGGAAAAAGTTTGAAGAAGTCAGTCAGCCCCCACTATCAGGATATTTTCAATACTCCATCTGTTCTGGATTAAAAACAACTTGAAGAAACATAGTCAGGAAAAAGAAATATATAAAAACTTCCAATCCATTTGTGATGTTCATTGATCTCACCATGATGGGTTTAATTTTGCCAATGGTCCTGGAGCACTAGACCCTTTAGGGTAAGTCCATCCCATTCTGAGAACAAGAACTTTTCTGTTGAAGTCGAATTTGTTAAGAGGTTTCCTGACATCAAGTCTGCTCAATCTTCGATGGAACGCGCCGTGGATTACCATTGGAGGAATTATTTTGTGTTAATAAAAATGGGAAACAGGGATGTCTGTGTGTTTTATTCCAAATAAATTATTTTTCTCATTGTTGTGTGTTTTAACTACTTACTTATAGATTGAAAATGTTAGACCCGGCCATTATCAATCTAGGGCTTGGTGTCAGCTGGCAATACACAACTGACATTATCCCCTTATTACCCCATTTGCCATTGGCACCAGGGGCAGCTGAAAGAGCAGGGTAACTGCCAGTTTCCACATTTCTCATGAGGTGCCAAATCTGGGGTGGCTGTGGGGTGTAATTTTAGCATAGAGGGCTTAGTAACCTTGGGCCTCACCATGCTGAAACTTCCAGCCCCTAGCTGCCTGGGTTACCTTGGCTGGCAATCAAAAATACGGCAAAGTCAATGCCAATTTTTTACTATTATTTATTTAAATAACTAAAAAAATAAAGGCTCCCTGTATTTTTCATTGCAGCCAAGGTAAACAAGCAGCAGGGGGTGGCAACTATTAACTGCCTGATTTACCTGCGCAGGCAATTGAAAATACAGCAGAGCCCTACACATTTTGTTTTAAGAAAATTAAACACTTTATTAATAAAAAAAACCACAGAAACAGGTTTTTAAGGTAAAATATATTTATTTATTTATACATACTCAAAATGTCAATCATAACTTCAACATTGATTTTCATACGACTGTATCCAGACATAATGATTCCTGCTTGCAAATCTCCTAAAACAGGATTCCCAAAAAGGTGTAATTCCCTGTTCCTGCTCCTAGTGACCTCACATCCTGGAATACTCTTGCAGTTATTGCGGGAAAAATGTGGCTAAAAAAGCACTTTCTGCACCAAAAACGGACCAGCCAAAAACACAGGCGCTGGCACAACATTTCTAAAATCTCATAGACTTTGCTGTCATCTCAATAAATTGATCCATTTTTGGTGTAAATTTCACCAAAAACACAGCACCAAAAATTGATCAAAACACCGCATGGGCACATGGCCATTGTTTTCTACCTCACATAGCATTTTGCATTTGCATTTCTGTATTATTGATAACCAACTTAAAACCTACTCAATGACTTTAAAAGACTCCCCGAAAGGGCCGCTGTATAATTAGGGTTATTATGTAAGCATTATTTGGACCATCTTTGGTGGCAAATATCCCAAAAAATTATGCATGTACAAAAGCTGATAGGCAAAAAAAAATAAGTGTTTGTGTATTTAATGTGTGGCCAAGACAGTTCATTTTTCAATGTGGCGCAGAGAAGCCAAAAGTTTGGACATCCCTGGTTTAAAGGAATACACTCATGAGTATAATCCTTATTGTCTAGAACCAGTAATGAATAATCACCAAACAATGTCATTGAGTGGATGAGATTACCTCTTCACGAAAGTCATTACTCAAAATTATATCAAATAGAGATGAGCAGTTCTTTTGAAATTCAAATTTGTTGAATTTCCTCAAAATAAGTTTGCATGATTCTTAATACTTGTATGTATATTTCCAGGAATTACTTGGAAGATATATGTGAGGGGGAAAAGAAAGAGCAAGAAAGAATCATGCCTACCATAAGAGCTTACACTCTACAAGAGAGAGAAAAAGAGAGGACCCCATTGACCATAAAAGCTTATACACTTCAGGAGAGAAAGAGGACTTCATTGACCATAAGAGTTTATAATCTACAGGATTTATAGAATCCCGCTGACCATAAGAGTTTACACTCTACTTTACAGAAGAGTGAGGAGCCCACTCACTAAAAGAGCTTATACTCTACAGGAGAGAGAGCTAACCCCACTGAACAGAAGAGCTTACACTCTATAGAAAGAGGACCCCACTGACCATAAGAGCTTACACTCTACTTTATAAAAGAGAGAGAGGATCCCACAGATTATAAGAGCTTACACTCTACAGGATAGACAGAGAACCATGCTGACCATAAGAGCTTACAATGTACAGTACTTTATAGAAGAGAGAGAACCCCACAGATTATAAGAGTTTATACTCTACAGCAGGGTAGGGGAACATCAGGCCCCAGGGCCGAATGTGGCTCTTGATGACTTTTTTGCGGCCCCTGTCCAGATTTCTGGGAACCGCAGTGCTCAGGCTGGCAGACGCTTTTTGACAACTGCCCTTTAAATCCAGCTCCCCAGTGATCTCTATACCCCAGCCTTGGCCTCCCCAGTGAGGTATATGCTCTCAGCCTCTCCTGTGATGTCTTGGGCTGTAGCAAACCTGGAAAAGCAGCTGAGAAGCAACATGACCAATATCCCCCACGCCAAAGAGAAGCAGCTCCATCCACCACAGTAGGGGTGAGTTGATTGTTTAACCAAAAATAACAGGTAATTTTCAAGTTGAAAATTTTGTGCGCCCCCGAAGGATTGTGGAAATTTCCAAATGGCCCTCGGCAGAAAAATGGTTCCCCGCCCCTGCTCTACAGGATAGAAAGAGAACCACACTGGCCATAAGAGCTTACAATGTACTTTATAGAAGAGAGAGGACCCCACTGCCCATAAGAGATTACACTCTACAGTTTAGAGGATCCTGCTGACAATAAGAACCTACACTCTATATAAGAGAGAACACAACAAAAAAGCAACAAATGAGCAAATACCCTAAAAATGAAAAAAGTAAAAATGCTATAGTGCAAAAACATAATTAGGGTACTTAGTGACATAGATATGATCATATAAATGCATAAGCTGTCTCACCAGCGACAAGGTGACTCTATCTGGACAGTCATGCCTAACTGTAATACTAATACTTTGCCATCTGTCAGCTACGTGAAGCAACAAGGACAGGATCAAGCAGAACCGGGCCCCAACAGAGAACACTATGCCATGGGATGCCATGGGATGCCACACTTTATATCCATGTCCAGCTCAAAGGTAGGCCACACCTATGATTGTAGGACTGCACCAAAACATGAATAAATAAAACCAGGGCTGGAACTAAGGTGATTCTCCGGAGGGGCGCAGGTTCACACTGGCCTCAAAATAGAAAACACAACATAAACACAACAAATGAGCAAATACCCTAAAAATGAAAAAGTAAAAATGCTATTGTGCAAAAACATAATTAGGGTACTTAGTGAGATAGATATGATCAGATAAATGCATAAGCTGTCCCACCACCTTTGTTGTGTTTTCTATTTTGAGGCCAGTGTGAACTCAAGCCACTGCAGAGTATCAACTTAGTTCCAGCCATGGTTTTATTTATTCATGTTTTGTTGCAGTCCTGCAGTCATAGGTGTGGCCTACCTTTGAGCTGGACATGATGTAATGTGTGGCGTCCCATGGCATGGTGTTGTCTGTTGGGGCCCGGTTCTGTATGATCCTGCCCTTGTCAATTCACGTCGCTGACAGATGGCAAGGTATTAGTAATAATGTTAGGCAGGATTGTCCCGATAGGGTCACCTTGTCGCTGGTGCAACAGCTTACGCATTTATATGATCATATCTATGTCACTAAGTACCCTAATTATGTTTTTGCACTATAACATTTTTACTTTTTTAATTTTTAGGGTATTTGCTTATTTTTTGCTTTGTTATTGTGTTTTTAATTTTGAGGCCAGTGTGAACTCGCGCCACTGCAGAGTATCACCTCAGTTCCAGCCCTGGTTTTATTTATAGAAGAGAGACAGAGGACCTCAATGATCATAAGAGCTTACACTTTACAACAGAGACCCTGCTGACCATAAGAGCTTAAACTCTATAGAAGAGAGAGAGAAAGAAGACCCCACTAACCATAAGTGCTTACAGCCTACAGGAGAGGGAGACTTCCCCAGTGAGTCTGGAGATAGAAAATGTGAAGAGATAAAGACAAGGAGTGCCCATGAGCTGTGCCTGGTGGTCTAGTGGTGAATAATTACAGTGTGACGACTAGTCACTCACCTATTGGGGTTGTGCACCCCTGCACAACCCCAGTTGAAAGCGTAAAGGTGACGAGATGATTCCCGGGCCACGCTGCCGTCCACTGCTTCCTGGATTGCAGTCACAAGATCCAGTCATGTGGATCTTCAATAGGCATGGTTTGATCACATCACCGCAGGTCCTATTATTCTGATACCTGGGCAGGATATCTGAGCCTGAAACAGCTCCTACTGTACACCCACGAGGGGGACACATACAGAAGATAAAGTAGAACAACTAAGCAGTCTTAGGAGCGCTGAGGTAAGGGATAATTAGGGACAGGATAAGATCTTGTTTATAACACAAACCTTTTATTCAGACAATCTAACTGGAGTGAGGACAACACACTGCGGCCCACTTGTGGGCAAAACATTTCCTCTTTAGCGGCCGCAGTGTGTTGTCCTCGCTCCGGTTAGATTGTCTGAATAGTCTTCTCTTCGGAGGGGGCCCGCCTTAGGAGGATATACCCCTTTGCGTGGTGCCCTGGGGGCATTCCATACTTGGGAGTCTTCCTCTGCCCCTCGATAGAGATTGCCTCTCAGAATATCCGTAAGTTGATGGATGCCTTCGTCGGGCCCTCGAGACGTTTCCCCTCGCCTCAATGACGTGGATAGCGAAGATACAGGCAGTGAGAATGCTCTGGCTCCCGAAGATAATTTACATTTTTCAGTGCCTGCCGATCAGATACCCACTGGGACTGATCTCAAAACTCCAATCTTTAATTAACAAATTGTATGGGCAGGCAAGCCTGCTAGGGTGGGGAAAACAATTATGTATTTAAAACTACATAAAGGGGGCATGGGAATTCCCGATGTACTATCATACCTCAAAGCGGTCATTCTGGAGGGGGCGAGGTCTTGGTGGCGGGAGGGAGAATGTGTAGGCTGGCCAAATTGAAAAATCTGAATCTATGGGGGACTCCCTTAAATTGCTATTAGTAGCGGAATCCCTAGGAGCGCTGCCCCGGAGAGACTTGTTGCTCACGGTTCGGGCCCTATTGGGGACTTGGAGGGGCTTCGCGGGGAGTTGGTCTAAATTGCCGGTGTCGGAGGTTCCTTTGGAGGCCTTCCGCTTGCTCATCCCCTCGCTGAACTCTCCAGTTGGTCGGAGACGGGAATTGGTTTTTTGGGCGATCTTTGTGTAGGTAGTCATCTGATGCCATTTAAGGACTTCATTGTCAACACCCCTCTTGAGTTCTACCTTTTTTCAATACTGCCAGGTGTCATATTTTCTTCGATCTCAAGCATGCCGCTGCAGTGACCTTAAACCTCCTGAGATTTCCCCTCTGCGACGATTTATAAGTCAGATCCTAAAACTACAAAGGGTATTCCCCTCTTGTATGGAGAGCTTCTGGAAACTTCGTCGCTGTCTAAGCTTAGCTATATGGGAAAATGGGAGGAGGACCTAGATTTCAAAGCAGAGCCGGAGGACTGGGAGGGAGCAGTTAACTGTGTAATCAAGGCCTCCAACTGCATCAATCACGTGGAGCTCCTTAAGAAAATACATTTGAGATGGCATATTTCCCCTGAAAAACTGGCAAAGTTCACTGTGTGAGCTTCTTTTTCTGTGCTGGAGAAACTGTGGCTAAGAGGGGAGACCTGGCCCACATGTGGTGGGGTGTCCCAGGCTGACGCCTTTTTGGCTTATGGTCTCGAGTTTGCTGGAATCCCTTACGGGGATCCAGTCGCTCCTGACTCCCCAATTGGCAGTTCCCACTAGGGTTGGAACCCTTCCCCCGGTTCTCAGACATCTCATTACATATGTACTGACAGCTGCTAGAAGTTGTGTAGCTGCTAGATGGAAGGCTGATTCTCCTCCCTCCATGTCTCATCTGGCGGATAAACTAAATTCTATCTTCTGCCACGAATACTACTTGGCGTTGGATGTTCCACAAGGAGAACGTGGCTGAGGCCAGGGATGTTTGGGCGAGCCACCTTCTGGTCGATTCAGTCCCCTTCTAAACCCGGAAAAGCAGGGTAACACAAATCGTGTCCTAGGATGCTGCCATTCAGGTTCACATTTACGCACCCCTCATGCTCCTTACCCCCCTCCCCCCTATATAATTTCTCCCCTTCCCCCCTTTCCCCCTCCCATTCCCTATTATTGCCTCCCTCATCCCTTGCTCTTCTAGTATTGAACTACCCAGTTCCTTCCCCCCCTAACTCCCCTACTTTATTGCTCCCCTTCGTTATTGCCCCACTGAACCCGGTGCCGGTTCTTCAGGGAATTCGACTATTAGATGGAGTTTTGGTTTTTACTGCACTGAATCGACTTTGAAGCTACAGAGTTACGAGACTATTCCTGATTTTCGGCTCCCTATGCGGGGTTCCTGACTCTACACACTGTACGCGATTGGAGGCAAATCCCACAAGTCTCTCACCCATTTCTTAGGAGGGACTCATTTTCTATTGTGGACGAGCTTGATTAGTGCTTATGCCCTAGTTTTCCCCCCCTTATCTTCCTCTCCCCTCCCCCCAGCCTGTACCTTCCCACCTCTCCCCATTTTGATCTTTTTTGGGGTAATCCCCCTGTTAAGAATATGGTATGTAATTATTCTTCTTGAAAATTAATAAAAATTATTGATGAGAGATTGTCTGAATAGAAGGTTTGTTCGGGAACTTGCTATCTACCTTATGGAGACAGCGAAGTAGGTGAGGAGATTGTAGCCACTTCCCTCCTCTCAGATATATGCAAATTTGCACTTCTTTAAGGAAGTGGAGAAACTCCAGTGCCGCATTTAAGCAGCTCCTCAAAGTCATAATCGCTTTCCAACAAGCTTTTAATATGACTAAGGGATTTGTGCCAGATCAGAACCCCAAACTTCAGACGCTGCGTTTCGGGGTACCTGCCCCTCATCAGTGTAGTGTGTGGGATATTCTGATCTGGCTGTGTGAGTGGGCTAAGACAAGGTCTGGGAACTTGCTATCTACCTTATGGAGACAGCAAAGTGGGTGAGGAGATTGTAGCCACTTCCCTCCTCTCAGATATATGCAAATTTGCCTGGGAACTTGCACAAATCCCTTAGTCATATTAAAAGCTTGCTGGAAAGCGATTATGACTTTGAGGAGCTGCTTAAATGCGGCACTGGAGTTTTCTCCACTTCCTTAAAGAAGTGCAAATTTGCATATATCTGAGAGGAGGGAAGTGGCTACAATCTCCTCACCTACTTCGCTGTCTCCATAAGGTAGATAGCAAGTTCCCAGACCTTGTCTTAGCCCACTCACACAGCCAGATCAGAATATCCCATACACTACACTGATGAGGGGGAGGTACCCCGAAACACAGCGTCTGTAGTTTGGGTTTCTGATCTGGCACAAATCGCTTAGTCATATTAAAAGCTTGTTGGAAAGCGATTATGACTTTGAGGAAGCTGCTTAAATGTGGCACTGGAGTTTCTCCACCTCCTTAAAGAAGTGCAAATTTAGAAGATTTGTGTTATAAACAAGATCTTATCCTTTCTCTAATCATCCCTTGCCTCAGCGCTCCTAGGACTGCTTGGTTGTTCTACTTTATCTTCTGGAGATAGAAAATGATTCTGCAGTACAAACTGTGCTCCCCTGGGAACCATGGATCTGTTATGGGCCCCGGTCCTGACCACCATTGTATGAGGTATGATGATCTGCTAGATATAGTCATAGCTGCAGGATATTATAGGGAGGCCTGAGCCGCATCACAAGATAACATTACCCCGCTCTGATGCTTCAGCAGTGTGGGAAATGGTGCTGGGAAAGTTTTTTTTTGTGAACCGTGAATCGAGTCTTGAAGTGTTTAAATTCACACGAAACCACGGATTTCAGGAAACTCGACTCAAACTCAGTATTACACGGATTGTTCCATATATCTCTAATATTAAATGGTAAAGCTTAGCCAACATATGTTGGATTGACTCTATCTGAGAACAAGGAAAATGCAATATTTTTTCTTAAGCTTCCAGTTTCCTTGTACAATACGTGTTTCCATGACAATCAAAACAGATTCTGGCTTTAAAAAAAGAGCGAAAAGTATTTTACAAGGCAAAAAGCCCAGAGCAAGACATAAATATTAAACACAGTAATGTCCCGCGCACACTAAATGCCAGAATTGTTGACTTAGCTCAGTGTGTGTATAGACTGCCAATTTCAATGACTTGGAAATGTGGCGGTCATTTCATGGCGATTTATCAAGCTGTGCCCCTTCACAAAACTATGCTGATATGTAAGATAATGGGACACAAGAAAAATTTGTGCAAGGGCATAAAAGCATTTAAGGCCTGTAATAAACAAAAATATGTTTGTTATATTCAGGATGAAAAGTTGGAATGTATAAGTAATAACTAATGAAAGCCGAAAAAAAACATTCTAAGAATTTTACATTTGTATGGAGCCTAAATATAAAGAGAACATTTGGGTGGGAAGAAAACATCTTAAAGGTAGTAATCAGAACAAAACAGTACTGAGTCACTCATTAATATGTATATACAGTATTAGTGCTAGGTATTACACACTTTGTACCTCTAGCGGTAATTGGACAGAAATATAAGAGAACCCATAAAAGATCCAAGTGATCTGTAGATAAAGGGGAATCTCAATGAATTAGAATATCATCAAAAAGATCATTTATTATTAATTCAATACATAAAGTGAAACACATATACTAATGCATCTCAATGAATTAGAATATCACCAAAAGTCAATGCCATGTTTCAGGGTGTTTCTGTTGATTGCTCTCAGTGGGAGAAACAAGATAATAATCTTGTAGTTGTGATACCTTTTAATGGCTAATAAAAATAAAATAAGTGATGTCACAGAGCAAGCTTCTCATCGTCTCATCATAACACAATTACAGACAAAATAATACGTTTACCAGTAGCCAAACATTTTTCTGGTTAAGGACATAACATTGAAAATATGAAAGTTGCAATATTGAAAGGTAATATCAAATCACAGAAATATTGAAGGGTCTGTGCATCCAAGCTCATTAGAACTTTTGACTGTATCCACAATGGGCTAAACCTACACATGAAAGGGTCCCCTTGACAGATAAATATGTGCTTCACCAAAAAACACGTTTTTACCTTACCAAATATTGCAACATAAGCTGACAATATTTATGTGAATTAGCACATCCAAAAAATTTTTTATATGGCAAAAATGCACGCCCTGAGGAAGAACAAACTTTGAAACGTGCGTCGGCTGGGTGCTGTGGCGGGAGCACTGTGGCAGCAGGGATCTGACGAGCGATTGTCCGTGAGCACCTCTCTGGCACCAGGTATTGTTTATACTATGGTTTTGTATGAAGGATTCCTTAATTATTGAATGACCTGTAGAAGCCTTGTATGTTGATCTAAGAGAGGGACTAAGAGAAATATTAGTGTGACAGAGCTCTATTTATGTATTTTTCCCTATGTGTTTATGCTGCCACTTATGTATTCTTTATAGCCCACCCCATTATTGTTTGTGCATGTTAGGGACTGTGTTCCCATTTTAAACGTGTATTGTAAAATGAATATATTTTAATATGAATTAATTTTAACAATAAAGTGAATTTTTTGCCATATAAAAAATTTTTTGGATGTGCTAATTCACATAAATATTGTCAGCTTATGTTGCAATATTTGGTAAGGTAAAAATGGGCTAAACCTGTCTGACGGATTTATGGTTCATTATAACATCTGAAGAATGTTTTTCGGAGACACTGAAGACACCAGGTTTACATATAAATTAGGGTCATAAAAACTTTGACATCACTAAGCCTGGCTGATTAAGGAACCTCTCCAGGGTTTGTTTTGTTTATTTATTTAAATGTCCATTTATTATACATTGCGTCTGCCCTGGTTGTGCATGTATATATTTGTTTCTTTGAATACTTTGTCATACCATGCCTCATAAAACCTGAGGAAGGCTATAGTTTTGTATGTTTTAGCCGAAACGCATAGTACCCTACTGATGAACTGTATGTAATATACTTTTCTACTGGAATAAATTTTTATAAACGACACTGGATCCTTGTATCCCTCCTGGAAGCGCTGGGTAGCGATTGGAACAGACCTTTTTCGTATTATGCCTCATGAAGAGACCTGAGAAGTCTCGAAAGCTTGCCTTTAACAACGCTTATTTTATTTTTGTTAGCCATTAAAAGGTATCACAACTACAAGATTACTATCATGTTCCTCCCACTGAGAGCAATCAACATTTTTTCAACTGGCTAACACGGTACCAAAACATTTTTTCTTCTAAGGGTGTTTCTGGGAGCCCTGAAACATGTTGACTAATAAATGAACATTATATTCACTCTTTGATGCCTCGTGGAATACAGTGGCGCAACTTTTAACCCTTCATCCTATCTACTTTAATTTTCTGAAATAATGACCTTTGGGATTTTATTGGCTGTAAGCCATAATCATCAACATTAACAGAAATAAAAACACGAGAAATAGAGCTCTCTGTGTGTAATGACACAATATCATGAATAAATTAACTTTTTGATGCTATTCTAATTCACTGAGATGCGTTAGTATTATATACAGTCATTACAAACAGAGTGAACTTTTTCAAATGTTTATTTCTGTAAATGTTGATGATTATGGCTTACAGCCAGTGAAAACCCAAAAGTCACCATCTCAGAAAATTAAAATATTACATAAGACTAACTGTAAAAATGATTTTTAACTCATACACGTTTGCCTAATGAAAAGTCTGTACAGTAAATGCACTCAGTACTTGGTTGTGGTTCCTTTTAAATGAATTACTGCATCAATGCGGCGTGGCATGGAGGCGATCAGCCTGTGGCACTGTTGAGGTGTTATGAAAGCACAGGTTGCTTTGATAGCAGCCTTCATCTCGTCTGCATTGTTGGGTCTGGTGTCTTTTGTCTTCCTCTTGACAATACCCCATATATTCTCCATGGGGTTTAGATCAGATGAGTTTGCTGGCCAATCAAGCATAGTGAAGCTGTGGTTATTAAACCAGGCATTGGTACTTTTGGCAGTGTGGACAGGTGCCACATCCTGCTGGAAAATGAAATCTCCATCTCCAAAAAGCTCGTCGGCAGAGGAAAGCATGAAGTGCTCTAAAATTTCCTGGTACACGACAGCGCTGACTTTGGTCTTGATAAAACACAGTGGACCTACACCAGCAGATAACATGGCTCCCCAAACCATCACTGATTGTGGAAACGTCACACTAGACCTCAAGCAGCTTGGATTGTGGCCTCTCCACTCTTCCTCTAGTCTCTGTGACCTTGATTTCCAATGATCTTTTGTGGCTTACCCTCCTTGTGGAGTGTGTCAATGACTGCCTTCTGGACATCTGTCAAGTAAGCAGTCTTCCCCAAGATTGTGTAGGCTACTGAGCCAGACTAAAGGCTACTTCACAAGCTGCAATATTGTTAACGATATCGTTGAAACGTCACGCTTTTTTGATTGTTCGAACGATGTCGTTTGTGCATCGTTGCGAGTAAACATAAGATCTTGAAACGAGAAATCATTGGATCGTTCACCAAAAATGTGAGATCCTGACCTCAAATCTATCGTTCGTCATCCAATTAACGTTCTGTGAACAAGCAACATTGTTCAGTGTGGCACCTTTTTGAACGATGTTGTTAAAAATTCTCCTATTCCTGCCGCTTTGTAAAATCATTGCCAAATTTAACATCGTTAACAATATCCATGCGTGTGACAACGCTCTAACGATGTCGAAACGACAGCGGTCACATGACATCATTACCGATATCGTTCACTACATCGTAGCGTGTGACGGTACCTTAATGGTACCTTTACATGCCGCCACAACAGGATGGATACCAACTGCTACTTCACGTGCACGAGCACGGCCAAACGGTTACAAACGGGAAACGCACCCTCTTTACACGCCGCCACAAGGTACGCTACATCTACAGCTGGCTACATCGCCGGGTGTCTCAAGTAGCCATCTGTAGCTCAGCGTACCTCATTTACACACCGCTACAACAAGCTAATATGGGCGGAACTGCTGCAGCAGGGACAGCAGATAGGCGTGCCACAATTGTGGATTACGAGACGTCCGTACGCTGATAGGACAAAGCAAGAAACCCATGATTGGCCAGGCATCGCAGGAGGCTGTTTAATACATGACGCTCGAGCAATTGTGTAGTGTGACTGGTCAGCTCCTTAAATATGCCGCCCTATGCAGCGACTACCAATCGTAACGCAGCATCTTCCACCAATGATCGCAGATGGGGCGCGGTAACACGGAGCCTGGGTGACGCCTTAGCTACATTGCAGCTACATCGCCGGGTGTCCAGAGTTCCCTTCTGTGGGTTCTTTACACGCCGATACAGCTCGCTACAATCGGCGATGTAGCCATCTGTTTATGGGCAGTGCACGGATACAGATGTATCTGTAGCCGGCTGGGTCTTCCCGTCTTCAGACGCCGCTACTACGGGCGATATTGGCGCCACAAGCTACATTTGTAGCCTGTAGCGGCTTGTATGCATCCTGTTGTGGCGGCGTGTAAAGGTACCATAAGGGACCATTTTAGATGCTTAGTAAGCCTGTGCAGTTGTTTTGTGTTAATTATTTAAATTTTCGAGATAATGACATTTGGATTTTCATTGGCTGTAAACCATAATCATCAACCTTAACAGAAAAAAAACACTTGAAATAGATCACTCTGTGTATAATGACTCTATATAATATATGTTTCACTTTATGTATTGAATTACTGAAATAAATTATCTATTTGGTGATATTCTAATTTATTAAGATGAACCTATATCTACACCATTCTAGAAAAAAGAACATATGTTTGTGGCTTAATATAATTTTTGCGATTGAGTTTCATTAATAATTTTACCCCATTTGCCTTCTACAGCTTTCTGTCTATTTTTGGTTGCAGAATGAGTTATCTGGGAATCCATCGTTCTCCCGAACTTATGAGAAAGTTTGTAGATTTAGTTATTTGACTTTTTCTGGTTGTCTCTTATCAGAGTTATAACCACAGACTACAGATGAATGGGCTCGAGGAAGTTCGGATTCTGGTTGTGATGCCGGACTTTTTTTGCTCACTGTCTTGGACACAAACTTGACCATTGATCAATGGAAGTCTCTAATTGGCAGTTCGGCTCTCTGCCCACATACAGCCAGCTATAAGCAAAACACCTCCAGAAGTGAAAGAGCGGGAATTTTTTTTTTTAATTTTTGAAACACACTACACCAAAAACTGTGGCTTTTAAGTTCCGTTCGAGCCAATCAAACACTGCACGCAGCTCACACTGAGCCAAGCACCAACCGTACCCGATCACAGCGATGCTTAGTCAAGTGCTGTAGAAACGTAAAGCACCCGAACAGGTTTTCTCATCTCTACCACAGACTAAATTAATGATGAATGTGCAGGGAAATACAAAACTAAAAGAGTGAACATTTTTCAATGGAAACCAATTGCAAAGTTAATTTAAAGGAAACCCCCTGATCAAGGAGCATAGCAGGCTCTGAAATGCGTTGGATGGATCCAACAAACCTCAAGAAACTGAAGATTTGAGCTTTGCGTCTTTTGTAGCAGCGCGGACTAACTACACACCATCCCTTTTGAATCTAAGGATTGCCTATCACGCTGCACGTGGAAGTGTGTGTTTCGCGGAAGCTACCTTATGTGCTTTATACTGGTTGTGTGTCACACAACCTGAAAAGGTGAGCAGTTACATTTAGCGGCTTTAGAGCCCCCTCACATGTAACCATAAGACCCTATTTACGCTTGCTTCCTTTGCAGATATAAATAATTTGAAGAAAATGTGCTCCAAAGGTGGACAATTGGGATAAACCATCAGAATAGTGCCTGGGATCCCCAAAAACAGCTGATTTTGCTGAGAGTAGCTACAGCCAGTCAAACAGCTCAACTGCAGCAGCTGCTTCAGATCATGGTGGTTCATGGAATTCTCTAAGGTTTCATTAGTGGAGGTTTGAGTCTTGCAATTAATTTTCAACCATATTTTTTATGCATAAAATATTTTATGGAGTTTTAGACTTAACAGGTAAATGTAGAACATGTTGGGTGCAAAGGGTAAATGTAGTGAGAAGGAATCAAAGCAATTACATCGCAACGTAACATGAACAGCCTGAACAGGTCTATATGAGAACTATGATCATAGAGTCCTAATAATGCACTTTCTCACCGGATACTTGTGTGCAATAGGAAAAGTGAAATGACTTTCATAATACTTTAAAAATAGTAGAAAAGTTATTGAAAGAAAGATCTTCATCAAGTAGAATATGTAAGGGATAACAATTGCCAACTATGTACATTGCAGGAAAGGGAAAGAATGGAGAAGAAGTAAAAGGTAAAGAAGAAAGTCAGAAGTAGATGTGGAGTGATGGTAATCAAACGTACTAAAAAAGTGACAAGAAGAATCTTTCATTGAAGAAGAGGCATGGGCACCCATAAGGCACTTGTATTAATCCAAATCCATATAGTTGTTCCATCCGGTAGAACCAAGTCTAGTCTACTAACGATGGGTTTTCATTCAAAAAGGTTAACTGTTCCATGCAGTGTATTTTGTTGATACAAACTAATAATTAGGACAGGGCAGGGTTGCAGGTCTTAGTTACATTGAGAAGGTTGCAGGACTTGGTTACATTGAGAGGATGATGTAGTGGGGATTGACAAGTCCTTTGTATTGAAATGTCAATCTGACTGAGAAGGAATAGCCCTCGATCACATATGTGTTGGACACTGCTTGAAAAAAACCTAAGGGTCGAAACATTGTGGTCCCTGGGAATAAAACCCACATAACTGGGACTAAAGGAAGTGTTGCCTCCATTTTTTCAATCATTTAAGATACCAATGTCGTGGTAGGGGGGCTTTGCACCCAATGTGTGATGGTTGTGCTGTTTTGTTTTTTTGTTTTAGTAACTACAGGAGATAGATGCCTGTGTTTAATGTTAGGATTTTAGATTTATAGAATGGAGATGGCAACCAGTCTTAAGGTGGATCATTGATAGATCATGGATCATTGATAGATAGAGAGCGAGCGTGAGATGTATAAAGGATCTCATAGTAGGTGAGGGGATGTAATGTTCTTCTAGAAGACATGAGGGATTGTAGGAAGTGTGCTGGTTGTGAACTTTGCATTGTATTTAGACCAGGTACGTCAGGGTTGGTGAGGTCTGTGCTGGTTAACCATTGCAAACCGGCTAAGAAATGCTCAACTTAATATTTCCCTTACAGCAGACAAATGTTTGCTGTGCCTTCTGAATATCCTAGTAGGATAATGGGTTCCCCAATATAGTGTAAAGAGGTGACATTGATTTTAATTTAGGTCTTATGTTGGGATGAGAATCTATAAATGGTGGTATTGATGTCTTCATCCATGTCAAACTGAATAGAGGTATGGTGGGAAAGGATTGTTCCAGTCGTTATCCATTGTTTTTGTGTTAAATGCCTAGACCAATTACTATTTAGCTGAGATGGGCTGTGGATTGGTATCCGTAGGGATCTGGAAGGACTATGCCTCCTGCAGATTTTCACATTTGGAAAGAAAAGTGACCTAGACATGGCGAGCCAGTATGCCAGATAAATTTAGTCTAAGAGCTGCTTAAAGAGCTGATATGCATTTAGGAGCGCTTGGAATGGATAAAGTAGTAGGAGAGGATGTTCAATTCTATCATATTGCATTATCCAAAATAAAAAAAATGGGCTTGTGTGCCATAAGAAAATATTTTTGATTTTTTTTCAGAATACAGGTGAAGTTGATGTCAAAAACTCTTTGAAGATTGGCAGCAACAATGGCTCCAAATATTAGTTGCTGAATCTGTTTTTTTTTAAAGGGAACAGGTAAGGGCATGGAGGGTGGGAAGGAGTTTCAATGGGCAGTGGCTCAGATTTTGTCATAGTACCGTATATACTCGCGTATAAGCCGAGTTTTTCAGCCCAAAATTTGGGCTGAAAAGTCCCCCCTCGGCTTATACGCGAGTATATACGGTATATGAAAAAAAAAAAAAATACCGCAGCAGCCCCGGAGGTATACAGGCCCCCCCATCAAGTTCCAGGGCCCCCCCCCCCCTTGCGCGCCAGCCTGTAAGGTAAATTCATACTTACCAGTGTCCAGTCGCGCCGCCCGCAGCTGCCGACATGACGATTCCGGGCTCCATTCAGCGTCTTCCGCATTTCCTGTAGTCGCGGGCAATGACGTCATTGCCCGCGCGCACAGGAAGTCGGAAGCCGGAAGACGCTGAATGGAGCCCGGGATCGTCATGTCGGCAGCTGCGGGCGGCGCGACTGGACACTGGTAAGTATGAATTTACCTTACAGGCTGGCGCGCAAGGGGGGGGGGCCCTGGAACTTGATGGGGGGCCTGTATAACTCCGGGGCTGCGGCTGTATACAGCCCTGGGGCTGCGGCTGTATACAGCCCTGGGGCTGCTGCTGTATAAAGCCCTGGGGCTGCGGCTGTATACAGCCCTGGGGCTGCTGCTGTATACAGCCCTGGGGCTGCTGCTGTATACAGCCCTGGGGCTGGGGCTGCTGCTGCTGTATATACCTCTGGGGCTGCATATGGGGCTGCATATACCTCTGGGGCTGCATATACCTCTGGGGCTGCATATACCTCTGGGGCTGTATATACCTCTGGGGCTGCATATGGGGCTGCATATACCTCTGGGGCTGCATATGGGGCTGCATATACCTCTGGGGCTGCATATACCTCTGGGGCTGCATATGGGGCTGCATATACCTCTGGGGCTGCATATACCTATGGGGCTGCATATACCTATGGGGCTGCATATACCTCTGGGGCTGCATATACCTCTGGGGCTGCATATGGGGCTGCATATACCTCTGGGGCTGCATATGGGGCTGCATATACCTCTGGGGCTGCATATACCTATGGGGCTGCATATACCTCTGGGGCTGCATATGGGGCTGCATATACCTCTGGGGCTGCATATACCTCTGGGGCTGCATATACCTCTGGGGCTGCATATACCTATGGGGATGCATATACCTCTGGGGCTGCATATACCTCTGGGGCTGCATATACCTCTGGGGCTGCATATGGGGCTGCATATACCTCTGGGGCTGCATATGGGGCTGCATATACCTCTGGGGCTGCATATGGGGCTGCATATACCTCTGGGGCTGCATATGGGGCTGCATATACCTCTGGGGCTGTATATGGGGCTGCATATACCTCTGGGGCTGCATATACCTCTGGGGCTGCATATGGGGCTGTATATACCTCTGGGGCTGCTGTATACTACCACTGGGGCTGCTGCTGTATACTACCACTGGGGAGGCTGCTGTATACCACACTGCTGGGGGCTGTATACCTGTGCTGGAGTCCACCCTCGGCTTATACGCGAGTCAATAAGTTTTCCCAGTTTTTGGGGGCAAAAGTAGGGGGGTCGGCTTATACACGGGTCGGCTTATACACGAGTATATACGGTAATTTCTAATTAGAAAAGTCCAACATATTCTTTGAGCCCTGCTAAAAGATTGGGGAGGGAAATACAGGGGTTAGTCAGAAACAATAAGAACATTTCTGTATACAGCTGGAAGTGGTCAAAGATGAATCCATTCACTTTAACCATTGTGCGATCAGACGATAGAGCCATTACCACAGACGGCATTTGGTGCCCTACACCAACATGACTCATAGGACAAAAATAGTAGCAAAATAATGTAACTGCATTTTGGGCATAAACCATTTATCAAGCAAGACAATAATAAAAAAACAATAGATTTAGGAATTTTATCAGTAAAGAAATGGGATGGCACCGGTGTTGGATCCTTACCATTTTTAGTAATGACAGAGATATGTGCAAAATTAGAGTCTTAGGGTACCTTCACATGCCGCAATCTAGCCTGGCGATATGTGATGATCTAACGTGCGCGTGCACGGTTTTCATGATCCCCTCAGATCGCCGATGGCAGCATCACATGCCGCAATCTTGCCCTGAAAGTAAGACGATGTGTCGCTCCGGAAATCACCACACCTACAGCGGAAGCAATCCTGCCGAATTCCATCGCCGATTCACACGCCGCAATTCCAAAGGCAATGCGGGCGTACATGTTCAGTGCGGCGAGGAGATAGGCGTGCCGCAGTGGTTTACACCGCGCCCCATACACTCTCAATGGACAACGCAACAGCATTACGATTGGTCAGCCTGCTCTGGAAGGCTGGCTAATACATGACGCATTGCCATTGTGTGGTGGTGAACAGACAAATCTTCAAATATGGCGCAGTGTCAAGTGACAGCCAATGGGAACACAGTAGCCCACACCAATCATTTCAAACGGGGCACGGACTCCAGCACGCTGAGGCACGCCTAAGGGAAATCATAGGCAACGCTGTTTCCATCACTATCGTCCTATCACACGCCACATCCCGGAAATATCGCCTTCATGATTACGGCTGATTGCAGAGCAGTGCACAGGAATCAGGCGACCGCCTAGAGGCGATTTATAGGCGCGAAATTCCCCTATCACACGCTGCAACTGTGAGGCAATTTCACAGCTATTGCTCCGGGGCCACATATCACCTTTAGTATTGCCAGGCGAGATTGAGGCATGTGAAGGTACCTTTAAGGTATAGAGTGGCTTTCTTTAATGGCCCTGTATGCTGAATAGAATGGTTTGGAAAAAGATGTACAAAGATTTTATAGCATTTTTGGGGAAAATCCATCAAGGCCCTGTGCCCTGCCTCTTCAAAGATCTGAGTTGGCTTTAGCTAGTTCCAATGCCTTGAGATATTCTGCCAGAGTCCATAAGGGAACTATCTAGAGTAGGGAGGCCAGATTATCTATATATCCTCAAAATGTGAAAGAGTGCGGTGGGCCAGGGCACTAACTATACTGGCATAGAAGTCACAGAAGAGATTGGAACTGCTTTATCTTGAAGATAGAGAGTTCAGCTACATTCCTCCATCTGCAAAATCTACATTCCTCCATCTGCAAAATACATTTTTACTCACAAGACATGCTAGGGCTAATTGGAGACTAATTACTGAGTTTTTTACAAAAAACAATCCTAAACTTGTTTTTCCACAGCCTATTGTTGATTTACTAGACCCAACTAAAATTCTTAAATGGAAAACAAACACCCTAT
Source organism: Allobates femoralis (assembly GCA_033576535.1). Lineage (NCBI taxonomy): Eukaryota > Metazoa > Chordata > Amphibia > Anura > Aromobatidae > Allobates > Allobates femoralis. The sequence continues at coordinate 579,378,416 of JARQOC010000001.1, forward strand.
ACAAAATATTTAATGATGAAACTGAACTCTCCAATCTCTCTTACTTTTCAGGTTGGGAGACAGAATTAGCAATAAAAATTGATCTTCCAAAAATGGCTAAGACCATTGATATATCTTACTCTCATACTGCATGCGCCACTTTACACGAATCTTACTATAAAATATTATCAAGGTGGTATTGGACCCCGGTTAAGTTAAATCTAATTAACCCCCTTTTGTCATCTTTATGTTGGAGAGATTGCCAGAAAACCGGGACATTTTGCCACATTTTTTGGGGTTGCCCTAAATTAGTGAACTTTTGGTCAGATATAAGGATACTTATTTTAAAAGTTACAGGTCTCAAAATAATTATACCCCCACAATTATCCTTACTCTCTATAGGCATACTAGACCTCCCCAAGTCCCTACGATTCTTGGTTTCTCACATCCTTCTTACCGCTAAGATCTTAATAGCCGCTAGGTGGAAAAAGAGTGAACCACCCACTGTAAAAGATTTGATTGAATGAATTTCTTTCCATAGCATCTTTGAGCATAATCATGCTATTAGGAATAATTATTTTGGAAAATTCTTAGTTAAGTGGGAAAACTGGATCACAATCTACTCTCCATATCTGTTGAACAGGGTCAATTGACGTATTTATTACTTTCTATTCGTTGATGTAATATCCTACAACACAATTTAGTATATGCTTTATCTATGCATAAATAATGCTCAGATTTATTACGAATTTTTTTCCCTGAAAATTCATATTTTGGATAAAGGACAACTTGTCTTTTTCTGTACTACAACAAATATTCTGCTACTGTATATACCCCGATATTCAAGTTATTTATATGTTTGTTCTTAAGTATGTTTCCCTTTTTTATTTTTGTATCCCTTGTCTTAAAATTCCTTAATAAAAAATATTTAGAAAGAAGATAGAGAGTTCAGCTTCAGTTGTTTTGAGAAAAGCCTAATCTATCAACAGAGTCAATAAAGTGCAATGGGCCTTGGGGGAGGATAATCGGGGGTCTTCTGTGGCCATAGGTAGAAGTATGGGGAAGTGGTCTGAGAGATGAGATGTGGCAATGGATACATCTCACTACTTCTAGATCCTTCATGAAAGCTTATATTGTTTTTCATGTATGAACCATGTACGCACAAAGGAGAAAAATGTATAATTTCACTCTGTGGGATGAAAGGTGGGCAAAGCGAAGAAGGCATTGTAAGCAATACCGGATCTTGTGTGGATCGTAGAGAGGCGGTACCTCTTCAGACATCAATCTCATGGTCTAGTGCTGCATTGAAGTTGCCTCTTAATATTCTTAATATTAGTATAGCCTCAAGAATGTTTGAAGTGTGTTGAGAAGAAGCTTAATAGAGAATTAGGTAGGTACAGGGTAGCTCGTGTGAATGCACGTGTAGCAATTTTTTGCCTTGATTAGTAAGAATCTTCACTCCCTATTATAGCTAGAATCAATAAGCTGCCATCGTAGGGAAGAAGATCGTAACATATAGATGCTTTTCGATTTAGAATCATTAGAGATGTGTTGTAATTGTGATAGAAAAGTTTCAGTATGCCATCTGCAATGGGTACGACTAGAACAATCCTTCTCCATCATACCTCTATTCAATTTGCTGTAGCTGTAGACACCAAAACAACCATATATAGGTTCTCATCCCATGATAAGACCTACTTTAAAACTGACTTGTCACTTTTACACAAGACATTCCCTGTCTTGAGCGCTTTCGCCGTCTTACCCCATATCGGTAAACTCAAATATTGAACTAAACTTTTTACCAAGTGCAAAATTTAGAAGCAAATATTGGAAGAAGTATAGAAAGGTTTCCGATGGGATTCAGTTTGCTACCCTAGACTAGTTATGTATGCAGCATGGATGAGGCATAGTTACCTTTTGGTGCTTCCTTCCCCAGGCAATTTCCCAGGAAGTCTATCCCAGTGTCTATGATCTTTTACTGAAATGCTTGAATATAGTCTAATAAAAATCGTATTGAGTCTGTACTTCCATAAGAAATTCCTTCTAGTGTAGTACTTTGGTTGGAATCAGAGTTATTACCCATTTAGATGTCTTCACACTTCTCCATCCCTGATTATAGGATGCAGCCATATGGAGAAAAACTGCAGTTGTATCCCCTCCTCACTTCTTGCTTTCTATTGTACTTAACAGTTCTTTAAAAGTTTTTGGTGACTGATTCGACAGCCGGTGCAGCAAATGGAGAACTACAGGCAGCTGGCAAGTGATTTACTATAACAAAAAAATATTATCCAGTGTTATGTATTTATATGTACTACAGACTTGCACAAATATTAAAGAATTGCTGCTCTTTAATTGCCCATTTTTAAGTGACATAAAACACTAAAAAGTGTTGTAGAATACTGTAGCATGGTGGAAACTAGGATTTTTTTTCCCCAAGAGCAGATACAATCCAGATAATCCCATATAATAAGACACACAGAAATTGAGGTCAAACTTCTTCTAAGGTACTTCTTAGGTATAAAACTTGATGAACACTTTCTCCACACACTTTTATGGATGAATAAACTCACCGTCAGTTTAAAAGGTATGTTTGAGATTCTTTTAGTCTTAGAAATCTGTCGATAAAAAAAAAAGTAGTGAGAAAAGTAGATGGGGTCAACAGGAGCAGGTGGGGCTAGCAAGATTTCAATAGATTTATGGATGTAAACTGAGCATATTGTAGATCATTTTCTTTCTTTAGGATTCTCCAAAATGAGACAATTTTATTAAACAATGAGTGCCTTTACTCCATTGAGTTTCATTTTAAGACAAAAGATCCCCCGGGGTTTACCAATGTCTTGCTCCCAGTGTTATATGCCAGGCTTGGGAATAAGTGTTGAGAGTCAGCTCTTTGCTAGTTCTCTCTGTCCAGCTTATTACTATCAATACCTAGTAAAGGAGGTGAACACCTAGGAGAAGGTAAAAGGCAGGCCCTCTGCGATAGAGGGAAAAGGGGTCACCTTTTAACACTCAGCTGAGTCTGAATCCTGTGCTCTCTATTGTCCCTAGATGGGTCCTTCCCCCACGTGTGATTACATGCCTAGGCCCTGGCTGACCTGGGCTAGCCCTAGCTAGTGTGTAGGGCAGCAAAATGCTAGTCTTATTACTGCAATAAGAGAACTTTGGGAGAGAGACAACCAGTGGGATAAAACACAAAAAGGAACATCAAGGCTTCTCCAGAATGAGATTTCACAGCTTCTACTGCAAAGAACTCCACAGCTTTAACTGGAACATCTTCTATAGAGTGGTCAGCATAGAAGATAACCGGCATAGGAGAGAGCTAGGAGTACATTTAAATAGAGGAAGGGAGGGGTCTTAAGGTTCAGCAGCTGATATTTAAAGCTACATGCATTCTCAGCAGAGAAAGTAACTTTTAACCCCTTTAGCACTGAAAGGAAATAATTCTGCTCTACTCAAGATAATTGCTGAGCGGAATCTAAAGAGGACCTACGATGAGCCAAAAGCCATGTGACCTTCTGATCCCAGATATATCAGAGATAAGAGCAGGGTGTGACACACTCGTGACAATTACCCTTGAGAAAAGAGGGTGATTGACAAACCTCTTCCTAGACACAAGGAACCACTCATTGGACACTACCCCTACAGCCAGCAAGTGATATCGACTGAGCCATTGTTAAAACTATGAATATGCAAATAAGTCTGTGGAGCCTCGGTTAGGAGTCTCAAACACAGGACTAGCCAGATCTCCTTCCAGGGAAGGACCCAGTCAAGGGGTGGCTCCTTGCGGAGAACACCATAACCACCCATGTTAAGTGGCCCTTTTAGTCAATATCCAGCTCTTTTACAAGCTTAGAGATATGACAAGGGAATACCAAGACCAGGTATCCATCCACAGACAGCTGTTTCGGGGGGTTGCCCCTCATCAGTGTGGAGTAGGATTCTGGCTAGGTGGAAGCAAGGCCTAGAAGACCAACATCACAAAGCATTCACTGATCTCAGGGAGACCAGTCCAAGAAAACACTGCGGGCAGCTGGCTAAATCGCTCAACACAGTGAATTCCTAGTTAAAACTAGACTTTCTCATGGTTTATTAGACATGGTTAAAACTTGGCTTTCTCATGGACCATGAGCCATGGGTAAAACTTGGTTTTCTCATGGACCATGAGTCATGATTAGAATTACATTTTCTCATGGACTAAAAGTCATAGTTAAAACTAGATTCCCTCTAAAGTATAATTCATCATGATTATGGTATCAGGCAATGTCATACCGGCTTTGGTTATGTCAGTTTGATTTTGCTGTCAGGTCCCCTTTATTAGAACACTAAAATAATTTCCAACTTAAAGTGACTGGCTCCTATAAGCTATATGATTGCAGTGTGATTTATTTAGTACCACCAATGAAGTTTTCGGGAGCCTTTTGCAGCCACTCGGGGGATTTTCCACCGTTTTTAGGAGTCCAAATAGTCATCCTTTTTTGTGAGAGCCTCACAGACTTTCTGCAAGATTTCACAAGCATGATATAATTGGGGGAAAAAGCCACGATGATTATTATGGTGAAGAGCTAATCATGAACTCTGATGAATGTGTTTAGTATTAAAGGGTGTGAATATCAAATAGGAATAACCTGACAATACAATCATTGTACAGTATCTCTTATATTATGAGTTTAAGGATCTCAGCTTTCATGGATGTCTCAGAAATAAACAATGGAATACTAAAAACATGAATTAAAAATGGAAGAAAATACAACAGAACTTGAATGGAAGATGCTTGGGAATAAAATGGGGATTTGGTTCAATTGCGCGTTTCTGCCCCTTTATCCAAGTAAGTGAGGAGATGTCTGCTGTTCACCACAGGGGATTGTCCGACCATTTAAAAAAAAAAAGCTCCTCCACACCCAAACCCCTAGGTGCTTTCACTAAATACAAATTCTAATCTTGCAAAGGTTTTGCAATTTACTTGTGTAATTGTCCATGGCTGAGACATTTATTTAAACCTCTTATGTGACATTACCTGGCTTTAACGAGATGTTAATAACTGCATTAGATAGATCTAGCTCACACGTAGCTCTTACCACACCAAGAACACCTGTGTCCAAAGTGTGCTCCATAGTGCTACTGTTATTTTATGCCGGAATACGCCATTATTCTCTGCATATTTATTTATACTAACCATACCTGCAATAATATAGTGCAACAATGCCCAATGCTAAAATACTACTATAAAAGAAATAAAAAAATATTGTAACAATTCCCAATGCAAAATGTTATTGCAAAAAATATATATATATATAATAAAAGAAATAATGAGTAGCAATAGTATAATAAATAATACAGTAATAATAAAAAAAAAAAAAAAAAAAAAAAAAGAAATTTATAAAAAAAACAACTACAAAAGAAATACAAAATACTGAAACAATTCCCAATGCAAAATATTATTCAAAAAGGATAATATTATTAAATTAACAAAATAGTAATAATAGTATAATAAATAATCTAGTAATAAAAAAAATATTAGAAAAGAAATTCAAATTACTGCAACAATAGTATTCAAAATAAAATAATAATAAATAAATATTAAAATTATCATTATTATTATGATTATTAATGATGATAATATTAATTAAAAATAGTAATAATAGTATAATATTATAGTATAGTATAATAATATAGTGATAAAAATGTAATAAAAAAGCTATTAGAAAAAAAATAAAAAATACTGCAACAATTCCCAATGCAAAGTAGTATTCAAAATAAAATAAGAATAAATAAATAATACAATTATTATTATTGTTATTAATAATAATAATAATAATGATAATAATGATAATAATATTAATAAAAAATAGTAATAATAGTATAATATTATATTCAAAGGAAAAAATGAACTGGGCACTATCAGTGTAAATGGGCCGATTCCTCCTATTCAGCTGACTGGCAGTCACAGACTCCTTGGCGGTGCTCACTTCAGTGTAGTATGGAGTCAGGACCTGTAGAAGCGGCTACTAGCCGCGAAACGGCAGGCCGTCGTCCGACGTCCACGCACCTCCCTCCCCCCACCGCACTTGTTCTTTGTTGATGTACTGGATCACATGGAACTTTAAATAAAAGCGCAAGATCGTCTTCGGTGAGTGCCGCTAGCCTTTTTTCTATTTTATCAGTATAATATTATAGTATAGTATAATAATATAGTGATAAAAATGTAATAAAAATAAAAAATAAATAAGAAAATATTGCAACAATTCCCAATGCTAAATATTATTGCAAAGACAATAAAATAATTAAAAAAATGAGTAGTAATAGTATAATAAATTAGAGTAATAATAAAAAATGTAATACAAAAACTACAAAAGAATTAAAAAAGACTGAAACAATTCCCAATGCAAAGTATTATTGCAAAAAGAGTAATATAATAAAAAACAAAATAATGTGTAATAATAGCATAATAAATAATATAGTATTAATAAATAATAAACAATTGAAGTAAAAATAAATACTGCAAAAGAAATTAAATACTCTGCACTGATTCCCAATGCTAAATATTAGTGCAAAATGAATAATATAATAAAAAAATAATGAGTAATAATAGTATAATAAATAATGTAGTAATAATAAATAATACACTAAACAAATAAAAAAAAAATACTAAAAAAAAAAACTACAAAAGAAATAAAATACTCTGCAATGATTCCCAATGCAACATTTTATTCAAAAGGAATAATGTAATAATAAAGAAAATAATGAGTAATAATTCTATAATAAATAATATATGGTAATAATAAGTACCGTAAAAAAAATATAATGGAAAAAAACTACAAGAGAAATAGAAAATAGTGCAACAATTCCCAATGCAAAATATTATTTAAAGAGATTAATACAATAAAAAATAAAATAATAATAAATACTAAACAAATTAGAAAAAAAATTACAAAATAAATAAAAATAATTTGATTTAATTAGAAATTATTCAATATTAACTTTTTTCTATATATATTAATGTATTATAACTGAAAGAACATAAAAAAAACTTTTATTCAATTTTAAATGCTTAAATATTAACTTTTTATATAAATGTGTCATAGCTGAAAGTAAATAAAAAACTTTGATTTAATTTTAAATTATTAAATATTATTATTTTTTTATTAATGTATCATAGCTGTAAGGAAACAAATAATTTTGATTTAATTTTATATTATTATTACCTTTTTTCCTATATATATTAATGTATCATAACAAAAAGGAAATAAAATTTTTTTTTAAATTATTAAATATTGACTTTTTTTTATTAATGAGTCAAAACTGAAAAGAAATAAAAAAAATTACTTTAAAATTAGCAAATATTAAAATTGTTTATGTTAATAAATCACAGCTGAAAAGAAATACCGTAAACAAAAAACTTTGAGTTCATTTTAAATGATTAAATATAAACTTTTTGATGTTGATGTGTAATAGCTGAAAGAAAATAAAAAAGATTTAATTTTAAATATTAACTTACTTATGTTAATATATCATAGCTGAAAGGAAATAAAAAAAAACTTTGAGTTAATTTTAAACTATTAAGTATTAACTTTTCTATGGTAATCTATTATATAATCACAAATGGGATTTTTGCCCCTTTTGAGTCCGCTCACGCTGCGAGTCAATGTCGTCATGTGGATACGACCGAAGCATTGGCCGCGCAGCGGCCATTGCGAGCAGTTCTAAGGCGACTCGCTATGCCCGCGCAGAGGGCATGGCGACTCGCCTTAGCAGCGCGAAGCATTGGCCGCTAAGCGGCCATTGCGAGTCAGAGACTCGCTCTGCTAGAATCCCGATGCATCTGCATCGGGCACCCAGCTAGTGTATAATATAGCTGAAATAAAATTTAAAAAAAATTGATTTAATTATACATTAACTTTTTATATTAATAAGTAATACGGAATATAGTAAATTATTAAATATTTTTTTTGTATTAATGTATCATAGCTGTAAGGAAATAATAATTTTGATTGAATTTTATATTATTATTAACTTTTTTCATATATATATTAATGTATCATAACTGAAAGGAAATTAAAAAAAACTTTGATTTAATACTAAATGATTAAATATTAACTTTGATTGTTTTATATTATTGCGTCATCACTGAAATTAAATGTTTTTTTTTTAATTATGATATATTAAATATTAATATATTTATTTATTTTATTAATGTATCATAGCTGAACTGTGTAAGCTTCAGAATTTATTTGACTAAATCCCGTCATTTTAAAACTTGAACAAACACAAAAAAACAACTTAAACCAGACTTTTGGTTAAGCTTGAAGCATTTTGCTGAGAACATTGCAGAGTTTCAGAAAAGGGGGCAAGTTCAGAAACAAGCGCCGTCTGAACAATGAAAGCTTTTTTTTTTTTTACACTTCCATGTAACAGTGGGAGAGTTGCTGCAAAAAATCTGAAAAGGTATTAATCAGAAGTGGCTATAAATTCTCCGGAGTCTTTGCTCTTATAAAACTCCTTAGAAAAGTCTTGAAGGAAATGCAGGTCAAAGCCCCCCCAAAAAAAAAGCTCTTGATCAGAGATTGCTGGAGGAAAATCTTCCCAGATGCCGTTTAATAGACGGCAATCACCCCAGGAGTGGGGAAGCCAAGTAGGCTTGAAACATGGTTGCAATTCCTAATAGGTCTTGTCACACTTAAAGCGCTGCAAGTGTTATCCAAAGAACAGCTGAAGCTGACTGGCAATTCATAAAGCCAACAGTTTAAAGTTTATTATGATGAAAGCACTTAATGACAGCCATCGCAAGGGGCCCATCATTTATAAAGCTGTGCTGAGTATTAGACATGTAGCATGACCACCAATTTTGTGACACAATTGCTACCATAAAATGACCTTTGGTGATTTCGTGCTGCATGTGGTGGACAGCTCTTTTTTCACATTAGTGCTCTGTGGCTTTTCTTCTTTGACTATTATGCTGTCTGAAGCTTATTTGGCACTGCCGTGAGCCTCAACCCTTATCATTACTGCACAAAATCCCTTATGTTCTGTTTTGGCCTTACAGACTCTTTTTTTTTTTTTTTCTACTCACTTTGACTTGAGCAAAAAAAAAAAAAAATCCTAATTCACCAATTTGTTTTGTGGTCACCAAAGACCGTACGTTTCAGTGACACCAATAGCCGGATTTTATCTTATGGCCGCAAGACACGGAAATTGGTTCATTTGACAATTTAACATACAGACTCCTCTTATCAGCTTCATTAAAAACCCCATTTTAAGTACAAAATAGTCCATAAAATTGTAAGGAAATCCAGATGTAAGCAGTCAATGCATTTATAATAAGGACAATAGTTAATCAACGCGTTTCAGCGTATGTGTGGCACCCCAGGGGTTAATGTGCCACAGAAACATCAGCACGGGTTCACTCCCCACACAACTACTGACACTGCACTAGCACTTCTGGGCCAGAAGAGGGAGCTAAAGCAGCTCCCTTATATATTCCGGGACAAGAGGAAGTAGTTAGTTCAGTACATAGCAGTACTGTGAAGAGAGCAGTTCAGTTCCTGGGAGAACTGAGAGAGAGACTGTAGTGTAAAAAGGCTGCCTCAGGCTTCTCTACTGTCTGCTCCTCGATTCCAGGCCTAGCCAGGGTCTGAGGGAAGGAGCACAAGAAACAGAGGAACACATCTGGGAGACTGAGTCACTTCACCACTCGCCCCGGAGGAGTGCTCAGACCGGATACCGGATCCAATACTGTGACTGACACACGCAGCACAGTAAACACAAGGACAGTAGAGGTTGTAGATCTACACTGTACCTCAGCAAAGCAACACGGCGGGGTCAGAAGCACACAGAAAGACTCAAGTTGCCTAGCAAAGGGGGAACCTGTGAGGAGAGACAGTGCCAGCAGCTCAGCTAAAGCAGCAGCAGGGCCACACACACAGCGCAGCAGTGGGAAGCTGAGGACCCGGACAGGGTGGGAGCAACCCGGCCCTGGTACAGACTCCGTGGACAGTTCTCTGCTAAAAAACATCTGCAGTAAAGACTTGGAAAACTTCAAAACCGTGAGTGTGTGTGATCCTTGTACCCGAGCCCTAATTCCCTTCACAAGCAGCCACCGTCTCCACTATCATCCCTATCCTGCAACATCTATAGCATCCATCATAGACTTTAACTACTACTGCCCCGGGGAACCAGGCTCTACCTGCGGAGAGCCGTTCCATCTCCAGCTGCCAAACATCATCCCCGGAGGTTCTGCAGCAGCGGTGGTCACCCTGACCACAACCCATGGGTGGCGTCACAACAAACTCCCCTGTAAATATTTCCACATTTACTTGCGGAACCCGGGACATGGTCCAGACCAGGACCTCCGTGACATCCCCAGCAGTACCCTGGTCTGGCATCGAGTACCCCGTCCCAGTGGGCTCCACATATGCCTTCATAAATCCAAAATAAAGGCATAAACCAAAACACGTGGATTACCTATAGTCCAACACCACTGGACCTGGCACTCCACCACCATCGGACCTGGCACTCCAGCACCACCCGATCAGACCCAAACTACTGTCTCCCTCCCCATTGCCCTGTAGAATGGAAGCCCGCAAGGGCAGGGTCCTCTCTCCCCTCTGTATCAGTCTGTCACTTTGTTCATTGTATTTTTAACTTGTCTGTATGTAACCCTTTCTCATGTACATCACCATGGAATAAATGGTGCTGTATAAATAATAATAACAATAATAATAATTATATGTGCATTGACTGCTTACATCTGAATTTCCTGACAATTTTGTGGATTTGTGGAATAAAATGGAGTTTTTAATGAATCTGATAAGAGATCTTTACAGCTTCATCATTTCTATAAGGCTACATTCAAACGTTCAATTTTGGGTCTATTTTTTCTCATCAGTTTTTGTAGCCAAAACCAGGAATGGGTGATAAATACAGAAGTGGTGACGTGTTTCGATTATACTTTTCCTCTGATTGTTCCACTCCTGGTTTTGACTAAAAAGCTCACCAAATACTCAATGTGTGCATGTAGACTTGAATGCTGGTACTCTGTAAGGCCACGTGCACACGTTGAGTATTTGGTGAGATTTTTACCTCAGTATTTGTAGTCAAAACCAGGAGTGGGTGGTGGAAACACGTCACCACTTCTGTATTTATCATACTTTTCTTCTGATTGCTTCACTCCTGTTTTTTTTACTTGAAAATGTGAGGTAAAAATCTCACCAAATACTCAACGTGTGCACATGGCCTAATACTTGGGTCAATTGTGTCTTAGGCCATGTGCACACGTTGAGTATTTGGTGAGTTTTTTACCTCAGTATTTGTAGCCAAAACCAAGAGTGGGTGATAAATACAGAAGTGGTGACGTGTTTCTGTTATACTTTTCCTCTGATTGTTCCATTCCTGGTTTTGGCTACAAATACTGAGGTAAAAAAACTCACCAAATTCTCAATGTGTGACCATGGCCTCACAATTGCTGAGGTAAAAAAACTCACCGAATACTGAACGTGTCTATGAGGCCTTAAAGGCAGATGCCAGCTGTATAAGGCCATGTACACACGTTGAGTATTTGGTAATTTTTTTACCTCAGGATTTGTAGCCAATACCAGGAGTGGGTGATAAATACAGAAGTGGTGATGTGTTTCTATTATACTTTTCCTCTGATTCTTCCATTCCTGGTTTTGACTTCAAAAGCCGATGAGGAAAAAAGAGGCCAAAAACTGAATGTGTGAATGTAGCCTAAAGGCCAGGTTACACGTAGCGATGTTCCAGTGATCCCAACCAGCGATCCGACCTGGCCGGGATCGCTGGAACATCGTTGTGTGGTCACTGGTGAGATGCCACACAGACAGATCTCCTCAGCGGCCAGCGACCCCTGTAACGACCTTGACATTGTGGAAAAGAATATAAACTATTCTTTTCCACGATGTCGAGGTCCCGCTACTATATTCAGCAGGAGAACACTGGTAACCAGGGTACACATCGGGTTACTAAGCACAGAAAATAAATAATATACGATAAGTAAATAAAATACAAAGAATGTTGTTTACGGTTTCTACAAGTTTGATTTCTGCCCTCGTCTACTGCATTAAATACAAAAAAAGGAAAAGGGAAAAAAGTGAAGAAGCTTTCGACAAATACATGAGTCGAGAGTGGAAATCAACAAAATGAAAAATATATATTTTTGTAAACTTGATTACAAAAAAAACATTTATTTTTACATGTATACAAAAAATTACACAACTGTGTGTTTGAAAGGTAGACAAAAATATGGATAAATGATAGATGTGCGGCCTATGGGTAGGAGTGGTGAGTAGACAGCGCCTGCCCCCATCACAATACCATTAAATTGTACATAAATGCAATTTAGATTCTGCTTCAAGTAACGAAAACACTAGTGGGGAACACAGCAATTTTGGTGGTTTCTAAATGTGTGATTTCCGCTCTTGTCTACTGTATTGGGTTTCATATAAAGCTTCTTCCTTTTTTTTTCCTTTTTTTGTTTAATAAGGCAAATTGTTACATGACAAACTCATCATCTACCATTATCATCTGCTGTTTGTGTTTAACAACAGGAGTCCTAGTCTAACAAAATGTTGTAATGGCTGTACAAATTACTCAGCTGAAAGCTTTTCACCAAACCAAACAGTATTAATCAGTAGTTCTTGGGGAAGGTGCTAATTAAAAACAATTTTCTTACTTGGTTTGCACTGAACAGCTATCTTCATTTGCACAGTTTCCTAGATTCGGTTACTGTATACTTTGTGTACTCCATTAACCATTGAATATCTAATTTAACTGTCTTAATTTCACAGCTATATTTTTACATCCTTTGCTACATTTTACAGTCTAAGTTCTTCAAACACTTTTACCTACTTTACAGCTGAACCAAAAATACAGAAGCGCAACTTGTAGGCTAGCTATGGGGTACTAATATGGAGGGGCTGTAGTGTTAAAGATACCCCTAACTGTGAACAATGTCACACTACATAATGTGATGATGTCATAATCCACGTGATGAGGTCACATTATATAATGTGTAATGACATAACGTCAAACTACATAACGTGATGATGTCACACTATATGTGTAATGACATAATATCAAACTACTTAACGTGTTGATGTCATAATCCACGTGATGAGGTCACACTATATTATGTGTAATTACATAACGTCAAACTACATAACGTGATGATGTCATAATCCACGTGATGAGGTCACACTAATGTGTAAACGACATAACATCAAACTACATAACGTGATGATGTCATAATCCACGTGATGAGGTCACACTATATAATGTGTAATGACATAACGACAAACTACATAAAATGATGATGTCATAATCCACAAGATGAGGTCACACTATGTAATGTGTAATGACATAACGTCAAACTACATAAGGTGATGATGGCATAATCCACGTGATGAGGTCACACAATATAATATGTAATAACCAGTGGTGTAACTTGAAACACATGGACCCAGATGCCCCCAATTATTGCAAACTTTAATAGCATTGATCTTTTTCTATAGGCAAATGGACTTTTAGGGCCATCTAGGCTTCAGGGCCCGGGTGTGATTGCAACCCTGCACTATTGTAGTTAACCATGATAAATATGTCAAATACTACATGCGATGACGTCATAATCAAACAACATAAGTATATGTGGTGATGTCATAATCCATGTGATGAGGGAATACTAATAATATGTGATGTCAGAATCTAAATATGATGATGTCACACTTGATAATATTGGATGATATCACACTACATACCGTGTTTCCCGAAATAAGTCCCCCCCGATAATAAGACCGGGGGGGGGGGGGGAAGGAGGGCCTGCTAATATAAGTCCCCCCCCCGAAAATAAGACCGGGGGGGGTGGGCGCTCCACAATATAAGGCCGCCTGGCAGGGGAGGGGTGGGGGGCGCTGCGCAATGTATATTACCTTGTCCGGTGGTGTCCCCGCTCCTCTCCTGGTCTTCGGTGCAGTGTCCTGGTCCAGTTTCATGGAGATCGCTGCGGTGCCCGGACGACTTCCTGGTTCCTCCGGCAATCCTCGCCCAGGTCAGGCCCTGCGCCAATGAGAGCGCAGGACCTGGGACGTCAATCACCGCCCAGACGCGGCCAGATGACGTTGGGGCCTCTGATTGGCCCGATGTCATCAAGCCCCTAGTTTTGTCAGAGTTTACTTTTTCTCACTCGCTAGTCTCGCTATATCACATCGCTATGTAGCTTGAATCTCCCCAAATCGTTTAAACAATCACACCGCTTCACGGATACCCGCTGTCATCAGCGAGTCCGAGCGAGTCTTAGCGATTCTGAGCGAGTCTACGAATCCGAGTCCTGTATTCTGTATTCGGGACTCGCAAATACAGAATCTGTTATGTTCTGACAAAGCTTCCGAGACAGCCTATCGTGTTAGGTCAGAAAACTTGTGAAGGTGGACAAGCATGTTAGCCAATCATATTCAGTAATGCCACAGCCATGTTGGTTGTGGCAGGACTATGATTGGCTTCTATTACATAATATAAGACTGGCTTCAACCTTATGTCTAGGTGCAAGCAAGAAAAAAAACGACATTTAAAGTGAAAATCCGCTGCAACACTAGACAGTATATGTGTGGGAAATAGCATAATGGCTGCATGTGAATAGCAGGGTTGTCTGCACAGCTAACAAAGACAAGGGAAAAAAACATGGCAGAAACTGCTTATGAATCTATGAGAAATTTGAGAAATCTTAGCTTAAAGCAGCGGCCGCTGCGTTCAAGAGCCCGGTAACCTCGTCACGGTTTTTCTCATTATACCGGGTCCTAACCGTGTGCCTCTCTCATGGTATAATGCTGTATGTGTGGGTTTTTATGCCTCTATCTACAATTAAAACCAGCTGTGAGGGGTTATAATGGACATGACTACAATAAAATGGATACCAAACATGGCCACCGGGCGGGGGAAGGGAGCTCAGTCAAAAAGTCAGTACTTTGACTGAGCTCCCTTCCCCGCCCGGTGGCCATGTTTGGTATCCATTTTATTGTAGTCATGTCCATTATAACCCCTCACAGCTGGTTTTAATTGTAGATAGAGGCATAAAAACCCACACATACAGCATTATACCATGAGAGAGGCACACGGTTAGGACCCGGTATAATGAGAAAAACCGTGATGAGGTTACCGGGCTCTTGAACGCAGCGGCCGCTGCTTTAAGCTAAGATTTCTCAAATTTCTCATAGATTCATAAGCAGTTTCTGCCATGTTTTTTTCCCTTGTCTTTGTTAGCTGTGCAGACAGCCCTGCTATTCACATGCAGCCATTATGCTATTTCCCACACATATACTGTCTAGTGTTGCAGCGGATTTTCACTTTAAATGTCGTTTTTTTTTCTTGCTTGCACCTAGACATAAGGTTGAAGCCAGTCTTATATTATGTAATTGTAGTACTGACTTTTTGACTGAGCTCCCTTCCCCCGCCCGGTGGCCATGTTTGGTATCCATTTTATTGTAGTCATGTCCATTATAACCCCTCACAGCTGGTTTTAATTGTAGATAGAGGCATAAAAACCCACACATACAGCATTATACCATGAGAGAGGCACACGGTTAGGACCCGGTATAATGAGAAAAACCGTGACGAGGTTACCGGGCTCTTGAACGCAGCGGCCGCTGCTTTAAGCTAAGATTTCTCAAATTTCTCATAGATTCATAAGCAGTTTCTGCCATGTTTTTTTCCCTTGTCTTTGTTAGCTGTGCAGACAGCCCTGCTATTCACATGCAGCCATTATGCTATTTCCCACACATATACTGTCTAGTGTTGCAGCGGATTTTCACTTTAAATATGATTGGCTTCTGTCCATCGTGATGCCTATGTCATGTATGAGAGGCGAGGCTGTATATAAGCCTTGCCACCGCCATTTTCTCGACATTCCTGTGAGATCTGACCTAGAGCAGGGTGAGGTAGATGCTGGAGCAGATCATAGGGAGTGTCAGTCAGTGTAGGGAAACTTAAAAATTCCTTATATTTAACCCAAACAGCTCTTGTGTGAGCTACCAGGAAAACAGAGGAGTACTGTGTAGAGGACTGTAGGCAGGCAGGCAGGGAGGAGCAGCCTTACAGTGCACACAGGACCGACCTCATAGCTTAGCTTACTCATGCTGGGTTCACATTTGCGTTCCCCTTTGCAGCCTTCTGCAGAGGGGATCCACAATGTGACCGCAGCGGCCGTGAGCTCTTATCGTTATAATGGGAGCGCACGGTGCTGCGCTTGACTGCGCATGACCGTGCGCACCCTTTCACTCCTACATGTGATCTGTGCGCAGGCGGATGCCTGCGTACAGATCACACAGTCTCGTCCGCACTAGGAATGCAACATGTCGCGTCCCTGGTGCGGACGAGACTGTGTGATTTGTGCGCATCTGCTGCGCCCGGTCACAGCACTAGAAGCCGGCACAAGCAGGAAGAAGCCGGGACCGGAGGAGCGGCTCCGGAAAGGTGATGTATGATATGTTTGTTATTTTAATATGTGCCTCAGCCTGGGGGACACATACTAAAGAGGGGGGGCTGTAGATCTCTAATGGGGGACAGTGTAGTGCAATATGCACCGCTCCCCCCGCCGCTGATGGACGGGGGGACGCCGTGCATATTCATTACACTAATGAGGCGGCCCCACGTGACCGACCGCAGTCACTGCGGCCCCCTCCTGCCTCCTCCAGCCCCCAGTCACAGCCCCACCAAGCAAATACACCGTGACTCGAGTATAAGCCGAGGGGGGGGGACTTTTCAGCACAAAAATTGTGCTGAAAAACTCGGCTTATACTCGAGTATATATGGTAATTAACAGCACCTGTAACTTACCTGTGGCACCTAACAGGTGTTGGCAATAACTAAATCACACTTGCAGCCAGTTGACATGGATTAAAGTTGACTCAACCTCTGTCCTGTGTCCTTGTGTGTACCACATTGAGCATGGAGAAAAGAAAGAAGACCAAAGAACTGTCTGAGGACTTGAGAAACCAAATTGTGAGGAAGCATGAGCAATCTCAAGGCTACAAGTCCATCTCCAAAGACCTGAATGTTCCTGTGTCTACCGTGCGCAGTGTCATCAAGAAGTTTAAAGCCCATGGCACTGTGGCTAATCTCCCTAAATGTGGACGGAAAAGAAAAATTGACAAGAGATTTCAACACAAGATTGTGTGGATGGTGGATAAAGAACCTTGACTAACATCCAAACAAGTTCAAGCTGCCCCGCAGTCCGTGGGTACAACAGTGTCAACCCGTACTATCCATCGGCGTATGAATGAAAAGGGACTGTATGGCAGGAGACCCAGGAAGACCCCACTTCTTACCCCGAGACATAAAAAAGCCAGGCTGGAGTTTGCCAAAACTTACCTGAGAAAGCCTAAAATGTTTTGGAAGAATATTCTCTCTTTTTGGGCAAAGGCATCAACATAGAGTTTACAGGAGAAAAAAAGAGACATTTAAAGAAAAGAACACGGTCCCTACAGTCAAACATGGTGGAGGTTCCCTGATGTTCTGGGGTTGCTTTGCTGCCTCTGGCACTGGACTGCTTGACCGTGTGCATGGCATTATGAAGTCTGAACATTACCAACAAATTTTGCAGCATAATGTAGGGCCCAGTGTGAGAAAGCTGGGTCTCCCTCAGAGGTCATGGGTCTTCCAGCAGGACAATGACCCAAAACACACTTCAAAAAGCACTAGAAAATGGTTTGAAAGAAAGCACTGGAGACTTCTAAGGTGGCCAGCAATGAGTCCGGACCTGAATCCCATAGAACACCTGTGAAGAGATCTAAAAATGGTGGTTTGCAGAAGGCACCCTTCAAATATCAGGGACCTGGAGCAGTTTGCCAAAGAAGAATGGTCTAAAATTCCAGCAGAGCATTGTAAGAAACTCATTGATGGTTACCGGAAGCGGTTGATCGCAATTGTTTTGGCTAAAGGTTGTGCAACCAAGTATGAAACTGAGGGTGCCAATACTTTTGTCTGGCCCAATTTTTGGAGTTTTGTGTGAAATGATCAATGTTTTGCTTTTTGCTTCATTCTCTTTTGTGTTTTTTCATTGAAGGCAAATTAAATGAAGATAATAATACCAAAGATTTTGTGATTGCAATCATTTTCAGGAAGAAACTGAGTATTATCTGACAGAATTGCAGGGGTGTCAATACTTTTGGCCAACACTGTAGGTCCCCTTCTCTTCTCTTTACACTGCCCCTATTGGACAAGCTATCAGTAGATTTGGTTTTCAGTACCATCTCTCTGCTGACGACACCCAATTATACACCTCTTCTCCTGACATCATCCCCACATTACTACAAAATACCAGTGTGTCTGCTGTCTCTAACATCATGTCTTCTCTCTACCTTAAATTGAATCTGTCAAAAACTGAACTTCTTGTGTTTTCTCCATCTACTAATCTTCCGAATCCTAATATTGCCATTTCTGTATGTGGTTCTAACATTACTCCTGAGCAGCACGCCCACTGTCTTGGGGTTATATTTCACCCAGATCTTCCCTTCACTCCCCACATCCGATCGCTCGCTCATGTCACCTACACCTCAAAAATATCTTTAGAATTCGACCTTTTCTTACTGTTGATTCCCCAAAAACTCTAATTGTCGCCATCGTTCATTCTCGCCTGGATTACTGCAATTCTCTACTAATTGGTCTCCATCTTATTAAATTCTCTCCTCTCCAATCCATCCTGAATGCAGCAGCCAGGATCATATTCCTTTTCAAGCGCTTCACCGATGCCTCTATCCTGTGCCAGTCATTGCACTGGTTGCGCATCCACTATAGAATACAATATAAAATTATCTCTCCTATCCACAAAGCCCTCCACAGTTCTGCACCACCCTACATCTCCTCCCTCATCTCTGTCTATCGCCCTACACGTGCCGTCCGTTCTGCAAGTGACCTAAGACTGACATCATCTACAATCCTAACCTCCCACTTCGATCTCCAGGACTTCTCACGAGCTGCACCAATTCTCTGGAATGGATTACCAAGATCAATTCAATTAATTCCAAATATCCATAGCTTTAAGCGAGCGTTAAAAACACATCTCTTTAGACTAGCCTACCATCTCACCTTATCTATGTAAGTATTCCCATTCTGTCTTCCAAATCTGGCCTCTTGTATCATCTTTCTACACCCCCATGCATTTTGTAGCACTTTATCTGTACTTGTACAGATCCTGGCTGGTGAACGGTTCATGCAGCATTATGTGAATCCCCTATTATATTGATAGCTGGACCATACTGTATATGACAGCATTTGTTACTATTACCTTTTGTGTCTCCCCTATTTCCTCATAGATTGTAAGCTTGTGAGCAGGGACCCGACTCTTAATGGGCTCAGTGATGTATTTATTTTTTGTCTCACATGGTCTGTATTAAATTATATTTGTATTGTCTCATATTGTATTGTATTTTATCTTATCATTGTAACATAGTAACATACTTTTTAAAGTTGAAGGAAGACCTTAAGTCCATCTACAGTTCCTGAAGGAAGTTATGTCGCTTATCCTTGTTATGTAAATAAAAGCTTATAACCTGAAGTTAAATTCATCCATTGGTTGTATAAATTACTCTTTTGAAAGCTGAAACCCTCCCAAATTTGGTTTAGGATAAGAAAATAAATTGGTATCAATGCTGAAATATTGATCATTTAATGAACACAGAATGGTCAGATTTTGGCAAGACAAAAGTTTTTTCGCCCACAGAAAGTAATGTGATATTCAAACAAATAATTAACTTAAAATACAAATATATGTTGCATAACATTGGTGAATGAAGTTGTGGTGCTATTAGAGTCATATTTAATATTTTGTGTGACTTCCACGAGCTTGAAGGACTTCATCCATGCGGTTCAACAATGATTCATACAATTTATTAATGAAGTCATCAGGAATAGCAAAGAATGCAGTCTTACATGCCTCCCAGAGTTCATCTAGATCCTTTGGTTTTGTCTTCCAAGCTTCCTCTTTCATCCTACCCCAAACATGCTCAATGATGTTCATGTCTGGTGACTGGGCTGGCCAGTCCTTGAGCACCTTGATCTTTTATGCCTGAAGGAACTTTGTTGTACAGATGGATGTATAAGATGGAGCACCATCCTGCCGCAGAATTTGACCCCCTTTATAAATTGGAATCTAAGAGGTAGCTAATGTCTTGATATTTTAGGCTATTGATATTGCCTTCCACCTTGCAAATGTTTTGCACACCCCTATGCTGAATGTAACCCCAGACCATGATTTTTCCACCACTAAATTTAACAGTTTTCTGGGTGTATTTTTGATCCATATGGGCTCCAGTAGGTCTCCTGCAGTATTTGCAGTGGCTGAGGTGTAATTCTACTGAAAATTCATCAGAGAAATCCACCTTCTGACACTTTACCAGCGTCCATGTGTTTAGCTGGCTGTGGGACTTTGCAAAAGCCACACAGTTTTTTATTTGCCTTTTGTTTAGTGTTAGCTTCTAGGTACTGATTCGACCATGGAGGCCATTTCAAGACAGAATCCTACAAAATGTTCAGGTGACCAGGCCTGTTGAAGCTCTGCTGAAGTGGAAGAGGGGCTTGCTTTGGATTTTCTAACCAACAATCATTCCTCCTGAGCAGTTGTCTTGCGGGGTCTGCCGTACCTGGGCTTGTCAAACACATCTCCAGTCTCTGCAAATCTTTTTATAATTCTTTGTACTTGACACTGAGACACATTAAAGGTGCCAGCTACCTCTGCAGTGGATCTGGACTTCAGCCTCTTGATAATCAAGGCTTTGGTCACTGGGTGGATTTTTGGCATGTTGTCAGAGCTCAAGCTGCAGTTCAAATGAGGGTCTGGGGTGCTAGGTTGATTTTTATACACACCCACTAATTAACCAATCATTTATGGAGCACAGGTGAGGATGTAAGCTAGGATTGGGTGCATTATATGACCAGGCGACAAAACGTTTGTCTTGCCAAAATCTGACCATTCTGTGTTCATTAAATGATCAATATTTCAGCACTGATGCCAATTTATTTTCTTAACCTAAACCACATTTGGGAGGGTTTCAGCTTTCAAAAGAGTAATTTATAAAACCAATGGATGAATTTAACGTCTGGTTATAAGCTTTTATTTACATAACATGGATAAGTGACATAACTTCTGTCAGGGACTGTAGTTCAACGCATAGCCTAACATGTTGATCCAGAGGAAGGCAATAAAAAACCATGTGGCAACACTAAGCTCCGCATTGGGGAAAAAAATGTCTTCCTGACTCCACATACGGCAATCAGGCCAGTTCCCTGGATCAACGTCCTATCAAAGAATCTAGTATATATAACCGGTAATATTACATTTTTCAAGAAAAGCATCCAAGCCACTCTTAAATTTTAGTAGTGACTCACTCATTACAACATCATGTGGCAGAGAGTTCCATAGTCTCACTGCTCTTACAGTAAAGAATCCACATTTGTGATTATGATTAAACCTATTTTCCTCCAGACGTAGAGGATGCCCCCTTGTCCCCGTCTCAGGCCTAAGAGTAAAAAGATCACTAAAAAGGTCTCTGTACTGTCCCCTCATATATTTATACATTATTATAAGATCACCCCTAAGCCTTTGTTTTTCCAAACTAAAAATCCCCAAGTTTAATAACCTGTCTTGGTATTGCAGACCCCTCAGTCCTCTAATGACTTTGGTCACTCTACTCTGCACCCGCTCTAGTTCAGCTATGTCTTTCTTTTACAACGGAGACCAGAACTGTACACAGTATTCTAAGTGTGGTCGCACTAGTGACCTGAATAGAGGTAAAATTATGTTCTCCTCATGAGCATCTATGCCTCTCTTAATGCATCCCATTATTTTATTTGCCTTTTGCAGCAGCTGCCTGACACGAAGCACTAAATGTGAGTTTATCATCTACCCATACACCCAGGTCTTTTTCAGTGGTAGTTTTGCCCAGTGTTTTACAATTAAGAACATAAATATACATTTTATTTCCTCTGCCCAAGTGCATGACCTTACATTTATCCCCATTAAAACTCATTTGCCATTTATCAGCCGAAGCTTCTAGTTTACATAAATCCTCCTGTAATAAAATTGTCCTCCCTCCTCTGTATTGATTACCCTGCAGAGTTTAGTGTCATCTGCAAATATTGAGATTCTACTCTGTATTCCCCCTACAAAGTCATTAATAAATATGTTAAAAAGAAGCGGGCCCAACACTGACCCCTGTGGTACCCCAATGTTAACTGTGACCCATTCTGAGTGTGTTCCATTAATAACCACCCTTTGTTTCCTATCACTAAGCCAGTTTTTAACCCACTTACAAATATTTTCCCCTATCCCCATTGCTCTCATTTTATGTATCAACCTTTTGTGTGGCACCGTATCAAAAGCTTTTGAGAATTCCATATACAACACGTCCACTGCATTTTTTTGGTCCAGTCCAGAACTTACTTCTTCATAGAAGCTTATTAGATTAGTTTGACAGGAACGGTCCCTCGTAAACCCATGTTGATATTGGGTCATGAGGTTATTTTCATTCAGATACTCCAGTATAGCATTTGTTAGAAAACCCTCTAGGATTTTACCCACAGTAGAGGTTAAGCTTACTGGCCTATAATTTCCAAGTTCAGTTTTTGTCCCCTTTTTGAATATTGGCACCACATTTGCTATACGCCAGTCCTGTGGCACAGACCCTGTTATTATGGAATCTTTATAGATTAAAAATAATGGTTTATCTATGACGGTACTTAATTCCTGCAGTACTCTGGGGTGTATCCCATCGGGGCCTGGGGATTTGTCAACTTTAGTGATTTTTAAACAGTGCCGTAGTTCCTATGGGTTAAGCGGGTTACATTTAATGGAGAGTTTTTGCTATCACTAATCATGTTGTCTGTCATGGGATATTCTTGTGTAAATACTGTTGCAAAAAAAGTCATTTAGCATATTGGCTTTTTCCTCATCCTCATCCACCATTTCATCCAGACTATTTTTAAGGGCCCAACACAATCATTTTTTAGTTTCTTAATATTTATGTAGTGAAAGAATATTTTTGGATTCTCTTTACTTTCTCTGGCAATGAGTCTCTTCGTCTCAATCTTTGCTGCCTTGATTTGCTTTTTACAGATGTTATTTAATTTTCTGTATTTATTTAATGCCTCATCACTACCTACTTGCTTTAACTCCCTAAATGCTTTCTTTTTGTCACTTATTACGCCCCTTACAGCCTTATCTAGTCATAGTGGTTTCCTCCTATTTCTAGCATGCTTATTCCCATAGGGCATATATTGTGCACAGGTCCTATTCAGGATGCTAATAAACGTCTCCCATTTGCTTTGTGTATTTTTATGTCTCAGGACATCGTCCCAGTTTATTGCACTAAGATCATCTCTCATCCGTTGGAAATTTGCCTTCCTGAAGCTTAGTGTCCTTGTAGCCCCTCTACTACACATCCTATTAAAGGATACTTGAAAACTTATTATTTTGTGATCACTATTACCCAAGTGACCTCCAACCCGTATATTTGATATGCGGTCCGGCCTGTTGGTTAATATTAGGTCCAGCAGTGCCCCCCTTCTTGTTGGGTCCTGAACCAGTTGTGAAAGGTAATTGTCTCTCATAGTTTTCAAAAACCTATTACCTTTGCTGGAACTGCAGGTTTCTGATCCCCAATGTATATTTCAGGGTAGTTGAAGTCCCCCGTAATAATGACTTCTCCCTGAGTCGCTGCTTCATCTATTTGCTTTATGAAGATATTCTCCTCCACTTCCATTATTGTTGGAGACTTATAACAAACCCCTAATAGTAATTTATTATTTTTTCCCCCTCCCCTTATCTCCACCCACAGGGACTCTACATTTTCATTAGATTCACATATAGGGTTAGGGTTGTATTGTATTTTATTATATATTATTGCATTGTATCGTATACCCTCTGAATTGTAAAGTGCTGCAGAATATGTTGGCGCTATATAAATAAAAAAATATTATTATTATTATTATTAGGGCCCTTTTACATCAGCGTTTTTTGAAATTCACCGCATTTTTTCACCGCATCTGCCGCGTTTAACGCATAACCGCGACACTTGCGGCACACTTGCGGCAAGCCCCATGCAATGTCTATGGGGCTTGCGGTAAGGGTGCGGCAGGTGCGGCAAGTGCGGTTTCGGCACTTGCGGCAGGTGCGGCCGCGAAAAAAAATGCCGTCAGACGCATTTTTTTTCGCGGCCGCACCTGCCGCAAGTGCCAAAATCGCATTTGCCGCACCTGCCGCAAGTCCGCCTATACCTTGTATGGCGTTTACCGCAACCGTGCCGCAACCGTGCCTCAAGTGCAGCCGGTATGCGGTAATCGCGGCAGATGCGGTTTTTTTCACCGCATCTGCCGCGATTTGAAAAAAATGCTGATGTGAAAGGGCCCTTAAATGTAGAATAAACTTAAAGAGGCACCTGGAGCCTAAAGGTATCTTCACACACAGCAATATTGCTAGGCAATTTCACTGGCAATTTGCTGGTTGCAGTGAAATCATGGACACATTGTTCTATTTTGTTGCCGTGTACAAATGGAACAATGTGTCCATGATTTCACTGCAACCAGCAAATTGCCAGTGAAATTGCCTAGCAATATTGCCGCGTGTGACGGTACCTTATGAGGCCCCAAAAGTCCTTCTTGCCTCTATGAAAAGACCATTGCTACTAAAGGATTTGCAATTATGGGGGCCCCACTGAAGCTTTTGCATTTGGACCCATGTACTTCAAGTTAAGCTACGGTTGAGCCTTCTCACCTAAATGTGGCTCTCAGTTCATATGCTTTAGGTAACAATCCCCCAAAATGTTATTTAACAAACGGATTGGGGACAAGAAGAGAGTTACGTCAGCTCACATAAGAAGATAAGGGAATTCATCCTGTATGTATGACCACAATTCTTGTTTAGTATGAATTACCGTTGAAATATGACCATGATTTGAAAGTAACATACCTTTTAATGTATCATATAACATCTCCATTTATAGGGTTAAATGCTTTGTAAACTTTGACTTGAAAGCTTTTATGGATGATACATGTTTTTATTCTGCTATCACTGACCTTGGATAAGAATAAGATTAAGAAGGAAAACATTTCAGGGTTTAATTCGTGATCTGCTGAAAATGGAACATACAACAATGACATCAATTGTCTAATATAGAATTGCAAACAATAACATCATAACATTTCATATGAGACAACAAAAACACCAAACAATAGAATTGTCTTTTCTGATATAAGAATACATTATACTTTATCTCTACACATAAACATATAATGTACACTTCATTTTTCTACTATAAACACTACCGCTCAAAAGTTTGGGGTCATATAGAAATTTCCTTAGAAGGAAAAGCACTTTTTTTTTCAATAAAGCTAACATTAATGTTTCAGAAATACACTCTATACATTGTTCCATTGTTCATGTGGTAAATGACTATTCTAGCTGCAAGCGTCTGGTTTTTAATGCAATATCTACATAGGTGTATAGAGGCCCATTTCCAACAACCACCACTCCAGTGTTTTAATGGTACATTGTTTTTGCTAACTGTGTAAGAAGGCTAATGGATGTATAGGAAACCCTAGAAAACCCTTGTACAAATATGTTAGCACAGCTGAAAATGGTTTGGCTGATTAGAGAAGCTATAAAATTGACCTTCCTTTGAGCTAGTGGAGAATCTGGAGCATTACATTTGTTTGTTTTATGAAACTCTCAAAATGGCCAAAAAAAGAGAACTTTCATGTGAAACTTAACAGCCTATTCTTGTTCTTAGAAATGGAGGCTATTCCATGCGAGAAATTGCCAACCAACTGAATATTTCCTACAATGGTGTGTCCTACTCCCTTCAGAGGAGAGCCCAAACAGGTTCTAACCAGAGTAGAAAGAGAAGTCAGAGGCTCCGCTGCACAACTGAGCAACAAGACAAGTACATTAGAGACTCTAGTTTGTGAAATCGACGCCTCACAGCTCCTCATCTGGCAGCTTCATTAAATAGTATCTGCAAAACACCAGTGTCAACGTCTACAGTGAAGGGGCGACTCCGGGATGCTGGCCTTCAGGGCAGAGTGGCAAAGAAAAAGCCATATCTGAGATTGGCTAATAAAAGGAAAAGATTAATATGGGGAAAAGAACACAGACATTGGACAGAGGAAGATTGGAACAGAGTTTTATGGCCAGACGAATCATAGTTTGAGGTGTTTGGATCACACAGAAGAACATTTGTGAGACACAGAACAACTGAAAAGTGCTGGAAGAGGCCTGACGCCATCTGTCAAGCATGGTGGAGGTAATGTGATGGTCTGGGGTTGCTTTGGTTCTGGTAAAGTGGGAGAGTTGTACAAGGTAAAAGTGATTTTGAATAAGGAAGGCTATCACTCCAATTTGTAACGCAATGCCATGCTGTAATTGCTGCAAAGGAGCATTCATTGATGAAAGCAAAGTTTGAAGGAGAAAATTATTATTTCAAATAAAAATCATTATTTCTAACCTTGTCAATGTCTGGACTATATTTTCTGTTCATTTTGCAAATCATTTGATAAATAAAAGTCTGAGTTTTCATGGAAAACACAAAATTGTCTGGATAACCCCAACATTTTGAATGGTAGTGTGTGTTTATATATACCGTATATATATAATCTTTTTGCCTTCTGTCCACAAATATTGGCTTGGATATCCTTGAACAATCAATAAATCACCTAAAAGGGTTGTCCTCGACCTATCCAAATGTCCAACTGCGGCATATAGACATCTGTGAACCAAAACGAACAGTTCTGTTGCACCGGACAGAAGAACTATGCATTATATCAGACATTGTTATCCTTTTGTAGGTTATAACCCATCTTCAAATATCACATGTGATGTGGGGAGCAATAGAGAGATTCTCTCTCATAATTCTGATATTTTCTATATGCAAGTACTTTTTGCTTCACCATTGAAAAATGTGTAGTATCACATACCTGGTGTAATAATACAGGCTCACCTGGTGAGGTGGATTTCTTATGCCACACATCAGGGAGAACACATTGACCTAGGGCTTTGCATAGCAGGCAGGAAGGCACATAGAACAATATTGATCAAGATAAACATTCTATGCTGCATGGCAGCCAACAAGAAAGGCAGGTTAAACACCAGAATCCACAGAACCAGGCGGGCAGCTGAAGAGGAAGCAGCAGATCTAAAGCAAGACTTGGATGTAGATGTGAGAATCCGCATTGGATTGTAATGTAATGCAAAGAGATTCTAACAAAAGTTGTAAAGCTTACAACAAATGATTGGCTAACCAGAGCAGTTGTAAATTATAGAATCCACAGTAGATTGTAATGTAATGCAAAGAGACTCTAACAAAAGATTGTGATGCTTGCAACAAATGATGGGCTAACCAGAGAAGATACAAGTTATAGAGTCCACAGCAGATTGTCATGTAATGCAAACAACAGTTCATGATGCTTACTTAAAATAATAGGTTAACCAGCATTTCACAGGGGAGCAGATGCCATTAACAGAAATTGAAGGAACTGAGATGATGATGGCAACAAGGTTGGT
This sequence comes from Allobates femoralis, assembly GCA_033576535.1. Classification (NCBI taxonomy): domain Eukaryota; kingdom Metazoa; phylum Chordata; class Amphibia; order Anura; family Aromobatidae; genus Allobates; species Allobates femoralis. Next base: position 579,405,942 of record JARQOC010000001.1, read on the forward strand.
GGAAAATTCCAAACAAATTAAAACTGAACACATTTCAGTCTCAATACTTAGACACAGGGGTTTTCCTCATTGGATCCTAAAAAGTCTTGGAAGATGACTTCGTGGCGCCCCAGCGACCAGGATGACCACAGGTGAGAACTGCAGCCAGGGAGGGTAGACAGTTTTCTACAAACACCTTCATAAACACACCCACAGACACAAGACACAACCCGGAGTCCAGGACTCTAGGCGGGCAAGGGGTGGTAGGGCCAGTCACAGTGGGTGGGACGTAGTCTAGGTGATGGACCGGGTACATAAGGGGAACACCAGGAAGTAGCGGTAGTAGGCCAAAGTGAGCTGAACAGTAAAGACCAGAATAAAGAGACACCTCCCTGGAGGCGCAGAGTCCTGCGAGGCCTAAGCCCCTGGAGAGAAAGCCCGCTCCACAGCCCGTAAGCAAAGGGAAGGGGAAAGACCGGACCAGTGAAGCTGGGTCCAAGGAAAACGGCAGAGGACAACTGACAGGAGGGATCCCTGATATACACCGTAGTCACACGGGTAGGAAAGAGCCTGGTGATCCCCTACAACATAGGGACACTGAAGGCTAGGCTGGGACCAGAGAGTCGGTTCTGAGGTGACCGTAGCTACATCAGGATCACAGACACACACGGAGTCCGGTTCTGTTGGACCAGATCCATCCCGTTCGTGATGCCTAGATGTGGAGCCCACTGGGACGGGGTACTCGGTATCACAGGGGTTATCACGGTGGTCTTGGTCTCGACCATGTCCAGAGCCCACAAGTAAAAGGGGTTATTTACAGGGATTGTCATGACGCCACTGACGGGTTGTGGTCAATGGGGGACCACCGCTGCTGCTTGCTTCTGCCCGGAGGATGGATGGGGCTGCAGCCGGATGGATGAGCCCGCCGTGGGTAGGGCTGCTCCTGACAGGGTGTAAAACAGTTTAACATGCAGGGAATCACACACTGGAGACACTGGCAGGGTTCACTGGGTTTTACTGGCAGTTCTTCAACAGTACAGTTCACAAGTTGTTCCACAATTTAACTCCAACTTTCACCATTTAGTTGACCCCACTGCAGCCAGGTTCCTGCCTTGAGACCCTTCACTTTCTTTCTACCATTCAGGCTTTTCTACACTTCTCTTCTCCCCGTGTGCTGTATGGTAGGCAACTCAGATCCTTGTTTGGCTTCCCCCCAGTATGTGGGTAGCAAGCCTGGGTCCTCTATGTCGTTGTACCTCCTGCACGTGTGTTACGAGATCAGACTTGGAATCTGATAGGTACCACTTACTCCTGTGAAATATATTCATGCGGCTCCAAGGTCACCGGATCACAACACCCCTGGTGGCAGCCTACCCGGTGGGGCACCACACCACTATCTGCAAGTTCCTGATGCCGTCTGCCAAACAATCTATGCCAGTACCTGCCAGTACCTGATGTCCTGTTCCTGTACCAGATGTCCTGTGCCAGATGACCTTATGACTGTGCCAGGGCCTGCCATTTTGCCAGTTCCAGATAACCTGTGCCAATACCTGCCAGTACTTGACAATCATGCCAGTGCCTGCATCCTGCTAGTTTCTGATATGCAGCAGTGCCAGTACCTATTGACCAGTGCCAGACAACCTATCATAGTACCTGGCAGTACTTGTTGTCCTCTATCTGACGACCATGCCAGTGCCTGCCACCCTGTCTGTACATTTTAGTACCTGCTATTCTGTGTCCAGAACCCGTCCAGTGTTCCAAAACCTGCCTGTACCTGTGTTCCTGTTCCAGTCCTGCTTGACTCCTAGTATCCATCCAGTTCATGGCTACACTCCTGTCCTGTTGTCACCCAGACTTGGTCAGCTACCTCAGTCCTGGGGGTGGTACCTGGCATCTACCGGTAGCTGAGCCCATCCTCACCACCAGGAGCTCCGGGAATGCCCGGTAGGTACTTCGTTAAGCCCCTCCATTGTCAGGGTAAGCTCAGGTTCCCCTGTGGTCCAGTGGGTCCACCCTGCTCACACCTATGAGCATTAGAATCCCTCTTACACCATTTGGTCATCTGTGATATTCAGTAAAGCACAGAAGTTTAGACTGTTGGTGAGAACTTATGTAGGTTTTCATAAAATATGTTATTACAGTCCCATCTTCCATCATTTTAAACAGATTTTTTTAAATACTATCCTCAGTAATAAAGATGAAACTAATCACAGGCTGCACCCAGTCATTGTGAATTTCTTCATTTTCCAAAGAAATTGTAAGAATGCCTTCTGCAAGCATACTGCGAGACATCTAATATTCATGAAATCTGTCACAATAGCTGGATTTTTAAAGATACCCCTGCTACTGTCACCCAGAAACATTATCTGTTTTTACCAGATGACTGATCACAAACTTCAGTTTCCACTTCATTTGGGAATTGAGGCAGTTTTCAATGAATATCTTTTTGCTGCTCTTTAGGAAACTAAGATGATGTTCTTCTAACATATAAATTTGTCTGGACTAGAGATGAGCAGAACCATGCATGTTCGGGTACACCGGGTTCAGCCAGACATTAAAAAAAGTCTGGTTCAGGACCCAGACTTGACCATCCATAACTTGACCCTGAACCATATATAAGGCAATGAGGACCAGAACTTAAGTGCTGTAAAATGGTGGTAAATAAGGACTAGGGGATTGCAAAAGGAAGTAAATTGAGGTTAAAGCAGGACAATTACACATGGGGATAACACCACCGTTAAGCCCCCATCACACTAAGCGAGATCACAAGCGAGATCGCTGCTGAGTCACAAGTTTTGTGACGCAACAATGACCTCAGCAGCGATCTCGCCACGTTTGACATGTAGCAGCGACCAGGCCCTGCTGTGAGATCGCTGGTCGTTACAAACCGTTCTGGACCATTTTTTGGTTATCGCGCTCCCGCTGGGCAGCATGCATCACTGTGTTTGACAGGGGCAACGACCAACGATCTCAATACTACATCTTAGAGTGACAGGTTCCTAACAACCGCCGGATCATTGCTGCGTCACTGGTGAGATCTGTTTGACATCTCACCAGCGACGACGTAGTGACGCACCAGCAATCCCTACCAGGTCGTATCGTTGTCGGGATTGCAGGTGCGTCGCCAAGTGTGACAGTACCCTTAGACTGTTTCCTGGCCCACTCATTAAACCTTATGAATATTCACTGCTGCTCCCACCCTCTGTGACATTATCTGTGTTGCATCTGGGTTTGGTTGCAATCAGACTGCTATACACGTGCCTCACCCTCTTTGCCAGCATCTGTTATTGGTTGCCCTCACACTAGTTCCAAAACAGAATAAAAATAAATAATTTAAAAAAATGACATGGGGATATCCTTATTGGTACCTTTACACGCTGCTACAGAAGGTTGGAAACAATCGGGTGTCTCATGTGCACAAGCACGTACCAACGGTTGCAAACGGTACGCGATACCGCCTTTACACGCCGCTACAAGGTGCTCTACAGAAGGAAGGCTGGCTAATACATGATGCTATTGCAATTGTGTAGTGTGACTGGTCAGCTCCTTAAATATGCCACCCTATGCAGCGACAACCAATCGTAACGCAGGAGCTTCCACCAATGATCGCTGAAGGGGGGCGGTTTCCCGGAGGCTGTGTCATGCCCCAGGGAGTTATCTAGGTGGCGAAAAAACCTTACCGTACCTTATTTAGACGCCGCTACCATTGGGTTGAAACCAACCTGTTTTAGAGCACTGCTCTGAAACAGGTGCCGACAGTGACGGGTGGCAACAACCTAGTTTACACGCCGCTACCTCGGGTTGATTTGACGGTGCAAGATACATTTGTCTCCGACACCCGATTGTTTCAAACCTTCTGTAGCGGCGTGTAAAGGTACCATATTTGACAAGCAGCCAAGGTAAAGCCATGAGCTGAGGGCTGGTATAAATTGAGGTAGGCTGATATCCATGGCTCTTCCCACCCTGATAATATCAGCCCACTGTTGTATACTTTATCTGCGCTGGTTACCAAAACAAATAGATAACTGGGAAAAAACAATCTGTGCCCCCCCCCCCACTTTTGATTATCAGTGCAAATAAAGCAACAGTAACAGGCTGATATTATCAGGTTGGGATATTCCATGGTTATTGATCCATCGCAGCCAAAGAATATCAGTAGGCAACTGCCCCAGAATTGGCGCATCACATTAGACCCGAGGATGGGTTTGTGTTTATTTCTTTTAATTTACAGGATTAGTAAATTGGGTGTCACATAGCACTTCTCTATTACTAAATCCAGGGTATGAAGGCAGCTGTGATTCCCGACAAATAACAGCTTTCATCAATCCCATGTCTACATTACATCTGCATTATTTTTCGAACATTTTATTTTGTTAGGATGTTAGAAGGATTTAAGGTTTAGCAACAAATTATCATTTCTTCAAGAATTTTGCAATACCTGTTTCATTAGGGGTCAATTCAGATTTTGAGGAACCTATATATTGTAAGCTCCCAAAAATGTACACCATTTTAAATACTGTACCCCTGAAATACTTCAAATCTGCTGTCAGGAAATGTTTTAACCCTTTAGGTGCTACACAGAAATTAAAGCAAAGTGGAAGGAAAAACACAATTATTTGTTCCTCCAAAATGTTACTTTTGGCCCAATTTTTTTCACTTTTCAAAGGGCTAGCATGACAAAATGGACAGCATATTTTACCCAGTTTTTTCCGAATGCGCTGATACTGAACATGTCTTCGTAACCCTCTGGTTGGACAGACGGCCGGACTCGAAAGGAAAGAAGCACCATTTGGATTTTGGAACACAAATTTGCCTAAAATAGATTGCGGGCACTATTTTGCCTTTGCAAGGCCCCTAAGGTGACTAAACAGCAGAAATCACCCACAAGTGACCCCATTTTCCAAACTAGATCCCTCAAGGATTATATCTAGGGGTATAGTGAGCACTTTGAACCCACAGGTAGTTTACAGGATTTGATCACATTCGGTCATCCTTTTGAAAACTTAACTTTTTTCATTTAACTTTTTTTGCTGTAGCCCCTAATTTGCAATTCTCACAATGGATAATAGGAGAAAACAGACCTTACAATTTGTTACACAATTGCTTACGAATGCGATGATATGCGATATGTGATCAAAAACTGCTCTTTGGGCACATGACAGGAAAGGAAAGAACAGTATGGTCAAAAACGCGTCAGTTGTCTCTGCATGATGTGTTTGTATTCCATCATTTGATCATGGATTAATAAACTAGCTCCTTGGAATTTTATATTGATTGGTATGAAGTGCTGTCTTCTCCTATAAATTATTTTGGATGGTCTGTGAAGGATGGGCACCTACTCATGATATTGGAGCTGAATCTTTCAAATCTTCTGCAGTTTGGTGAGCTTTTTGCCTTAATTTTTATTAGCTTAATTTGGTTTTTGGAGCAGAAATTTGTCGAAAACAGACTATGGACACCATGTCGCATTTACAGGGCAACTGACACACCAAAACATAAGAAACCCTCACAAGAGACCCCAATTTGGAAACCACACCCTTTAAAGGGATCCTGTCACCTCCAGAACGCCTCCTAAACTAGCAAAACATGTCCCTGCAGCATCCTGTCACTAATCTCACACTTCTTTTGTCTCCTAAAAGCATCCTGTGAAAGTGCATAAAAACAATTTTATACTCACTCATTAGGGATTATAATTAGCTGGGGCTATATTCTTTAGCCCCTAGGGTGTGGTGTTTTGCAGGCTCCAGGATCCACCCTCTCTCTGTCTGTTTGCTCTGCTTGTGCAGGCTTTACCCTCCCCCTCTCTATCACTCACAGAATGCAAATCATTAGTCCTTCTTCAGCTCCACATCACAGCAGCACAGACAGAGGGTGGATCATTTGGGGCGTGAAAATGAGCACCTAGGGAGGGCTTAGAGTCTCACAGGGGATGCCCTGTGAGACTTATTCAGGGACAAAAAGTCTCAGATTTGTAAGTGTATATTGTTGATTATTCCAATGTTACAGAGCGCTTTTTTTTTTTATAGAAAAGGAGCACTAATACTGATATGTTAGGGTGCAGGGACAGGTATTAATAGGATTGGGGGTGATTTGGAGGGGTCAGGTTCCCTTTAAGTAATTCATCTAGGGATGTACTGAGAATTTTTAACCTACAGGTGATTCACAAAACTTTATAAAACTTATATGTGAAAACAAAAATTTAATTTTTTCTATTAAAATACTGTTTCAACATCACGTTTATGAGGGATAATAAGAAAAATGGACAGGAAAATTTGATATGCAGTTTTTATTGAATATGGCAGTACCCAAAATGTGGTAATACACTAATCATTGAGCACACGGCAAGGATCAAATAGGAAGAAGTGCTTATCGGGTTTTAGAACACAGATTCTGTTATAGATTGTGGGTCCATTAGCCGAGCCCCTGAGGTGCCAAATCAGCAAAAACCTCAATAGTAACCCCATATTCCAAACTTTAATGTGTAAGAAATTTATCTAGAGGTGTAGTGGGTATTTTGAACCCACAGGTTGCCTCACCAAATTTTTTTAACATTTGGAAATATAATATTTTAGTAGTAATTTTTTTTTTTTTATTGGCTGCAATTTTGTCAGTTACACAAGGGTTAAATGGTGAAACTGGACCCCACAATTTACTGCACAATATCTTCAGAATATGGTGATACCCCATATAACCTCAGAAACTACTGCTTTGCCATATGTCAAGGCTGAGAAGGATGGAGAGCTATTTGGCTTTAAGAGCACAGTTTTTCCTGGAATAGTTTGCTGGTGATATTGGCAAAGCCCCTGAGGTTTCAGAACAGAAGGAAAACCACAGATGTGACCCCATTGTTGAAAACGCACCTAGGCTGCAATGACTATTTTGCAACATCCACACTGATTTTTTTCTGGAGAATTGTGACCTCATATCGTAGCGCCCCCATACATTGTGTCCAGCTTGTTATTCCGGCAACATACAACTCATAAATTGTTAAGTTTATTTTCTCCATTACAACAGTGCAACACACATGACACTATGGGACTCAGAATGAGGGGAGCATTTGGATTTGGAAGCACAGATTTCACTGGATTTTATTTGGGGAGCCTGGCTTGAGAATGGATGCTTATCGAAACGCGTCGCCTTATTGCACATAATTGATGCCTTGCTGTAAATTTGGAGCCTGAAGAATCTTGAATAAAGAAATTCGCACTTATTTCAACCCTGTGAGCTGGACATTCCACTTTTTCTTCAAGAAATAAGGCTCCTTAACGACTGCCGATTTGGTGCATATTGGTAGTTAAGTGTTTGAAAGTCAAGATTAGTTTGTGTAAATAATAATTAAATAATCCATATTTTGAGAAAATGCATAAAACGTCATGAGACATTGCTGTCAAGTGTGTAAAGTTCACCTTGTATTCACAAACCCAGCCTCATACATCAGACTGTTGGATAGAGTGGTGTAATTCATCCCTTCATAGAACACATTTCCTCTGATCCAGAGTCCAGTGGTGGACACAACTCAATCTGATGACTGGCATTTGATTGGTGACTGGCGATGTACGACTTGCATTCAGCTTTTCAGCCATGGAAGTCTATGCACAGTGGTAATACCACAGAAGGTTTGGACCCAGTAGTTTTGCAGTGAGCAGAGAGATGATAACTTTTATGCCCTTTGCGCCTTGTTAATCAGCAATAAAATGGGAGGAATAGTGCTAAGCAAGAGCACGTGTGAAAAGACTTGAGTATACTAGTAGATCACAGACTGAACATGAGTCAGCAGTGTGATGCAGCAGCAAAAAAGACAAACACAATTCTGGGATGTATTAACAGAAACATCCAGTCTAGATCACGTGAAGTCATTATCCTCCTCTACTCCTCTTTGGTCAGACCTCAACTGGATACTGTGTCCAGTTCTGGGCTCCACATTTTAAAGACATCAACAAACTGGAGCAAGTTCAGAAAAGAGCGATCAGCGAACCATGTTCTATGAGGAACGGTTACAGGATTTGGGAATGTTTAGCTTGCAAGAAAGAAGCGTGATGGAAACTTGATAGCTGTCTACAAATATCTCAAGGGCTGTCACACTGTAGAGAGATCAGTTTTATTCTCATTTGCACAAGGAAACATTGGAGGCAATGGGATGTAACTGAATGGGAGGAGGCACAGATTAGATATTAAAAAGAACTTTTTGACAGTGATGATGATCAATGAGTGGAACAGACGACAACGAGAGGTGGTTCCCCTTCAATGGAAGTCTTCAAACAGATTCTGGACAGACATCTGTCTGGGATGATTCAGTGAATCCTGCTTTGAGCAGGGGATTGGACCAGATGACCGAGGAGGTCCCTTCAACTCCACCATTCTATGATTCTATAAAGGCCACGTTACACACACAGATATCCGTGCAGATATTGTTTACACATCTCTGGTTGCAGTGAAATCATGGACACATTGTTACATTTTGTGGCTGTGTACAAAATGGAGCAATGTGTCCATGATTTCACTGCAACCAGAGATCTGTGAACAATGTCTGCACAGATATTTGTGTGTGTAATGTGGCCTTTAGTCCGCTCTGTAATATCTGTGGTCTCCACTTTGTAGCTGAGGTGCTGCGGATCCTTCCATTTTTCTATAATACTAATCACAGGTCATGACATATTACAATGGTGCAGTCCTATTTTAGGACAACTAAGGTATCAGTGAGATATCCAGGGGTGTAACTACCACAAGTGTAGGGGTTGCAATCACACCGGGGCCCTGCAGCCTAGGGGGGCCTCAAAAGTCTTTTGGCCTATAGAAAAAGACTAATACTATTAAAGATTTGCAATAATTGGGGACCCCGTTGGAGCTTTGCATCGGGGCCCCATGGCCTGAAGTTATGCCGCTCAAGATATCGTTGGAAAGACGCTTTACATCACAAATGTTTGTAAAGGCAGACTGCCTACAAGGTTAAATATAATATACTTATGGATATGGGACTCAATGAAAAACCTGAATCTTATGCTTAAAACCTAGGACTGAATACGTTTGTCCAAGCAGTCTTTCATGACAAAAGCTAATATTAAAAAGAATCAAGCAGGCAATTAGTGGCACCAAGGTAATCTTGGAATGTGATCGTCTCTCCTGCTGGATCATCATCACCTATTATTTGTCAGAGCCTAGTCACTACATAAGATCTTCTGGGACTCTGACGGTCTAAAAAAACTGGATGCTTAGCACATTCCCCATGTTTTATGAGTTATATGCACCTGCTGTACCCTGTGTATCTGGAGGCACAGATGAGGCTGTTGAGGTCACTCACACAATGTAGCAGTGTTTAGCCAGTCAAAATCCTAAATAATGTCTCTCTCCCTTTAAGAGGCATCTCTGTCCTAGTGATAGCTGGAGGTCACTAGGACCCAGAGGATCTTCTCTTCACTTGCCTACTTATACCACCTGGTTCCCAGGATGCACTGCTGGTGATAGCTGTTCAGGTGTTTCTGGTTGCATCCTAGCTCAAATCAGTGATTCCTGGAGTCTGTTGGTTTGCTGCTTGGATCTGCTCAAGCTAAGTGTATCTCTTCCCTCTATGTTTGTTTCCCTTGAGTGTTCCTTTAGTTGCTAGCCGTGCTGACTAGTGATTGTGGCGCCCCACTGGTCAGTGCGCCACGAAGCGGTACTGCAGACCAGTGTGTGTGGTATCCCAGTGGTCAGTGGATGAGGGAGGTTCACATGTGGCTTTCACCTACGCATTCACACACTTAGAGTCAGGGGACCAGTTGGCTAAACCTGTAGCCAGGGTAACCGATTCCGGTGGGATGGTTATATAAGTGGATAGTGAAGAGCAGGAAAAGAGAGAAGAGAACAGGAGTTTGTGAGGGAAGTTGAGGAGGACCCTGCAAGTGATGCAGAGGAGGGCACCTAAAGAGAGGTGGCCCAGACGAAGAGGGGGATCCTTGGGTGTCAGCTAAACCCGGCACCAGACCGTCCTGATAACCGGTCTAAGGGGAGCCCGGTCCATTAACGGAGAACCACTGGTGCAGGAGAGTTCAGACCTGAGCCGCCAACCCGGAGGGCTGTGGGTAATCAGACAGCCATGACCCAGTCCAAAGCACATCCCCACCAGGGACTCCATCCAGGGTCGTAAGTCCCTTAGAAAAGGGTGAACTCTAATCAGACCGTGGGTCTGGTGTTGAACAAGAAGCTCTGTGCAGGGCTGCGCAGACAGAGAGAAAGAGGGGGCAGAGGGAGAAACCAGAAGAAACACCGTTGAAAGCCACAGAAAGACACCACATCCACTGGCAAGTACGCAGGCCAGCTACCTGTGACTGTGTACTTGTAAATTGCTTGGAGGTTATCAGTAAACCCGTACGGAGCCAAAGCAACGTGTGGTGTCTTATTTCATCACTGCCCCGGGGACCCCGCTCCACCTACGGGGAGAATCACCATCAGGCTGCCCATCCATCATCCCCAGAGGTCTGCAGCAGCACTGGTGCATTCACCAGACACTGTAGGTGGCGTCACGAACATTACATTTTTATTATTCTATTTTTCCACATTTTTCAGCGACCACCAGGGCCACGGATCCAGGCACTGGCCACCAGTGACAGTAACCGTAACCAACGCCGGGATCCAAGTGCCCCATAGGCCATGGGTCATGATTACCCGCTCTGATCCCTGCGTAGCTGTAGTCCAGGGACAGCTAGGGAAGGTATCCCATTCGGCGACAGTTGCAGAAATTGTATAGGGATGTTAGGGGAGCCAGATGTCAGCGCTAGTTTATCTAGGGGTTACTATCTCCCATTTTAGTCTTAGCATCAAGGATTCCTTCCCCCCTCATTCTCATTGTCTTGCACTGGGTATCTCACTACACCCAGCATGACACCTGCCCCCTTAAGGGCCTGTCACACGCGTCAATATTGCCTGCACGATATCGGCTGCACGTGACGTTGCAGCGATATTGACGCGTGTGACATACTGCATCAACCAGCGATAAATCGCTGGTTGATGATCGCCAGGTTTTAGAATCAGTCCTAAAACCTGGCGATTGTCGCCCGGTGGACACGCAGCATCGCTGCGTGTGACACCGGGAGCGAGCGATATTCCAGCTCCCAGCACCTGTCACAAGCGCTGGGAGCTGGTATCCAAGGTACACTGCGGGTAACTAGGCAGCGCGCGCTGCCTAGATACCCGACGTGTACCTTAGTTACCAGCCTCCTCCGCTCACCCGGTGAGCGGAGGAGGCTGGTAACTAAGGTACACGTCGGGTATCTAGGCAGCGCGCGCTGCCTAGTTACCCGCAGTGTACCTTGGAGACCAGGCTGCTCCCGCTTCCAGCAGGCTGGCAGCGGGAGCAGGACATCGTGGAAACGATATTTAAATCGTTTCCATGATGTCACTGGTCAATTGATCGCTGGTGAGTCTGTCTGTGTGACAGCTCACCAGCGATCAGCCGTCAATGTCGTCAGCGATCAGATCGCTGACGACATTGACGCGTGTGACAGGACCTTGAGAGTCACAACAACCTTAGCAAACAGATCAGTCAGTAGAAAGTGGAGGCTTAGGGGGAACAGAATCCAAAGTGATAGTGAGCTTATAAGGCAAAGCCTTGTCACTAAATACAGTATAATGTATGTCAAAATGTAATCGAAACTGTATGTAACCCTAACCCCACCACCTGGTATATTTTACAGATTTCCTTTCTGTTTTTTTGTTTAGTACCCCTTGATATTATGATTAAAAAATAAAACAGGCAAACCATGGAAAGTGCTGATATTTTAAAAGGTTTCTAGGTTATATCATAGTGTTCATCTGCCAAGCACACTTTATAGGCTTGTAAGGCAAAACAAGCAGCTGAAATCCATATTGTTCAGTCTCAATTGTGGGTTGACAAACTAGAAGTTCATGACCTTGCCTCATTCATCTTTCATATCAATCATCAATTTTCTCATTTTGAAAAGACTCAACAAATAAAGGGGAATATTAGCAAGGTCGTACTTCCTAAACCCTGAACTGATACAAGCACTACACAGGAACAATAACAAGAGTCTTTCACCGAAATACCTTAGAATCCACTTTACGAGTTGATCTTGCATCGCTGGATTGAAAATGATTTAGAGTATTTTTGAGCAAAACCGTTTTCTGTTGAAAGACAGATTTTATTAACCAGGTCTATGCTATTAAAAAAAAGCTTTTTGGCAAAAATCTAAAAATTGTAAATATCTCTAAAGACAAAAATAAAAAAAAGGTACCAATCCCCAGAAACTACTTTTCACCTGGGAGAATGTACTAAAAATAACAGAACATTTTCTATACAAAATATTTTACATAATTGAATTTACTTGTTGTATAATGTTTGCATGATGCTACTCACTACTCACAGGCTAGCCGTGATCTTGCAAAATAACAAACATTAAAACGTGCTTAGGAGAGTAACGCGTCGTTGCAAGCCATGACAGCTTGTTTTGCTCTCAGTAGTGCGTCTACAGGTCCCACAGCAGAATGTTGTCCCCCTCCCTAAGTATGTTTTAATGTCTGCTCAATAAATGAAGATTTTATGGACCTGGAGTGCTGCAGATTATTCTTCTTTTGCAAGATATTTACCTGCTAATTGCTGACTAGCGTCCCAAAAAGTCCTTGGTGCATTATACAGGAGCTGGAGTATGGAATCGAGATGACTCTCTGCTCCTTGCCGTGAGCAGTGCCAGAGTTTTTTCCTCTTCTTTATTGCATGCACAGGCTAGCCGTGAGACGGAGTAGTCAAGAGGTCCAGGGTCAAATGCAACGAGTGTCATAAACAAAGTGGTGAGATAAAGGCATAGTCAGGTCATGATCTGAGGTCAAAATTCCAGGAAGGTAGCGGATCAAGACAAACGTGTTAGGCAAATGGATAGCCAGAAGCTAGGTTCAAGGTTGGGTAAGTAATAGATCAGACTAAGCACAGGAACACCAGGCACACAAACACCACCAAGCTTAAACTACAACTGGCAGTGATCTGCTCACTGCAAACAAGCTAAATAGCTAGATAGTTACCCAGAACAGGTGACACATGGAGAAAATCTTGCAGGCCCAAAATGCCCCAGACTAAGGTTAAGCAACTGGGCTTTCACTCACCATGTTGACAGCTCAGCCCACCCCAGATCCTATAGGGCTGCTAAGCTGTCACTCAGAGTCCATTGGTGTAATTGTGACAGTGGATCAAACCTAATATGGAACTAGAATATCAAGGCAACGTTATTTATACTGAAGAGTGAGTAGATCGGTATTTGGATTCAGATAAGTCTAACAGAATACTATTAACTATTCAGATATTTGTGTAGGAAAACTTACAGACAAATATCCGAATTCCCCATTATGTTCACTATTTGGGACAAATCAACTTATATAATCGGGAGTTGGAAATTCGGGCGTTGTCGCCGAATCCCAAGCTCCTTAGTGGCACTGCGAGCGATGACGCGCAGCGTCATCGCGAGCCGCAGCCGCACTACTGTAAAAAAACCAAAAAACATTTCCTCACCTCTCCCCGAGCCCCCGCCATCTCCCGCCGTCTTCCTCCAGGCTCCCGGTGGCTCCCGGTGCCTGCAGAGCTCTTCTACAGCAGTACAGGACCTGCAGTGATGTCAGAGTCACGTGACACCAGGTTACTCCATGGTAACCGCGGGTCACGTGACTCTGACATCACCACAGGTCCTGTACTGCTGTAGAAGAGCTCTGCAGGCACCGGGAGCCTGCGGGAGCCACCGGGAGCCTGGAGGAAGACGGCGGGGGCTCGGGGTGAGGTGAGCATAATCTTTTTTTATTTTTTTTAACCCCTGCCTTGCAGGAGCGCCGGTGCATGTATACTCTGCCCCCACCACCACACACGCCTGTATTCTCTGCCACCACCACACACGCCTATATACTCTGCCACCACCACACACGCCTGTATACTCTGCCACCACCACACACGCCTATATACTCTGCCACCACCACACACACGCCTGTATACTCTGCCACCACCACACACACCTGTATACTCTGCCACCACCACACACGCCTGTATACTCTGCCACCACCACAGATGCCTGTATACTCTGCCACCACCACAGACACCTGTGTACTCTGCCGCCACCACCACTGATGCCCGTATACTCTCCCACACCACAGATGCCTGTATATTCTCCCACACCACAGACACCTGTATACTCTGCCACCACCACCACACACGCCTGTATACTCTGCCACCACCACCACACACGCCTGTATACTCTGCCGCCACCACACACGCCTGTATACTCTGCCACCACCACCACACACGCCTGTATACTCTGCCACCACCACCACACACGCCTGTATACTCTGCCGCCACCACAGACACCTGTATACTCTGCCGCCACCACACACGCCTGTATACTCTACCACCACCACACATGCCTGTATACTCTGCCACCACCACAGCCGCCTCTATACTCTGCTACCCGCAGAGCCGCCTGTATACTCTGCTACCCACAGAGCCCTTTCTATACTCTGCTACCCACAGAGCCGCCTGTATACTCTGCTACCCACAGAGCCGCCTCTATACTCTGCTACTCACACAGCCGCCTGTATACTCTGCTACCCACACAGCCGCCTCTATACTCTGCTACCCACACTGCCGCCTCTATACTCTGATACCCATAGAGCCGCCTGTATACTCTGCTACCCACAGAGCCGCCTCGATACTCTGCTAACCACAGAGCCGCCTCGATACTCTGCTACCCACAGAGCCGCCTGTATACTCTGCTACCCACAGAGCCGCCTCTATACTCTGCTACCCACAGAGCCGCCTGTATACTCTGCTACCCACAGAGCCACCTGTACAATCTGCTACCCACAGAGCCTTCTCTATACTCTGCTACCCACACAGCGGCCTGTATAATCTGCTACCCACAAACCCACCTGTATACTCTGCTACCCACAGAGCCGCCTGTATACTGTGCTACCCACAGAGCCACCTGTTAATCTCCTACCCTCAGAGCCGTCTGTATACTCTGCTACTCACAGACCCGCCTGTATACTCTGCTACCCACAGAGCCGCCTCGATACTCTGCTACCCACACAGCCGCCTCTATACTCTGCTACCCATAGAGCCGCCTGTATACTCTGCTACCCACAGAGCCGCCTCGATACTCTGCTAACCACAGAGCCGCCTCGATACTCTGCTACCCACAGAGCCGCCTGTATACTCTGCTACCCACAGAGCCGCCTCTATACTCTGCTACCCACAGAGCCACCTGTACAATCTGCTACCCACAGAGCCTTCTCTATACTCTGCTACCCACACAGCGGCCTGTATAATCTGCTACCCACAAATCCGCCTGTATACTCTGCTACCCACAGACCCGCCTGTATACTCTGCTACCCACAGAGCCGCTTGTATACTGTGCTACCCACAGAGCCGCCTGTATAATCTACTACCCTCAGAGCCGTCTGTATACTCTGCTACCCACAGACCCGCCTGTATACTCTGCTACCCACAGAGCCTCCTGTATACTCTGCTACCCACTGACCCGCCTGTATACACACAATTCATTTCACCCTGCTCCCGATGCAATTGCATCGGGCCTTTTTACTAGTATCCTAATATTAAGAAGTATTCAGTTACACTTATCTGAATACCAAACTAATCGCTTATCACTAGCTATTTATATAGTGACAGATTTTCTGATATCCCTTGTATAATTTCATTGGGCTTTAAAAAGAGTGGGACATGGAGGTTTTAAATGGGTGAAATCACATCTTTTGCTTCTTTGTTTCTTGATTTCTTGTGAATTTTTCTTGTCATTCCCATAACATAAAATCCTTAAAGGGGTTGTCTGGGCTTTTGCTATAATTCATGTGTGTATCTGTTGCGCCCAGGCTTTGGGGTACTCGGGTGTCAGGCCACGAGGGTTAACGCTCCTGCTGTCACAGGGAGTGGTGGCCACGCCTGACCCCGTGTCCTGGGCCTATCTTTCAAAAAAGGGTTAATATTTACAGGGGATTATATACGAAGTTTGTCGTGACGCCACCTGTAGTTTCTGGTGAGATGCCACCAGCGACGCCACAGTCCGCCGGAGGTAGATGGTACTGCGGCAAGTTGGGAAAGTCCTCCACAGGTAGGACTGGACCTCCGGGGCAGCGTTCCTATATAGGGGAACAAGTTAATTCACAAGGAAATGCAGCAGAGTCAAGTTCACTTCTCTCCGGGCACTTTACTGGAAGCTGTTAGCAGCATCAGTTACAGTTCAGTGTGCAGATGTTACTAGGGCAGGTATTTACGGGTGGCTGCAAGTAGATCCCAGGTGGTATGGTGGAACCCTTAGTGTGTGCCTTCTTGCTCTCACCCCATCTGTTCCTTTCCTGCTTTCCAGTGTAGTATGAAGCCCGGTGACTTGAAATCAGCCTGACCTCTACTCTTTCTCTCACCCTTGCCACCCTCGGGTAACCCTCTGCTGGCTGGCCGCCTGCTCCTTCAGCGGTGCCTGGTTCCCTCTTTTGGTCTGCTCGGGTGCACCGGGAGAATTGTAGACTCCATGGGACTCCGGATTCTCTGTGGTCCTAAAGTATCCCACAGGTGCGGGCTCTGGTGCCCGGTAAAAGATTTGGGATGAACTTCCTCAAGTTCCTTTTCCCTTGGTCTGTCTGCGCCTGGAGAAGCTTTCTGTCTTTACCCCTCTCTCCTTATTCCATCTCTCTTGGTACCTCAATTGAGTGACCTAGCAGGCCCCAAACTCAGAGGCAAAGACCCAAGGGCGCAAGACCCCAGGGCCAAAGACCCTAAGGGCTCAAGACCCAAGGCTCAAAGACCTCCTTGTTCCCCTAGAGGTGGTTTTATTCCCTCCCGGGTAACCTACCACCGTGTACTCTAGTGTGGGAGTGCTGGTTAATGGGTTCCTCCCACCATCCTAGAATCCTCCTGCAGCTGGGGTATCTGCACCTCTTTTACGGGTGCAGTACCCTCTCTGTGATGCCTGCTTGGCGGGGCGCCACATATCTAGGCTGCAAAATGTTGACACTTTGTAATTTACATCCTGTCGACATTTAGCAGGGGCAGGCCCCTTTCACATCAGCGTTTTTTTTCAAATCGCGGCAGATGCGGCGAAAAAAACGCATTTGCCGCGATTACCGCATACAGGCTGCACTTGCGGCACGGTTGCGGCAAGCCCCATACAATGTATAGGCGGGCTTGCGGCAGGTGCGGCAAGTGGGGTATTGGCACTTGCTGCAGGTGTGGCCGCGAAAAAACCCGCGGTCAGCCTGTTTTTTTCACGGGCGCACCTGCCGCAAATGGCAAAACCGCACTTGCCGCACCTGCCGCAAGCCCGCCTATACATTGTATGGGGCTTGCCGCAACTGTGCCGCAAGTGCAGCCGGTATGCGGTAATCGCGGCAGATGCGGTTTTTTCACCGCATCTGCTGCGATTTGAAAAAAAACGCTGATGTGAAAGGGGCCTTACCTAGATATCACTATACACTGTGTGCAGAATTATTAGGCAAATGAGTATTTTGATCACATGATACTTTTTATACATGTTGTCCTACTCCAAGCTGTATAGGCTTGAGAGCCAACTACCAATTAAGCAAATCAGGTGATGTGCATCTCTGTAATGAGGAGGGGTGTGGTGTAATGGCATCAACACCCTATATAAGGTGTGCTTAATTATTAGGCAAATCCCTTTCCTTAGGCAAAATGGGTCAGAAGAGAGATTTGACGGGCTCTGAAATGTCCAAAATTGTGAGATGTCTTGCAGAGGGACGCAGCAGTCTTGAAATTGCCAAACTTTTGAAGCGTGATCACCGAACAATCAAGCATTTCATGGCAAATAGTGAACAGAGTCGCAACAAGCGTGTTGGGCAAAAAGGCGCAAAATAACTGCCCATGAATTGAGGAAAATCAAGCGTGAAGCTGCCAAGATGCCATTTGCCACCAGTTTTGCCATATTTCAGAGCTGCAACGTTACTGGAGTATCAAAAAGCACAAGGTGTGCTATACTCAGGGACATGGCCAAGGTAAGGAAGGCTGAAAAATGACCTCCTTTGAACAAGAAACATAAGATAAAAACGTCAAGACTGGGACAAGAAATATCTTAAGACTGATTTTTCAAATGTTTTATGGACTGATGAAATGAGAGTGTCTCTTGATGGGCCAGAGGCTGGATCAGTAAAGGAGGTGGGGTACTGGTATGGGCTGGTATCATCAAAGTTGAACTTGTGGGACCTTTTCGGGTTGAGGATGGAGTGAAGCTCAACTCCCAAACCTACTGCTAGTTTCTAGAAGACAACTTTTTCAAGCAGTGGTACAGGAAGAAGTCAGTATCGTTCAAGAAAAACATGATTTTCATGCAGGACAATGCTCCATCACATGCATCCAACTATTCCACAGCGTGTCTGGCCAATAAAGGTCTAAAAGAAGAAGAAATAATGACATGGTCCCCTTATTCACCTGATCTGAACCCCATAGAGAACCTGTGGTCCCTGCTAAAAAGTGAGATCTGCAGGGAGGGAAAACAGTACACCTCTCGGAACAGTATCTGGGAGGCTGTGGTGGCTGCTGCACGCAATGTTGATCATGAACAGATCAAGCAACTGACAGATTCTATGGATGGAAGGCTGTTGAGTGTCATCATAAAGAAAGGTGGCTATTTTGGGCACTAATTTTTTTTTGTGTTTTGTTTTTGCATGTCAGAATGTTTTTTTCTAAATTTTGTGCAGTTATATTGGTTTGCCTGGTGAAAATAAACAAGTGAGATGGGAATATATTTAATTTTTATTAAGTTGCCTAATAATTCTGCACAGTAAAGGTACCTTTACACGCCGCCACAGGAAGGAAGAAACCGCCAGGCATCGGGGACAATTGTGCCTGTTGCCATGAAATCACTACGAAATGGTGGCGTGTAAATCGGGAAGTTCCTTCCTGTGTCCCGCAGTTCCTTCTGATACCTGTTTCTGAGCCGTGCTCAAAAACAGGAAGGAACAATTCCTATGGTGGCAGTGTGTAATCGGGGCACAGGCAAGGTATTTGCGTGGCCTACGAAATCCCTGGGGCGTGCCATGGCGTCATGGATACCACGCCCTATCAGCAATCATTGGTGGAGGCTCCTGCGTTACGATTGGTTGTCCCTTCACAGGGCGCCATATTTAATGAGTTATCCATTCACAGTCCACAATTGCAATGGCATCATGTATTAGCCAGCCTTCCTGTGCAGCCTGGCCAATCATGATGCTATTTCGTTGTCCAATCATCGTACGAGAGTCACGTAATACACAACTCTGTCACGCCTATGTACTTGAGGCGCAAAATATGTACGCCCATATTCCTGTGTGGTAGCCGAATGTAAACCATGGAAGGTATTCAACAGGCAGTAAGCCGCAGGAGCTGTCAGCACTTCCGGGGAACGCAAATACCTTCAGTGGAGCACGTTGTGGTGGCATCTATATGCGGCACCAGGGATCGGTATCCACCGTTAAAAAACGTGCGCGTGCACGTGCGGTGGCTACCTGTTTCTACATGCTGTGGCGGCGTGTAAAGGTACCCTAATAGTTACCTGCACAAACAGATATCCTCCTAAGATAGCCAAATAAAAAAAAACACTCTATCTTTCAAAAATATTAAGCTTTGATATTTATGATTTTTTGCGTTGATTGAGAACATAATTGTTGATCAATAATAAAAATAATCCTCTAAAATACAACTTGCCTAATAATTCTGCACACAGTGTATTGTGTCTGTAGGAGACGACCGTGTGTGAAACTGGTCGATCACACCCACTTACCTGCAAGTCCTCTCCACACAGCAGCAAGCCCTTCCCAGTGTCAGTATGCCCGCCTCCCTCCCATCTCCAGCATGCATTACCCACCATCCTCAGTCCCAATATGCCTGCCCTTCCCAATGTCAGTATGTACGGCCACTCCTGTCTTGGTATTCCCGTCCTCTCCAGTTTCCAAAATATGCCCGGCCATTCCACACTGGATTGCCCTATGTCGTCTATGATGGAACTGCCGCATTGCAATGAGAGCGGTCATTTCTAAGGCACTGTGATGAATCCGCAGCTCTGAGATGACCACTCCCAGTGCTGTGTGAGAGCAAGCTAACCTTCCACTGTGCCGGCGCTGATATGATATGATGAAGCGCTGATGCCTCTTAGGCCCACTCTGACCTGACAGCCCCACCCCCTCTGCACTGAGCAGTTCATTATTCTGCTTCACTGAGGGAGCGGGGCTGTGAGGTCAGAGGTTCATCTTATCAGAGCCGCCACAGTGGAAGGGGAGTGTGTTCACACACAGCACTGAGAGTGGTCATCTCAGAACTGGGGATTTGTGGCACTCCTCTGGATCCAGTTGCCACAGAGGTACTGCACCCCAGCCAGAGGTGTAGCACTCCACTTTCGGGTAAGGAGGGAACAGTGACGGGTGTCCAGACACCCATAGCCAGAAGTACACCACTCCAGGTCAGGGTTAGGGTGAGATTGCTCCTAACAGAGAGCACAGTCCCTGATCCTGTCTGGAGAGGAGGAACCAAAGGTAGAAGGGATGGGTGGAGAACAAAGTTTAAGGGAGCACCCAAGAAGTAGTGATGTCAGGGAGGACATACGTTAGTGACGTAGGACATGAGACAGATAATATAAAAGGACGAGTAGAAACATCTAGAAGGCACTTGGTGGGTGGCTGGCAAGAGCTGCAGAAGTCTGTGAGGGTCAGAGAGTCTGTCAGAAAAGGGACAAGATCTAAAACGAGATGTTCTGGGGACTGAAGCCAGTGGAGCTCGTCCCAAGACCTAGGAGAGACAAGACCTTCGTGGAGCAGAGAGAGAATGGTGCTCCCAAAGACAGAAGGGGTCCCAGGGTCCCAGGTAATGAGCAGTCCAGCCAGAGGTGCCTGCATCCACATTGACCAAAGCGGTGTAGAGGGACCACATCGCAATGTAGGGGGACCGGCCCAAGACTAGCGGAGAATGACCAGGCTCAGCTAGCAACCCAGAGGCTGTGGTATCTCCAAGTGCCGCAGCCGAAACCACGCACATCCGCTGAAAAGGTGGCCAGTAGAGTCCAACGGACAGAGAGAGAAGTTGCCCCACAAAGGCCTGCTCCCACTTGCTCGGGGCTCTGTGTGTGAGGTGCAGGGCAGGAGGGAGAAGAAAGCATGGAGAAAGAGACGACTGTGAGAGGACAGCGGAAGTGGGTACTGGTAAGTACCACCAAGCTACCTGGTAGTTAGCTGGAAGCCCTCCTCCAAAACTCAGTGCTCAGCGGGCTGTTACTTGGTGATGACTGTTGTAGTTCAGGACAAAAAACTGTGAGTAAAGACCCCGCTGTGTTTGTGAATTTTATCGCTGCGCCATCAGCCCTGCACTGTAACCTCAATACCAACTCACTCAAGTAACATCTGCTGCGAGGGCTTGCCAACTTAGTTGCATTGCCATCAACCCCAGAGGAACTGTATAGCAGTGGCGGCCATCACTAGCTGCAACCCGCGGGTGGCATCACGAGAACAATTGTCATCCCCAGGTCCCAAGTCCAGTAATCCCCCTAAAGCAACAAAAATAACTTCCACCTGTTTTAATTGACTGCTCAGGGGCCACGGACTGGGTCATGCCACCGTGACACTCCCCCCCAACAGCATCGACAGACCCGGCTCCCAGTATTCCATGGCCCCCACAGGGCACATCAAAAGTGGGGCCATGAACAGAATCTATCAACCTGGTAAAACGGGTCTCATGTGCCTAAAGGACCATGTTAAAGAACTACAAACAGCACCCAGCTGAAAGAACAGGCGCCATGTGTATCAAGGAGGGAGTGGTACGGCCTTCCTTCGTGGGCTGGTTTGCCAAACCGTTGAGTTAACTGCCCAAAGAAGGGAGCAGGAGATGGGGAGCGAAACAGATCAAGGAGCAGAATAGCAGCGTGTAACCCAGGTGGCGCCATGGAGAGAGTCTACCCGGAGGGCCTTGGAGTGTGGGGTGGAAAGCAAGGACTCAACCAGTGGACCAAAGCCAGGCCTAAAGCAGCTGTCACTACTAGACCAAGGCAACCTGCAAGGAGAGATTGAGAGCCAGGCCAGAAGCTGAGAAGAATCCAGGTACAGGCGGTGGAGACCTGGAAAGATGCCCTGCTGGACCGAATGACCCGGAGGTGGATGCAGTCGATACCACCATCCCCAGCCCTGGAGGAGGAGGACAAGGTCGGTGCTGAGCAGACGGCAACAGGTATCCGACACTCCCCCGGTAGCTGATGAGACCCTGGTGGGGGCCCTAGACACCCTGACTGCCCTTGCACCCGGCTGGGTGTGTAAAGACCTGCCCTGGACTGCTCTGTAGAGATAGATAGGTTGGCGGTTCCACTCACTGGCACCTGAGGGGATCGGTGCAGAGCGGGTGGTCTTCAAATGGGCCAATTGGGGCGAGGAGCTAATGGGCTTCCCAGGAAAGGCCCAAGCAGGGGAAGCCACAGTAGAGACCATTAGCTGGCAGGAGTACTGTCGCCAGCAAAGGCTTGGCAGGAGGCCAGAGAACAAGAGCGGCGAGCCTAGTGGCATGGCATGGAGGAGCAGAACCTCCAGGCAAAATAGCGGGTCCGCAAATCCAGGGCCATGAACAGAGGGCCGATATGTGTGGGCACAGTGGTCTGCTTCAACTTGAGAAGGGCTGGGGATTCCTGAAGGATCGGAGGAGGGCCAAAGAACTTTTACAACCCGGCAGGATGTGGAATCTCACCTGCCGGAGGGCCACCTCAGACTTGACTTGCACTCCGGTGATCGTGTCACCTTCACCCGGCACCGGGCAAGCGAGGGTAGTGCGCCCTCGATGTGAACATCGTGGAGGAGGAGGAGCCACCCTCAAGGCCAAGCAGAGTCCCAGGTGTCACAGCAAGCGGTCTCACCCATAGTAAAGCCCAAGCAGAGTCAGCCAAAGCCCACACCCGTAAGGAAGCCAAGCCCCAAAGCTACCGCCCCAGTTGCACCTAAGACCCGTGATGCAGCCAAACAGACTTTGTTAAAAAGATCTGCCATGGTGGTGGTTCGGACAAGGGAGGCGGCTGCTCAAACGGAGCCCCTGGAAGAGACACCGGCAGCAGCAAGAGACTAGGCTACGCAAGCTAGCACCAGCAGCACTTATGGACTCCAGAAGACCGGAGATAGCGCCAGTAGAGAGGTGCTGCCCTGGCAGAGAAGGAAGCCACAATCTAACCTGTGGTAAAGAAGAAGCTAGATACTGTAAATAGTTAAAATTTTGACCCGGCTAGGTAGTGAGTTTATGCATTAAGTTAGCCATAAAAGTGCCTTTAAAATGAGAGTCTGCTTAGAGTTGATAAGTAAACGTTAATATGTGTCTGTTTAAAGAAAGTGTGTTTGAGTTTAGATTAGGAATGCATGATATGTGAGTAGAACCTGTTAATCAAAAGACTGTGAGGCTGCGGACTATGAGCCACCCGAACTTTATTGTAAATAGTTAGCACCCCGGTGTGCTCATTGTTGGTTTTACCACTGATATAAGAACTTAACCACAGAACAAATACCTGTTTGGCGTGGCTGAAACAATGGTCCAGCGGAAAGACCATTGATGTCATGTAACCCGCCCAGGACCTACTTTAGGGGTTGTCTTAAGGGGTCGCCCACTTTCTTTGCACTTAGGACAGTATGATGGACACCCGGATAGGGATAGCACTGGACCTTCAATAGCTTATTGCAAAAAGTTAATATATGCTATTTATATTTTGTTATATTTGTACCATATTTATTGCAACGTTCAAAAAAAAGAGTGCCTTCCCAAAAAGGGATGAAGAGTTTTATTGTTATTTGTTGAAATGCATTTCTAAAAATTTGCATTCTTAATACCAGTTGTTTTTGTTTTGTTCCAGCCCAAGGTTGTGCTGAGTTTAAGGGGGTGGGGAGGAATGCGGCGATCCAATCGCCACAGAGGTACTGCACCCCAGCCGGAGGTGTAGTACCCCACTCTCGGGTAAGGAGGGGACACTGATGGGTATCCAGACACCCATAGCCAGCACTACACCACTCCAGGTCAGGGTTAGGGCAAGATTGCTCCTAAGGGAGGGCACAGTCCCTTAGGGACCAAGGTAAAAGGGATAGGTGAAGAACAGAGTTTAGGGGAGCACTCAGGAAGTAGTGAAGTCAGGGACGGGACGGCGTACGTTAGTGATGTAGGACACATGACAGATAGTATAAAATGACGAGTAAAACATCTAGAAGGCAGTTGGTGGGTGGCTGGCAAGAGCTGCAGGAGTCTGTGAGGGTCAGAGTCTGTCAGAAAAGGGACAAGATCTAGAACGAGACGTCCTGTGGACTGGAGCCAGTGGAGCTCGTCCTAAGACCTGGGAGAGACAAGACCTGACAGCGAGCAGAGAGAGAGGATGGGTGCTCCCGAATGCAGAAGGAGTCCCAGGGGCCCAGGTAGTGAGCAGTCCACCTAGAGAGGCCCACATCACATTGACCAAAGCGGTGTGGAAGACCAGGCTGTAATGTAGGGGGACTGGCCCCAGAATAGTGGAGAACGACTAGGCTCAGCTAGCAACCTAGAGCTGCGGTATCTCCAAGTGTCGCAGTCGAAACTGCACACACCCGCTGAAAAGGTGGCCACATAGGGACCAAGGGATGGAGAGAGAAGTTGTCCACAAAGGCCCCCAGCTTCTGGCTCAGGGCTCTGTGTGTGAGGGGCAATGCAGGAGGGTGAAGCAAGGGCAAAGAGACAACAGTGAGAAGACAGTGGAAGGGGTACCGGTTAAGACCCTGGACTTAGCTGGATCCCCTCCTCCAAGAACTCTGCTCTCAGCAAGCTGTTACACGGTGAAGACTGTTGTAACCCGGGACAAAAAAACTATGAGTTAAGACCTTGAGACTGCATCCCACTGTGTTTGTGAATTTTATCGCTGCGCCATCAGCTCTGCGCTGTAACATCAATACCAACTCACTGAAGTAACATCTGCTGCCCTTGAGTCAGCCCTACCCATGTTAGCTGCATTGCCATCAACCCCAGAGAAACTGTATAGCTGCGGTGGTCATCACTAGCCGCAACCCGAGGGTGGTGTCACGAAACAATTGTTATTCCCAGGTCCCAAGTCCAGTAATCCCTTAAAGCAGCAAAAATAACTTTCCCTTTTTTAATTGACTGCTCAGGGACCACGGACTGGGTCACGCCACCGTGACATCCCCCCAACAGTATCAACGGACCCGGCTCCAAGTATCCCACGGCCCCCATGGGGCACGTCAGATTCGTCACAGTACCTCAGAGACGACCGCTCTCATTCCAAAGCGGCAGTTCTAACAAAGACAACATAGGCAATGCAGTGTAGAATGGCCAGGCATATTTTGAAGACTGGAGAGGGCGGGAATACTGAGAGAGGAGTGGATGGACATACTGACACTGGGACGGGTAGGCATATTGAGACTGGGGAGGGTGGGCAATGCATGCTGGAAATGGGAGAGGATCGGGCATACTGACACTGGGGCAGGCTTGCTGCTGTGTGGAGAGGGCTTGTAGAAGAGTGGGTGCGAATGACCAGTTCCTAAACACACATGCTCCCTGGTCGTCTCCTGCAGATGCAATATAGTTATATCTTGGTAACCCTGCAA
This sequence comes from Allobates femoralis, assembly GCA_033576535.1. Classification (NCBI taxonomy): domain Eukaryota; kingdom Metazoa; phylum Chordata; class Amphibia; order Anura; family Aromobatidae; genus Allobates; species Allobates femoralis. Next base: position 579,431,478 of record JARQOC010000001.1, read on the forward strand.
AATGTTGACAGGATGTAAATTACAAACTGTCAACATTTTGCAGCCTAGATACACACATGAATTCAAGCAAAGGCCCGGAGCCTGGACAACCCTTTAAAATCTTTGTCTGGTACGTTTAGTATTTTGTCATATCTGTAGATTTCCAAAATATGATACAACACGGATAGTAACAAGTGTAGATAGAATGAAGGACTTATTACAGAGTGTCAAGATGGAAAGCTCGACCATGGGACTGCTACTTTATACAAAAAAGACAAAGATATTTGACTACTCCCAGGTACGATAGGGACACATATGAGATGGACAGCGACAAACTAGAAGTTGTAAAGGACTCAAACATATTCGGATCGATGATCACTGAAGATGAGCGACGACACCGGAAGTCAATGGAAGAATAGCTATGAGAAAATCAACAACGAAGTCACTGATGAAGTCACTTCAAATCAAGAAATATTTCACTGGACATGAAGTCTTGTTCATAGTCTGTTTTTTTCTGTAGTAACATATGGTTATGAAACCTGGATGATAAAGAAACAAGACAGAAGAATCAACACCTTTGAAATGTGGAGCTGGAGAAGGATGTTATCAATACCATTGATGGCAAGAAGAACAAACAATATTGGAACTAATCAAGCCAGATATATCCCATGAAGCAAAGATCACCAGGCTATGACCTGCCTACTTTGGACACATCATATGAAGAGAACAATCACTGGAGAAGGACAGCATGGTCGGAAGTATAGAAGGAACAAGGCGAAGAGGAAGACCAGCAACCCAATGGCTTAATACTGCCAAGATAACAGCGGAGAAGACCCTGGTTGACCTATCTAGGCGCAGGTAAGATTGATCTTCCTACAGAGTGTTCATCCATCAAGTCATCATGGCTCGACATGAAGCTAAAGGCAGATAAATAAACAAATAGAACTTGTAAAATACATAAAATAAATATAATACATATATTCTAGAAAAAAAATCTGATTTAACCAATAAGTCATTTCCTGATGACACATTCTCTTTCATATTAAACTTTTTGAATTAAAACATAATAAAATTAAACTTATTTTCAATATTGTTTATTTTCCCCTTTAAAAAACTAATAATGTAAAATGAGGTGAGCTGTGCATTTTCCATATTGTGAAGCTTTGTTTCCGTTCATCAATTGATCTCATATAGGCTTAGAAATTATCACTATTACACGGAAGGGGAGAATAAAACCCTCCATCACTTTTCTGTGCTTTATATAATTATGTTTGGCCATGAAATAAATATCAATGCTGGGCATTGTTCATTTTACAAGTACAGTTCAGTCAATTCTACCAGTAATTTTTCATATTTATGTGTGCATGTATTTTCAATTGGACAATTTAAAAAATATATATACATACTGCAATAACTATTTTATGGAAGACTATTGTAAGGATATTGCAGCACAAGTGAAGATGTAGTAGAGCTAAATCTCCTATTTCTTAGGATTTGTTTTGTCACTCATTATGGAAGGACTTTTAGGACATTACACATAATGAATCATTATATAATGATAATTTATGATGATTCACAGTCAGGTTCACTACATTTCAATCCATCAGATATAATAGTTTTAGAGTAAATCCAAACAAAACTCGATTTATTCCAAATAGGGATGGGCGAATCTACTCGCTAGGACTCGTTACTCGGCGAGTAGTAAGGGACTCGCAGGACTCGGTACTCTGCGAGTTTCCCAGCGTTTACTCGCACGAGTCCAATGCAAATCAATGGCAAACGCTGACAAAACTAGGATTGCCATTGTTTGCATTAGACTCGGCTACTGTGCCAGTGATAGCAGGGAAACTCGCAAATAACTGCTGTTACATTGCGAGCCGAGTCCAGTTGTCTTCTCTGTGCAGCTCCAGGGTCCTAGAGCCCGCCTGCTCACAGAGATGATGTAGCAGTGCTGAGATTGTTCTCAGTCTGCTCATCCCTGTGCATAGACATCTATATCTATGCACAGGGGATGTAGGAGAGAGGACATCGCGTTTTGGACTACGTCGGACAGAAGAGGATTTTTTTAATTAAAGATGGAGTCCCTAATGGCTTTTTTTTTATTTCAAATAAAACATTTTCTCTGTGTTGTGTTTTTTTAACCCTTTATTGGAGATTCTTAGTGGCTAGGTCAAACGTGGCCTGACATTAAGAATCTTGGGCTTAATACCAGCTTGTATAACAAAGCTGGTATTAACCCCTTTATTACCCAGCGTGCCACCACCACCAGGGCCGCTGGAAGAGCGGGTTCAGCGCCAGAGGATGGCGCTTCAATGAACGCGCCATCTTCTGGGGCAGCTGCGGGCTGCAATTTGCAGCGGGGGGTGCCCAGAAAGCTTGGGCATCCCTGCGCTGTGGATTCCAGCCCCCAGCTGCTTAGCTGTACCTGGCTAGACATAGAAATTGCGCAGAGCCCCACGCATTTTTTTTTAATTATTTCATGAATTTCAGAGTCAGAGTCTCAGAGTCAGAGTCTCAGAGTCAGAGTCTCAGAGTCAGAGTCTCAGAGCCTCAGAGTCAGAGTCTCAGAGTCAGAGTCTCAAAGTCAGAGTCTCAGAGTCAGAGTCTCAGAGTCAGAGTCTCAGAGTCAGAGTCTCAGAGTCAGAGTCTCAGAGTCTCAGAGTCAGAGTCTGAGTCTCAGAGTCTCAGAGTCAGAGTCTCAGAGCCTCAGAGTCAGAGTCTCAGAGTCAGAGTCTCAGAGTCAGAGTCAGAGTCTCAGAGTCAGAGTCTCAGAGTCAGAGTCTCAGAGTCAGAGTCTCAGAGTCAGAGTCTCAGAGTCAGAGTCTCAGAGTCAGAGTCTCAGAATTTCATGAAATAATGTAAAAAAAAATGCGTGGGGCTCTTCGCAATTTCTATGTCTAGCCAGGTACAGCTAAGCAGCTGGGGGCTGGAATGCGCAGCGCAGGGATGCCCAAGCTTTCTGGGCACCCCCCGCTGCAAATTGCAGCCCGCAGCCGCCCCAGAAGATGGCGCGTTCATTGAAGCGCCATCCTCTGGCGCTGAACCCCGCTCTTCCAGCGGCCCTGGTGGCGGTGGCACGCTTGGTAATAAAGAGGTTAGGGCCAGCTTTGTATTATCAGCTGGCCCTAAGCCCGAAATTTATGGCGGTCACGCCAATATTAGACATGACCGCCATGAATTTCTATTAAATTGTTTTAAAAAAAACACAACACAGAGAAAATTTTTTATTAGAAATAAAAAAAAAAGCCATTAGAGACTCCATCTTTAATTAAAAAAATCCTCTTCCGTCCGACGCAGTCCAAAACGCGATGTCCTCTCTGCTCATCCCTGTGCATAGATATAGATGTCTATGCACAGGGAATGAGCAGACTGAGAACAATCTCAGCTCTGCTACATCAGGCAGCAGGCGGGCTCTAGGACCCTGGAGCTGCGGCAGCCAGAACACAGAGCAGACAGGACTCTTATCTGTGCGCGTTTCCCAGGTTCCCAGCAATTACTTGCAAAGTAAACGAGTCCAATGCAAATAAATGGCATAACTAGGATTGCTTCAGGCTGAAGCTTCCGAGACACATCTGCGATTTGTAAATCTCACACTACTCGCTATTACTCGCTTCCCCATTCATTAACATTGGACTCGCTAGACTCGCAACCAGTAGCGAGTCCTGGGCTCGGACTCACTAGAGTCAAGCGATTCCGAGTAATTTAGGATTCGCCCATCACTAATTCCAAATTGTGTTTTTATTGTAGGCCATTTCTACCTCTTATTTTGGAAGCAGGGAGTATTTCTTATAATAAGGACTTAAAGGGAACCTGTCACCAGAATTTTCCCATGTAAGCTGCAGTCACAACCAGTAATCCCTTATATCGGTATATAGATTCTAGAATCTACATATAAGTCTCCAGGCTGATCTGTATAACATAAAAAAACTTTTATTATACTCACCTATGGGGCAGTCTGGTCTGATGGACATCACTGGTCTTGATCCGGCGCCTCCTCCCTCCTTTCTTCATTTGGATGAAGTGTCCTTCGTCACTCACAAAGTGTCTTCCATCATGCTCTTGCACAGGCGCACCTATCTATGTGCTGCTGAGGGCAGAGCAAAATACGGTAATGCTCCGGAACTGAGAAGAGTAAAAGAGGGCATGGCCATACACAGTATGTGCGATACTTTGCTCTGCCCTTAACGCGGCAAAGAGACGTGCGTGTGTGCAGGAGCAAAATGGAAGACACTGTGTGGAACATACACTCAAAGCAAGAAGAGAGAAGGCCAGATCAAGACCAGCAACGCCCACTGGTCTGGACTGCCCCATAGGCGAGTATAATAAAAGGTCTCTTATTATGTTATGGAGATTGGCCTAGGGACTAGGGATGGGCGAACGATTCAGGTTTGTGACCAGGGTTGCTCCATTAAAGTAAGCCATTAGTTAATACTCTTAATATACTTACCGGGTAGGCATTCTCTCTTCCTGGTGTGACGCGTTGCTGTGTTACTTCCGGGCCACCCCTTTTCTTCTTGGCTAATGTGATTGGCTATTGTAGCCAGTCTCGTGACTATTCCCTTCGGAAGCCCGGAAGTGACACAGCGCTGCGGCACAGTTGAAATGGATTACACGGACCTGGTAAGTATAATCAGTATGTTTACTAACCATTTACTTCCTTTAACAGAGCAACCCTGGTCACGAACCCGGAGAAAACAGAGCAGTTCAGCCATCCCTCTAGTAGGGACTTGTATACAATATTCTAGATTGCCTTAAGGTAGTGGCTGCACAATATGTGGGATTGTCCTGGTGACTGGTTCTCTTTAAAGGAAGGGCTGATAAATCCTAGACACCAGAGAACTAATCTCGCTAACCCATCTTCATACCTTGGTATGCATAATATGTTACTTTTTACTCACATATGGATAACAAAACAGTGTGAAAGGATCCAGAAGGGCAGTAGTACAGCATCTCCTATTGGTTATTATTTTTTATGTAAACTAAATGCTATCAACCTGCAGATATGGGGTAAATCTGCAGGTCAATAGCATTCTGACATGGTATAGACACCACACTGACAGCCCCGTGTCGGAAGAAATTAACTTTATTCCATTAGGTGGCCTCGTAGAGGTATAGTTAGCGTGGCTTCAGTTTCTAATCAGTGTATATCGAGTGGCAGTGTAACCACGGCACTAACTGACAGCCGGCTCTGTACTGATTCAATGTTGAGCTGGCTGTCGGTCAGTGCTGGACATGTGGTTACAGCCACTGCTCACTATGTATTAAGCGGTGTTTGAAGCCTGGCTCCTAAGTCTAAAAGCCAGTGACTGCCAGGAGAAATACATTTCATTTGCTCCTGGTGGAGGAGCACTCAATACAGCGTGCTGCATGGCGTCACAATGTTATTAACCTGCAGATTAAACCCATACCTGTAGGTCCATAGCATTTTTTTGATATGACAGGTTCCCTTTAAATTGTTGGCAGATGACCAACAATATGGTGACTACAAAAACATCTGAAGTTTATTTTATAGTATAATGTTTAGTATTTTCTTCTCTGGATGGATAATATGTATAGGACATGGCTCAGATTTGTATTTCTTGGGGTTAATTTACCATATTGTTAAATTTTTGGTTCTACATACTAGATTGAGCCAGAAGAGATATTACAATAAGGATAATAAAGGAAAATATACAAACCAGTGTTATGAGGGCAGTCCCAGGTCCAGCAAGCGCTCTTGCTCTCATCACTAGTCTCAGCATAACTCCACCCCCTTGATACTGATTGACAGCTAGATAATTTCTGTATGGCAGTTTCTTCTTCAGTGAAGTCTTACACTTGGACCATTTGATCCAGGGTTGAATGTATGCCATACTCTCCTTGTGTTCAGAAGACCCCCAGCGATCCACAATTTAAGGGTGGCATGGTGGCTCAGTCGTTAGCACTGCAGCACTGGGGTCCTTTGTTCAAATCCCACCAAGGACAACTCCTGCAAAGGAGTTTATACATTCTCAACATGTTTGTGTTTGTTTCCTCCCACACTCCAAAGACATCCTGATAGGGAATGTAGATTGTGAGCCCCAATGGGGACTGTAATGGTAATGTTTGAAAAATGCTGTAGAACTGTATGGTGCTGTATAAACAATGCATAATAATAAATATATGTTCTCTATCATGGACAGGAGACATCTTGATTTTTTGGGACTAACTTTTTAAGTCTCTTACTTAAAAATTCAACTAACTACTCAAGTTCTACTTTAATAAAGAACTGTATGTTTGCAAATATACATTTATACAAACTGCAGATTACTTAAAGTCTTAAACAGGTGATTGGTCGGAACAGTATGAGGGTGCCTGACTACCCAGTAATCACAATGTCTTCAATTATTATCCAGCCCATGTGTACACATATTATTATTATTATTATATTATTATTATTATTCTCTGCTCGCTTCCTTAAGCTGAACATGGACAAAACGAGTTCATAGTCTTCCCACCAAGACGCTCCCCCTCACTACCTGACCTATCCATCGTCGACAACGACTGCTCTCTCTCCAGTCCCCCATGCCAAGTGCCTCGGGTTATCCTTGACTCTTCCCTCTCCTTCAAGCCCCACATCCAGGCCCTCGCCACCTCCTGCCGACTCCAGCTCAAAAACATCTATAGGATTCGCACTTTCCTTGGCCATGACACTGCAAAAACCCTTATTCACGCTCTCATTATCTCCCGCCTCGATTACTGCAACCTCCTGCTCACCGGCCTCCCTAATACCTCCCTTGCACCCCTCCAATCTATCTTGAACTCCGCTGCCCGCCTAATCCATCTGTCTCCCCGCTACTCCCCTGTCTCCGCCTCTCTGCCAAGCCCTTCATTGGCTCCCTGCTTCCCAGAGATCCCGGTTTAAAACATTAACCATGACATACAAAGCCATTCACAACCGTCCCCTCCATACATCTCTGACATGGTCTCCTGTTACCTACCCTCACACAACCTGCGATCCTCCCAAGAGCTTCTCCTCTACTCCCCCCTCATCTCCTCTTCGCACAACCGCATACAGGATTTCTCCCGTGCTTCACCCAGACTCTGGAACTCACTGCCCCAACACATCAGACATTCTCCTACCCTGGGAACCTTCAAAAGAAGCCTGAAGACCCACCTGTTCCGCCAAGCCTACCACCTGCAATAAGACCCGGTCCACCACACCGCCTCATGACTGGAATTTCCCCCTCCTACTGTATCCCCACCCGCCCCTCGTAGACTGTGAGCCTTTGTGGACAGGATTTCTCCCCTCTTGTTTCTGTACAACTGAATTGTCAACATTTATTGTTACTTGTATTGTTACTATGTTACTTGTCCTAGTCTGCCCTTTTTAACATGTAAAGCGCCATGGAATATAATGGCGCTATATAAATTAATAATAATAATTATAGTGTCCCTTGTCCTGTAGCTCAGCACCTTCATTCTGCTGACCGGCGGGGTCCTGATCATCAGTCCGACCACTCATCAGGCATTTATCGCTTAGCCCAGGGTGGAGAACTCCAGACTTTAAGGCACACCAACAGGTCATGTTTTCAGGATCTCCTTAGTATTGCACATGTGATAATATAATCATCTGCACTGGGGGTGATTCCAAAACATGTGCAATACTGAGGAAATCCTGAAAACATGACCTTTGGGTGGCCATGGAGGCTTGGAGTTCCCCACCCTGGTTTAGCCTAATAATTCTTAAATCGAGGATGTATTTTCCTATAGGGCTGCCTACGTAGCCACACTAAGGAGCTTGTCCATAGAATGGATTGTGCTCCTTTTTATTCTGCAGCCAGTCCATCCACTCGGAATAATTTTACAGATTACTCAAAAAAATGCTTCCTTCTATTCTCCAAGACTGTCTTATTGTGTGTGATGTTAAGAAACACTTTATGAAATCATTAACTTGGCACACCAGGTCAACAAAGACACATACTGTGGATGGCACCATTCCCAATTTATTCATTCAGATCCAAATACAGTAGCAGGTGCCACAAAGAATTGTCCAAAATTTCCATTTCAGCACCCTGCATATTTTGTTTTTGAGTTGTTGCTTCCCACAGAAAACGACTGGAAAATTACTACCTTTAATTTTCCACAGTCAATTATTTTTCTTCTAACAGTTAACTATTGTTTCCATAACTTCAGGACTCTCCAAAGTTGGTACAATGGGATGTCAGCCTCGCCAACGCTTACAAACCATTTGAATGCACGGCAGGAATGGTGCGTTGCGCGACATGAAGACTGCAGAGCAGTTATCCATTTGAGGTAACACTTTACCTTTAGGGGAAATTATCTTTTATTTTTATAACAACGTATTTCTATCACTGGAAAATTCCACAAGATGTGTGTATACTTTGGCAAATCCTATTTTGAAGAGCCTCTGAAAGGCAAAGAGAATAAGCTGTTTTTCCAGGTGCAGCTAACACTACAGGCACCGGCGAAATTGAAAAGATGAAGCAATTAACTCTTAATTTTGCTAAGAAGAATTCAAATTCCCTCCACACCCTACAAATATAGTCTCACATTAGTAATAATTATCCTCCAGTCAACTGAATATAATAAATTTGTACATCTTTGAAAATAAAAATCTATTTTTTCCATTCTTTTTTTTAATGCAAATATTTAGTTTGAACTTAAAGAAAATAAGACTGTCCGATGAAGAAAAATCTGAAACCTCAAAATACTTTACAATGTCAGTAAATTACTGTATTTCTTGGATTGTAAAATGCACTTTCGTTCCCCAAAATTGGGGGGAAAATGAGGTGCGTATTATAAACCGGTTATAGCTTAGGGTGGGTTGGTGCGGGTGGAGCAGGGGCACAAGAGACATGTTGCAAACCAAAGGATGTCAGAATGGGATGTCTCAGCGTCAACACGTGGGGGCAATGCGGCAGGGGGTGTCCCAGAGGCGCATGGTTGGCGCCACGGATTCCCAGCAGTAGATTATTACTATTATTATTATTTATTTATATAGCGCCATTGGTTCCATGGCGCTTTACATAAGAAGTGGGGGTAACAACGACAGGTACAGTACACATGAGCAGTCAATGCTTGCTGATACACAACGGAAGAGGATCCTGTCCACGAGGGCTCACAGTCTACAGGGGTGGGGGAAAGCGTCAAGCGTTTGGTGGAGCGGCACTGGGTCTCATCATAGGTTGTAGGCTTGTTGAATAGATGAGTTTTCAGGTTCTTTTGAAGCTCTTGAGGGTAGGCGAGTGTCTGACATGCTGGGGAGAGAGTTCCAGAGTCTAGGGGAGGCGCGGGAGAAGTCTTGTATGCGGTTGTGGGAGGATGAGATGAGGGGGGAGGAGAGGAGGAGTTCTTGTGAGGAGCGTAGGTTGCGTGCGGGTTGGTATCGGGAGACCATGTCAGAGATGTAGGGGGGGGACAGGTTGTGGATGGCTTTGTAGGTCAGGGTTAGGATTTTAAAGCGAGGTCTTAGGAGGTGGGGAGCCAGTGGAGTGCCATGCGGAGAGGTGAGATAGGGGAGTAGCGAGGAGGCAGGTGATTAGACTGCAGCTGAATTTAGGATAGAGCGGAGAGGTGCCAGGGAGGAGGCAGAGAGACCGGTGAGCAGTAGGTTGCAGTAGTCGAGGCGGGAGATGATGAGGGCGTGGACGAGAGTTTTGGCGGTGTCATGATTAAGAAACGGGCGGATACGTGAGATGTTCTTGAGTTGGAGGTGGCAGGAGGTGGCGAGGGCTTGGATGTGGGGCTTGAAGGAGAGCGAGGAGTCGAGGGTGACCCCGAGGCACTTTGCGTGGGGGACTGGGGAGAGGGAGCAGTCGTTGACTCTGATTAACAGGTCTGGCAGAGGGGGAGGGCGGCTGGGGGGGAAGACAATGAACTCTGTTTTGTCCATGTTCAACTTGAGGAAGCGAGCAGAGAAGAAAGATGAGATGGCAGACAGGCATTGGGGGATTTTAGACAGAAGGGAGGTGATGTCGGGCCCGGAGAGGTAGATCTGGGTGTCGTCGGCGTAGAGATGGTACTGGAGGCCGTGGGACTCGATGAGTTGACCTAGGCCGAGGGTGTAGATGGAAAAAAAGTAGCGGTCCCAGTACCGATCCTGGGGGACGCCAACAGTAGGGTAGGACAAGGAAGAGGTGTGGGAGTGGGTGACACTGAAAGTGCGGTCCGTAAGATATGAGGAGATCCAGGAGAGGGCGAGGTCAGTGATACCAAGGGATTCTAGGATTTGGAGTAGGAGGGAGTGGTCGACTGTCGAAGGCGGCGGATAGGTCGAGGAGGAGGAGGACGGAGTAGTGTTTTTTTCCGCTTCGCGGTCAGGAGGTCATTGGTCACTTTAGTGAGGGCTGTTTCGGTGGAATGGTGGGGTCGGATTGCAGGCGGTCGAAGAGGGTGCGGGAGGATAGGTAGGAGGACAGTTCAGAGTGGACGTGTTGTTCGAGTAGTTTGGAAGCGAAAGGGAGAAGTGATATTGGGCGGTAGTTGGCGACGGATGATGGGTCGAGGGAGGGTTTTTTGAGGATGGGTGAGATCAAGGCGTGTTTGAAGGATGAGGGAAAGACGCCAGTAGTGAGTGATAGGTTGAAGAGGTGGGTTAGGGCAGGAATGAGGGTAGTGGTGAGGTTTGGGATGAGATGGGTAGATACGATAAGCCTAAGGAAAATGGCTGCAGAGGCACCGCATGCACAGATTGAGATCTTGAGGAGCCAAGATCTCAAGCTGCGCGTGCGCTACTACCAAAGAGATGGGCTTAAGAAAAATGAGTGTGGAGGCAGTGCATGCTCAGATTGAGATCTCAGAGAGTCAAGATCTCAATATGCACGTGTGCTGCTACCGAAGAGACGGGCTGAACAAAAGCATGCACAGATTGAGATCTCGGAGATCTCAGAGAGCCAAGATCTCAGTCTGCACGTGTGCTACTCCTGCAGAGATGGGCTTAAGGAAAATAGCTGTGGAGGCAGTGCATGCACAAATTGAGATCTCAGAGAGCCGAGATCTCAATCTGCACAAGCGCCATCTCCACAACCATTTTCCTGAAGTCCATCACTTCAGTAGAGGCGCACTCGCAGATTGAGATCTGCAGCCATTTTCCTTCAGCCCATCGTGTCTACTGCTGAAAAGTCATTGGTACCGGCCATGTGCCACAAGGTCACCCACGCAGCATTGACACGCCCTTCCACCCCCTCCTCTCAGTATCGGGCTTGCAGCATAGCCACACTCATGCTTCCACTGACCCTGCCATCTATGATCCCCACTCCACCGCACCCCCGGTAGCTATACTGACTATAAAACAGACTTTAGGATTATAAGAGGGACCCCCTTTTTACCAATAATAAAAATTATTTTTTTCCTACTTTCATCTTCTAAATTTGGGGTGTGTTTTATAGTCTGGTGCATTTTATAATCCACATAATATGGTACATAAAAAAATAAAACAAAATGTTACTATCATACACTGTCTCCTAAGAATTACCAAGGAAGTCCCATTGCTTTTTAAATTAAAAATCAAATCCTGTAATCCTTATTGCAAAAGATATAATATAAAGTCATGATCTATCCCTACAATTTTTTGGAACAACAAAATGTAACTAAAATACATGAATGAAAAATATATTATATGTGTAATCTAAATAATTTAATTCATTTTCTGTTTTAAGACTAAAAATTTGTTATTTCATGATTATGTTGGCCGGAGGAATCGGGGAACCAAGATTATTTTTGTACTAATTTTGGACTCAAAAATTGAGCAAGTATTTTCTTCTTTATTCTATAACTTAATTTTGTCTTACTCATCTGTATATAAAAATATATAACCTTTTTCTGTGAATGTCCGACAATTTCTGTCCTGGTCAAATCAGTATGTTCTTGTAAGGTTTTGTAGCACTGCTTCTTATTTTTATATATATATGTCTTACTTTTTGATGTACCACTTCCTACCTTTTTCTTCCGAATGTCAGACAAATAAATAAAAAGTAAGTGTTGAATTGTTGTGATGGCCACAACCTCCAGACAACAGAGCAAGATACATTTTTATAACGATGGAATAGAAGCTTCTATGAAATATCTATCAATATAGGGGGTGCCGTCAAAATATATGTCGGAGAATATGTGCACTAAAAGGCACAGTTAAAAAGATGTATGATCGTGTACATATTTGGAAATATTATATAAGGTATACAGTATGTCTCCCCAAAAAAAATGTTTGTGGAAAATCGAATTTGTAATTGAACCTGAAATATGTCTACAAAAAATCTACCGTATTTTTCCTTTTATAAGACGCACTTTTTTTCCTCCAAATTTTGGAGGAAAGTGGGGGTGCGTCTTATAATTGGAATATAACATTCTGGCATCCTGGGTTACTTTGGGGGGGGGGGGCAGCGGTGAAGTGGGGTCAGAAGTGGCAGGGAATGGTTCCTGCTCAAGAATCAAGCGGCAGGAGAACCACGTGTCCCCGCTCATTACCGACATGAATATTCACTTCACTTCTCCATGCGCACTGAAGACAGCGCACAGAGCTTGGCATGGGAGCAGGGAGCGCTCCTTTACTCTAATAGCCGGCACATTTGGCTGCTCCCCAGCTTCCTTCAGCTGCTGGGGAGATCGTGCCGGGCTATTAAAGTAATGAAGGAGCGGGTTGTAGCAGCAGAGGCAAGTGAATCAGCACTAAGCTTGTGCTGAATCACTGCCATGATGACAGGGGCAGAGCAGGGCAGATCCGTACCTTGTGTCAGCATTCCAAGGTCCCTCTGCTCTGTTTGCTAAGCCCCTGTGTCGCAGAGCTGAGAACCAGGAAGTGGCCGATCTTCATTCACACTGCACTCATCTGTAGCTGGCAGGGCTGGAGGCCGAGCATCATCACTACAGCACAGCTCCTCCGGTTCAGCTCTGCCTCTATATTACAGGACATTGCACTACAGCACAGTGCAGACTGCACAGCTCCCCCAGCTCTGCCTCTGTATTACAGGACATCACAGTGCAGAGTGCACAGCTCCCCCAGCTCTGCCTCTGTATTACAGGACATCACAGTGCAGAGTGCACAGCTCCCCCAGCTCTGCCTCTATATTACAGGACATCACAGTGCAGAGTGCACAGCTCCCCCAGCTCTGCCTCTGTATTACAGGACATCACAGTGCAGAGTGCACAGCTCCCCCAGCTCTGCCTCTGTATTACAGGACATCACAGTGCAGAGTGCACAGCTCCCCCAGCTCTGCCTCTGTATTACAGGACATCACAGTGCAGAGTGCACAGCTCCCCCAGCTCTGCCTCTGTATTACAGGACATCACAGTGCAGAGTGCACAGCTCCCCCAGCTCTGCCTCTGTATTACAGGACATCACAGTGCAGAGTGCACAGCTCCCCCAGCTCTGCCTCTGTATTACAGGACATCACAGTGCAGAGTGCACAGCTCCCCCAGCTCTGCCTCTATATTACAGGACATCACAGTGCAGAGTGCACAGCTCCCCCAGCTCTGCCTCTGTATTACAGGACATCACACTACAGCACAGTGCAAAGTGCACTGCTCCCCCAGCTCTGCCTCTATATTACAAGACATCACACTACAGCACAGTGCAAAGTACACTGCTCCCCCAGCTCTGCCTCTATATTACAGGGCATCACACTACAGCACAGTGCAGAGTGCACTGCTCTCCCAGCTCTGCCTATTCACTAGTCAGTGTGAAATACGACCAAGTTGGACGTGTCATAGATGATTAAACTGGAATGGCCTCCCCCTCTCTGGACGTCTGGATGCGAGCGTCAGCTGCTTGTGTTTTTAAGTAGCTCCACACTCCTGTCCTGACAGGGGGGGAGGCCATTCAAAGTTAATCATGTGTGAAACGTCCAACCTAGTTGTATATCACACGGACAGTGTGATACCAGCCTTAGACGGACACTGGCATTATAAGACGGACCCCATTTAACATTAAAAAATATTTTTTTTCTCTTTTCCTTCACCAAACTTGGGGGTGCGTCTTATAATCAGGTGCGTCTTATAAAGCGAAAAATACGGTATTTATTTATTCAGAGCCCCATTAAGTCTATGAACATTTTCTATTACAGGTGCATCTCAATGAATTAGAATATCATCAAAAAGTTTATTTCAGTAATTCAATACTTAAAGTGAAACGCATTGTGATGCTGAATATGGTGGGTTATATTTTATTGCATTTTACAAGTGCTGTTCCTATACTGTGCATTCCGCCCTTCCCCTTCCGGTGTTCTCATTCCACTCCTGAGGGTCTGATAATTGAATTACTGTGGATATGCCCTTACTTGGTCATTCTAGTCCTATGTCTGTAAATGTGTCTACTACCCCCCCAGGAGTGTGTCAATAGACCTGGTTTTGGATATGGGAGGGGTTGGGGGGAGGAGAAGCAGTACGATTCAGTCTTTTGTGTGGGACGCTGAAGACGAAGTGAGCTCTCCAGAGGCATTGGAGAATCACCTGGATTACCTGGATTTACAGTATTCTGATGGATTGTTTTATGGATTTTTATGTTTTCAAGCAATAAAGGTTCTTGAGCTGTTCACACATCTCTCGCTCTGTTGATTGTGGGATACCGGAAAAGGACCCAGTGACACACATATATTATTTAGAGTCATTACAAACAGAGTGATCTATTTCAAGTGTTTATTTCTGTAAATGTTAATGATTAAGGCTTAGGAGCCAATGAAAACCCAAAGATCATTATTTCAGAAAATTAAAGTAGTGAGGATGAGGGGTCTGAGAGATAAAATATTATCTAAAAAAGGTATTTTCATTGGCTGTAAGTCATAATCATCAACATTAACATAAATAAACACTTGAAATAGATCACTGTATTTTCATTGGCTGTAAGCCATAATCATCAACATTAACAAAAATAAACACTTGAAATAGATGACTGTGTGTAATGACTCTAATATGTGTTTTCCTTTATGTATTGAATTACTGAAATAAATTAACTTTTTGATGATATTCTAATTCATTGAGATGCAGCTGTAAAGGTCAATGTTTAAAAGTATAAATTATCCTGTACGGAAATTAAAAAGAATTAAATAACTTGTATATCAAAAAAATAGACAAGGAAAAAAAAAACATAATAAATATAAATCAAATAAAAGACAGGCCTTGTGCTGACACTGCACTTTTTGCTGCATTTTTGCTGCATGTTTTTGTCACCTTTTGTCATAAAACTCCACATCTATCCTTGCCCCTGCAAAGTCTATAAGTATTCTGAAGTGTTTTGTCCACAATGCTTATTTTTTCCTTGCAGTTTAGGTGTAGATTGTGGTCAAGGCAAAAGAATAAGCTGTCAATTGTTGGGGCAGTTTTAGCAGCTTTTTTCAGCCCTCCCAGCCATAAACAATAGTGAAAAAAACACATACTGCACCAAAAACACTAAAATGCACCAAAAAGACACAAAAAACACTTAAAAATGCACTTAAAACACACCTAAAATGAATTAAAAAAAAGCACCAAAATCACTTAAAACACACCAAAAATGCATAAAAAAAACCCTTTAAAAATGCACCAAAAACACACTGTAAATGTATAAAAAATGCACCAAAAACGCATGTGTTTTGTGGTGCGTTTTTCAGCCACATGGTGCTGTTTAATAGTGTTTTTGCTGCAGAAAAATTCTACACCTAAAAAGAAGTGTTGTCATATAACCTAATCTTAAATCTTCTAATTTAGCCAATTTATCCAAAAAGTTGATTACTATTATTTTTATTAAAGAAATTAAATAATTAAACATCCTCATGTCTGTTCTTGTCTAAATTGGCCTGTAGGTATTTTTTTTAATTAAAAGCTTGTTTAGCCTAAAGTGAATTATTGATCAATGGGTTTTCTCTCTCAGTCTTTATTAATTCTTAATAAATAGTGAACTGTATTACTAAAAGGCATCAATACACTTACCGGTCCTTTGTTAATTGACTGTCTTCGTTAATCCTTCGCTATTAAATAAAAAATTAAGAGAAAACTTGTTGGCACAAAAAAAAAAAAAAAAAAGTAACAACCAAAAGGGCTACTGGTGCCTTGAAAAATAATTCATACCCTTTGAACTATTAGATATTTGTTGACGATACACTCACAAATATAAAGCCCCACTCCAGTGTTTTGTTTTAAATATAAGCCCCTTGTCCCATCATATACTTCCTTCCGGCATCTTCACCTGTTATTGACGCCTCTGCAGTCCAGTGGCGCCATCTTGTGCCCGTAACTTCTGACCGGCCGGAAGTCAGAAGTTACATCACAAGAGCTCAATGCATGTCTATAGTAGCCAAAATTGTGATGTGCATTTGTATTCAACCCTCTTCAGTCAATACTTTGTAGCACCACCTTTTGCTGCAATTACTGCTGCAAGTCTTTTGGGGGATGTCTCTAGCAGCTTTGCATATGTAGAGGTTGAAATTTTTTGCTCATTTTTATTTGCAAAATATCTCTAGCTCAGTAAGATTGGATGGAGACGACTGTGAACAGCAATATTCCACAGCTTGTCACAGATTCTCAATGGGCTTTTGGTCTGGACTGTGACTGGGTCATTCACATCTGATTGTGCTTTGATCTAAACCATTCATTGTAGCTCTGGCAGGGTATTGAGGGCTATTGTCCTGCTGAAAGCTGAACCAACACCCCAGTCCCAAGTCTTTTTGCAGCCCCTAACAGGTTTTCCTCCAGGATTGCCCTGTATTTAGCTCCATACATCTTCCCATCAAGTCTGACCAGCTTCCCTGTTGCTGCTGAAGAAATCAAACAGGAGCTCAGGAGCAGAAAGCGCAAGGTCTGAAAGGGAATCTGTCAGTAGGTTTTTGCTATATAATGTCAAGACAGCATGCTGTAGGGGTTAACACAGATATTTCAGTGATACAGCTCTTCTCAGACTGTGTGCAGTTGTTTACTTGCAATGTTTGTTTTAGCCTCAGAAGATTATCATTGCTGGACTAGGTCAGCTAGAAATCAGCTAGTCCGGCACACCCCCTGCTGTGATTAGCTGCTCACGGTCTACAGACATTGTGAATGGAGCCTGTTGTGGGTGGGGCCAGCTTTATCAGCTATGCTGCAAGGCTAAATCTAAAAATTCTGTAACTGTCTGAACCGCTGCACATAGTAAACTAATGGCCCCTTTACACGCAGCTACAGGTGACAGGTTTTCCACAGGTAACTTACTGGTTGCAGTGAAATCATGGAGACATGTTCTATCTTGGTGCTGTGTACAAATGGAACTAGTCTCATGATTTCACTGCAACCAGTAAGTTACCTGTGGAAAACCTGTCACCTGTAGCTGCGTGTAAAGGGGCCATAAGTGATACATCATTGGATACAGGGACTTTGTACCTACTTCATGCTGCTCTCAGATGAGGAAACAAAAACCTGCTGATTGATTCCCTTCAACTGGTAACAATGTTTGCATAAAAAGAAGTGCTTGCTCACCTTGTAAGGTTGTGTCAACTACAACCATAAAGCCTACGTATACATAGCTGCTGCAGACCCACAAACCATAAGATCCGAAAATGCTGAATTGGAGTATAGCAAGGTTTTTCTGTGCTGCTGATGGATTTCTGCAAGAAGCATCAAGGACACGAGTAAGGCCCCTTTTACATAGGCGTTTTTGTAAAAATGTGGCAGATGGGGCATAATTACCGCATCTTCTGCCTAACGGCCGCACTTCAGTATCGGTCTGGCAAGCCCCATGCATTGTCTATGGGGCTTGCAGTTGGGTGCGGCAAGTACGGTTTTGTCAGTTGCAGCAGATGCGGCACTTGCGGCCGCGAAAAAAAAAACGTGGTCAGCAGTGTTTTCTTTCGCGGCCGCATCTGCCACAACCAACAAAACTGAACCTGCCACAAGCCCCATTGACAATGCATGGGGCGTGCCGCAATTGCGGCCGCTAGGCGGAAGATGCGGAGATGTGGTAACTCTGCCGCATCTGTGCCACCCCACTGGTCAGGTGTCACAAGTGGGGTACTGCACCCAAAAATGAATGTGTGGTGATCCCTGTCGCAAGTAGAATGCAGAACACTGTGGAAGGATTTGATCCCAGCTCACACACACACACCCAAAGATGCAACCGGAGGGAGGTCTCAAAAAGGAGTTGGAGAGGGGAAAGTGTGAGAAGAGCAGGGAGAATGCACGGGGAGTCTTCAGGAGTGTCTTCCCCGAGCCGAGGACGGGAGCACTGTGAGCTGTATCACCATCTTAATCAGATTTGTAAAGTAAAGTACCTGGAAGAGTGAATTGCCTCCTTGTTTCTGTCCCGTTTCTATCAAATTTTCTCAATGGTTTTCACCATCCTGGCAACGGGTATCACTGCCCCTAAGGCTTAGCTCTACCTATAGGGAGCCGCTCCACCCTAGCCACAATACCACCACCCTCCAGTGCTGGTGTCTAGTCACCAGATACTACAGGTGGCCTCACGAGACAAAGACTTTAATCCCTTGTAAATACTAAAAAAACCTTCTTTTAGGCTGTCTCCCAGGGCCAAGGGGGTCTGGGCAGGCCACCTGCGACATTCCCCAATTGGAGAGAAAGAGGCCCAGACATCCGAGTTCCCATACCCTGGGGTGCGACACATCTGCCGCATTTTTTCAAAAAAGTGTATGTGAAAGAGGCCTTAGTAAAGTATTGCGGTGTATTATGCATTTCGAGATTATCCAACTTCATCAGGATGTAACCAAATAATATCTTTACAGATACCTTTTGAAAGTCTTTGCTTTTTATTTTGTCACATTACAACCTGTGTTTAAATATTTTTGCAATCCAATTCGTGTGATGCATCAGCACTAAATTGTCTAAGTTGGGGGAGTTAAAGGGACACTGTCAGATCATTTTTCAGTATACTAATATTACTCTTGAATAGGGCCTGGGCAGACCTTTCAAATACATGTAAAATCATTATACTACCCTTTGTAGTTTCCATGTTATCAGCATCTTCACATCCTGCAGGGATCTCCTAGATTAGTCCTCTCCATTATAAACAAGACAATTAGTCCAGCTGCTGTAATAACTGTCATGTTACATATGGATTTTTGACCTGACAGTTTTCCTTTAAGTGATAAAAATATAGGCAAAAATTTAATTTATGAGATAAAATAAATAAAAATTGCCATGTGCATATCTATTCACCCCTTTTGGTATGGAGCACCTAAACATTTCTGGTGCAAGTAATTAACTTAATAAGTCACATGCTTAGTGAGAGGACGTCCCCTTAAGTGCAATCTAATTATCCATGGTCAGTATATACAGTGCCTTGTTAAAGTATTTGACCCCCTTGAACTTTTCATCCTTTTGCCATATTTTAGGCTTCAAACATAAAGATATAAAATTCTAATATTTTTGTGAAGAATCAACAACAAGTGGGAAAAAAATAAAAAACTGAAAAGTTGGGTGTGCAATATTATCCGGCCCCCTTGAATTAATACTTTGTAGCGACAACTTTTGCTGCGATTACAGCTGCAAGTCGCTTCTATCAGTTTTGCACATGAACAGACTGAAATTCTTGCCCATTCTTCCTTGCAGAACAGCTCTCGCTCAGTGAGGTTGGATGGAGAGCGTTTGTGAACAGCAGTTTTCAGTTCTTTCCACAGATTCTCCATTGGATTCAGGTCTGGACTGTGACTTGGCCATTCTAACACCTGGATATGTTTATTTTTGAACCATTCCATTGTAGATTTTGCTTTATGATTGGGATCATTGTCTTGTTGGAAGATAAATCTCCGTCCCAGTCTCAGGTCTTTTGCAGACTCCAACAGGTTTTCTTCCAGAATGGTCCTGTATTTGGCTCCATCCATCTTCCCATCAATTTTAACCATCTTCCCTGTCCCTGCTGAAAAAAAGCAGGCCCAAACCATGATGCTGCCACCACCATGTTTGACATGGGGATGGTGTTTTCAGGGTGATGAGCTGTGCTGCTTTTATGCCAAACACATCGTTTGGCATTGTGGCCAAAAAGTTTGATTTTGGTTTCATCTGAGCAGAGCACCTTATTCCACGTTTGGTGTCTCCCAGGTGGCTTGTGGCAAACTTCAAACGAGACTTTTTATGAATATCTTTGAGAAATGGCTTTCTTCTTGCCACTCTTACATAAAGGCCAGATTTGTGCAGTGTACGACTGATTGTTGTCCTATGGACAGACTCTCCCACCTCAGCTGTAGATCTCTGCAGTTCATCCAGAGTGATTATGGGCCTTTTGGCTGCATCTCTGATCAGTCTTCTCCTTGTTCAATATGAAAGTTTAGAGGGATGGCCGGGTCTTGGTAGATTTGCAGTGGTCTGATACTCTTTCCATTTCAATATGATCGCTTGCACAGTGCTCCTTTAGATGTTTAAAACTTGGGAAATCTTTTTTGTACCAAATCAGGCTTTAAACTTCGCCACAACAGTATCTCGGACCTGCCTGGTGTGTTCCTTGGTCTTCATGATGCTCTCTGCACTTATTATTAATATTATTTATTTATATAGCGCCATTATATTCCATGGCGCTTTACATGCTAAAAAGGGCAGACTAGGACAAGTAACATAGTAACAATACAAGTAACAATAAATGTTGACAATTCGGTTGTAGAGAAACAAGAGGGGAGAAATCCTGTCCACAAAGGCTCACACTCTACTAGGGGTGGGTGGGGATACAGTTGGAGGGGGAAGTTCCAGTCGTGAGGCGGTGTGGTGGACCGGGTCTTATTGCAGGTGGTAGGCTTGGCGGAACAGGTGGGTCTTCAGGCTTCTTTTGAAGGTTCCCAGGGTAGGAGAATGTCTGATGTGTTGTGGCAGTGAGTTCCAGAGTCTGGGTGAAGCACGGGAGAAATCCTGTATGCGGTTGTGCGAAGAGGAGATGAGGGGGGAGTAGAGGAGGAGCTCTTGGAGGATCGCAGGTTGCGTGAGGGTAGGTATCGGGAGACCATGTCAGAGATGTATGGGAGGGACAGGTTGTGAATGGCTTTGTATGTCATGGTTAATGTTTTAAACCGGGATCTCTGGGAACTAGGGAGCCAGTGAAGGGCTTGGCAGAGGGGGGAGACAGGGGAGTAGCGGGGAGACAGATGGATTAGGCGGGCAGCGGAGTTCAAGACAGTTTGGAGAGGTGCAAGGGAGGTATTGGGGAGGCCGGTGAGCAGGAGGTTGCAGTAATCGAGGCGGGAGATGATGAGAGCGTGAATAAGGGTTTTAGCAGTGTCGTGGTCAAGGAAAGCGCGAATCCTATAGATGTTTTTGAGCTGGAGTAAGCAGGAGGTGGCGAGGGCCTGGATGTGGGGCTTGAAGGAGAGGGAAGAGTCAAGGATAACCCCGAGGCACTTGGCATGGGGGACTGGAGAGAGAGAGCAGTCGTTGACGACGATGGATAGGTCAGGTAGTGAGGGGGAGCGTCTTGGGGGGAAGACAATGAACTCCGTTTTGTCCATGTTCAGCTTAAGGAAGCGAGCAGCGAAGAAGAATGAGATGGCGGACAGGCAGTGTGGAATTTTGGATAGAAGGGAGGTGATATCAGGACCAGACAGGTAGATTTGGGTGTCGTCGGCGTAGAGGTGATATTGGAGGCCATGGGACTCAATGAGTTGCCCTAGGCCGAGAGTGTAGATTGAGAACAGTAATGGTCCAAGAACCGAGCCCTGGGGGACCCCGACAGATAGGGCGAGGAGGATGTGTGGGAGTGGGTGACGCTGAAGGTGCGGTCCGTTAAGTATGAGGAGATCCAAGAGAGGGCAAGGTCCGTGATGCCAAGAGATTCCAGGATCTGTAGTAGAAGGGAGTGGTCAACAGTGTCGAAGGCGGCTGACAGGTCGAGGAGGAGGAGAACAGAGTAGTGGCGCTTGCTTTTGGCAGTCAGTAGGTCATTTGTGACCTTGGTCAGGGCTGTTTCAGTGGAATGGAGGGGTCGGAAGCCAGATTGCAGGCGGTCAAAGAGGGAGCAGGAGGAGAGGTGAGAGGACAGCTCAGAGTGGACATGCTGTTCAAGTAGTTTAGAGGCGAAAGGGAGGAGAGATATTGGGCGGTAGTTGGAGACAGTTGTGGGATCGAGGGAGGGTTTTTTGAGGATGGGTGTGATCAAGGGGTGTTTGAAGGCTGAGGGGAAGGTGCCGGTGGTGAGTGATAGGTTATTACAATACTATTAAAAGGCACCCCTAACCAAATAATGCAATGAAGGCCAACAAGATCTCCAAACAACACATTGATGACCAAGGAAATCTCCAATTAACACCATGAAGACCAAGGAGATCTCCAAACAAGTCAGAGGCACCACTAACCAAACCCCACCAGGAAGACTAAGGTAGTCTCCAAAAAAGACAGAGAGAAAGTTGAGAAGTAAAAGTCAGGGTTGAGTTCTAAAAAAATATTGCAAAGTGATGATCCCCCAAAGCAACATCAAATCCAGTATTATCCAATGGAAAGAACATGGTGCCACATCAAACAAACCAAGAGAGGGATGTCCACTGAAACTCTCAGTCCGGACAAGGAGGACATAATCAGAGGGGTAGCACAGAGGCCCTTGTGTGATGCACATACATAGTGCTGGGCAGCCTGCCGGATCTAATAGTATGGGTGTGACCAATAGGCTGCATACAGACACTTTGCATCACACGTACTTGTGACTGATGCACTATGGTAACCTCATGCTTATAAATACCACCAATCACCTCCCCATAGCTTGGCTGGTTGTAGGTGATGTCCTCTCCCCCCATGGCTTTGACTGGTTGCAGGAGATTGTGCATCGGTATCAGGCAATTGTATTGCCTCTCAGTAGACCTTGCAGCTTCCTGCTAAGTGCAATGGATATTGGACCTTGGCTATTTTTCAGTGTTTTTTTCTAAATTTTTTGTCCATTTTGATTTTTTTGTCTGAAACTAAATATAGATAGCACTCATAAACCTGTGGGTCCTTGGCATTGGATTACGAGCTTATGTATTTTCTCAAAATATCCACTAACACCTCACACCATCATCCATCATGTTTTTTGCACTTTTTTTAATCTATTGCAGGATGCAGTTGAGCCCTCTGGGGGGGCGTCTGTCCCTTGTGTGATACATATACATAATGATGGGCAGCCCGCTTAATCTAATAGTATGGGCGTGACCAATAGGATACATACAGACACTTTGCATCGCACATACCTGTGTGACTGATGCCCTATAGTAACCTTGTGCCTATAAATACCACCAATCACCTCCCCCATGACTTGGGCTGGTTGCAGGAGATTGTGTCAGGCACTTGTATTGCCCCTCAGTGGGGCTTGCAGCGTCCTCCTAAGTGCAATGGATTTTGGACCTTGGCTATTTTTTGGTGAGTTTTTTTTTTTTTTACCAAAGTTAACCCTGAAGAAGTTGCAGAATTTCCAAGCACAGACTGGACAATATGTCCATATGAGCACAATAAGCTGTACACTCCATATACCTGGCTTTTATGGAAGAGTGGCAGAAAAAAGCCTTTACTTACAGCCAAGAATTGGAAGGCTCATTTTGAGTTCTCCAAAAGAGATGTGGGAAACTCCCCAAATGTATAGAGAAAGGTACTATGGTCAGATGAGATCAAAATGTAACTTTTTGGCCAACAAGGTAAATGATATATCTGGCGCCAAACCAACACAACTTATCATCTCAAGAACACCATCCCCACAGTGAAACATGGTGATGCCAGAATCATGCAGTGGGGATGTTTTTTGGCAGCAGGAACAGGGAAAATTGTCTGAGTCGAGGGGAAGATGGATGGTGGAAATACAGGGATATTCTTAATCAAAACCTATTTAAGGCCCCTTTTCACATCAGCATTTCGCTGATGTTTGTGCCGCATCTGCCGGATCGGCTGCTTAACGGCCAACTTGCGGCCCGGATTCGGCAAGCCCCATGCATTGTCTATGGGGCTTGAGGTCCGATGTGGCAGGTGCGGTTCTGCCGGATGAGGCAGATCCGGCACTTGCGGCTGCGAAAAAAAAAAATCTGCTTGCAACTTTTTTTTTCACAGCCGCATGTGCCGGAACCGGCCTATCCAGCGTAACCGCACTTGCCGCACCGGACCGCAAGCCCCATAGACAATGCATAGGGCATGCAGGATCCGAACCGCAAGTGCGGCCATTAGTCGATCCGGCAGATGCACTAAATCTGTCGGATCTGCCGCAGATCAGCAAAAATGCTTATGTTAAAGGCCCCTTAGTCTATCAGTGATTTGAGACTGAGATGGACATTTACCTTCCAACAAGTCGATGACCCAAAACAACACTTAAGTGGTTTAAGGAGAAACATGCAAATGTATTGGAGTGGCCTAGTCAAAGCCCAGACCTTAATCAATTTGAGAATCTGTGGTCAGACTTGAAGATTGCTGTTCACTGGAGGAAACCATCTAACTTGAAGGAACTAGAGAAGTTTTCCCTCGAGGAATGTACAAAAATCCCAATGGTAAGATGTGGAAAGCTCATATAGACTTATCCAAAGTGACTTGCAGCTGTAATTTCTGCAAAAGTATTGAGTTTACAGTGGTAAATAGTTATGCACACTGAAATGTCAGCTATTTTGTCCAATTTTTTTTCGTTTGCTTCACAATAAAAAAAAATTGTTCACAGTGAGGCACAATCTTTACATCAACTAACATAAACCTTAAAAAAACTATGAAATTCCAGGGTGTAGGGTAGAACAACACGAAAAATGCTAAGGGGAGTGAAAACCTTCACAAGGCACTGTATATTTTTATATAAATAATTATGCTGAAGAAAAGCCTACCCACAGCATGATGCTGCCACCACCATGTGTGACGGTGGATATGGTGGTTTAAGAGGTCATGTGCAGTGATAGTTTCCGTCACACATAGCTTTTGCATTTAGCTCAAAAATGTCTAATTTGATTTCATCTGACCAGAGCACTTGGTGGAGGACCACATGCCTGCTGTGCCCCCTACATGGCTTTTTTGCAAACTGCAAATCGGACTTCCTTTGTTTGCTTTCAAAAATAGCTTTCTTCTTGCAACTCAAAGCCCAGATTTGTTGAGTATACTACTAATAGTTGTCCTGTGGACAGATTCTCTGACCTGAGGTGTGGATCTCTGCAGCTCCTCCAGAGTGTCCATTTGCCTTTTGTCTGTTTCTTAAATTAGTGCTCTCCTTGCTTGGGATGTTAGTTTAAGTGGACGGCCATGTCTTGGTAGGTTTGCAACTGTGCCACCCAAACTCCTTCCATTTTCAGAGATTCATTTGAGATCGTTAGAGCTTGGGTTATTCTTTTTATTAGCTTACCATGATTTACTCATCTCTACAACTTGTCTGGGGGGTTCTTTGGTTTTCCTGCTGCTATGTGATCCATAAGTTTCT
Organism: Allobates femoralis; assembly: GCA_033576535.1. NCBI lineage: Eukaryota > Metazoa > Chordata > Amphibia > Anura > Aromobatidae > Allobates > Allobates femoralis. Next base: position 579,456,706 of record JARQOC010000001.1, read on the forward strand.
TAAACAAACCTCTGAGGCCTTCTAAGAATAGGTGTAGTAAAACTGAAAATAAATTGCAAACAAGGGGACTCCCATTTACTTGTAGATTTCTGGAGGCAATTGGTCACTCAGAATTGAGAATACCAGATCCCTGCTGCCTGGTTTTACCTGGCAATCAAAAATACAGTGGAATCCCTATATTTTTAAATTATTTAAATAAACAATTAAAAAAGTATGCAAGGGTTTCACTCTATTTTTGATTGCCAGCTGCCCATATCTGGCTGCTTTATCTGCGCAGTTAATATACTTATTTGGGGATTTGTTTGCATATACTACCATAATGATCAGAACAAACTTATCCCATATGGACAGGACTAATCGCACCTTAGGTACATTAATCCAGTTGTAAAGAAACACGATCAAACGTCCAATTATTGCAAAAAACAAGTGATTTTTAATGACAGCTAAAAAACAGGGATTACAACCACAGTACAAGCAGCAATGTGGCAGGCTGCACCACTGACACACACAAGATGTATATACAATAATAAATGGTATACAGGGCTAGTTCAAACCAGAAAAACATATACACATAGCAGTTGGTACTAGTACAAACCATAATCCATACCTAAATGGGTGTACACAAGTGTAATATGTATAAACATTATACCCAGCAAGGCACAATCAGCCCAAAATACAATCTCTCCTGGGTCTGTATAATATCACAGAGCTCAATGTGCGGTCATATGAATCATAGGTGTCCCTTCACACCACAAGACCTGGTTGCATAAATACACTGCTTAGCAACCCATCATTGGGCTCATTATCCAGCAGAAAACCCAGTATACTATAAAGTGCTATAGTGCTCCTTGTGCGATCAGTGCGGGAAGTTCGTGTTCAGGGTCTATGTCCGAACACTAGGTGTTGGGTACGGACCTCGACTTTTGCATTTTGGGTTCACCCATCATCAATATTGACAGATCTGAGTTTTTAGGACTTAAAACTAACAAATAAATAATAAAACCATGCACAAATTTGATATTGTTAAGTAGGGAAAATGGGGAGTGATTTAAATTTTTATATATTTTTGCAAAACGTTTTTTTTTTTACATTTTGTTGTATTTGTTAAAAATAGACTTGGCACACTATATATGGCATTTCAAAGTGACGGTTTTATTTGTGATGGTACTGGTAAGCAAATGCAAGATGTTTTGGTCTTAAAACTCAGACCTTCATCAAGAAGGAGACCTCGAAAGAGTTTCCACATTTCAAAAAAATTAGGACCACGTACAACCAAAGTGGCATCAATTTGACCCAGAATAAAAATTGTATAATAGCAAGATGAATGCAGCACACTTAACAATACAGCATCACCTAATCTGCCCAGTCAGGGATGTAAAAGTCCTTGGAGATCCATGATTTGCTCATCTTGATGAAAGTAAAGCAGTCTACACTTTCAGGGTACAGCCTGATGCCCTTATCCGCCAAGACACCACCAGCAGAGCTGAAGACATGTTCTAACGCAGAGGTCCCCAACTCCAGGCCTCAAGGCCCACCAACAGTGCAGGTTTTCAGGATTTCCTTAGTATTGCACAGGTGCTAATGTGATCATCTGCACAGGTAATGATTCCAAGCCCTGAGCAAAACTAAGGAGAACCTAACGGACCGCTGGCTGCCGAGCATGACAAAACCTCCAAGACATGACTGACGATCTCAGGTTCCCCATCTCAGGCCATTCCTCCATTTTAGAAACCCAACATGCAAAAGGGTGAAAACTCCCCATGACTGCATGGATATTGAGCTTTAGATACTCCCGCACAGTTCTGTTGATGGACGGGCTGATTTACAAAATTGGTCAAATGACTCCCAGAAATTGGTTCTGACAGTTAATGTTTCTATGTTGATGACGCAATGTACCCTGGGTTGGAAGTGTAGCTCTGCAATGCATACTGTGTCCTTGGGGAAAACCAGTCCTAAGATTGTCTAAAAGCTTTTTTTGATACTCCAGCATGTGTGTATCCCTCTCCAGGGCATGAGACATCTGGATAAATTTACTCTTGTACCACAAATCCAGCAGTGTGGCAACTCAGTAGCATCGCTAATTCAAATCCTAGTAATAAGGGCATCATGTTACAGATAGTGCAGCAAGAAGGCGCTCATGTGTCTGAGGCATCCATGAGGCTCAAGTCCTTGTTGTGTTGGTGGCAGCGTAAAATTAGAGCTTCCTTCCTCTCCTGCCTAGCTCAGTCAACAAGAAGGGGGAATCATTTCTTCCTCATCTCCTGACTGTTCTGTGCCCATCACCTCCTTTATTTGTGCCTTGGCTCCTGCATCTTTACTACTAGTTTGTCTGGTACCACGTGCCCCCTTATGTCGCTCTACTCCACCTTCCCATGGCACTGTGCCTGAACAGGAACACTCTGGAAAAAGGCAACAATGGTAAATGGCTGCTTCTTATATATCCTAAGGGACATGTAACTTAGGCAGCCAATGACACATGCCAGAAAATAACAAGCCCTTGTGTCTACAACTGTGGATGGTTTATGTGCCCTGATTAGCTGTCAGCCCTGAACATCCACACAAAAAGTTCCAAGAGAAAAAAATGGAGTCTACTCTGATCTCTCCCCCCCCCATCGAACACGTTCCGCCTACTATTGTACACAAAAGGGGCTGACTGGCCCAGGTGGCAAGTGCCCCCCAGGCCGGTGATAATGGCCTCTTTCAGGGCCGCCCCCATACAGAAATGGGCCGGTCCGCCCCTGCCTTGCGGCCGCTAATCTCACGGCAGCCGTCGCGCCGGGCACTGTGGTAAGTGGGCTGCCGATCGCTCTGCTAGCACCCTCTGACGCCATTCCCCCACCGCTCCCCATATTGATAGCACCCCCCACAACCCCCCCCCGCTCCTCACACTCTGCTAGCAACCCCCCCCCCGCTCCTCACACTCTGCTATCACCTCCCCCCCTGCCTCCCGGTATTAGAAGCGCCAGCCCGCCCCTGGTACACAAGTCAGAAGGCAGAAGAAAAGCATCACTTAAACGCAGCAATGCTTTTCTTATCTGATCATTTACTGAACAAAGCCAAGTATGCAGATTTTTTGTAAATTGCTTGGACTTCCGACCAAATCGTCAAGGTTCGTGCCGAATTTGAAATTGGCCAACATGTTCGGGAAAAGTTTGCTCATCTCTAATTATAATATTAAAATATTTGAATATTTTAGATTTGTATTGGCTACTTTTATTGTCATATACTGTACATAATATACATACCGTATATACTCGCGTATAAGCCGAGTTTTTCAGACCAAAAATTGGGCTGAAAAGTCCCCCCCTCGGCTTATACGTGAGTCACTGTATACACTGTATACAGTATACAGTGCCCCCCCATCAGTATACAGGGCCCCCCCATCCTTGTGTAGCAATCCTGTAAAGGAAGAGATTAGCATACTTATCCCTGCCGCTGTCCCGCCGCCGCTATTGCGCTCCTCCGGCTTCATCCAGCGTCTTCCGTCTTCCTCCGGTGGGAGCAGGCAATGACGTCACTGTCTGCGCGCCAGAGGAGGAAGCCGGAAGACGCTGGATGAAGACGGAAGAGCGCGAAAGCGGCGGCGGGACAGCAGCAGCGGGACAGCTGCAGGGATAAGTATACTAATCTCTTCCTTTACAGGATTGCTACACAAGGGGGGGGCCCTGTATACTGATATGGGGGGTGGGGGCTGCTGTATATACCTCTGGGGCTGCTGTATATACCTTTCGGGCTGCTGTATACTACCACTGGGGCTGCTGCTGTATACTACCACTGGGACTGCTGTATACTGCCACTGGGGCTGCTGTATATACCTCTGGGCTGCTGTATACTACCACTGGGGCTGCTGCTGTATATATCACTGGGGCTGCTGCTGTATACTACCACTGGGGCTGCTGTATATACCTCTGGAGCTGCTGTATACTACCACTGGGGCTGCTGCTGTATATATCACTGGGGCTGCTGCTGTATACTACCACTGGGGCTGCTGCTGTATACTACCACTGGGGCTGCTGTATACCTCTGGGGCTGCAGTATACTACCACTGGGGCTGCTGCTGTATATATCACTGGGGCTGCTGCTATATACTACCACTGGGGCTGCTGTATATACCTCTGGGGCTGCTGTATACTACCACTGGGGCTGCTGCTGTATATACCACTGGGGCTGCTGCTGTATACTACCACTGGGGCTGCTGCTGTATACTACCACTGGGGCTGCTGTATATACCACTGGGGCTGCTGCTGTATATACCACTGGGGCTGCTGCTGTATACTACCACTGGGGCTGCTGCTGTATACTACCACTGGGGCTGCTGCTGTATACTACCACTGGGGCTGCTGCTGTATACTACCACTGGGGCTGCTGTATACTACCTAAGGGCTGCTGTATACTAACACTGGGGCTGCTGCTGTATATACCACTGGGGCTGCTGCTGCATTCTACCACTGGGGAGCCTGCTGTATACCACACTGCTGGGGTCCACCCTCGGCTTATACACGAGTCAATAGGTTTTCCTAGGTTTTGGGGGCAAAAGTAGGGGGTCGGCTTATACACGGTCGGATTATACACGAGTATATACGGTATATATGTGAACTGTTTATTCAAATATACAGTATATCTTTGTATTTGTCTGTATATTCATAAGTGTCTAATTAATATGAATACCTGTTTTTTGTATATATATACGGTATATATATAGATATATATATATATAGACCAGTAAACGACTGCAGGACTCCAATAAAGATTTAATATGCCTTTAATGGCCTTCAGGCATCCTATGGTGGACGTTTTGGTCCTTAGACCTTCTTCCAGCCAAGAAGAAGGCTGGAAGAAGGTCTGAGGACCGAAACGTCCACCACAGGATGCCTGAAGGCCATTAAAGGCATATTACATCTTTATTGGAGTGCTGCAGTCGTTTACTGGTCTGTATAGGGGGGTGAAGGAACTTAGCCCTGGACTGATTTTTGCACCACCCTTATAAGGGATAAAAGTGCTGCTCTTAAATTTTTTATATAGATATATAGATGAGCGCAGGCTATGTAAATTGGCGCGAGAATTCAAAGTTCCAATTTCGCGCTAATTTGCAGCCGGCGACAGTGGCACGTTAGCGCCGCTGTTTGCCGGGCTATACAGGAAACCCGCCGCCCCCACGTCGCCTCTCCCCCCACCTCGCCTCCCCCTTCATCTCCCGCTGTTCTCACCCGTCTGTACACAGGGCGGGCTGTGTGATGTCACATCAGCCTCCCCTATGTACAGATGGGTGAGAACAGTGGGAAGCGAGGGGGATACTGCCCCCCGCCTCCCACCCCACCCACATCCTTAGTGCCCCCCCTCTGCTCCCACTGTTCTCACCCGTCACTGCGGTCATGTGATAGGGCGGGCTGATGTGACATCACACAGTCCGCCTTGTCACATGACAACTAGTGAAGACGCCGGGTGAAAACAGCGGGAGGGATCCTGCCCCCTTCGATCCATCCTGCCCCGCTTGCTCCCTCCTGCCCCAGACTCCCCCTCGCTCCATCCGGCCCCGCTTGCTCCCTCCTGCCCCCCTGGCTCCATCCTGCCCCGCTCGCTCCATCCTGCTCCCTGGCTCCATCCTGCCCCACTCGCTCCATCCCATCCTGCTTGCTCCATCCTGCCCCCATGGCTCCATCCTGCCACGCTTGCTCCATCCTGCCCCTGCCCGCACCATCCTGCCCCACCGGCTCCATCCTGCCCCCCCATCCGCCACCATCCAGCTCCTCCGGCTCCATCCTGTTCCTCCGACTCCATCCTGCCCCCCCGCCACCATCCTGCCCTGCTCGCCACCATCCTGATCCGCTCGCTCCATCCTGCCCCCGCCACCATCCTGCCCCGCTCGCTCCATCCTGCTCCGTCGGCTCCATCCTGCCCCCCCCCCCCCGCCACCATCCTGCTCCTCCGGCCCCATCCCGCTCCTCCAGCTCCATCCTGCTCCTCCGGCTCCATCCTGCCCCGCTCGCGCCATCCTTTTCCCCCCCCCCCCCCACCATCCTGCCCCGCTCGCTACGATCCTGCCTCGCTCGCTCCATCCTGCCCTGCTCGCTCCATCCTGCCCCCCCGCCACCATCCTGCCCCGCTCACTCCATCCTGCCCCCCCCCGCCACCATCCTGCTCCTCCGGCTCCATTCTGCCCTGCTCGCTCCATCCTGACCCCCCACCACCATCCTGCCCCGCTCGCTCCATCCTGCCCTGCTCGCTCCATCCTGCCCCCCCTGGCTCCATCCTGCCCCCCTGGCTATATCCTGCCCCGCCGGCTCCATCCTGCCCCGCCGGCTCCATCCTGCCCCGCCGGCTCCATCCTGCCCCCCTGGCAACATTTTGCCCCGCCGGCTCCATCCTACCCCCCTGGCTACATCCTGCCACGCTTGCTCCATCCTGCCCCCCGCCCGCACCATCCTGCCCCACCGGCTCCATCCTGCCCCCACCTCCGCCACCATCCTGCTCCTCCGGCTCCATCCTGCCCCCCCACCACCATCCTGCCCTGCTCGCCACCATCCTGCACCCCGCCACCATCCTGCCCCGCTCACTCCATCCTGCCCACTCACTCCATCCTGCCCCCCTGGCTCCATCCTGCCCCCCTGGCTCCATCCTGCCCTCCTGGCTCTATCCTGCCCCGTCGGCTCCATCCTGCCCTGCTCGCTACCATCCTGCCTCGCTCGCCCCATCCTGCCCTGCTCGCTCCATCCTGCCCTGCTCGCTCTATCCTGCCCCCCCCGCCACCATCCTGCCCCGCTCACTCCATCCTGCCCCTCCCCCGCCACCATCCATCAGCTGATCGGTTTCCCAGGCAACGACGGGTCCTAAAGGCCTGTAGGACCTAGAAGACGGAGGTGGAGCGAGCCAGCGGACAGGTAAGTATCCTCACTGAGGATTTTTTTACTTTTACTGTGGAGGAGCAGGGGGGAGCGGAGTATCGCCGTATACCATACCATAGTGCTGCTATACATGTACTGTAATGTACCGCCATATACTATAGTGCTGCTATACATGTGCTATAAAATGCCACCATATACTATAGTGCACCTCTACATATACTGTAATATACTGCCATATACTATAGTGCTGCTATACATGTGCTGTAATGTATCGTCATATACCATAGTGCTGCTATACATGTGCTGTAATGTACCGCCATATACAGTTAGGGCCAGAAATATTTGGACAGTGACACAATTTTCGCGAGTTGGGCTCTGCATGCCACCACATTAGATTTGAAATGAAACCTCTACAACAGAATTCAAGTGCAGATTGTAACGTTTAATTTGAAGGGTTGAACAAAAATATCTGATAGAAAATGTAGGAATTGTACACATTTCTTTACAAACACTCCACATTTTAGGAGGTCAAAAGTAATTGGACAAATAAACATAACCCAAAGAAAATATTTTTATTTTCAATATTTTGTTGCAAATCCTTTGGAGGCAATCACTGCCTTAAGTCTGGAACCCATAGACATCACCAAACGCTGGGTTTCCTCCTCCTTAATGCTTTGCCAGGCCTTTACAGCCGCAGCCTTCAGGTCTTGCTTGTTTGTGGGTCTTTCCGTCTTAAGTCTGGATTTGAGCAAGTGAAATGCATGCTCAATTGGGTTAAGATCTGGTGATTGACTTGGCCATTGCAGAATGTTCCACTTTTTTGCACTCATGAACTCCTGGTAGCTTTGGCTGTATGCTTGGGGTCATTGTCCATCTGTACTATGAAGCGCCGTCCAATCAACTTTGCAGCATTTGGCTGAATCTGGGCTGAGAGTATATCCCGGTACACTTCAGAATTCATCCGGCTACTCTTGTCTGCTGTTATGTCATCAATAAACACAAGTGACCCAGTGCCATTGAAAACCATGCATGCCCATGCCATCACGTTGCCTCCACCATGTTTTACAGAGGATGTGGTGTGCCTTGGATCATGTGCCGTTCCCTTTCTTCTCCAAACTTTTTTCTGCCCATCATTCTGGTACAGGTTGATCTTTGTCTCATCTGTCCATAGAATACTTTTCCAGAACTGAGCTGGCTTCTTGAGGTGTTTTTCAGCAAATTTAACTCTGGCCTGTCTATTTTTGGAATTGATGAATGGTTTGCATCTAGATGTGAACCCTTTGTATTTACTGTCATGGAGTCTTCTCTTTACTGTTGACTTAGAGACAGATACACCTACTTCACTGAGAGTGTTCTGGACTTCAGTTGATGTTGTGAACGGGTTCTTCTTCACCAAATAAAGTATGCGGCGATCATCCACCACTGTTGTCATCCGTGGACGCCCAGGCCTTTTACAGTTCCCAAGCTCACCAGTCAATTCCTTTTTTCTCAGAATGTACCCAACTGTTGATTTTGCTACTCCAAGCATGTCTGCTATCTCTCTGATGGATTTTTTCTTTTTTTTCAGCCTCAGGATGTTCTGCTTCACCTCAATTGAGAGTTCCTTTGACCGCATGTTGTCTGGTCACAGCAACAGCTTCCAAATGCAAAACCACACACCTGGAATCCACCCCTGACCTTTTAACTACTTCATTGATTACAGGTTAACGAGGGAGACACCTTCAGAGTTAATTGCAGCCCTTAGAGTCCAGTGTCCAATTACTTTTGGTCCCTTGAAAAAGAGGAGGCTATGCATTACAGAGCTATGATTCCTAAACCCTTTCTCCGATTTGGATGTGGAAACTCTCATATTGCAGCTGGGAGTGTGCACTTTCAGCCCATATTATATATATAATTGTATTTCTGAACATGTTTTTGTAAACAGCTAAAATAACAAAACTTGTGTCACTGTCCAAATATTTCTGGCCCTAACTGTACTATGGAGCTGCTATACATGTAATGTAAAGTACCACCATATACCATAGCACTGCTATACATGTACTGTAATTTACCGCCATATACCATAGCGCTGCTATACATGTACTATAATGTTCCTCCATATACTATAGTGCTGCTATACATGTGCTATAAAATACCACCATATACTATAGTGCACCTGTACATATACTGTAATATACTGCCATATACTATAGTGCTGCTATACAGGTGCTATACTGTACCGCCATATACTATAGTGTTAATTTAAAAGGAACTGTAATGTACCGCCATATACCATAGTGCTGCTATACATGTGCTGTAATGTATTGCCATATACCATATCGCTGCTATACATGTACTGTAATGTACCGCCATATACCATAGTGCTGCTATACATGTACTGTAATGTACGCCATATACCTTAGTGCTGCTATACATGTGCTATAATGTACCACCATATACCATAGCGCTTATATATATGTAGTTCACTCACGTTGACTTAACAAGTTTTGTCAGTCACAGTATGTCAACTACATACATATTCTAGAATACCCGATGCGTTAGAATCGGGCCACCATCTAGTATAGATATATATATATTGTGACGAATCGGCCACCGAACCTGGCAGCTCTATAGCGCCTCCTCTATACTCAGGCCAGTGAGAGAACTGCCAGAGGATAAAAGAAGGCCCCTGCAGCTGCCCTGTCAGTGCTGGTTTATTAAGGCACCTCTCAGTGAGGGTGATATATGCCTTCTGGTCCGTGACCCGTCACTGATACAGGCCATGAATAACCCCAAGCACTAATTGCTGCCACCAGTTCTTCATTTGATATAAGTCCGGTCTGTGATCGAGCTTATATTGGGTCAGAAACCAACCCAGGTAGCATTAAATGAGCACACGGTGAGGGCATTCGTGATCAAGATAAAAGGACAACTGAAGATTAAATTTATATATTTAATCGCCCTAGTGGCACACTAGATTAATATCATATATACAGGTATTATAACATATTACAAGTGGTACAGTCAGTTATTCAAAAAAAAATAAATTGGATACACATAGAATTACAGACACATGTGATCAGTTGCCTTAATGCTGGTGGCACCACAAGGGGCAGCATGGAGCCAACCAAGTTTCTGTGTATACTCTGTCTTGACGAAATTATGCCTCCTCAGAAGAATACCAATATGGAGAAGTGTTGGGTCATTTTTATACTGTAAGAGGCCTTCCCATCTCACATCCACCACCTGTCCCTGGGCTGTCTCATAGTTCCCAGCCCTTGAGTTGAGACATGAGATTTTCAAAGATTATTATTGGTCATAACTTTGCCTGGGAGCATTGTAGCGGAAGACAATGCTCTCATATTCTCAGTTATAATTTTATCTTCGCGGCGATGGCACACATGAACCCTCTGCCGGTATCCCACTGGCCAATATGAATTTTAGGGTACTTTCGATCATCACATATTTCTGTAAAAAATATGTGTGTTGACTGTCTAAATCTCTAGATCCCATATTTATGCTTGGCATATTTATAGGCGTGACGGCTCATGAAATATTAAGCATTATACTCTCGGCTCAACTTGGTCTGGGCTGTAATTGACTCTTCTATTTAATCTGCAGATAGAAGGAACTTCATTCTCACACCTAGCTGGTGTGAAGACCCCAGGTGGTCTTCCTTTGTATATTTGGTAGGGAGCTTTCTTTGTCACTTAACTCCATTTCATAGGAAGCTCTATTGTGTGGCCATTTGGTGATTTCCTCAGGTTCTTTAACATACTGGAAATTGAATACACCTTAGCCCAAAAAGGTTGGGGCTATCTCCGAGTAGTGAGATAAGCATCTGACAAACTGGTTACCGTAGGAATATTGCTTTATTAATTAAATATTTAAATATACACATATATATATATATATATATATATATATATATATATATATATATATAAATATATATATATAAATATAAATGGGACAGAGCGTTACGGACACGTGTTGTGCATTATGTGATAAAGAGTTAGTCTCCCACCATTATGGAGCAAGTGATTCCCCATCGCCTAGGCACCGCTTCTTTTGCTTTCTTCCCTGTAATTCCATACTGGGAGTGAGTGGCAGTGCAGCGGCGGTGTCTCAAGCTCACCGGTGGATTTGGATTATGGGATCTGAGGATGTGACTTTTGATGGCCTTCAGCGTGTAGGTCTCGCAGGTCCCTGCAGACCCACTCTACTGCTTTGTCTTAGCATTGTGTCTGGCAGCACAACCTAGGAGGGTGTCACACAACTACACACCTACCACATGAACTCCTATTCCATAGAGATACAGGAGCATTCTTGTTATTTTCGGCCTTCATTTGGACACAAAAAGGAGACAGACTCATGACGTGGCCACCAGCCTCCGCTGACCACAACACTATTGTGAACCTTTGGAGTCTCCTCAAGCAAAAGATCTATGAGAGTGGTGTGGGGATGGGGGGGGGGGAAGTTCACATCAAAACAGCAGCTCTAGGAGACTATTCTGACATCCTGGAAAGAAATGCAAGCAGAAACTATCCAAAAACTCGAAAGTTTAATGGATGCAGGAATTGTAAAGGTTATATCAAAGAAGGGGTTTACATGTTTACAGGTAACTTTGCCTGACGAGATGTTTTTGATTGGACAAGCTCTTGTTTTTGGTAAATTTGACCTTTTCATGTTGTAATTTCAACAAATGACCATTTTCAGTTCTTTAAAACCTAGAAAATGTTTAATAATGTAAGAAAATGTTTGTACTTGGTTAGCCAGTAAGATAGAAAAAAATATAGATATTAAAATCTGAGAGTCCTCAGAGGTTGATACCTTTTAGTGAAGAAATTAATTTGCATAATAATTTGGAACACACCTGTGGCAAGAATAATCACTTCTCTATGTCCCAGAGCCATGAGAACCCTTTTAACCCTTCACTAAATTAATATTACAGCAACTTATTTTTAACTGTTGCACATAATGCTTTAACAGTAGCACAGTTCAGTCATGGAAACAAAGTGATGATTCATTTACTCACATGGTCAGTTAGGTTCTAGATATAATTATGCCTAGTGTTAAATGTTTTGTTACTAATTAAGATGGGGCAATTAAGGGGTAATATTTCAAATGGTTAATAATAATGATGCATGACTTAAAGGGATTCTGAGTATATAAGTATTATTTCTCAATAGTCATCACTAAAGATGAGCGGTTCAGAGAAAATTGAAATTCTTGTGTATTTTCATGGGAGAGTCTAAGAAAAATTGGAGCCGGGCTCAACAGGACTGGATTTTTCAAAAGAAAGTAAAGTGCATACAAAAGAAAAATGTACATGGTCGACATGACCCAGTCGACGCGTTTCGACTGCACTAAGCAGTCTAAAGGTACCTTTACACGCCGCGACGGCAGGCTGGATACATCGCGCTACTTCGCGTGCACGAGCACGCCCGAACGGCTACAAACGGTCAACGCACCCTCTTTACACGCCGCCATAAGGTGCGCTACGCTACGCTACATCTATAGCTAGCTACATCGCCGGGTGTCTCAAGTAGCCAGCTGTAGCGTAGCGTACCATGTTTACACACCGCTCCAACAAGCTACTATGGGCGGACCCGGTGCAGCAGGGATAGCACATAGGCGTGCAACAATCTTGGATTACGAGCCGTCCGTACGATGATAGGACAGCGCAATATCATCAGGATTGGCCAGGCATCGCAGGAGGCTGATTAATACAGCACGCTCGAGTAATTGTGTAGTGTGACTGGTCAGCTCCTTAAATATCCCGCCCTATGCTGCGACTACCAATCATAAAGCAGGAGCGACCTCCAATGATCGCAGATGGGGCGCGGTAACATGGCGACTGTGTCACGCCTTAGATACATGGCAGCCACATCGCCGGGTGTCCAGAGTTGCCTTCCGTCGCTTCTTTACACGCCGATACAGCTCGCTGCAATCGGCGATGTTGCCTTAAGTTTATGAGCAGAGACCATAAACAAATGTATCTGTCGCCGGCTGTAGCGTCGCCTCTTCAGACGCCGCTACTACAGGCGATATTGACGCTACAAGCTACAATTGTAGCTTGTCGCGCGATGTTTCCAGCCTGCCGTCGCGGCGTGTAAAGGTACCTTAACTCATGACTTTTCATTAGCATTTGGAACCATGTCTCTTAAACTGTATGACCTGGGTCAAACGTTTTGGATATCCTTCTACAAGCTTCTCACAATTGTTGGTGGGAATTTGGGCCCATTCCTCCCCACAGAACTGATGTAACTGAGCCATGTTTATAGGTCACATTGCTCGCAGCCTTTTCAGCTTTGCCCATAAATTTTCAATAGGGTTGAGATCAGTGCTTTGTAATAGCCACTCCAAAACAATGACTTTGCTATCCTTAAGACACTTTGTAACAGGTTTGGCAGTATGCTTTGGGTCATTGTCCAATTGGAAAATATATTTCCACCCAAGCTTTAAACTTCCCTGCTGATGTCTTGAGATGTTGCTTCAGTATAGCCACATAATCTTCTTTCCTCATGAAGCCATCTATTTTATGAAGTGCACCAGTCCCTGTAGCAGCAAAACAACCCCACAATATGATGCTGGCACCGCCATGTTTCACAGTTGGGATGGTGTTCCTAGGCTTCCAAGCTTCTCCCTTTTTCTTCCAAATGTAACGATGGACATTATGGCCAAACAATTCAATTTTAGTTTCGTCAGACCACTGGACATGTCTCTAAAAATGTAGGTCATTTTTCCTGTGTGTATTTGCAAAAATAAATCTGGCTTTTTTATGTCTCTTTTGGCGTAATGGCTTCTTCCTGGCAGAGTGGCCTTTCAGCCCATGTTGATAATGACACAATTTTACCAGCTTCCGCCATCACCTTCACAAGGTCTTTTGCTTTTGGTATTGGGTTGATATGCACATGACTGCAGGGATGTATTTGGACTTCATGCTGCCCTAGACACTTTTAGTGGTCACGCCTCTGACAGGTCACACTATGAGTCTCTGCACATGTCATCTATTTAAGGCAGATCTACTCTAATACGTTTAACTAAAAGCGCTAATTAAACGCTAAAAGAATGAACATCTGCACTTGCTGTGCACAGGTTCAGCATTCGACCTAATTCATTCCTTATGGGACTTGCAGACACTTGTGGTTTTGCACTTGTGGCAAGTAAAAAAAAACATGGCTAGCAGCGTTTTCTTGACTCGCCGCAAGTGCAAAATCGCAAGTCCCATAAGGAATGAATTCGGACACACGCAGTCTTGCTGCAAGTGTGCTGGCTAGCAGCAGATGCAACAAAATGCCGGATCTGACGCGAATGCCGAGAAACGCAGATGTGAAAGCTACCTTACCTATTTTTCAGGCTGCAAACGCTAGTTGTTCTATAAAAAATCTGCCCCGCTGCATTGAAAGTGCCACCCTCACCTGAGTGACTGCATGTGAATGCCTGTGATTTTTGGAGACAGAATTCTACACCTTCTGAAAAAATCTGCACCAAAAGGGTGTAATGCGTACAAAGAGTGTTTTGGTGCGGGGAAGGTGCACATTTTTGTCCTGTTTGCAGAAACAGGGCTTGTGCCCTATGTTAATGTGTGTTAATATTAATTTAATTTATTGTGTGCATCAATATAATGTGGGGACCTTGTGAGGGGCTGCGTGAGTGGTTTTAAAGTACTACTCTATTACTATCGCTATTTGAAGACCTGTTGGCTTTTGCTGGCGCGGAGTGGGACTTCTCTGCTTCTTCAAGGCAATTGGCGTACAAGCACGAGCTATGCTGCTTCTGACACTTGTGTGTGTAAAGAATTTTCAGAATAGGCATAGATCGCGCTCGTAAGCCAATTCTGACAATTCAGTGCATAGAGGAGGCTGAGAAGTCCCTGCTCTAGCTGCAAAAGCAGACGAGACTTCAAATAACTATAGTAATAAAGTAGTGGTGCAAATCCACTCATGCAGCTCCTCACCAGGTCCCCACATAATGAAATTGATTGAGAACATGAAAATATTAACATACGGCATAAGCCATGTTTCATAGGCGGGGATCTCGCCCTGGGTGAGAAAGAGATGGGGAATTGGTGTAATTAGTGTAGGAAAACTAGCAGCAAGAATCGACATACCGCAGATTTTCCCACACTAAACAACGCACTATTTCCGCTACAGGATAGGTTTGCAGTATTTACATTGAGTTTCATTACATGTATGCTGCTGATTTAGTGCAGATCTGCTGCATATATGCACCATATACCCAACAAAAGCAGTACTAAATCTGCACCCTGGGCACATAGCGTAAAGCGTTAGCCTACTTCCACCCACACCATCAGCCTGTAACAGCCCCCAGCTCCCATCTTCAGGCTGTAGCAGCTCCCAGTCCCCCATCATCAGCCTGCAGCAGCCCCCAGTCTCTAATGTCCAGCATGTAGCAGCCTCCAGCCCCCCATTTTCAGCAGGTAGCAGCCCCCAGTCCCCCACATCCAGCCTGTAGCAGCCCCCCATGTCCAGCCAGTAGAGGCCCCCAGCACCCCATGTTCAGCCTGTAGCAGCCCCCAGCCCATGTCCAGCCTGTAGCAGCCCCCAGCCCCCCATGTCCAGCCTTTAGCAGCCGCCAGCCCCCATGTCCAGCCTGTAGCAGCCCCCAGTCCCCCGTATCCAGCCTGTAGCAGACTCTCTCCTCGCACCCCATCTTCAGGTCTCCAGTGCTCACCTGTTCTTCCATGCTCTCCTCCTGGCTCCTGCTCTTCTCATGGCCCCTATGTCTTCTTGCTCCTCTGCCTGCTGCGTGGTGAAATGATCCCATGCGTTGCAGAGGCAGCAGCACCTCAGAACAGGGACCTGGTGAGCGCTCCTCTGTGCACTCCTCTGACCCCGGAAGTGAAGGTGTCATTACTTCAACGGTCATTCAGCTACCTGTGTCCGAGGTATGTGGAGGTGCGCCGGCGCCCTCTCCCACTGCCGACACCCCTCCACTCCGATAAGACAATGGATTTCCTAGATTGTCTAACGGAGAGGAGGGTAAAAAATATTTTTTTTCTTTTTACCTTTCTTGGTGGCGCCCCCCGCAGCCTGCTGTCCTAGGCATATGCCCTTCAGTGCCTAGTGGAAAATATGGCCCTGCATGTCAGACCAAAGCATATTCATCTCTGGGACACAGAACCTGTCTCCTTCCTGAGTGTTATGATGGCTATACATTTCCATCTTGCATATAATTGTTTGTACAGATGAACAAGTCACATTCAGGTATCAAGGATGAACCAGACCTGTGCAAGTCCATAATTCTTTTTCTGATATCTTGGATGATTTAGACTTTCCCATGATGCTACAGAAAGAGGTAATGTGTTTCATTAATATAAATAATTATTGTAATCTTGATTGACCTAAAATGGGAATGGTTTATTCTGATTTAATGTCAGATAGTGAGAAAGACATGCATATATGTCTTTTTATATAGTGTATGTTAAGTTCTGGTTTCAACTATATAGGGTAAAAAATACAACTACAGCCCTCTCTGGATGCTCAAAACTGGCTTTTTTACCTAAAAATTTCCATGGTTAGAATTCCAGGAAAGTAACAGATAAAGACAAAGGGGCTAGGCAAACAGATAGTCAGAAGTGAGGTCAGAGATCAGGCAACAACAGACCAGAGACTGAGCACAGGAAAATGGCAAGCAGACACAAATTAAAGGCAAGCAGACACTGTCAGTAATGTGATTTAGGTTAGGCTGGCTTCACACTGCAGTTTTTTCACTGATCAGTGTCCATCCAGTTTGTGTGCCAAAACCAGGAGAGGAACTTGCAGAGAAAAACTATAATTGAAAGATTGACACCTGTTCTGAGTTTTGGAGACACTCCTGGTTTTGTCACACAAACTGGATGGACACTGATCAGTGAAAAAACTGCAGTGTGAAGCCAGCCTTAGCCAGCTAAATAGCAAGGTAATCACCATAATGGATGACACCTGTATAATGCTCACACTTTGGGGTGCGGAACCACTGGGTCACGGTACCAATATTGGCTTGGAGGAGCCTAGTTAACTGACTTCACTTGAGCATCTGATGGTGAAGTTAAACTTGTCCTGAAAGTTAGCGTACCTCTACAGCTGGCTCCAGGGATCAGGGATGCAGGAACAGGCTCAGATGCCGGCAGTAACAGTCTCTGGTGCAGCACAATACAGACTGGACAGCTTACATTGGTAGGTGCAGAGGGAATGGTGGAATGGCTGGTTCAGCAGGTACCACAGGTATGGAGGTACAACTGGTTCAGGCAGGTACTAGTAGAGAGGCACAGGTAAAAGAACATAGGTACATGATATACAGGCACAAGTACAGGATACTGGAAACAGGAACCTGAAAACTTGCAGCGTGTTTCTAGTATAGATCACATTGCTCAGGCACCTCCCATAGGGGGAGGGTGTCTTAAATACTTTGTACTCTATGCCATAAACACTTCCGGGTTTGGTATGCTGACCCTTTAAGAGAAGTTGGTGTGTCGGGTGGGTGACCTCAGCGTGCTCCCTGAAAACCTATGCGGTGTTTGCAGACCCCAAAGCCAGAAGCAGAAGACGGAGCTCAGGAAGATGCCGTGGGACCACCACAGGAGCGAGTATGCCAGTCTTGCAGCTGAGGGGAAGCTGTTGCTGCGGCCGGCGCTACAACCCGGAGTAAGCCCAGCAACCCCAGCCTTGGAAAGCAATTCTCAATTTGCATGGAAACACGGCTTTTCTGTCATTCAGAATCTTGACAGTACAGCACATCCCTGCAATCTATTGGGTGGCTGAGGGGTCACTTACAGCATCTTTATGACACAGTGAATGGCTGATTAGTGACATATATACCAACAAAAATCAGATAACTATTACACCAAGGAGTGAAATAAAATGAGACACCAGGTGTCTCAAGCATACAGGGTTTTTATTCTGTATAATTTAATTATTTTGTTTGATTATTATTTTACGCATACATTCTTTGTTTTTATTTTATGTGCAACATTACTGACGAAGGTCATGTATTGACCGAAATGTCTACATTTAGATTTTGGATTGCTTGCACTTAATAAATTGCACCAATACAGAATTTTGAGTGCCAAGTTATTTAGGGGATAGGGCCCTAATTGGGCACTGAGTGCCATGTTCTTACTCTGTGTGTGTGACTAATGTCAGCTGAACCCACTGACATCGGCATGTACGGTCGACGATCTAATGTGTATGGAGGCGCCGGCCGACTGATGGATGGGAGAGATGTCGATCACATATTTGATTTTGCACTGCAGATTGCATTCTTCCTCCGCAAGAAAAGCCACTGACCTGCGTCAGTCAATAGCTTTGTCAAAGAACACAGGAATGATTGGCCAAGCGAGTCCTCCTGTGTATGGAGTATCAGCTGAGATAGCTGTCAGACAAATGATTGGCCGAAGCATCAATTGGCCGACAGCCATCTAATGTGTATGGCCAACCTAAGGCTAGCTAGACAGTTGCACATAAAAGGTATTAGCACCAAGGTTACGATTAAGGACTATAACAATGGCCAAGAAAGCTTGTCGCTGTAAAAACTTGCTGCAGTGATGCAGGTGATGAGATTCAAGTAGCAGTGTCAGAACAGGGCTGCCACACAACCATGACTTTTGGATGAAGAAAATCTTGACTACTGTCCAGTTTGACCATTTCATGCACTGTACACCATTGAGGATTTCACGGTGCGTGAGAATCTTTACTTTTAATCCCGTGACTTGGAATTACTATTTGGGGATACAATTTCTACTTTTTCTTTCAATAAAAGGGCAAAAACTCTTTGTTAAGGTCAGAAGGTCACATAGCAACAGCACCCATTAGCGTCTAATAAACCTTAAGCCTTTCCTGATTCATTCTCTGCGCTTCTATTGTCCATGAAGACATCCTAGACCTACACTATGATGACTGACTCTGATTAATGCAACCACAGCGAGCTGCTCTGTGCATGACATCATGCAAAAAGCAACAAGTAGGCATATCCTAAAGGAAAATAATCTGCTAACCGAGGACTAATCTGAAATGCTTCAACAATGCCAGGAAATGCTGCGAGTATTTTTACCTTAAATCATCTTGTATCGTGAGCTCCAAATTCTCCTATTCTGTAAACCCGCAAATAGGCTTCCTCTCTTCTAAAATCTCCTTAGATTTTAACTCGCCATTGGATACCCAATTCTATTATGAAAAATGTACAAAAGGAAATAGAAAAGAAACAGAATAACATAAAAGAAAATCACAATTTTATTTTTTGGCATCCGAGGGGTGTTACCGGATACCCAATTCTATTAATTATCCTAAAATTGTTAAAAAAAATAAAAATTGTAACATAATAGGAAATCACAATCAGTTCTTTTTTAGAATATTTTTAACTAGAAAAAAATATTCTTGAAAAAAACTATTTGCCAGAAAATAATATACTGGTAGATTTTAGCCCACGTTAGGTCTTTGATTTGAATTTTCACAATAGGCCATTGTAGCCTACAAAATAGTCACCCGAGCACTGAACAACATTACATTGTAATCACATACAGTGGTAAATATTCATGAGAGCTTTGCCTGATTTGATTATAGCATTTATCCGTACTGTAGAATGCAACATTTCCATAAATAAAACAAGGTGTGTTTTGGTAAGATTTCGAAAAGAACACCCATTTTCTTTGGGGATCTGATTAGAGCTCACTTTTCATCCTAAGAGAGGCCCTAAATGTGCTCTTCTTCTACCTAAACAGATAATAAGCACTCGGTGTACTCCCCCTTCTTGACTCAACATACTGAGACTAATCGCAGATAATTGAGGAGGAGGAGCTGAGGGCCGGGTGAGCCTTTGTGTCCACAGGACAAATGGTCAGTTCATGAGGCTTTTGTCTGATCCGGTGATTTCTTATAGTCTACTCAAGAGGGGGGGGGACAACACAGTCAAAGAACGAGAAAATGTGAAAAAATATATATGTATGTATATGCTTTTTTTTTTAGGTGCTTTACGTTGTGGTGTGCAAAATTACACAAACTCAGATTTTATTTTATGGTTTTTATTTTATGTGTATTAAAAAAATATTGAATGTTCTTGAATATACATTATGGCGTATCAGAAAAAAAACGTCTAAGGTGTTCTATATTCACGCATGATCGTCACTATCTTGACTTGAGGATGAGTAGTGTTGGGTAATGGATATCTGGGTCATAAGCTTCGCTATCTTCTTCTTTAATCTGGAATAAATAATAATAATAATAAAAAACAAGCATAAGAGGGTATGATATAGGAATACCTGCTTCACAATGCCAACGAGAATAAGATATTAAAACAGGTCGTCTAGGGTTGTATCTTGCACATCAATAATGCATTGGATTCTTAATAGACGGATGAAGGCAATATCAAAGGGACCTTAGTTAATTTAGAATGTTTTAAAAAAATATATAATTAATAATAATATTAAATATATTATATATAATATAATTAATAATAATATACCCAATATATCATGGTTAATATTTTAAGTCTATGGGGTAACAACGCTAAATCTTTTGACCTAGAGAAAAAAAAATGGTTTCAAATACAAAATTGATATTTGGAACAAATGAAGTTCCAAAATATTAAAATGGGAATATGATGCCACAATACATAAAAATATATGGCTATCTAACCAATCTAGGTATTAAGTGATTCGGCATTTATCTCAAGGAGAGTAAAATACGTAAAGCGACTCGTATATTGGTTAGAGATTAAATATAGAGAGTGTAGCTTAGACGAAAAAGGGGGGGGGGAGAAAAAAGGTCACATGACAGACGGCGCGGACTACAAGTGATGGGGATATCATATAATATTTGTAATTTTTAATTGAATTTTCACAAATGTATTTATATTATTTCTATCCGTAAAAAAGCAGGAAATTAGTATAAACTTATAATAGTAATAAGATAGTATTTACTTTATTTTACAATGTAAATTGCAGTAAAAATAAATTAGCCTTGAGACGTCTAGTGTAGGTGTTTAGGCATCGGGAGAACATATCTTTTGTGCAAAATGTCAAATAAATTGCCTGCTGTACAGAAAACACATTTCTCTAATTAAAACACTTTTATTGTTTCAGATCAGTGAAACGTAAAATAAAACAAAACCCGGTGAAAAGAAAGTGATTTTCCAATTTGATACGCAGAATAAGGTCGAAGAAAGCAGCTAAGGAGGCAATAATATAGTTGCTATTAGTAGCTTTATGGGTTACAGTGTAATTGGATGTAGCAAGCTCAGACCCACCGGGTGAACAGCAGCTGCCGGGTAGGAGGGGGGGATTGGTGGGTTTCATACTGTTTACCTTAAAGACAATTCACAATTATCAACAACATTAGAAATATCGGGCACTTGGGATGGGTATTCGAGGAAGTAGATGGCGGTGAAAAGTCTTAAGTCTTAACCCAACTCGCACCCTTTTAGGAACAGGAAGAGTTAATTTCTTGCTCGTTAATTGTAACAAATACACTTTTAAACTCAGAAGTTAAACAATGCAATTGCATAAAAGTGGTAACGTACCTGTCCTTTTTTTTTTTTTTGCCTTGTTCCTAGAGACGGTGTCGGTCTACCGGGCTACGTCCGGACAAGAAGCACTCGCATATAGCGTAGCATTGCACAGTTTTGATTACAGGCTTTCTTTTTTTTTTTTTTTTAACGGAAATAAAATTTCACAGCTAACAATGAAAGGTGAAAAGTTTAAGAGGCAAAGCTGTTCCTCCTGATCACTGACTGTTAATCAGCTTCATGGGTGGCTGCCTAAATCTGTGGATTTTTTTCTTTTTTTTTCCTCTTTCTCCCCCGTAACTTGCTTTACTGCCAAGATTGTAACTAATTTTTTCCCCTGTTGTAGGAGGAGGAGAAAACATCTCCCCGTAGAATGCAGCTGCATATGAGTGACATGACGCGCTAATGCAGAGGGCAAAATTAAAATTCATGAATCTCTTCACAACCATTTGTGTAACAAGATTAAGACGAGACAGCAGAAAATAGCTGCATTATCAGACTTCTTACAGTTCTCCAGCTGGTTACGCTCTATTCCAAAACAGTAGGGATAAGAGGATAACATGCAGCCTCAAGGAAAACGCCTCTTCTTATTTTGGGAGCAAAAATCATCCTCGGGAAGATGAGGCATGAAGGATATGTGCAGGCAAGAAAACGCAATCCTGCCAAACAGGCAGAAATATTGAGTTGTACTTATCAGCGTGAATGTAAAATGTAACAAAAGCTTTCCAATGAACAAGGGACCTGCAGCTAACAATTTACACAACAATGTTGGACAAAACACACTGGTGCATTGAAAAGAAAAGAAATTGCAGCTCAGGATGGGGATGACAAGAAGCCAGGGCAACTCGGTCTTTATTACGACACTTGTAACAAATGAATAAAATGAGATGTAGTTTTAAGTGTAGAATATACAATAAACTTCACTCAACATAGTGTGCATGCAAGCAGAAGAGATTCTGCAGATTACTTACGGGCAAGAGGAACAGAAAAAACAAGGAGAGGTTCAATTAGAAGAACCCTCCTCAAAAATATGTAAGAACAACCATAAGAACAACTTAGAAACTGCCAACTACAAGAGATAGAAAATACAAACACACACATCCAAAACACACACACATCCAAACACACATACACATCCAAACACACATACACATCCAAACACACATACATACAAACAAACATACATCACACGATCCAAACACACACACACACATCCAAACACACACACACACACAGATCCAAACACACACACATCCAAACCACACACACCAGAGATCCAAACACACACACATCCAAAACACACATATACAAACATACATGCAAAACACACACACACATCCAAACACACACATCCAAACACACACACACATCCAAACACACACACATACAAACATACACATACATACACACAGATCCAAACACACACACACATCCAAACACACACACATCCAAAACACACATATACAAACATACATGCAAAACACACACACACATCCAAACACACACACACATACATACAAACACACATCCAAAACACACATACACATTTTATATATATATACATATGACATACACATATATATATATATAACAAATAATAAAACAAAAAAAAAAACAACGCTATCGACAAGCTAAAAATGAAACGTTTTCTTAAAAGAAATGATTCTTCCTAAATAAAACTTCAAACCTAAAATTATTAAACAGTTTCTGCTTGTAGGTAAAGAAGTCGTGGTACTTTCATTTTATTTCTTGTTTGATTAAAGAAGTAAACATCTAGTCTACAAAGGATAGAAGCAATTTTTCGAAAGAAGCTCAAAGTTGAATGTTTTAAGGCCATGTGCAGACGAGCACGCATGTGTAAAAATACGCAGCAAATGTCCATAGTGTATAGGCCACCCAGCAAAGTCAATGTGACTGTGCTTGTGCTGTGTCAGATGTCTGTGTATTTTTGTGCAGCGTAATAACTGCTTATATTTATGGATCTTTCAATCTGTAAAAAAATATGCAGCTGTCAATTCTTTTACACTGCTCAGCTTGCGTACTGACCACCACTTCCGGCAGCTATTAACTAGCAAAAGTGCAAAGTGCATCACATGCGCACAGTCTGAACATAGCCTTAAAATTTGCCTAAGATGTGATTATGAAACAGTGATCATGGGATAGGACACTACAGCCAGCTCCCTCTAGCCCTAAATGGCTGATTAGGCTGCCTATATTGAACTGTAAGCAATATTGATAAGATTTTACTCATGTTATCCACACATTGTGGATATTGTTCAGCACATACATTGACATAACATTATCAAAATGGAGGAGGTAAAATACATTACTGACGTATATAACATGAAGGCTGGAGATGAATGGAAGTGATTTTATGTCTCCACGCGTTTCGGAGTCACAGCTCCTTCAGGAAAAATGCTGCATCTGTGATATTAACTAAAGGAGCTGTGACTCTGAAATGCATGGAGATATAAAATCACTTCCTTTAATCTCCAGCCTTTTTATATATGACAGCCCAGTATTTTACTCTTTTCTTCCTTCTCCATTCTGATAATCATCTACAGGGACAGCAGTAGCTGTTTGCATTATACCATATACCCTCTAGAGTTGCTGTGACTGCTCACAGCAAGTTCTGGTCAGCCTGATTATCCGGTTCCGCCTGGATAACAACCTACTTGCGCCTTTTTTCTTTCCGGTATCTGCACTGATTGACATAAGATGCAGATTTTTGAAACTGAAAAATGTCAATTTATTTGTAGAATTCACCATGGATTTTTCAGTCCCACAATGTAAAATCTGTGCTGCAAAGAAATCCTCCGGGTGTCCATACACCTTTATAGGGAATAACATTTATTAAACATGCACAACAAATGAATGTCTGTCATTTCACATACAGGTGAAATTTATACAACTTTGCACAAAGTAAACAAATCAAAAGCTCAATAGACAGAGAGCTACTAGACACTGTAAATTTTTAAAATTGTAAAATAAAGACATAAAATAAGGCTTTGTGTCTTTTTACATAACTTTAAATTTTGGGTATCTACAGGATAGTGGTGCACAACCTGCTCGGGGTGCTACACTAGCTAATAGGGTACTGACCACCAGAAGTCCAACTGAGGAGCTACTTTCCATTTTCGTTTCCCAAATAGCATTGCTTAGAAGTCCCTCTTCCCCATTTGTAAGTTTAGGTAAATGTCTCTGTCGAAAGCCTCTCACCCAGGCTCTGCAGAGCCAGGAGGACAAGAACACTGAAAGAAAATTTCTGCGAATGGGTGCTCATCCTTTTGGAGGACATTCTAAATTGGCTAACCTTCCACAGTCACATAGCAAAGCTCTTAAAAGGGTCAGACTTTGACTTATACGGTAGCTACTGCCTCTATAGGGTGGCACTATGGAGCCACATTACTTTCTCCTTGAGACTTTTCCAAGAAGAATTACCTGGTCTATAAATCTCCTTAAACCAACTGATGGTCGTTACAAGAAAAAAACTATATACACCCAAAATCTCAGTCCCAATAATAGTCCTAAAGAGCTAAATTTGCATTCTTTTTTCAAAGGCAGAATTGCTTGGCTTGTAAGACTTCTTGGCCAACTGAAAGTCTTCGCAAGTCAAAACAGTATGCCCCAAGACCTCCGTCAAATGCCTTTCAGCCACTCAACCAGTACATTGCTCTGCAATAACAGGGAGTAAAGAACCTTGAAATAGTCACCTCATCCTTTTGGAGGAGACACTATATTGGCAAAAATTCCATAGTTATAATGCAAGGGACAGTAAAGAATCAATCACTGACTTATAGGTTAGCTACCTCCATTTAATGGCAGTAGAGGAACAATTTTCATCTGCCTGGAGGAGAGCTAACTTGGATACATAGGTGACTGATATGGGGGTAGCATCCATCTCAAAATGAGGTGAAGAATGGCACATGCAGTGGTAGCGGGCTCATGAAAGTATGAAAAGTGAAGAGCTGACTTCACATGCAGGCAGCGCACTCTACTGCAGTTTGTTGAAGTTGCAACATGCTTAGCTGTTACTGTAACGTCACAAGCCATCATTGAAATCTGCGATTTGTGCAGTACAATCTTACAATGTGGCCAGAAAAGGTTTGCAGTCCTGATCTAAGAAGACAGACCCCAGAAAGAGCAGCAGTATGGTATATGTCAGTGTAAAAAATTAGATAACCAAATTGGTTACAATTTGAGTGTAATCAGAAATGTAAGTAAAATTCCAATATTTTAGTGCATCATAGAATAAAGCATAATAACCAGAAATAAAATTACAGAGAACTGTGACACATAGGGTTCACATCAATCTACATCCCAGTGAGTTCAAAGCCGAGATCTGTATATTAGGCATACACACTATGGTGAATTTTATAGCAAACCTATTTACTACCATGACTCTGAATGGAGGGAGCCAACCAGGCTGCTCAGAGGGAAGCCTACATAGCCATAGAACATACAAACTCCATACCGCTGGTCCTTTGGCAGTATACACCCTTAAGACCTCAAAGGGTAACCATGTGCTCACCAGCATAAAGCAATTCTTCATAAGTTTTAATTAACACAATTTTGAGTCTTCAGGATTTAAATAAGATAATTAAACACAATAACATATAAGGGTCTATAGAGTGAGCACACAAAACCCTAGGAACTATAGAAAGCACATTTAGAAAATGTAAGGGGCGCACAAACCTATAGGGGGCTGTAGAGAGCAAACAAACCTATAGGGGGCTGTAAAGAGCATACAATCCTATAGGGGGCTGTTAAGAGCACAGAAACCAATAGGGGGCAATATATCGGGCTGTAGAGAGCACAAAGACTGATAGAGGGCTGCAGAGAGCACACAAACCTATAGGGGCAGTAGAGAGCATACAATCCTATAGGGGCTGTAGAGAGCACAAAAACTGATAGGTGGCTGTAGAGAGCACACAAACCTCTAGGGGGCTGTAGAGATCACCCAGACGGGCTGTAGAGAGCACTTAAAATTCTAGGGGGCTGTTGAAAGCACACAAACAGACAGGGGGCTGTAGAAAGCACACAAACCTCTCAAGTGCTGTAGAGATCACCCAATAGGGGGCTGTAAAGAGTACATACACTTCTAGGGGGCTGTAGAAAGCACACAAGAGGGGGACTGTAGAGAGCACACAGAGAGGGGACTGTAGAGAGCACCCAAACCTCTGGGTGGTTGTGGAGAGAAAACAAACCTAAAGGAAGCTGTAGTAAGCTCAGAAACCTTTAAGTGGATATAAGAGTACACAAACCTATAGGGGGCTGTAGAGGAAGCTTACAAACATCCAGAAGGAAGTAGAGGGTACATAAATCTCTAGGAGCAGTAGAGCATATAAATCTCTAGCGAGTATAAAGAGCACACAAGCTTGTACCTAAATCCAAACTAACCAGTTTCAACAAAATACATTAGATTTCCCCAGGTTATTTGTAAAAACTACCTATAAAATTCTCTTTGGTTAATTTACAAGAGAAGCATGATAATTTAGACATCAGAGATGGCGGTTCTTGCTTGGATGTAAATATTACCTTGTATTATTGTGATATGGGTCGGGTTATAGACATTCATGGAATAACATCTCACTAACTTTCCTCAATAAAGGCAGAAAGGCGTACGTCTTTGCAGAATGACAATGGAAAGGCAAGTTGTTCTTTGTACAAATAAAGTGTTCTGATCTGCAGTACCTCAGAACGGCCACTACACGGCATATGGAGCTGTGCATTTCCAACTCTGTACAGGGCTTACACTAGCCGGGGTGCAGGCTTATAACAGCTGACCAGTGGGAGAGATGGGTATATAAACACCCCCTAATCTGATATTTATAAACTTTCTTAAACATAGTACACAATATTAAAGTACTGGAAAACACCTTTAAGGGTATGTGCACATGGCATCTTTTAAGTGAATGCGATCCGCGACAAGTTCTTCAAGAGTGAGACGCTTCAGAAAATGACAACATTTTTGGTCTTAAGTTTAAGGCTCCATTCACACTGTGCATTATTGGTCTATTTTTCCTCATCAGTTTTTGTAGCCAAAACCAGGAGTGGGTGTAAATACAGAAGTGGTGACGTGTTTCTATTAGACTTTTCCTCTGACTGTTCCTCTCCTGGTTTTGGCTACAAAAACTTTAGGAGATGTAGCCTTTTTAGGTTTTTGTTTCCCCATTCAAAAATGAAGAAACATATAGCTCTAATCCCAGCTACCACTTCCTTTCATTACTTAAGCTCACTCCTAAAGGCTACTTCACACGCTACAATATCATTGAAACGACACAGATTTTAGATCGTTCGAACGATGTAATTTGTGCATTGTTGCCTGTAAACATACGATCTCGACCGAGAAATCATTGGATCGTTCATCAAAAATTTGAGATACTGACCTCAAATCTATCGTTCGCCGTCCAATTAACGTTCTGTGAACAAGCAACATCATTCAGTGTGACACCTTTTTGAATGATGTCATTCACAATTCTCCTACTCCTGCCGCTTTGTAACATTGTTCACTAGTTGTTCTCAAGGTAGCTGGTACATTGCCAAATTTAAGATCGTTAACGACATCCATGCGTGTGAGAACACACTAACGATGTCGAAACGATCGCAGTCACGTGACATAGCTAACGATATTGTTCAGCAATATCGTAGCGTGTGAAGTAGCCTTTACTCTCATAAGTGCCAGTTATAGTTCCTCTATGCTGACCTCCCCAGAGAAGCTGTCCTTGTGGAAGCTGTGGAGTTCCTTTTGTTGTTTTATTCCCATTAGTTTGCCTCTCCCAGTATTGTCTTATTGTAGTAGTAAGACTAGAGTCTTGCTGCCCTATTCACTAGCCAGGGCTAGCCCAGGGCCAGCTAGGGCTTAAACACCTGATCATGCACGGGGTGGGAGGACCCGTCTAGGGATGATACGGATTTCAGGGTTCAGCCTAAGGTGAATGCTTAGGGGGTCACCCCTATCTCCTCAACCCCATCATTAGAAAGAAACAAAGGAAAAAGGGGGCATTTAACCCTTTCCCTGGTTTCTCCCTTCTTTTGCCCCGCATGCTGGGTGTCTCATCCCTCTGTTGTGATACAGACTAATAGATGAATCAAGCATAATGTATTTTTATTTTTAATGGTTGTCTTATACCTTATTGACACACATGCATAAAATTCCTGATCTAAGCTCATTGGGCGTGCCCGACAACAGTTTGTTGACTGATTCCATTAGACTAGAAGTCCCCAACTCCAGTCCTCAAGGCCCACCAACAGTGCATGTTGTCAAGGTTTCCTTAGCATTTGACAAGTTGGAATCGTCACCTGTGCCAGAGACTTAATTACCGTCAAAAGCCAAGGAAATTCTGAAAACCTGGACTCTTGGTGGACCTTGAGGACTGGAGTTGGGTACCTCTGCACTAGAGGACGACAAATTCTAAGAAAAGAAAAAAAAGCAACTCACAAAGTTTGTAAAGTTTTTATATATCTTTACACAAGTGAAGCTCGAAGGCAAACCTATGAATCAAATGGGTTTCAAAGCTGTACACAGCTCTTTCCGGATACAGTGCCGTACACTATGATGAGACATATTGTGACACAGCTCCTCTCAAGTGAAAGTCGCTTAGCTGCAATACCAGGCACTGCCCACGTGACAAAAGTGGCACTGTTTCTTTAGAAAAAAAAAAAATCGTTATAACTAATCCCTTACAACCTCTTTAATAAATCTCACATGTAATCGTCTTACTCTGAAACAACAAACCCGGCACAAAAAAGGGAACTGCACAATGTAAAATATCTTGAACTTAACATAATTGTACTTGATGATCTGGAATGTACAGAGCTATTCTTTTGTATGTACAGTAAATTTCTGGGCAGACTGAAGAAAAAAGAGATTAGACGCTTTCTATTCAGTGTGCTTATTATCTTTAATAACTGTATAAAAACTAATTAATAGATTCATTCAATTAGCACTATGTAGATATGGAGGGCTGATAACAACATGATTTTTTTTCTTTATTTTATGTGCCAAAACTTTGCAGTCCATTGTTCGCCGCTAATTAATCATTTGTGCAGAGTGCACCCTGATCAAATAAAATGCTCCATACATGATATAAGATCTAGCTTCCCTCAAGAAAAGACAGCGACTGCCTTTGTATCAATGTGTCTGTGCAGTTAGACGGCGCGCCAGCAAATTCCCGTCAATTTATAATCGCATTTAACAGAATAAATTTTACAAATATTAAAGGGAACTAACCACCAGGGTTTAACCACCTGTAAATCAGTGCAGCAGGTGATTGACATGTGCAGCATGACATCACTACTTGGTTTTTTTTATTCCTTCCCTGTGGGCTTGTCTTTCTGATGTACGCTGAACCCCAATGATGAGTATGGATGAGAGGGAGGGGAACGGCTTACAGCAGAAAGACAAGCCGATGGGGGAGGAATTAAAAAAAAAACAAATAGTGATGCCATGCTGCACACGTCAATCCAATCACCTGCTGCACTGATCTACAGGTGGCTAAATCCTGGTGGTTGGTCCCTTTACATGTGCTAAAAATATTTTTTTTTATTCATCCCCTGTGGGCTTGTGTTTCTGCTGTGAGCTGAACCCCAGGGATGAGAGGGAGGGGAATAGGGGGTTCCGTTTACAGCAGACTGCCATCGCCACAGGGGAGGAATAAAAAAAACAAAACAAATGGTGATGTCATGCTGCACACGTCAATCACCTGCTGCACTGATTTACAGGTGGTTATACCCTGGTGGTTGGTTCCCTTTAAAGTGCCAAAAATTGCAAACTCTCATATATTTAAAGACCCAATTCACCATTTACAATAATTTTTTCATTAAAGCGACTCTTCTTTTTTTTGACTTGTGGTATTCGTTGCAGTTTTTTGAGCCAAATTCTTCAAAAACACAAAGCATTCACTGATCTCACACACTGATGAGGGGTAACATCCTGAAACAGCTGTCTGTGGATGGATACCTGGCCTTGGTTATCCCTTGTCATATCTCTAAGCTTGTAAAAGAGCTGGATATTGACTTAACGTGGTGATTATGGTGTTCTCCGCAAGGAGCCATCCCTTGGCTGGGTCCTTCCCTGGAGGGATATCTGGCTAGTCCTGTGTTTGAGACTCCCAACCGAGGCTCCACAGACTCTATTTGCATATTCATATTCCCAGGGGGCAATGCACCTAGGAATTCACTGTGTTGAGCGCTTTAGCCAGCTGCCCGCAGTGTTTTCTTGGACTGGTCTGCCTGAGATCAGTGAATACTTTGTGATGTTGGTCTATTAGGCCTTGCTTCCACCTAGCCAGAATCCTACTCCACACTGATGAGGGGCAACACCTTGAAACAGCTGTCTGTGGATGGATACCTGGCCTTGGTTATCCCTTGTCATATCTCTAAGCTTGTAAAAGAGCTGGATATTGACTAAAAGAGACACTTAACATGGTGGTTATGGTGTTCTCCGCAAGGAGCCACCCCTTGGCTGGGTCCTTCCCTGGAGGGATATCTGGCTAGTCCTGTGTTTGGGACTCCTAACCGAGGCTCCACAGACTATTTGCAAATTCTTCAAAAAGGCACAATTGGGTCATAAATTTTGAGCAAGGGCAAAATTTTTGTTTTTGTCTTCTTGACCTCGCAAAGTGACACCTTTTCCAAAGTCATGCAAAAATATGCACAAAAATGTTAAGCAAACATAAAATCACTCTATGGGTTGCCTGGAGTATATCTGTGACAAATTTTACTAAAAAAAAACTCACTTGTTAATCAAGAAAAATATCTAGAATTAACATCTAAAACGAGGGAGTATCATGCAAAAATGTGGAACAATCAACCAACCACGGACCTACTCAAATACACTGACGATCAAAATTAGACAACAATGTATGATCACTTGATTTTTTCAGACAGAATGTAATCTACATTGATCAACATTTGGGGGGTTTTGTGTAAGGGGTACACCATGCCAGTAGAACAGTGTTTTCCAAAATAACCAAAGTTTATCAACTTAAAACCTTTATTTTACGCAAAAACTGATGATCATAATTAGAAAATGACCCACCCCAAGGCCGTGGGGACTCGGTACCCGGGTGGTTGTAGTAATGGGGGATGACACGGGTGGTCTGCCCTGGCCCGTGGCCCTGGTGGTCGCTAAAAAGATGGTGAATAAAAAAAAAGAAAAAGAGTAAAGTCTCATGACACCACCTACGGAGTCCGGTGAAGGCACCGGCGCTACTGCAGACCTCCGGGGATGATGGACGGGCGCAAGTTGACAACGCTCCCTGCAGGTGGAGCGGGAGGTCCCCGGAGCAGTGATGCGGTGGTAGGGAATTGCACAGGGAGGTGGCTCGGCAACCGGGTCGCGACTACAGTCTTGGGCTGGACAGGACCAGGGCTGAATGACTGACACACATGCTAGGAGTCGTTTACGTACCTTTACTGATGTTATGGCAGGCACTGTCCAGGGTATACTCCAGGTGGTCGGGAAGTGCTTCAAGATTTCCACAATGAGTTGGTTATAAGGCTTCCTTGTCTATTTCCCCGTGGTGAAGCCCCTGAACTGCGTAGAGCTAGGCCTGGCCTCCTCTGTGTCTCTATCTCACCCGTATTGTAGTGTTAAGAACCTTTTGTGGGCTACAGCTATTACTTCTCCTGTGGTTCCTGGCTCTTGTGTTGGTGGCACTACAGGTGTCCAGAAGACTGGAGTCTCCTTGGTGATCCGGTGTTTTCTGCTGGGCTTGATGCTCTCCTGCAGACTCAGACTCTGGTGTCCGGGTTGCTTACTGGGGTGAACCGGTATGGCTCCTCTGCACCCAATCTGCTCTTTAACTTGTCTTTTGCCTTGCTTATGACCCTCACTCTCGCTAGGCTGGTCTCTGGTATGGGCCTAACGCAGCACCGTTCACCAGATGGTTTTCACAGTACTACTCCGTACTGTACGGACTGACTCCTCCCCCAGCACCGGTATTTATAGGGGATCTTGCTTAGGGAAACAAGTGGAGCTCCCCCTACAGGTCTGAGGTGGAAGGTGTTGTGTGTGTAATGGTACCTGTTGTGGAAATCCCTCCATGTCTTAGGTGGTTCTGAGGCTTCCTGTAAGGGCAGGGTGCCACAAGAACAGCAATGACTGTAGACAGAGAAAGATTAAAACTAAATGTTGTGAAGGTGACAACAGTCACCAGTCAGTAGGAAGTGTACAGGCCTTTGCTGTGAATGACTTTAGCACATCTGCAGCCACAGGACATCACTAGTCTCTCACACTGCTCTGGGGGGATTTTGGGCCACTCTTCCACCAGCCTCTTCTATAGTTCTGTGACTGTTGTGGGTTTCTTGGCCATAACGTAACCAAGGATTTTCCAGAGATTTCTATTGGGTTTAGATCAGAACCATGGGCAGCCATTTCATTGTTTCAATGTATTCTGTTTCAAGGAACTGCTCTATCATTTTGATGTGTGATGGGGGGGGCATTGTCCTGCATGAAAATTGCTGATTGATTTAATGCTGAACATAAGTAAGAAACCACGTGTTGTTGAAGTAGGTTCTGAAGCACACTTGCATTCACTCTGCCATGTAGCTGTATAGGTACTTTTACACGCCGCAACTGCGGTGTAGCAACTGAGAGGCAATCGGGATATCCGTCACGGTTGCCTTGAAATTGCTACAAAGTTGCGGCATGTAATTGTAGAACCCAGTGGTGATTTTCTAAGATGCTCCCAGTTACGGTTTCAGAGCATTGTTCTAAAACCAGAGGCAACCCAGAAGGTGTATTGCCCTGGTTTTGTCGTGTGAACGGGTGATAGGGATGGAATCTGCGTCGCATAGTGATTTCCCAGAGGCGTGCCACAGCGTGCTGGATACCGCGCCCCATCAGCGATGATTGGTGGGGGCTACTGTGTTTCCGTTGGCTGTCCCTGCACAGGGCGCCATATTTAAAGAGCTGTCCATTCACACTACACAATTGCAATGACGTCATGTATTAGCCAGCGTTCCTGCGCAGGCTGGCCAATCATGACGTTATTGCTTGTCTAATCAGCGTGTTTGGGGCGCGGAATACACAACTCTGTCACGCCTATGTTCTAGCGGCGCAGAACATGTACACCCACATTCCTTTGTGGATTGCGGCGTGTGAAGTGGCGTCGGGATTCAACCGGATGTTTCCCGCAGGTTCTGTTTCAACTTCCGGGGAGCCACGTTCCCTTAGGTTGACGACGCAATTGCGGCATGTACATGCGTCATCAGCGATCGGTATCAATCGTCAAAAACGTGCATGCGCACGTTTGGTTGCTACCGATAGCCGGTGATAGTTGCGGCGTGTAAAAGGTACCTTATGAGAGATCCAACCTCTGCAGCAAAATACTTTCCCCAAACCATGACACTTCCTCCATCACCTTTCACTGACTTCTTTACACGCTTTGGGTTCAGTCTTTCCCAAGTTTGTTGATGAACATAATATTTGTCATCAGACCCAAACTCGCATTCTTCACTAAAATGAGATGTGGACCACTTCTTCTCTGTCAACACAACCTGCTCCTCACCAAAGGGGAGTCTAGCCTTTTGATTTTTTCTAAGAGGTTTGGTCACTGCAGACTGGGCTTTCAGTCCAAATGCTCTTAAACATTGTGACACTGTATGTGAAAACAGATCCTTACCCTGTTCAGTGCTGGACTAGCAAGCTATTCAAGCTGCAGTGTTGAAACAATTACCCATCCTCTCTTGCATTTGTCTTTTGAGGGAGACCAGCCTTCTTTGGGGACTTGAAAGAGTTTATGATGTTGTAAAGATACAATATTCTAGAAATCACAGGCTTGGAACCACCAACTTCTGTTGCTATGGATGATAAGGTGACCCTTTTGGCCTTCATCTGGACAACTTGCTGTCAGAGGGTTTCAGTCACTTTGGAATGGCACAATATTTTTGCAAAGTGAGTGCAAACTGGAAAGTTAGCCTGCCAATTAAATAGGGTTTGTCAGATAATTAAGGAAAATAGCACCAAGTGTTTTCTAATTTTGATAAGTGCTCTTTTTCATTTATCTCATTTACATTTTTATTCTGTGCTCTAGAATAAATTCAGTTTATGAAATAAGCTTAAAATACTGCTAATTTACTCATATTAGGATATTTTCATATAAGACAACACAATGACCTTAACATTAAGGAAATTGTGTGTTGTTTAATTTTGATCACCAGTGTATATAACACACCAAAGCATCAGATTGTCACACTGGGCGCAGGGAGCCCCTGGAAACAGTGCACGACAGGGACGCACGGACCAACAGTGTCCGCTGCATTACACCAAACAGACGTGGAGACACCGGACGGGCAAATACAGTGGAGGGGCTTGTTTGTCGGGAATGGGAGAGAGGTGACCTCCTGCACTCACCTGCAAATGTGCCCCAATCTACCTATCATCCCTATATGGGTTCTTTCACCCCATCGGCGAGCAGGATAGCTAGTCCCTCACTGGCCTTCAAGTCAGTCCTCAATAGGAAGATAGCCGGTGGGAGCACTAGTCCCAACTGCTGCACTAAAATCAACAATAGGAGAAGGGGAGACAGACAGGGAAAACAACAAGACAACTTCACGCCTGCTGTCTCTCTCCTAGGCAGTAGTTGGCTTGGCAACGATCAGCTCTTCAGAGAAGCTCCTTCATCAAAGGTAGTCAGGCTGGGAATGAGTTCAATCAACAGCAAGGTATGATGGATCATGTGATCATATAAAGGAAATGGGAGTGATCCCAAAGTAACCACACCTGGAAGAGAACTAATAGGTTTGCTAACAACAGAAAACTGATATGAACCCCAACACTGCCAAAGGATAGAAACAAGTTTAATTCAATACAGAAAAGAGACAGACGTCCCAAACCTATCACATGTCTCCAAAGTAAGAGAGATCATCGTTGCAGTGACCACCTTTAACGAGGGGCCCTCTGGACTCTGAAGAGCGGATTAGTCAGGATAACACGTACAGAAAGGACACCACAACCTACCGTAACCCCCTGTCCCTAAAGGATATCACTTGCGCAGTGAGGTAAAGATGTAGTAAACGTCGGCTCAGGAGACACAACACATCTCTGGAGCAATGAGCTGTGAAACACAGCAAGGGTACCAAAAACTGGGGGTAGCTCTAGTCGGATGGCCGAAGGGTTAACCATGTCTGTCACCTGCTATGGTATGACAAACTCAGAGCCCAGAGCTCACAAAGCACTCTTCCACTTGATGGCATTAATGGACACCCATAGACAGTCATTCACATTCAGGTTCGGACTTGCACGCTTACTACCAAATATCTATCTTCTGGAATGTGAACATCCCCGTGAAGGACCGACCACCAAGGTGTCACCCTAGAACCTGCAACTCCTACCCTCAGAATCTCAGTGTGAGGAAATTAAGTAGGGGCAACCCACCCCCCCCCTCCTTCGGGGACACATATGTCTAGAAGGAATCTGGGCAGAGGGAGTAATCATGCATCATCTCTCTGGTTGCACCTTATTCACATTAACCATAAGAGAGGGAACTACAGAGGAAATGTATACACCCAGGTGGCCTTCCTCCAAACGACCTGGGGAAAGTGGTTTTTCAGATAGTGTATTGGGAGTAGACACAATAGAGTGGGAATGATATTCCCTCTTTGTCCGGGAGGGATAGCAGCCGGAAAAGAAGGAAAACGGAGGAAACATACACACCCAGGTCGCCACCCTCCCTACAACCTCGGGGAGATGGCTTTGGAGAGGTTTGTCTGGGTATGGATGGATAAACACCAATAAGGTGACCCTTAAGACCCAGTAAAAAGCACTTCCCCATCCCACAGTGAACTACAGGTGACCAAACATGAGGGGACACCCCCTTATCTGCATAGGTTCACCCACCTGCATCTGTGGGACCTCCTCCATAGGAAGAACAGAGAGCTGGGTCTGGGTGGATCTTTCCCTGAGGCGTCAATCTATTCTGATGGCAATTAACAAAGCAGACTGAAGCAACTTTGGAATCGAGTCCTGGAGCCTACTAGAAAACTCATGAGAGAACTGACTCCTAAGAGCCGGATCATTCCATTGGGTGTCCATGTTCCTCCTTCGGAACTCTGAAGAGTACTTCTTAGCTGGCTGCATCCTCTGCCAGAGTACAGGGAGATTCGACTGTGCCAGAGAGATGCCATCAGGGTCCCCATAAACAAGGGCCAAAGATGTTAAAAATAAATCTTCCAACTGCATAGATGGAGTGTTGATTGGTAAAGACAAGGCCCAGGACTGGGGATCTCCTCGCAACAGGGAAATTACGATCTCCAATCTGTTCCTCACTCCCCGAAGTACGTGGGCAGAGGGAGAAATACAACTTACAGGCCTCCTGAAATGCCTGAAACTTGTCAGGCCCCACAGAAGACTTATCAGGGAGGGGAATCTTGGGTTCCAGCAGTGTCAGAGCTTGAGCCGAGACCAGCAGACATGCATTATACTGCAGTTGTTACACCACTTGTTCCCGCAAATTTGTCACCTCCTGTGAGAGAGTCTACTTGAACTGTGCAAAAACTGCAGCCAGATCCATAGTGGATCCAAAAAAAGGTATATGGCTGATGACTATGTCAAAGGAGTATCTGGACACATTGTGTGGCAGGAACACACAGACCAACAGTGTCTGGCGCACTACACCAATTAACAGACAGGGAGACACCAGGGGGGACAAATACAGTGAAGGGCCCTAGTCGTAGGGAATGGGGGGAAAGGTGGTTTCCTGCACTCACCTGCGGCTGTGCCCTAATCTCCCTACCGTCCCAATAAGGGTTCTTTCAACCCGTTGCCCGGCAGGGAGCATCTGGACACACTGCATGACAGGAACGTACGGACCAACAGTGTCCGGCGCACTATACCAATTACCAATTAACAGACAGGGAGACACCAGGGGGACAAATACAGTGGAGGGCCCTAGTCGTAGGGAACAGGGGAAAGGTGACCTCTTGCAGTCACCTGCGGCTGTGCCCTAATCTCCCTACCGTCCCTATAAGGGTTCATTCAATCCGGTGCCGGGCATTATGGCCAGCAGGAGCATTAGTCCCAACTGCTGCACTAAAATCAACAAGAGGGGATGGGGAGACAGACAGGGAAAACAAGAATACAACTTCACA
Organism: Allobates femoralis; assembly: GCA_033576535.1. Taxonomy (NCBI): domain Eukaryota; kingdom Metazoa; phylum Chordata; class Amphibia; order Anura; family Aromobatidae; genus Allobates; species Allobates femoralis. Next base: position 579,494,127 of record JARQOC010000001.1, read on the forward strand.
CCTGCTGCCTCTCTCCTAGGCAGCAGACAGCTTGGCAACGATCAGCTCTCCAGAGAAGCTCCTTCACCACAGGTAGTTAGGCCAGGAAGGAGTTCAATCACCAGCAAGGTATGCTGGATCATGTGACCACATAATGAAGATGGAAATGATCACAAAGTAGCCACACCTGTAAGAAAACTATGGAGTTTGCTAGCAACAAAAAACTGACATTAACTGCAACACTGCCAAAGGAAAGAAACACGTTTAATATGAAGCCTTAAAGGGAACCTGACCCCTCCAAATCATCCCCAACCCTATTAATACCTGTCCCTGCACCATGACATATCATTATTAGTGGTCCTTTTCTATAAAAAATGCGTTCTGTAACATTGCAAAAATCAACATTATGCACTTACATATGTGCGACTTCTTGTCCCTGAATAAGTCTCACAGGGCGCTCCCTGTGAGACTCTAAGCCCTCCTTAGCTTCTCATTATCACGCCCCAATGGGCGTGATAACTAAACCTAGTCCTCCTCGCCCTGCTGTAGGGGCGTAATAGCCGTTGTGACGCTATTTGCGTCACATTCGGTCTTAGTGACGTCTGTACACCCTTTAGGTGTAAATCTAAAGCAGCGCATGCGCAATGCGCATGGTGAGGTAGGCGTACACCTAGAGGGTGTACCGACGTCTCAAAGACTGGATGTGACGCAAATTGAGTTACATCCGGTCTTTGTGATGTCGGTACACCCTCTAGGTGTACACCGACCTCACTATGCGCATTGCGCATGCGTGGCTTTAGATTTACACCTAAAGGGTGTACAGACGTCACAAAGACCAGATGTGACGCAAATAGCGTCACAACGGCTATTACGCCCCTACAGCAGGGCGAGGAGGACTAGGATTACTTATCACGCCCATCGGGGCATGATAATGAGAAGCTAAGGAGGGCTTAGAGTCTCACAAGGGACACCGTGTGAGACTTATTCAGGGACAAGAAGTCGCACATATGTAAGTGCATAATGTTGATTTTTGCAATGTTACAGAACGTATTTTTTATAGAAAAGGACCACTAATAATGATATGTCATGGTGCAGGGACAGGTATTCATAGGGTTGGGGGTGATATGGAGGGGTCAGGTTCCTTTTAACAGAGAAAAGAGACAGAGGTCTTAAAGTACTCACAAGTCTCCAAAGTAAGACCATCGTGTGACAGATTGGACCAAATGGCATCAACGTCATACTTTTCATCTTTATGCTGTTCCTTCACCTCCCATTATATTTTTGATTTATCTTTTAAAAATGTTTCATTGTCTTGTCCCAGTTTTTTGGGCTTAATAAATGTTATAGGCTAGATATTATTGCCGTTTGGTCCAATCTGATGCTTTATAGGTGTTCTAAAAATATCTGGAAACCCTAAACTCCACCTACAGTGGTGAACATAAAAAAAAAGTAAAAAATAAGGCGATAGCATAAAATAGACTAAAAAAGTCACAAGTAGAAAGATATATAGGATGCAAACAAAAAAAATGTCAAAACAGTAAAAAGTCAACAGTTAACAGGCGCAAACACAATAATGAATCGGTCCCTTCTTTATGAATTCATAAAATGCCAACAATGACCACATGTCAGCCCCTTCCCACTATCTAAAATCTGATAATCATTGTATGAGTACGGATTGTGATGCCTGAACCGGCCGCTGGTCTCCTGATCCAAACTCAACAGCCTCATAGACCATACCCTTATAGCCAAAAGTGCTGGCACCCTTGAAATTGTTCCAGAAAATGAAGCATTTCTTCAAAAAAATTATTGTAATTACACATTAAATTACATGTTTTGCCATACGCCTTTATTTCTTTTGTGTGTGTTCGAATAACACACACAAAAAAAAAAAAAAAAAAAAAAAAAAAAAAAAAAAAAAAAAGAGATAAAAAGAAGGATAATTGGACATAATTTCACCCCAAAAATGGTCTGGACAAAATTGTTGGCACCTTTCCAAAATTGTGGGTAAACAACTTAGTTGAAAACACATGATGTTCGTTCCAACTCACCTGTGGCAAATAACAGGTGTGGGCAATATGAAAATCACACCTGAAACCGGATAAAGAGGGGAGGGGGAGAAGTTGACAAAATTTTTGCAATGGGTGTCTGCCACACTAAGCATGCAGAAAAGAAAGAGGACAAGAGAACTGTCTTCAGAACCAAAACTGTTGAAAAGTATCAACAATCTCAAGGTTATAAGTCCATCCCCAGAGATCTTGATGTTCCTTTGTCCATGGTGTGCATAATAATCAAGATGTTTACAACCCATAGCAGTGTCTAATCTCCCTGGACGTGGAAAGCAGTGAAAAATTGATGAAAGGTTGCAAAGCAGGATAGTCTGCATGGTGGATAAGCAGCCCCAATCAAGTTCCATGGAAATTCAAGCCATCCTGCAGGCTCAGGGTGCATCAGTGTCGGCACAAACTAGTCATCCACATTTGAATGAAATGACTATGGCAGGAGACCCAGGAGGACCCCACTGCTGACACAGACATAAAAAAGCTAGACTGCAGTTTGCCAAAATGTATGTGAGTAAGCCAAAATTATAGGAAAACATCTTGTGGACAGATTAGACCAAGATAGAGCTTTTAGTAAAGCACATAATTTTACTGTTTATCGAAAATGAACTGAGACCTACAAAGCAAAGAACACAGGACCAAGTCAAGTATGGTGGAGGTTAAAGATATTTTGGAGTTATTTCGCTGCCTCTGACACTTGCTGCCTTGACTGTGTGCAATACATAATGAAATCTGAAGAATACTGAAGGATTTTGGGTTGCAATACAGTGCACAATGTCATAAAGCTGGTTTGCGTCCTAGGTCATGGGTCTTCCAGCAGAACAAAGACCCCAACCATACTTCAAGGAGTCCCAGAAATCCTGGAAACAAAGCACTGGAGAGTTGTGAAGTGGCAGCAATGAGTCCACATACAAATCTCATTGATTACCTGTAGAGAGATCTTAAAATTTCTGTTGGGAGAAGTCACCTTCAAATATGAGAGAAATGGAGCAATTTATAAAGAAGAGTCCAAATTTCCACTCAAGAGATGTAGGAAGCTTCTTAAAGGGAACCTGTCACCCCCTTTGGGCATTCTAAACTGTGGCCACCAGCTGTAACATGACGTAATTGGAGTTTCATGCCCCTGCATACCTCAGAAATACACTTTAATTCTCTCCCGCGCTGTCAGTAAATGACTCCTGAAAAGGTCCCGGAAGTCTCCTCTGCGTGGTCCTCGCCACCGCCTGCCTGTAAAACCCTCCCCGCTCTATTGAAACTGCCGCCCCTCCTGTGTATGCATTTTGAGTGACGGGCACTACACTCGCGCCTGCGCAGTGCCCCGGGTCACTGTGCCCCTTTGAAATCGCGCAGTGCCTAAAGTCTAGCGACATTCTACTGCACAGAAGCGAGACTTCACAAACCTCACGAGACTTCGGGCACTGCGTCTTCAATGGAGCACGGTGACATACGCCACTGCACAGACGCGGAAGTATTGCCTGTCACTCAAAATGCATATACAGGAGGGGCGGCAGCTTCAATAGGAGGGGCAGGTTTTGCAAGCAGCAGGGTAGCAAGCACCACAGAGAGGAGACCTCCCGGACCTTTTCAGGGGTCATTTACATACAGCGCAGGAGAGAATAAAAGTTAATTTCTGAGGTATGCTGGGGACGTCTGGGCATATAGAGGGGTTACAGGAACCCCAGTTACATCATGTTACAGCTGGTGGGCACAGTTTAGAACGCCCAAAGGGGTTGACAGGTTCACTTTAATATTTATAGGAAGCAACTCATTGCACTGATTTGCTCCAAACAGTTAGGCTGAGGGTGCCAGCAATTTTCTTTGCCCCATTTTTGGGGTTGTGTGTGAAATTATATCCAATTTGCCTTTTTTCTCTTGATTTTTTGTATTGTTCCAAAAATAAAGAAAATAAACCTGTATATAACAAAACATGTGTAATTGCAATAATTATCTGGAAGAAATACTTCATTTTCTGGAACAATTTGAAGGACGCCAACACTTTCAGCCCAGACTGTTCAGGTTCAGGAGCTGTACAATTTGGGTCATCAGACCAGCACCCATTCCAGCATAACTGCTTCTACTTGGACCTTGAATGCTGGATCTTTGAAACTAATGAGGCAGAAAATCTAGTGTATTCATCTCTTGCACCCAATTTCATAGGAAACCTTTTGAAATAGCCCTGAGCTGTGTAAAAGGAACAAGCAATGGAATCAATTACTACTAATATTATACAAGTAGGTGCTCAGTCACGGTGCACAGATGATCCCTGCAGGGTGGGTCTGAGCTCTCAGTGATATGATTGCTGCACTCTACACTTCTCCATGCTTCTCCAGTTATAACAATACAATATCCCCATGTTCTACTAAAAAAATAATAGAGAATAGTGCAACCAACAATGTTTGAAAATAAATGCACCCCAAAGCCAAGAATTCTCTCACCAACCTGAACGGATATGGTGCAATGTGTTTTCACCAAAACTTTAGATTTCCATGGGGACAAAGAGTGAGTATTGCAAATTCATGGCCCATCACTGGGAACCCCAGATCCTACCAATGGATAAGCAGCAAACATAGAATCAGAGAACTGTTATTTAAAGCATCACTTAATTTTATTTCACTAGAGTTGGCTTCTAATCTAAGTCTTGTACCCCTAACTCTTATACTCACCCTCCGAAATCTTCACCTTCTATCATCACCGCTCCCATTGGTCTTCGGGAGTTTGTGACTTGCCGGATGCTTCAGTGTTTCATGGACCGTCACTCTTCAATGCAAGTCTATGACAGCCGCGTTCTAGCTCTCATAGATTGCATTAGAAGTTTGTGACGTAACTTTAGACTTCTGGCCAGTCAGAATCGCCTCTGGACCACAGTAATAGGAAATGAAGACATCGGAGGAGGAGTACACAAGTAGGGCAGGGGACTTAGAATAGAAGCACCACTCCAGTGCTGAAAAAAAGAACCTACAAGAGTGGGGCTTTAAAGATATAGGAATGGATAAAATGTAAAACTTAATAGCAGATTATAAAATCATGGTAACATCCAAAGTCTGTACAAAAACTACTCAAAAGAGGCAGCATCAGAAAAAACTTTTTGGGCAATGATGGTAACATCCAAAGTCTGTACTCATAATGCAACAGGTATGTGTTTTCTGGTTCGTCTAACACCCTTACTCATGGTGTAAAACATGAGTATGGGTGCAATACGCACCAGAAACATGTAGGCTACACCACAATTAAGGGCGCTTTATGATCCACTAATGAAAGGTTGGAATTTCATCTCCATTTCTGCAGGATCCATTCCTATATCTTTGTTTTCCATCCATGGCAGTGGCATTGGTCCGAGTCCTGGAGGATTAGACGTTGCTTTGGTGAGCTAGATATTTCTTTTTACTGTCAGCTACTTTTTAACCTTCAAAGATTCTATATCTGTACACTTTCACCTAAATGGTCATGTTATCATTTTTAAGTGACCCTGTACTGTGGCACTGAAAAGTGAAGATACAATTGTCCTGCAAAGTTACTGTAGCTAGTGCTAGTGCCCTTGGTATGCCTTTCAGTACACATGACTGTATAGAGGCTGTAGATGGTAGAGATGGGTGAGATGGAAGCTAGACAAACATTCAGCTGACAGCTCTGTAATGTATATGTGCACTGTGATGTACTACATATTCCATATCTCCCATTCCTATCTACAAGTTGTTGCTTGTGCTGCACCAATGAGCTACCCCAGAGAATCAGATTTATTCCCAACATTTACAGTTTTAAACACACCCCAAAACAAGTGACATAACTTGAAGTTTATGGGCCCTGATGCGAAATCTCCAACAGGGCCCCAATTATTGCAAATCCTTAATAGCAATAGTCTTTTTTTTTATAGGCCAAAAGGACTTTTCAGGGCCCCTAGGCTTCAGTGCCCAGGTTACCTATTGTAATTATGCCCTTGACCAAAACAACATATTTCAGGGGTGACCATATCATTGGTGCAACGTGTACAGCCACACAGTGGCCCAAGGGGTAAGACGGCCCACTTTGATCTTCAAATCAGTGAGAAGATCCCGTCACAGGCACAAAGAGGGGCCCATATAACGTTCTTGCACAACAGCCCTCCTCTATTTGTGTTTTTCACTGACATGTTTGTAGCCCATCCATTCACAGACCTTGAGCTCTTTTCCATTTAACCCCCTTCTACTCTATTCTTCAGAACCTGGTCATTTTCCGTAACCCTTCACCTTGTGCCTTAAAAGTTACCATACATTTCACATGTGTAGTCACCAAAGCTAATGCCCTCCCACCAATTGCCTCTCCCGCTGCCTATTCTGCTCAGATCAGGTTCCTATTCTTTGACTTTCTGGACAGCCACATGGGGAGCAGTGGTAAGTCTGAACCACACCTTCCCTCTAATTAAGGAATTGCAGAGAAAGAATAACAAGATTTATGATTTACTACTACACTCCCTATAGGCTTCTATGATTGCCATCATTGAAGCAAGAGAAAAATAAAGCCAATCTGAGCAGATGCAATGGGAAGTCAAAGAGCCGAAACAGGTAGGTTGACTATATTTACGAGAGTGGAGGGTTGCTTTGACATAGCGGTAATCTACACACTCTATACATTCTTATGGGCTTTATGTCTGTGTGATTTATATATTTAATTCACAGTGAAAAAGAAACCTCCTGAAGGCTGCACCGCAAAAACAGCAGCTGAAACGCGTTGTATTTTAATTTTTTTTTACAAATAAAAATAATTTTTGGTTTGGAATTGTATCCATTTGGAAGTCTTAACCCTGCTGTTCAGTTTGGGTTTACTATACACTTATAATGTTATGGTCATTTTTGACCGGACCTATTAAAGTCTTGATTTTTATCTAATTTAGGTATTTTATTTGAATAACTGTTGCACTATTACACTGTATGTGAACACGGTTTTCCATAAACAAATGAAAAATGAAATAAAATAATGTCAAATTCGGTCATTTTTGAGCGAACAGAACAGTGGGGTTAAGGTGACTAGCGCCACAACAACCTGGAGGTTTCTTTTTCACTGTGAATTTACTACCTATGTGGATCCAAAGCTGGATAACTACGTACCTCTCCAGAGTGAGCTGCACTCCTATCTGGACTGCACAGGATGCAGAGGAGAGGCGCCTGGAGACTTGATTCCTTGAGAATCTCAATGTGCATCTATTGCTGACTGCAAGTGAGCATAACCTCATGATAAAAAATTGGTTCATCTTTGATAAAAACGTATTACGCCCAGAGGAAGCGCCACACTTGTCTTTTTTTTTTTTTCCAATTCCAGGTTCTTCTAAGGATTGATAGAATTAAGGAAGAGTAAGGCCACATGCACATTTGGTTGTTTTTGGCCTCAGTATTTGTAAGCCAAATCCAGAAGTGGAACGGTGAGATGAAATGTAATATAGAAACTTATGAACCACTTTGTTCTATCTGCTGCTGGACTGACACATCCACTGCAGGGAGACTGGAGGCCTCGGAGTACTTACCCCTCCAGCTTTCTCACAGTGTCTGTCTGGGCTGTATCCAATACTTTCTACTCCCAGAACCTGCGTGTGCCGCACAGGTGTCCTGGGAGAGCGCTTAGGCCTCGTGCATTGCACTCCCCCTGCTCCTTAAAGAGCCATTGTGAATTACACCCCGAAATGCTTATCAGCCTATGGCTGAGAAGCACAAAGTATTTAAGGCACCTTCCTCAACTGAAGGTGCCTGAGCAACATGGTCTATACCTCGGAGATTTGCTGCTAGTTGTCAGGTCTCCCTTCTGTTTACTGTATCTATACCTACCTAACCCATGTTTGTCTGCAGTCCTGCTCACTGCATTCCCCTGTCTGCATCTGTGCTTGCTGTACTTCTCTTAGGCCGACCATTCACAGTCAAAACGGCCTAGTGGAGCGGGTCACTCAAATCTTCAAGAATTACCTGCAGCACTTCGTCATAGAGCACCACAGTGACTGGTCAAGCTGCTAACCTGGGCAGAGTTTTCCTATAAGAATCATACAAGTCCTCTGGAAACCCTCCTCTCTTCATTGTCCATTGACAGCATCCCAAAGTCCCTTCTCCTGTTGCTCACCTCCGGCAACCCTATGAATGATGCTCTGGTCAAGAATTTCTCTAAGATCTTTGTGGAGACTAAGGCTTTTCTGGAAGGGTCCTCTGTTCGGATAAAAAGGCAGAGTTGCCTGGATCCCCCTTCATTCCGGCCTGGTGACAAGATATGGCTCTCTTCCAGATATATCCGGCTCAAAATGCCTTCCCACAAGTTGGGACCTTAATTCATTGGCCCCTTTGAGGTGCTCCAGAGGATCAATGATGTGTGCTACCAATTGAAGCTCCCAGCCTCCTTGTATATCTCTAATTCTTTTCATGTGTCTCACTTCAAGCCTGTCATCCTAAACCACTACTTCAGGAATCCTGGTACCCTGCCTTCAATAGTCAGTGCAAACAACACTTTTGAGATAAAGAACATCCTGGCCACGAAGAAAAGGGGAGATAGGATCCTCTTTCTGGTTGATTGGAAGGGTTTTGGCCCTAAGGGAGGTCTTGGGAGACCAAAGAAAACATTAATGAACCTCTCCTCATGAACAGATTCCTGTCAGGAAAGGAGGGGCATATGGGGAGGGGGGTACTGTTACATGTACCATGGCACCGGCATGTCCACAGCAGGGAGACTGGTGGCTGTGTTGAACTCACTGCATTGTATTGTATTTTCTAATTGTTTCTTATGATTGTTTAAATGTGAACTTTGTATTGTGAAGTGTTGCAGAATATGTTGGCGCTATATAAATAAAAATTATTATTATTATTATTAACTCACCCCTCCAGCGGTCCTGCGGTGTCTGACTGGGCTGTGTCCAATGCTTCCTGCTCCCAGGACCTGCACATGCTGTACAGGTCTCAGAGTATTTAAGGTGCCTTGCACAATTGGAACGTGCCTGAGCAATGTGGTCTATAGCTTAGAGACATGTCTGTGCCTTGCCTGACCTGAGTTTGTCTGCACTCCTGCTGCATCATTTGCATCAGTTCTACAATGCCATCTGAGCACACCAGGTGCTGTAACATCTATATCAGTCCTGGCGCCTCATCTGCATCAGTCCTACCATACCAACTGGACACACCGGCTGTCACACTATCTACATCAGTCCTACCATTCCACCTGGACCAGTCTGCTGTTGCACCATCAGCACCTGCATTCACCCGTCACGGGTGTCCTAACCAAGGGACTATACCTGTCCTTAGGAAACAACCACTAGAGTCAGCTGTCATGGTACCAAGACCCTGGAGTCAGCTGTTGTGGTACCAAGTCCCCCTGGTGCTGCACCTGGTGGCCACCTACCAGCCCAGCCTATCCCCACCTCCTGTGGAATTAGAAGACTCGGTAGTCACTCAGGCTCGCTCCTCCAGGTGGCGATCGGCGCCATGGCCTAGTGAGACCACTCCAGGATGTTCACCCCTGTGAGTGTTACACACTTTTGTATTTGTCTTGCATATACCGAAGTAAAAAAATCACCAAATACTCAATGTGTGTACGTAGCCTCAGAAAGTAAAGAAAAATTTGCTACTATGTTCATTGCAAACCACTCTTTTACAACAATATACTGCTCAGTCTAGCCTTTTTGTAAGGCATAATCCACTCCATTTACAGAAGTACTGTGGTGCATTATGTCAACTCAGATCTAGTTCATGTACAATCTATTCCCCTAGTGAGACAAAAAAGGGCTAAAACATGTTCAAAAACTTTAAAGAAGTCCAATTAAAATGCATTATTTTGTTAAAAAAATCTAAAGGAAAAAAGTATACATAATTAATTTGCTGCCCATGAAATAACATGATCAATGTAATGATCTTGTTATATAAACCACAGTCAATGCCATTAAAAAACAAAACTGAAAAAGATAATGACAGAACAATTAATTTTGCTAATCCTGCTTCCCAAATAACTACATTAAAAGTGATCAAAAAGTTGAAAGTCTTCCAATATCAATGTACCAGTGGAAACATCAAATCATCTGGTAAAAATGGGCCCTGACATAGAGCTCTGCATTCAAGGTAGACCGCGTCCAAATTCCAGGTGAAGATAAACCCACTCCTCTGCTTCCTGTTTGTACTTGATAAAGACTTAGGTATAAACGTTGTTGCTCATATATGTGGCAGAATTATATTTTTCTACCGTAAAATATGTTAGCCAGTAGATGGAAAAATATTAGAATCTGAGAGTCCTCAGTGGTTGATAACTTTTAATGGCTAACTGAAAAGATGGTAAGCAAAGCAAGCTTTCAGGACACTATGGCCCCTTCATCAGGCTGATAATGAAACAAATTCTGAAGACACATACATACATAGGGGAAAAAAAAAAAAAAAGCAGGGTCAGATGATTTAGTAAATATGACAGGTGACATAAAGCAGAGTCAGGCTGGGGAGGGGGAAAGGAGCTGGGAAGGTAAAATCAAAATTCCAAGATAAGAGGAACCGATTGTATTATTGTTCTATGATTAGTGGCATGTGGAGACATTAAGATTCCTCAGCGAGAGCAGAAAGCCATAAATCGGTGTGACATTACAAAGCATTCACTGATCTCAGGGAGACCAGTCCAAGAAAACACTGCGGGCAGCTGGCTAAAGCGGTCAACACAGTGAATTCCTAAGCGCATTGCCCCCTGGGAATTATGAATATGCAAATAGAGTCTGTGGAGCCTCGGTTAGGAGTCTCAAACACATGACTAGCCAGATATTCCTCCAGGGAAGGACCCAACACCATGGGGTGGCTCCTTGTGGAGAACACCATAACCACCATATTAAGTGGCCCTTTTAGTCAATATTCAGCTCTTTTACAAGCTTAGAGATATGACAAGGGAATACCAAGGTCAGGTATCCATCCACAGACAGCAGGAGGGATATCTGGCTAGTCCTGTGTTTGAGACTCCTAACCGAGGATCCACAGACTCTATTTGCATATTCATAAATCGGTGTTAGACAGTTCACATAAGAAGTGTCAAAAGTTCATCGTCCCCTAAATGGAGTCTGTTGGAAGATGTGATATCCCCAAATGCCCTTTCATTTTATGTAAAAACACATGAATCCATGTGAGACATGTAATCCTATTTTGAATATGTGAAAGGTCGATATCGGTTTGTTTTCCCAAATTCTTCTCTCTCTCAGTGACTTGAAGTTGCTTTTTAAAATTAGCAGACTGATATCGGTTTCACTGTGGTCAGAGCTGGAAAAATGCTTGGCTACAGGTAGATACATACTATTTTTTTTTTTATTGAGTGGCGATGAGAATTCATTCTTGTTCTGAATTTTTGCCCAGTCTCCCATACGTACATGCTACCTGTTGGATATTTGGTACATATACCGTATATACTCGTGTATAAGCCGACCCGTGTATAAGCCGACCCCCCTACGTTTGCCCCCAAAACCTGGAAAATCTATTGACTCGCGTATAAGCCGAGGGTGGACCCCAGCAGTATGATATACAGCAGCCCCCAGTGGTATATACAGCAGCTCCCAGTGGTATATACAGCAGCCCCATTGGTATATACAGCAGCCCCCAGTGGTATATACAGCAGCCCCAGTGGTATTGCAGCCCCTATATACAGCAGCCCCAGTGGTATTGCAGCCCCAGTGGTGTATACAGCAGCCCCTATATACAGCAGCCCCAGTGGTATTGCAGCCCCTATATACAGCAGCCCCAGTAGTATTGCAGCCACAGTGGTGTATACAGCAGCCCCTATATACAGCAGCCCCAGTGGTATTGCAGCCCCTATATACAGCAGCCCCAGTGGTATTGCAGCCCCAGTGGTATTGCAGCCCCAGTGGTATTGCAGCCCCAGTGGTGTATACAGCAGCCCCAGTGGTATTGCAGCCCCTATATACAGCAGCCCCAGTGGTATTGCAGCCCCAGTGGTGTATACAGCAGCCCCTATATACAGCAGCCCCAGTGGTATTGCAGCCCCTATATACAGCAGCCCCAGTGGTATTGCAGCCCCAGTGGTATTGCAGCCCCTATATACAGCAGCCCCAGTGGTATTGCAGCCACAGTGGTGTATACAGCAGCCCCTATATACAGCAGCCCCAGTGGTATTGCAGCCCCTATATACAGCAGCCCCAGTGGTATTGCAGCCCCAGTGGTATTGCAGCCCCTATATACAGCAGCCCCAGTGGTAATGCAGCCCCAGTGATGTATACAGCAGCCCCAGTAGTATTGCAGCCCCAGTGGTATTGCAGCCCCTATATACAGCAGCCCCACACAAATGCTGGCACACGTCCCCCCTGTTGTAAGGCCCCCCTGCTGATTACTTACCATCCCTGGTCTTCAGCAGCACCTCCGCGCCGGTCCTCTCTGCTCCGGTCCTCCGTGGTCCCGTCATCTGTGCTCCGTTCCCCGGCTGCATCCGGGGTCCCCGCACGTCGCAGACGCGATGACGTCATCGCGTCTGCGACCCGGCTGGTCACATGATACAGCCGGGGAACGGAGCACAGATGACGGGACCACGGAGGACCGGAGCAGAGAGGACCGGCGCGGAGGTGCTGCTGAAGACCAGGGATGGTAAGTATTCAGCAGGGGGGGCCTTACAACAGGGGGACGTGTGCCAGCAGTTTGGGGGGCTTTATGCACAGATATGCACTGCTCCCCCTGGCGCTGATTGACAGGGGGATGCAGTGCATATGTAATGAGCGGCCCCACGTGACGGGGCCGCTCAGTATACAGTATCCCCACCGCCTCCTCCTGCCTCCCCAGCCTGACACAGCCCCCACCCCACTCACCCCTGTATATTGACTCGTGTATAAGCCGAGGGGGGGACTTTTCAGCCCAATTTTTGGGCTGAAAAACTCGGCTTATACACGAGTATATACGGTAATTAAAAACACCATATTTCTTGTGGTGCAACTGAAGTTACCTGAGATATTGTAGTCCGATCTGTTCCAGGAATCCTTATCTTGTCCATTGTCATTATAGATGGATAGGTTTTGCATCTGTTCTGGTTGCAGGGAAAGGTTCCTATAGCTGCAGAAGAGGACAGGGCGCTTCTGACAATGATGATTTTTAGATTCAGAGGTTGTCTAAAACACAAGAGTGGGGATCCAGAAATATTGATTTTAGTCGGGCATCTTTTTGTAGGAGTGGTTGCAGTTTCCATGCGGCTCCTCTTAGCACCTCCAGATTTGGATTGTGGGTGTCTACAAAAGGAAACTGATTGTTCTCTTCTCTAGTTTTGTAATGTAGGAGATGATTCCTTGGTATTTTGGTGGCTCTTGTAATCTGGTTCTCGATTGCTCTTGGATGGTAGCCCTGGTTCAAAAAGGTCATTCTGAGGTCCTCAAGGTGATTGTCTCCATCTGTAGGGTTGGAACATATCCGGTTGTATCTGATGGCCTGACTGTACACAATAGAGTTTATTATGTGTTTTGGATGAAAACTGTCCCATTGGAGATATGTTGGACGGTCAATTGGTTTCCGGTACAGAGATGTCTCTATTTCATTGTTCTGTAGCTTAATGATGGTGTCTAGAAAAGATGATTTCAGTGCAGGAGTAGTTGAGTGTTAAGTTGATGGTGGGATGAAACTGATTAACGTTTTCATGGAACGTCTTCAGCTGTTGCTCAGACTCTGTCCAGATTATTAAAATGTCATCGATATAACGGTAATAGGCCAGAGGCCTGATCGGAAAAGAGGATAAAAGGTCACCTTCAAGCTTCGTCATGAAAAGATTTGCATATTGTGGTGCCATTTTGCTCCCCATTGCTATGCCAGTCTCCTATAAATATATGTTGTCGTCACATGTAAAGTAATTGTGCGTGAGGATGAATTTTGTAAGCTTCACCACAGAGTCAGCATCAATCCCTGTGTTTTTCAGGAAGGTTTTGGAGGCATTTAATCCATCCTGATGTGGGATGTTGCTGTACAGAGATTCCACATCAATGGTGGTGAGGATGGTTCCTTCTGGTAGAGATCCAATTGCTGACAGTTTATTCAGTAGGTCAGTTGTGTCCTGAATGTAGCTGGGTGTATCTTTTACCAGGGGTTTGAGAACACCCCCTACCCACCCAGAAATTTCTTCAGTGAGGGTGCGCACACATGAAATGATGGGTCTTCCTGGATTTCCTGGTTTGTGAATTTTGGGAAGCATGTAGCATGTGCCTGTTCTTGGACTTTCTGGTATTAGGTCATCAGCTCTTCAGGATATGTCAGGTAGACAAGAAACCAGCCTGTTTAGTTCCTTGTGATAGTCCTGTGTGGGGTCAGACTCCAATTTCTTGTAGTAGCATGTGTCCATCAGTTGTCTGTTTGCTTCCTTCAGGTAGTCAGATTTTTTCACCATGACTATTGCACCACCCTTGTTTGCAGGTTTAATGATGATTTCTTTGTTGGTTTTCAAACACTGTACTCTATTGTGTACAGTCAGGCTATCAGATACAATCGGATATATTCCAACCCTACAGATGGAGCCAATCACCTTGGGGTCCTCAGAAAGACCTTTTTGAACCAGGGCTACCATCCAAGAGCAATCGAGAACCAGATTACAAGAGCCACCAGAATATCAAGGAATCATCTCCTACATTACAAAACTAGAGAAGAAAACAACAGAGTTCCTCTCATAGTCACCCATAATCCGAGTCTGGAGGAGCTAAGAGGAGCTGCACGGACACTACAACCACTCCTACAAAAAGATGCCCGACTAAAATCAATATTTCCAGATCCCCCACTCTTGTGTTCTAGATAACCTCCGAATCTAAAAATCATCATTGTGAGAAGCACCCTGTCCTCTCCAGCAGCTACAGGAACCTTTCCCTGCAACCAGAACAGGTGCAAAACCTCCATCTATAATGATAACGGACAAGATAAGGATTCCTGGGACAGATCAGGACTACAAGATCCCAGGAAACTTCAGTTGCACCACAAGCAATGTGGTGTATTTAATTATATGTACCAAATGTCCAACAGGTGGCATTTACATAGGGGAGACCGGACTACAATTCAGAACAAGAATGAATTCTCATCGCCACTCAATAAAAGAAAGGCGTATGGATCTACCTGTAGCCAAGCATTTTTCCAGGCCTCACCACAGTGAAACCGATATTATCTGCTCATATTAAAAAGCAACTTCAAATCTCAGAAAGAGAGAACAATTTTGGAATACAAGTTATATATATCCAAATTAAAAAAAAGCTAAGTCAGCATTCACAATGAGTTTCGTCACCAGCTAAACACTTCATCAGGGACTTACATTCCAATACCTGAAGAATAGTATTCAGACATTCCTCAGGCGTAGCTGACTTTAAGAGGCAAAGTCCAAAATATGAAAATTTACAGGTGCACCTCAATGAATCATAACAGCAAAAAGTTAATTTATTTCAGTAATTCAATACATAAAGTGAAACGCATATATTATATAGAGTCATTACAGAGTGATCTATTTCAAGTGTTTCTTTCTGTTAATGTTGATGATTATGGCTTACAGCCAATAAAAACCCAATGGTCATTATCTCAGAAAATTAAAGTAGTGAGGATGAGAGATAGAATATTACCTAAATAGCTATCAGAGGCTTCACTTTGTGTGGTTGTGAGAGTCACAACCACTATAAAGGCTTATCACGGCTGCTGCAGTCCCCGGCATGGTGCATATAGAGTAGGGAGGATGAAGGGTTAAAAACCGCGCTGCCATATTCCACAAGACATCAAAGAGTGAATAAACTCTGATATATAAAGCTGAGTGTATGTATGTATGTATGTATGCGTGTGTGGCATTAGCCCCTTCCTGTCATGCGCTTAGATTGCGCTGACATTGCTGGATTCTGCTGTGTGTTGTTTTTCTTTAAAGTGACCCTAAACCCGGAAGCCAACCCCACATCCCCTTCATACCTATACATGCAGCTTGTGAACCTGCTGCCATCGATCCCTGTATCTTGCAAAACCGCTGGGGCATTCTTCATAAATCATACTTTTAATATCTCAGTTCTGGGCGTTTCACTGAAATTTTAAAGCCGCAGCAGGCGGGCCTGTGTGCCGCTCTCCCCCTCCTTCTCCGTAATTCTGCACGCAGCGATGGGCATGCTAAACAACAGAGAGGCGGCTCGCCTCATAGTATGGGCGGTGAAGCCGGTATGACGTAATACGCGTCATACCGGCTTCACCGCCCATACTATGAGGCGAGCCGCCTCTCTGGTGTTTTGCACGCCCATCGCTGCGTGCAGAATTACGGACAAGGAGGGGGAGAGCGGCACACAGGCCCGCCTGCTGCGGCTTTAAAATTTCAGTGAAACGCCCAGAACTGAGATATTAAAAGTATGATTTATGAAGAATGCCCCAGCGGTTTTGCAAAATACAGGGATCGATGGCAGCAGGTTCACAAGCTGCATGGATAGGTATGAAGGGGATGTGGGGTTGGCTTCCGGGTTTAGGGTCACTTTAAGGAAGTATAGATGTGAAGCTGCTGGTTGAAGGGTTGATGTGTGACTCACCTGGAATCCCCTCCCCCTGGCTATAAATAGCCTTCCCTCTCCTCTGTCAGAGGCTGCTGATAGAGTTACTTGCTCTAGATCTTGGTGCTGTGCTGTTGCTTAGCTGCTGGGCTGAAGTCTTCCTTGGGAGTAGCTGTGATCCCGGATTTGTGGGTGGAGGTAGGGTCCCTCAGTCTAGGGCTATTCAGGAACCAGGGAATAGGGTGGAGACTCAGACATCCTCATCTTCAGAGGTACTTCCGAGAGCAGGGCGTGCTAGTGACCCCCAGGGTAAGCGTCAGATTAGCTCTTCTTGATCCCTTCGCCCATTACACCTACCTGTTACCTGATTCCCTTACTTCCCAAGTGTGACATTATCAGCAGCCTATTACTGTTTTTGTCTTTGAGCCATTATGTCTCAGGCATCCTCTGCAGATGCCTTCTCACAACTGATGCAAACCATCTCAGCTGAGGTGACTGGTCTGTGGACACAGGTGGTGCAGCATCTGCAGCATGTTGTGGGGTATCTGGCCTCAGCTCATGCCCAGGCTATACCTGAACCAAAGATACCTCTTCCAGATAGATATTTTTATGGAAGAGATAAATTATTGGTGTTCAAAGAAGCCTGTAAACTCTATTTCAGGCTTTGGCCCTGTTTATCTGGGAGTGAGGAACAGCAGGTCCTCTTAACGGAGATCCCCACACCTGGGCCTTCTCCCGACCGACCGACTCACCATCGCTGCGGTCTGTGGACGGGTTTTTTGTTGCTCTGGCTCAGGTGTATGGTGAACCTGATAGGGTGACTCTTGCTGAGTCAAACCTCCGTAAACTCAAGCAGGGGTCCCGAGCAGTGGAGGAGTATTGCTCGCAGTTTCCTCGGGAATCAGTTCTGTCTGGGTTTGTCAGCTCGACTGCTGGACACCCTGGTTCAGTACGCCGCACCTGAGTCATTGGAGGCTGCGATGTCTCTAGCAATCAGGGTAGACAGACGTCTGAGGGAGAGACCGAGACCAACTTTGTCCCCTGTGGTTATCCCTGTTGAGGAGGCTCCACGCGATGAACCTATGCAATTGGGGGCAGTAGGCCCTCATGTTAATACCCCTGTAGTTGCAGTTCATCAAGTGGGCAGAGATTGTTTTTATTGTGGACAAGCTGATAATTTTATAAAGGTTTGTCCACATTGCTTCGAGACATATATGCAGTCTCAGACACAGCCTCCCTCGGGTCATTTGGAAGGAGACGACCAGAGGGTTTATATCTCTTTTTTTTTTTCTAAGTCTCCGTTCACTCTGTCTGCCAAAGTGCTGGTAGATGGAAAACTGAGACTGTACCGGTGCTAGTTGATAGCGGAGTAGGAGTTGTTCTTACGGATTCTCGCTGTGCACAGACTCATGGCTTCTTCTGTAGCGCCTTAGCAAGACCCATTCCCGTCTCCACCATTGACTCAATTCCGCTCAGCCAGAAGGTATTATAACAAGTTGTACATAATGTGAACTTGAGCATAGGAACTCGCCACCAGGAGTTCTCCTCTTGTTACATCTTGGAGAATTTACCAACCGCCATTTGTCTTGGGTCTCCCTGCCTGAGAAAACACAACCCGGTAATTGACTGGCGGGCCCAGGAGGTGGTTCGCTGGGGTACAGCCTGTGAAGTTACTTTCCAGGGTACCTCCATCTCTGCCGTGCTGGTGACAGCTACACCTACTTCTTCGCTCAAGGAGGTTAGTAGTTTACTGGGGGTGGGGGTGGAGTGCATGCCACGCTCCGGACTCCTGGTGCCTCTGGGCATCGTCCTACGAAGAGGGGCAGGAGAAGATTGGTTGCTTCTACTGTGCATCCCAAGGGAGGGAGTCTTGGGGTCCAGAGAGACGCGCCTGTTACTTCCCTACCTAAGTCTGTACCCTCTGACTGTGCCCGCATGTGTGGAAATAAATGTACAGGTCCAGACCTGAGTGTGATTGAGTATGTGTGGGTGTTGTCCAAGCACGTCAGGAGGAGGAGTGCTACTGGGGCTCCTAGTTCCGGGGTTGTAGGACCATTTTGGATATCGGCCATTTGCAATCCTGTGCTGTACAGATTTTACCTACCCCCTGTTTTAGCAACCGGTAAAGTCTTTCATATCTTGTCACTCAGGGAATGTGGACTTATTTTGGTTGTGTCTGTTATCGAGTCCGGAGGCCTCTATTAAGAGAGGGGCTACTGTCACGCGTTTAGATTGCGCTGACATTGCTGGATGCTGCTGTGTGTTGTTTTTCTTTAAGAGCTGCAGGAAGTATAGATGTGAAGGTCCTGACTTGCCTCCTGTGTTGTGCTCCAGAGCTGGTCTCACCATTATGTTCAGCTGCTGGTTGAGGGGTGTGACTCACCTGGAATTCCCTCCCCCTGGCTTTAAATAGCCTTCCCTATCCTCTGTCAGAGGCTGCTGATAGAGTTATCTGCTGGCTGGGAACCCGGTGCTGGTGTTAGCTAAGCAGGGAGTATCTGGGCTAGTACCAGTATGGGAGACCGCCAGCTGTTGTTGATGAACTCACACTGGCTGGGACATCGGTTCTGTTGACAGCTACGCAGGTGGTGGCTGGGCTCAAGCTAGTGTTGGTAACTGGCTGGGAAACCTGGTTCTGTTGGGTGCCGGACATTGGTGGTCTGTGGTAGTCGGTTGCTCCCGTGCTCAAGCGTGACACTTCCACTCCACATAGCCACACCCATTTAGCAGCTTGCATCTCCACATATGCCCGCCTCCTCCACATAGCCCTGCACCTGGGACTATGTGGAGGGGTGGAGCTATGAAGTGGCAAGACTATACATGGTGTGGTGGTATGAAAGAGGTGGGGCTACAGGGGGTGAGGCTATGTGTAGAGGCAAAGCTATAAAGGGACGGGGTTACTGGGAGGAGATGGGGCAATGATACATACACACATTTACATAAATTACCATATATGGGCGATATGACCATACATGGGCATTACATCTGGGCCTCGCCAGGCTCTACAGCTAGTATTAAATATAATATTGATTTATTAGTCAACGGGTTTCAGGGCTTCTTGACCCATTCCTCAGGACAAATCAATGTGAAATTGCCATGTTTCAGGGCGCTTCGGGGAGCCCTGAAAAACATTGACTAATAAATCAATACAATAGTCAGCCTTAGATGTCTTGTGGAACACAGCAGCGCAGTTTTTAACCCTTCATCCACGCTACTTTAATTTTCTGAGATAATGATCTTTGAGGTTTCATTGGCTGTAAGCCATAATCATCATCATTAACAGAATTAAGACTTGAAATAGATCCCTCTGTGTGTAATGACTCTATATAATATATGTGTTTCACTTTATGCATTGAATTACTGAAATAAATTAACTTTTGGATGATTCATTGAGATGCATCTATAGACTCTACTTGATCCCATGTCAGTTGCACCCTATTTTTTTTGGCGGACACAATAACATTGTACAGTACATGTTACTGATTTTCTTTTCAATTTTCCAATTACGGAAAATTAAAATAAATATTTCTATATATTATATGCATATCAAAAAATACAACTTGCTCTGTATAAATCCAAGCTGTAACGGGAAAGAAAAGGATCTCTTGGACTCTTGGAAAGTGGAGATTAATAAAAATACTATAAAAAATCTGCAGTATTATGAATGCTATGACTGCGGAGGCAGGGGTTAAGACGAATTTAAGAAAAAATATCCAAGCTGTTAAAAACAAACGTTATACAATAGCCCCATTTCTTCCAGTATACATCAACAATATGCTACGTGTTCTGTCTTCGCAGCGGTGCACTCCTGTGAAAGTGCGTATTGATTATAGCTGTCATATTAATAAGTGTATCGACACGCCGCTTTATGAAGTAATGACAATATACAAAACCAAATTATAAATGAAGGACATTATTGTCGGGTGCCGATTTCACGCTAGCAATGATTTTATTTATCCAATAATCGCTATGCATCTTGTGATGAATTATTATTAGTATGAAAAATGGCAGAAAATGAAAAAAACATACTTTTTTTTAAATTGTACTAATAGGAAAACTGTAGATTGTAGTGGGTTAACCATTGAGCTACAGCTACTATGAGCATTAATTGTACTATTTATGAAACAATTCATAAAGGCCATCAGAGTATACACCCTTATATACGCTACAGATTTTCTGTGGGAATGGGGAGAAGGGTATACAAGGGTCTTATATAAAGGTTGCAGAGCGGTGCATGAATAAAAAACTCTCCCAAGGCAATCTGCCATCAATCAATATGCGGCTTTCCTTCTAGAGATAAAAAGGTGCATTGGAAACTACTTTCCTTACAAGTAGTGTTGAACAACCATAGAAATATCAAAGACTAGACCACTATGGTCAATAACATGTGTTCCACATAGGTTAGCAGGGTAGATCTATGGTAGCTCCCAAGGTATTGCACTCCTAGTAATAAGTCTTTATTTTACATGTATCTTGGTCTCTTGCACTGAATTTAAGTAAGGTTATGTGCAGACTGACTTTTTTTGAGTAGTCTTGGGGTATGTGCACTGGGTGTCATTTAGAAGCATCATCATAAGGGTGTGTGCACACAATCAGAAATTGCAGAGTTTTGGACGCGGCCTATTGCTGCTGCTGCATCCAATACTCTGTATTGTACAATACCAGCATAGTGTATGGGAATTCAAGAAATCCCATGCCCACTGTGCTTCTCCCGACAGCAGTGTGCGGTGCGGGTTGACAGACTTCCGCATCTCTGTGGCATGTTAATTTCATGCTGCAAAGTTGGAAGCAATCACCGTCGGGTGAATGCAGGAAGAAGCCGCCTTCTCCCTGCGTAACCTCGAGGGGTCCTGCAAGATCGGAGGCACTGTGTCCAATACACAATGTCTCCAGATCATGTGTACACAACTTAAGCAGTCTTGATTTCGTTCAGGCAGCGGCTCCACTGGCAGCAATTTTTACTCCGTACAGTTTAAGGCCGGGTTCACACTTGCGTTTGTGTCTGCATGCGGAGGGCATGCAAACGCAAACACATTGCAAACGCTGCCATACTGATATGAACGCAGCGGACAATCTCCGCATGCGTTCACATCAGTATGGTGCCTGGCCAGCCAATCAGCGATCTTGGCGGCAGAGATCAGTGGCAGAGATACTTCTCCTCCCAGCTGCCACAGAGATCGCTGATTGGCCACCGGGAGAAATTTCAATGTGATCTGCAGCGTTCTCCTGCGCTGTCATGCGGATCCATTGAGATCCAAGCATTTTTTGTGCAATTGCGGGCGCTTGCTGATAAAACAAGCGCCCGTGAACGCCCAAAAAATGCAACAGGCTGCGTTTAGAAGGTGCACAAATTATGCGCATCCAAACGTAGCAAAACGCAGGTACCATGCGTGCCCATGTTAAACATAGGAACGCAGTTCGCATGCGTTTGGCTGCGTTCTGTTATGCTGTGTTCCAAACGCAAATGTGAACCCAGCCTAAGAGATCCTCCACTACTAATGTGATTTTCCAAACTGACATTTTCACAATATACTCCTGCTACCTACCCTGCTACTATAAGCTGATCTCTCTGAGGCTTGTAAATACATTTATTGTGGTTGTAGCTTTGATCCTTTCAGTCTAGAACCTGGAATCAGACCAACTGAGAAGGGCACGTCACTGGTGGAGGCTAAGAAGAAAGTGTCCAGGCTGTTGTCACTCACAGAGAGGCAGCCCCATCCCCACCAGTGAAGTGCCCTGTTTAGTTGGTTCGATTCTGGTCTCCAGACCGTAAGGATCAAAGCTAAAACAACCATAAGGGTATTTACGAGCCTCTGAGATCAGTTTACAGGAGCAGGGTATGTCGCAGAAGTATACTTGGAAAGTGTTAGTTAGGAAGAGTTAGGACAAAAGAAAGGGGATCACATTAGTTATAGAAAACCTCTTTATGAATAAAATAAGTAGGCAGCTTCTCAGCTTCTGAACCCTGAAGCAGTTAAAAGAAGTGACCTAAAACTTTTGACATTTCTGTGTACAATGTCCATTGTATGGGGCACTTCTGGAACACCTTTTCACATGTATTCCGGGCAAAATCTACCTGAAAAAGATACAGTGGACACATACTGTTCTGGAGCAAGTCTACTCCAAAAGATGCCTGAAGAAAATCACAAAAAAAAGCCTGAAAGACTCTTCCCATTCACTTCTGTTGTAAATCCACTATGTTCAGTATTTTGAGAGTTTTTTTCTTCTACCTCAGGTTTGAAACCATCAGATGGGAGAAAAGAAAGTGCATACCCCTTTTTTTGAAGCGTCTACTGATGGAACACACTCCAAACAAAGTAATTTCCAATCAAAAGGCTACATACACTGCTAAAGTGAAATTAAATAAAGCAATGTATTAAAAATAAAAATAATTACTTACCTATCCACCGACTGTCAGGGACCCGAGAACACATCCGGATGTTGCCAGGACCTTAGTTAAAATATGATTGGCCAGTAGCGATCAGGTGGTATGTCACGTCACATATCACATGATTGCTACTGGCTAATCACAGATCTTCTTTGTAATACATTGTTTATTCTCTTTTATTTTGCTTTCACAGTGTATGTAGATACGTTGGGAAAGCAA
The DNA here is from genome assembly GCA_033576535.1 of Allobates femoralis. Classification (NCBI taxonomy): domain Eukaryota; kingdom Metazoa; phylum Chordata; class Amphibia; order Anura; family Aromobatidae; genus Allobates; species Allobates femoralis. The sequence goes on from JARQOC010000001.1 coordinate 579,517,198, forward strand.
AATCTCAGCCCCAACATGTCACACGGGTGGAGGAACATGGGATTCTTCCTCCACTGAGTGACTTAACAGCGTCGAAACCACTTGCCTGGCTCGGCTCCTCCCAGCTCTTTCTGTGTTTGGATGCCTCAAAATCACGGATCCGGACATAGAAATGGTATCTGGAGTTCACATTCGGGCCTGTCCGTTCCTGTCCGTGGGGTCCTGCAAAAAACAGGATCCCCACGGACAGTATAAAATCATGGTGTGAAGAGGGCCTTACAGATTTTGTTACATTTTGGGGCTGAAGCAGTAGAATGGCTATAGGAAATGCAAAGTTAGCAGATGAATCTGAATTCCAGTTACCGACGACATCAAAGGCCACAAGAATTATAAATGGCATAAAGAATGTAGGTTGTCCCAGTAAAGATTTTGCACTGGGACCTTGGAACTTCAATTTACTGCCCTAACTCCATTGTTGAAAGTTCATTTACTGTAGGTATTATGGGGGTCATCAACTTTGGGACTTTGGAAGGAAAAAGACAGCTAAGTCACTTTGTCCTGTTAATTATAGGTCTTTCTTTCGTGAAAGCATACAGAAATTTAACAACAGGAGGAACAACATGGTTGAACCAACATAAGACAATATAGGAGAAATTAAAACATGTCAGCACCAAAGATGTATGATATGAGACATTGTTGAAGGCCAGACGGGACATTTGTACAGGCAACCATCAAACGCAAGACAGGCTATTAAACATAAAGTATGACTATTACTTCCATACATCTGTTGGTTGCCTCAGTTTTTTTCATGCTCGGTGTGCAGTCTCTCAGTGTCTGGAGCGGAAATAAGAGGTTCTGCACAATATCTTTAAATTAAATGAATAGATGAAACTGATAGTTTTTTTCCTAATACAAGTTTTGTCCATTTGTGATTCATCATTGCCTTAAGCCCTTTACTAGGTTTTACCCAGCTGTACAAGTCTTGGCCAAGGGTATCCCCTTATTCCATACATAACTTATAAAAGAACCAGAAGATAAATACACACTTAAAGTGGTGTCTTGATGGCACTTCATTGCCACAATATTCCATCAATATCTGATTCGTGAAGGTCCAACCTTGCCACTTCCTACAACAAAGCAGTGGTGGAGTCTTCGGATTAAGTGAAGTTTGATTAACTTGGTTACACAGTCATCTTTTGACTATAATGAGCTATGAGGCTGACAAAAAATAAACACAGCAAATAGGAACCCAAAAAAAGTGCAATTATTGGAGGGAAACACAGTGATAAAATATAATGGCTTCTCCTGTTGGTAAATGACTTAAAGAGGACCTGTGACCCCCACCCCCCACCCCGCTGCATGGCAATCTAAATGCAGCACTGAATGCAGCATGTCTGCTGCATTCAGGGAAGGGGTCCCCATGTGTCTGTGTGCTGTGTACCCCGAGATATAGCCTTTGTAAAACGTACAGTTAGAAGCCATGGAGGCAGTCACTGTGGATGGAGGGAGCTTGATTGACGGTGGCCATTCCATCCCCCACTGCCTCTCTGTGTTGCTTCTGCTGTGCTGGCTCTGCCCTTTTCCTTTCCTACTCTCTGTCACTCACAGCATGCCATTCATTTGTCCTGACGTCAGCTCCAGATTCCTGCCCTGACAAAGCATAAACAACACAGCAGGAGGCGGCACACAGAGAGGCAGAGGGGGTGGGAATGGCCACTGTCAATCAAGCTTTTTTCTACGTGTCCTGAGATGGATTAGATTTTTCTTCTTTTAACCAATCACTGGCTGAGATGTGACCCTTCTGTAGCCAGTGATTGGCTAATCAGGCATTTCCTGTCTGTGTGGAAGTAGAAATCAGTGAAGGTGAACATCAGGGAATGAAATGCTGGGGATCAGGGTCAGTGAGGGTTCTTTTACTTTTAAACCTGTCTAACTCCCCAATCAAATCAAGTTTGATTGTCAAGTTTGGGACTCAGTTCGGGGTTCTGTCTAAACCCCTTAAAACACGATTCAGACTTGCACCCAAAAGAAGCCATTCACTGTAATGGTCCCTTTACACGCGGCCACAGGAAGGTAGGAACAGGCAGACATCGGACACAATTGTGCCTGTTGCCTTGAAAAGACCACGATGTGGCGGCGTGTAATTCAGGACTTTCCTTCCTTCAGGGAAGACACAGGAAGGAAAGTCCTGAATTACACGCCGCCACATCGTGGTCTTTTCAAGGCAACAGGCACAATTGTGTCCGATGCCTGCCGGTTTCTACCTTCCTGTGGCCGCGTGTAAAGGGACCATAATGTGTAAGACAGAGTCACTTTATACTCTATCTAGCCTCCATCTGACAGCGATGGTATTTCTAGGTAGACACAAAAAAGTATGTTTTATATATCCAGGATAAACATGAATAGTATTTGTAATGTATTAGGACTCTCCCAAATATTGCATTAAACATACTGATTTGGTTTTTGGAGAGTTTCTATACCAATGATTCAGAGGCACGATTCTAACTGCTTTTTATAAAGATGCTTTTATTAATTCATCAAGGAGATTAAAATTTGCAGATACAAAGTGCTCAAAAGATTATATGAGATAAAATTATGTATGGATCTGGATTCGGAGGACACTAAGGGGTTAAGGTCTCTGTGTCTCCCACTTCAGGACATATTCATGGTAGCTAAATCAAACAATAAACATTGTGCAGTTCTAGTATACATATGGTTGAAAACTACAGCTTATAGTGTATAGAGGGTTCAGTAATATCTCCCCCTCCCAATACAACAACACACTGATTTCTCAATTCCATTGTACAACATACTTAACAGCATAGAGATTATGCCCAAGCTTACCCATGTCAGTTGCCCAAAGTGTGGAGATGACCACTGGAGGACGCCCCAACGCGTTTCCCTGAATGCTTCCTCAGGGGGCATGTTTGGCCGTGTCTCCCCCGTCCTAATATACCCCCCCACCACCCCTCTCATCACCTGTCTCCACTTCGCGCTGCTCCCCGCCGCAAATGGGCGGCCGCGCCGTCCCGAGCAGCGGCTTCCGGCATTCACACACCGGAAGTGCGTCATATGACGCTCCTTCCTGTGCTACTGAAGCCTTACACCGCAGCCCGAGGCCGCTCGACCGCGCATGCGCGGACCGCAAACGCCATATTTGAAGAGGGCAGAGTTGCCCAAATCTCTTATATACACTCTCTAGGTTTAAATATATATATATATAGTGGGCGCTAAGACATCTATGGCATCTCATTATAACCCCCGGATACAACCCCATAGTGAGTCCACATGTTTAACTTCTACATACATATACATGGATGCTATATGCACAAAACATCTTTGATACATACTGGATTATACATATACAAATACAAAGTGTTCATATATGACGTTCTCATTATCCATATATCCTGATGTCCTCCTTCATATGGCCATCCATAGAAGTAATTCCGGTTACAATGTCCTGCCGCCACTGTGAGGGTCCGAATCGTAATCGCATCCAGAGGGTGAACGGACGGGTGTAGAATAGGGGGGGGGGGGGATACAGAACAGCTAAAAACACAGACAAAACAAATAAAAAACAGTTAAAACCATAATACAAGAATACCTAAAGGGACCCTCAGGGAAAAACTGGGGGTCCACAGCATAGTCAACGGCTCAGATCCATTTGTACAGCCAATCAAAAGACAAGAATATCTACCCTCCTTAAGGATAGGATACAAATCCTCCTCCAATTTTGGAAGGAAGATCATATCCACATCCTTCAAATCACAAGCCTAATATTTGGCTTCAAAGTCAGAGATATGACACAAAACTTAGTTTTTCATTAAGACCATCTGGGGACTGCGTACCCAGACGGACTATCCATTGACATTCCCTCCTTGCAAGAGATTTCTTATAGTCTCCCCCTCTTGCTCCCAAATGGCACACGTCTATAGCTTTGAATTTTAAGTTGGTTGGGTCGCTACCATGTTTAGATTTAAAGTGACGGGGTAGGGTTTTTAAATTAGGATCACCAGGTTCCATCTTTTTAGCCGCCTCTATGTCCCTGATATGCTCCCTTACCCTGACACGGAACTCTCGAGATGTAAGGCCGATGTATATCAGGCCACAGGGGCATGTGGCGTGGTATATCACATTCTTTGTGGTACATGTCAGGTAGTGTCGAATATCATATAGCCGATCACTGTTGGCTGCCCTAAAGGTCCTTGTCCTCTCCATATTACGACACGCCAGACATGAACCACATGGATAGAATCCCAACGTCCTCCTTACTCCACTCACTACTGGTTTTGATTCCCTCACATAGTGACTATGTACCAACATGTCTTTAAGGCTGTTGCTCCTTCTCGCAGTCAACAACGGTTTTTCCGTGACTGCGTCATTTAATCCAGGTACCAGTTTTAGGATCCCCCAGTGTCTCTTTAGGATTCCCTAATTCTGTTCCATTTGTCATTATAAGTTGTTATGAAACGAACCACCTGGGTCCCTTGATTTTCCTTCCTCTCCTTATGCCGGTCACTCCCTAGCAGAAGTTTGTTTCTATCCCTCTTCCGGGCCTCGGTATACCCCCGCTTAATGCACCGCTTGCTATAGCCCCTTGCCAGAAAACGATCCCTCAGATCTTTTGCCTGTCCCTCAAAAAATCCATCCGTTGAGCATACTCTCCTTGCTCTTAGATATTGACCTACAGGGATTGCGGAAATCGTTGCTGGGGTATGGGCCGAAGAGGCGTGCAACACTGCGTTTACTGATGTAGTTTTCCTGTACATATCAGTTTGTATAGATCCGTCGGGGTGGATGTAAAGTTTAATATCTAAAAAATCCACCGATGATGTGTGATGTGTGTAGGTCAGTCTAATATTATATTCATTAGAATTTAAGTATCCCAAAAAAGTCTCCAATTGAGATACTGTTCCCTTCCACAACATCAACACATCATCGATGTATCTCATCCATGAAAGCACCTGGGTAGCGGCCCGGGCGCCCCCCCCGAAAATCTCTCTCTCCCAATAGCCAAGAAAGAGATTTGCGTAGGAGGGCGCGCAGGCTGCTCCCATTGCTGTCCCCCGCTGCTGAAGGAAGAACCGGTCTTTAAAGAGGAAAAAATTATGTGTCAGGTGTGAGGCACCGGCCGGGTCGGTATGCTGCGACCGGTATGTGCCTCTTTGGGTGCGTGCTCCAGTGCCGCAGGATGTACTCCATGCCAGGTATTAGATGGGATTCCTCTTCTCAGAGCAGAAGGGGTTAAGAGGACATAGGAACCCTGGGTGTGGTTCCTTGAGTCTGGAGTGAGATTTTCTCCAGTGTGGAGCCTGATTGAGGAGCTCTGAAGGAAAGTTGAAGTGGTCCTGGGAATGGATTATCTCTGGTGGGGCTGATAGAGCCTGTCAGCGGTCGGGAGATACACCAAGCGGTGTGCAGTGTGCCGGCTACGCTCCGGATCTGTGTTTTGGTGACTGTAACCGGACGGAGATCAATAAACCGTGAGTTGAGAACTGTCCGTGCCTGGTTCCCTGCCTCCCCAACACCGCTACACCTCACATATGGTGGAGAATGCGGGCATTGCCGGCCCGGTGAGGTGTAGCCGGCACTACCGTTGCCCTCTGTTTCGGTGGGGAAGTGACGTTTCATGAGGCTAATGAGCGGCTGATAAGTAAGAGGAGCAGCAGTCATCATTGCGGCCAGTCTCTTGCGTGGTGCCCGGCATCGCATGTCCTGGATTCGGCCGGCTACATTACAACACAAACCAGCAGCCAGCATGGAGGAGGTGCTCAAACACCTGGTGCTGGCCCAGCAGCAGCAACAGGAAGCTCAGCAGCAGCAAGAGAGGAGGCACCAGGAGCAGATGGCCCTGTTGATCGAGGCTGTGCGGACCATACCGGGGGATCCGCCCCGAGGACCAGGTGACTGCAGCGTCCGTAAAGCGGTAAGACAAGCGCTGCAAAAGATGACCCCGGGGGATGATGTGGAGGCATTCCTGGCCGTGTTTGAGCGGGTGGCTGAACGGGAGAGACTGCCGGTTGCCCAGTGGGCCGAGGTGCTGGCGCCCTATTTGACTGGTGATCCCCAAAAGGCATACATAGACCTGTGTACTGAGGATGCCCTGGACTATGGAGCCCTGAAGGGGGAGATATTGGCCCGTACCGGGGTCAATACATATGTGAGGGCCCAACGGGTGAGCCAATGGGCCTACGAGGAAGGCAAACCCGTGCGCTCACAGGCCTATGATTTGTTGCATCTGGTTAAAAAATGGCTGCAGCCTGAAGCCTGAGTCCGGCTCAGATGGTAGAGCGGGTGGTGGTGGATCGCTTCGTGCGTACGCTGCCCGTCCCCATACAAAAGTGGGTGGGACACAGTGACCCGGGTTCCCTAGACCAGTTGGTGAACGTGGTGGAGCGCCATGTGGCACACAGGAACTGATCCGGGACACTGGGACAATGCGGGCTACCCGCAAGGCCGCGCCCACCACACCAGACAGTAGGGACCCCCAACCCGGCCCCCGGGCGGGCGAGCGCCCGGCTCAGGCTGAAAACGGGCCTCCCATGCAGCAAAGCAGCGATCCGGACAGCCGCGGTTTGGCCCCTGGTATAGCGGGGAACCACCCCGATGTAGAAGATGCCGGGAGGTGGGACATATGATGGCGCAGTGTCCCCTCAACGGGGAACAAATGGACTGTGACTATTCCCGGAGGCGGTCCATGTTCGCCCACCTCGTCGGAAAACGGGGCTCGGCCCCCCGGGATACTGAGAATGTACTGTGCCGCGTACGGCTTAACGGTCATGAGGTGACGGCCCTACTGGACTCAGGGAGCAACGTGACCCTCGTGTGTGCCTCCTTGGTCTCCAGGACCAAATCCACCGGCCGTACGGTCAGGGTGATGAGTGTCCATGGGGATCATCGCAGGTATCCAATGAAGCGTGTCACGTTTGCTACCCCAGCTAGGCGGGTTCAACATGTGGTTGGGGTGGTAAAGGATCTCCCTTATGATGTTGTGCTGGGGAGGGATATGCCCTTGTTCCGGGTATTGTGGAACAGGTATATGGCCCTTCGGATGAAGGATAGACAGGGCCCGGAGCCCGAGGATCCCGCCCCGGGATACCCAGAGGACTTGATGTGACTAACCCCCGGGTGCAGAGCCCCGTGCGCCGGCCGCGCCGACTCCCCATCCGGAACGGTGCAGCAGTGCCGCGCGCCGACCCCGTTTTCCTCGTAGGGCCCCAGGGCTCTGTCGTTGGTACCCGTCCGGGGTTGGTGGGTGCCGGGAGCCCGAACGGGTTGGTTGCTCGTGGGGTCTGGCACCGCTGGTACCCCCGGGTGCCCCTGCTTGGCTCCGCCGGTGCTCCGCGCCGTGACGTGGTCCCCTCACAGGGCCCAGGGTTATGGCCTGGTGTTCAAACCCATACGCTTGATCATAGGGGGGGGATATGTGAGGCACCGGCCGGGTCGGTATGCTGCGACCGGTATGTGCCTCTTTGGGTGCGTGCTCCAGTGCCGCAGGATGTACTCCATGCCAGGTATTAGATGGGATTCCTCTTCTCAGAGCAGAAGGGGTTAAGAGGACATAGGAACCCTGGGTGTGGTTCCTTGAGTCTGGAGTGAGATTTTCTCCAGTGTGGAGCCTGATTGAGGAGCTCTGAAGGAAAGTTGAAGTGGTCCTGGGAATGGATTATCTCTGGTGGGGCTGATAGAGCCTGTCAGCGGTCGGGAGATACACCAAGCGGTGTGCAGTGTGCCGGCTACGCTCCGGATCTGTGTTTTGGTGACTGTAACCGGACGGAGATCAATAAACCGTGAGTTGAGAACTGTCCGTGCCTGGTTCCCTGCCTCCCCAACACCGCTACACCTCACACAGGATATACTCTAGGAGATCCAGAATCAAGACACTGAGGGATTCCTCCATACTACTGCTTTCCAGATAAAAGGCTACAGCCCTAAGCCCATCATGATGACAGATAGATGAATATAGAGATTCAACATCTGCCGTGACTAGACGTGTGTCCGAATCCACAAAAATCCCATCAACTTGCCTCAGGACGTCCGATGTATCACGGACATAGGAGGGCAGTGTTTCCACAAGTGGGTGCAGGTAAAATTCGATAAACCTGCACACTGGGTCACACAGCCCCCCTATCCTTTTGATTGGCTGTACAAATGAATCTGAGCCGTTGACTATGCTGTGGACCCCCAGTTGTTCCCTGAGGGTCCCTTTAGGTATTCTTGTATTATGGTTTTAACTGTTTTTTATTTGTTTTGTCTGTGTTTTTAGCAGTTCTTTATCCCCCCCCCCCCTATTCTACACCCGTCCGTTCACCCTCTGGATGCGATTACGATTCGGACCCTCACAGTGGCGACAGGACATTGTAACCGGAATTACTTCTATGGATGGCCATATGAAGGAGGACATCAGGATATATGGATAATGAGAACGTCATATATGAACACTTTGTATTTGTATATGTATAATCCAGTATGTATCAAAGATGTTTTGTGCATATAGCATCCATGTATATGTATGTAGAAGTTAAACATGTGGACTCACTATGGGGTTGTATCCGGGTTATAATGAGATGCCATAGATGTCTTAGCGCCCACTATATATATATATATATTTAAACCTAGAGAGTGTATATAAGAGATTTGGGCAACTCTGCCCTCTTCAAATATGGCGTTTGCGGTCCGCGCATGCGCGGTCGCGCGGCCTCGGGCTGCGGTGTAAGGCTTCAGTAGCACAGGAAGGAGCGTCATATGACGCACTTCCGGTGTGTGAATGCCGGAAGCCGCTGCTCGGGACGGCGCGGGCCGCCCATTTGCGGCGGGGAGCAGCGCGAAGTGGAGACAGGTGATGAGAGGGGTGGTGGGGGGGTATATTAGGACGGGGGAGACACGGCCAAACATGCCCCCTGAGGAAGCATTCAGGGAAACGCGTTGGGGCGTCCTCCAGTGGTCATCTCCACACTTTGGGCAACTGACATGGGTAAGCTTGGGCACAATCTCTATGCTGTTAAGTATGTTGTACAATGGAATTGAGAAATCAGTGTGTTGTTGTATTGGGAGGGGGAGATATTACTGAACCCTCTATACACTATAAGCTGTAGTTTTCAACCATATGTATACTAGAACTGCACAATGTTTATTGTTTGATTTAGCTACCATGGATATGTCCTGAAGTGGGAGACACAGAGACCTTAACCCCTTAGTGTCCTCCGAATCCAGATCCATACATAATTTTATCTCATATAATCTTTTGAGCACTTTGTATCTGTAAATTTTAATCTCCTTGATGAATTAATAAAAGCATCTTTATAAAAAGCAGTTAGAATCGTGCCTCTGAATCATTGGTATAGAAACTCTCCAAAAACCAAATCAGTATGTTTAAGACACAAAAAAGTAGTCTACCATGTTCTTTTGTTCACATTAGAAAGATGGACACCAGCAGAATGGAGGCCAGATGGAGTAGAAAATGCCTTCTATAGGGGGAATATTTGAATGCCAATTTGTGGGAGTCACAAACATGTTGGTCAAACGTGATGTGAGCAGGCTATGAGTCTTTAAATAATTTCTGCTGGACAAGACAACCTCTTTAGGTAGTAAAACCCTTTAATACAACCACCTTGTGTATTTAACCCAGGAGCTTGGAGATTTAGCAGATAGGAGAACATCCTATGTCCTGGCAGGACCTAGTTTACTGTATCATTATTCTGGCAGTCACTCTGAGAAGGTTAGCGTAAATGGTACGCCTGTCCATGACAACATAATCTGCATAAGCTTATATTTTAATTGCCCTTTTAATGAAAGTGACCTATGTCTAATATTCATATAACACTTCCCTAGATATTGCAAACGGTAGCCCATCCATTCATTCCTATCACGCCTTTCATTAGTATCTACCTACAAATAACAAGAGTATAACCGAAAGCAGCGGCTTTATGTAAGCAAGCTTAGAAATCACAGATAAGTGCTTTTGACCTAAATCTTACGGCGCCTCAATCTGACATATAACCTCACAGCTGTGAAATTCTGTGTCGAGATTTAGCAGTCTGAATCTGCCAAGTGACCCAACCATAAAGCAACTAGAGATAAGGATTTAAGGTATGATATGACACAATTAGACATTAGCCGCCTGTTTGTTTCAACACATTTTGTTTCTAGATTAGCCGAACATTTGGGTTTGTTTTATTTACCGTCGTTTTAACCCGCTTGTTGACTTTGGACGGTATACAACGTGTCATACAAATAAGCATGAACAGGATGATGATTATTATTTTTTTTTTCCCTATGGTAACTCAGCTAGGAGATTCTTGTGTTAAACCCTGCTAGCCGTGGAGAGATAAAGGGTGGTTTAACAGCAAAAACTAATCACATATAAAAATAGCTGTTTAGAAGCAGCTCACCTAAGGACCGCTTTAATCAAATGTTTGTTACCTGCCAAAAAGACCATGATCTTTTCAAAATGCAATGTGGATTAAAGTATTATCTGTCGCAAGCAGAGAACCAACCTTGGAGTGGAAGTTGGAAATGTGCTCATCATAATTTTCATGTCTTTGGATAGAAAAGCCAGCCGCTTCTGCTAGATTGCAAAACTGGTTTAAAGTGTTCCCTCTTGGTGGAGCAAATACCATCGCTTTTCCCTGCAAGAATGAAAAAAAAATCAGAGAGAAAGAAAATACATTTATGGACGAACGCTAGGCAAATGTCCAAATATAAGTAGAGCAAAACTAAATGTTACTTCTCGGAGGTTACGTTCCCACTTAGCATCTTCACCGTAGACCTCCCTGTGCGATACCCACAACGGTATTTATTGTGGCGGACATCATTGCGAAAAGAGGTGCAGACATTTCACATGGCAAAGGATGACACCTCAAAAGAATAAAGTGAAAACTGCACTATGTGCCCAACAAAAAGATCTCAACAATGCAGACACATGTATCGAAGATCCTACCAATTTGACCTGTGATTACTGACGACGAGAATACGTAGTAGCTGATAGTACAGTCAGTTCATATTCCGATTAGTAGAAGAAAATTCATAATGCTTTCCTGAACATTTCAATATAGTCCACAGATGTGGCTCTGTGCAACTGTCACACAACGACTGGCGGATAACCGGTACAACGGGAATGGAAAAGGAGGAGGAAGGCCATAACAGTACAGAGAGAGGAGACAGGTCATCACCTGACACTAACCTGTGTCTGTACCCTGCAATCCCTAATGTCCCTAAGCGGGTTCTTCCGTCTATATCACGTGCCTAGTCCCTGTGCTTCCCCTCCAATCACCCCGAGTAGTGCCACCACTAGAGATGTCACCACTACAGTAATGAAACACCAATGAAAGGAAAATCGACAGGGGGACATAGATAAAAGGGTACACAACAAACTTGAATGCTGCAGCAAAACACCAGGCAACACAGCTCAAACAGCAGAACGTAAGCAGCCGCATAACTCCAGAGGTTACTAGAGAATTCCTCCCTCCGAGGTGGTCAGAACAGAATGAATCTATTACCAGCATCAGGAGATGGGACATATGACTATTTAAAGGGAATGGGTGTGGTCACAAACCAGCTGCATCTGAGATAGAATTGACAAGGCACTGTCAACAAAGACAGAGTCATTAACCCTTGAGGCGAAAAAAGAAAGCAAATACATTTGAAATCCTGAGTTTTTACAAAAGAATGTGAAGCTCGGATCTTAGACCTTTTACCGTATATACTCGTGTATAAGCCGAGTTTTTCAGCCCAAAATTTGGGCTGAAAAGTCCCCCCCTCGGCTTATACACGGGTCTATACGGTAGACCCGTGTGGTGGGGGTGTGTGGTGGGGGCTGTGGAGGCTGGAGGAGGCGGGGGGGGGCTGCTGTATGAGCGGCCCCGTCACGTGGGGCCGCTCATTAAATATGCACTGCATCCCCCTGTCAATCAGCGGCAGGGGGAAGCAGTGCATATGGCCCCCCCAAAAGCTGGCACTGTCCCCCCTTGTAAGGGCCCCCCCCCCCCCCCGGTGCTTATACATTACCATCCCGGTGTTCTGATCAGCGCCGCTCCTCGGTGCTTCTTCATCCTCCCGCGCTGGCTCCATCCGTGATCTCCGGCTGTCGCAGCGATGTGACGTCATCGCGCGACCGCTGGAGAACTCAGAACCCGGATGCAGCCAGCGCGGGAGGATGAAGACGCAGCACGGAGGAGCGGCGCCGATCAGAACACCGGGATGGTAATGTATAAGCACCGGGGGGGGGGGGCACTTACAAGGGGGGACAGTGCCAGCTTGTGGGGGCTGTTGGTACCCCCTGGGGGCTGTTGGTACCCCCAGGGGGCTGCTGGGTACCCTCTGGGGGCTGTTGGTACCCCCAGGGGGATGTTGATACCCCCAGGGGGCTGTTGGTACCCCCAGGGGTATGTTGGTACCCCCAGGGGGCTGCTGGGTACCCCCTGGGGGCTGCTGGGTACCCCCTGGGGGCCGCTGTATAACCCCTGGGGGGTGCTGTATAACCCTGGGGGGTGCTGTATAACCTCTGGGGGCTGCTGTATATACTGCTGAGGCCTGTATACCACTGGGGCTGCTGTATATACCACTGGGGCTGCTGTATATACCACTGGGGCTGCTGGGGCTCCTGTATACTACCACTGGGGCTGCTGGGGCTCCTGTATACTACCACTGGGGCTGCTGTATACTACCACTGGGGCTGCTATATACTACCACTGGGGCTGCTATATACTACCACTGGGGCTGCTATATACTACCACTGGGGCTGCTGTATACTACTGCTGGGGCTGCTATATACTACCACTGGGGCTGCTGGGGCTGCTATATACTACCACTGCGGCTGCTGTATACTACCACTGGGGCTGCTGGGGATGCTATATACTACCATTGGGGCTGCTGTATACTACCACTGGGGAGGCCTGTATACCACTGGGGGGGGACCTGTATACCACACTGCTGGGGGCTGTATACCTGTGCTGGGGTCCACCTCGGCTTATACACGAGTCAATAGGTTTTTGACAGTATTTTGGAGCAAAAGTAGGGGGGTCGGCTTATACACGGGTCGGCTTATAAACGAGTATATACGGTACCAGTCTCCCAAGTGTGAGAGATCCTCGTGACAACAACTTTGTGGCCAGTAGCACTGCAACAGACTAACCATAGTCCAAATGACGTGGTCTGCCTCAGATTGTGTGATGTGACCTGTACAGAACAGTCTGTGGATCAAGGAGTGAATATTCTACGCGTTTTGAAGGAGTCAGACTTCTTCCTCAGGGAAAATCCGATATTTTTTCCCACTGTGGAAACTATGCCTTAGGCCAAGACAAGCATGTGAAGATCATCTGATTTTCATCTAGAAATTGCAAACAATTTTCATCCGTATTTTTATTTGTGTGCCCTTATTTTACATCTGTGAGACACCCGCTTTCATATATCAACATTTTAAAATGTACACGATTGAATACAGTTTTCTAAGTTAATAATGGCAATCTATCCGTGAAAATCGGAAAAAAATGGGATCTGATTTTTAGTGTACACCCATAGACTTGAAAAGACACTTCTCATCTGAGACTCGGAAGAGAATAGTGAACACTATTTTTGTAGTTACACAGACACTCGTTTTATGTGAAAAAAAAACTACCATCTGAACTCTATCGATCAATCTATATCTATCGAAGCCTAAGAACAACATCCCAAGTGTAAAACATGGGGGTGGCAACATCATATTGTTGGGTTGTTTTGATGCATGAGGGACTGGTGCACTTCACAAAATAGATGGCATCATGAGGAAAGAAGATTATGTCACAATACTGAAGCAACAACATCTTAAGACATCAGCCAGAAGGTTAATCCTTGGGTGGAAATGGGTCTTCCAAATGGACAATGACCCAAAGCATACTACCAAACTGGTTATACAGTGGCTTAAGGATAACAAAGTCAATGTTTTGGGAGTGGCAATGACAAAGCCCTGATTTCAATCCTATTGAAAATTTATGGGCAAAGCTGAAAAGGCAGGTGCGAGCAAGGTGACCCACAAACATAGCTCAGTTACACCAGTTCTATCAGGGAAAATGGGCCTAAATTCCTACCAACTATTGTCAGACGTTTGTGGAAGAATAATCAAAACGTTTCATCCAAGTCATACAGTTTAAGGGCAATGGTGCCAAATACTAATGAATTGTATGTAAACTTATGACTTTGATGAAAGTAATAAAAATGCCTTAAAACATTCTCTTTCTCTCTCATTATTCTGGCTTTTGGCAAATATTAAAAATCATGGTAATTCTAATTGACCTAAAAGGAAAAGATGTATTCTGATTTCACGTAAGATATTGAGAAAAGCACACATGTGTCTTTTTGTAGTATTATGTTTTCTAGTCCCTTGATTCGGCTTCTTATTCATTTGAATGGGGTTCGTAAGTACGGTGAACTGTCCACCAAACTAATCGGCGAACATATGCCCATTCAGTGAACAGAGCCCAACCCGAACTTCAAAAGGATTGCTCATCTCTAGTCAAGATGGACTTCCATCAAATTGTCTCTCAAAGTTGGATTGAAGAGAAACGAGATGGTGGATGAATATCAGGATTAAAAGTATTCTGAGATTGCACACATGAAATATTTCTCAGCCGTTCCATAATAAAGTCTTATTCTTATATTAAATATGTCGATAGGTGTTTAAGTGATACCTTGTAGCAACTTCATCTCAAATCAATCATCTAGGTTTGGCTGCTGGAAACCTATAGACCTTTCCTATGTCATATACCTAAATGTCTGTTCTCCATTTCCAGTTTATACTCTGGATGACCCAATAATGGTAGATATTTAGAGGTTCTAAAAGATAGTTTAAATTGTTGTCTAATTTCATTCTAAACTGGCTGCTATAGAGTTCCTGAATACCAATGGTTGTTTACTTTGAGTGAAAAACAGAGTAGACAGTAGGTTCAGGAGTCAGTTATCATTCTGCCTAATCTTTACTATGCCTAACTTTGGGGTCTTTCCATTATGGGAAGACTCCAAAGTTAGGCATAGTAAAGATTAAATGCGAAGGCAGAATGATAACTGATTCATGAACCTAGTTGATCAAGTATCTGGTCAGGAAGGTCAAATTATAATGCCTGATATCGAAAGATTAATACCTCTATTAGGGCCCTTTCACATCAGCGTTTATTTGAAATCGCGGCAGATGCGGTGAAAAAACCGCATCTGCCGCGATTGCCGCATAACCGCTGCACTTGCGGCGCGGTTGCGGTAATCCCCATAGAAAGTATAGGGGGACTTGCGGCAGGTGCGGCAAGTGCGGTTTTGCACTTGCGGCAAGTGCGGCCGCGAAAAAAACCGCAGTCAGCCGCGTTTTTTTTCGCGGCCGCACCTGCCGCAAGTGCAAAACCGCACTTGCCGCAAGTCCCCTATACTTTCTATGGGGATTACCGCAACCGCGCCGCAAGTGCAGCGGTTATGCGGCAATCGCGGCAGATGCGGTTTTTTCACCGCATCTGCCGCGAATTTCAAAAAACGCTGATGTGAAAGGGCCTTTAGCCATCAGTTTTTTCATCCTTATATGCGGGCAGTTGAATTTCCACAGATAATGTCTAGGAACTTGCTATCTACCTTATGGAGAGAGGTTTTCCTGCAACCATAAGAAGACAGTTAAGTAGGTGAGGAGATTGAAGCCACATCCCTCCTCTAGGAAATATGCAAATTTGCACTTCAGTAAGAAAGTGGAAAAACTCCAGCGCCACATTTAACACTAGAAGTCCCAGAAATTTCGAGCTCCCCCTGAAGTCCTGAAAGAGGGTCAAATGACCCTTAGTCCAAACTAACAACTCTGATGGCTCCAATTAGCATCCTTTCATTTGTAAATGTGGCCTAAAATCCTTCAGGTAATTCGACCCATCTCTGGGTTCCAAAGGTAGAAATATTAAATGACCCCTCTCTGGGACTTCTAGTGTTAAGTAGCGCCTCAAAGTCATAATCGCTTTCAGTACATCCCACACACTACACTGATGAGGGGCAGTTACCCCGAAACGCAGTGTCTGTAGTTTGAGGTTCTGATCTGGCACAAATCACTTAGTCATTAAAAAGCTTGTTGGAAAGCGATTATCACTTTGAGGAGCTACCTGAAGGTGGTGCTGGAGTTCATCCACTTCCTTACTGAATTGCAAATTCACAGATAATGTCTTATTTAATGTAGCTAGGTCAACAAAAGGAGTGGGGTCTGGAGTTGATACATCAGTTCCGAAACACTTATCTTGCACAAATGTGCTCCACCTGCTAGGGATTAAAATTTTATCCTGCCATTTCTTCAACTTTGTGACTATTTTATTTTGGAGAAATGGGGATAATTCAAGTTACCGTATATATAAAGGAAGGAGTTTTACAAATTTTTATACCTAAAGTAGTGTAAGATGATCAATAGTAAAATCCTAGAGGGGAGATATGTTTCACCAAGGTTGATATCTGCAGTGATGTTAAGCCTGGATGTGCTAACAGGGTTAAGGGGCCATGACAAGTGCTGTGAACAGTCAAAGAGATGGGTGTGATGACTGTTCACATATCTCCACCCTAGGGTGTGGTCTAGCAGGCAAAATAATGGCCTCTGTGTGTATGGAGGTGAGCAGACCTCCAGAGCTGTCCTCAGACTGAGAAAGCTGATACTTTTTCGTGAGCAGGCAGAACTCATAGTTGTAAGGGCTGTTGAATTGTATTTGTTTTCTTTAAGTCTGAAAAGGTGTTCAAGTTTGGTTTATATATTTTTGTGCTGGTTTATGGAGCCTTGAATAAACCAGCAGAAGACTTAAATGGAAACTATATGTCTGTCTACCTCACTAAGCAGCCGTGTGAGCCAATCTACCATAGGAGGTTATATGTGATCTTGGTACTGAGACTCCACAAGAAGTATCTCACCCCTCCCTGGCACTCCAAGTTTCTGTCATATTAATTGTTCATATTTTGATGCATTAATTTTAAATCCAAAATACTTACCAAAAAACTCAGAACTTTAGAGTAGGGAGGGTATGTAGTAAGGCAATCAGGTGGTGGTCGTAAAAAATAAAATGTGCAAATAGGGCCACATGCATTTCCTCCTTATTTATGATAACTCCTTTAAATGTCATCAGATCCTTGTAAATAGCATTGGTGAATAATGGAGGGGAAAGAGGACCCATGCCTAATTCCTTTTTCTATTGGGAACGGCATTGACAAAAAATCTGGGATGTTGATTTGGGCCATGGAAAATGCATATAAGGTGTGAATGAAGATGCAAAAAAACATAAAGACATGGTCTCTTAAGCTACCTTCACATTTGCGTTTGTGTCTGCATGCTGATGGCATGCAGACACAAACGCAGTCAAAAGCATGTCATTTTGATGTGTCCGCAGCGCAGAATGTCCGCCTGCGGACACATCACTGTGCAGCCCGGCCAGCCAATCGGAGGCGGGCCGGAGGCGGAGATCAGTGCCGGAGATCTCCTCCTCCCCGCCGCCAGTAAGCTCCGGGACATGTCAGCGGGGTTAAACAGCTGATTTGACAGCTGCTTGAATCTCCCACGCCGACACCGAGAGGGGGCGCGGGAAGATTCAAACAGCTGTCACATCAGCTGTTTCTCCCCCCGACACCGCTATGAGATTACCGGCGGTGGGGAGGAGGAGATCATCAGAGGCTCAGCTGATCTCCCGGTGGCCGTCGGTGATCTCCTGTGACATCACCGGCGGCCACCGGGAGAGATTTCAATGGGTCCGCAGCGTTCTCCTGCGCTGTCAAGCGCCGAACACTGCGGACCCATTGACGCCAATGCATTGTTTGTGCGCTTGGGGAAGCTTGCTGATTTTCCAAGGTCCCCGAGCGCCCAAAAAATGCAACATGCTGCGTCCCGGGTGCGGACAGGAGACCCTGGAGGGAGCAGATATCTTCCGCACCCGAACGTAGCAAACGCAGGCACTATGTGTTCCTATGTTAAACATAGGAACCGCAGTGCGCATGCGCTTGACTGCGTATGGGAACGTAGCATACGCTGCCTTCCCATACGCAAGTGTGAAGGCAGCCTAACACCTTTTACAGCCACCTCAAGCAGACATTTTTGAATGTGTTCTAAGCATCAATGATTAACAAAAAAGGCATTATATCAGTTCTAAGAATCAGATAGACTCTATCTAAAACCTGCCTAATATAAAATGTAGCTAAATGCCCTCTGATAAATCCCACCTGAATAGGAGAGATGAGGTCTGGCATGATTAAAGCTAGTTGTACGGCCATTAATTAGGACATGATCTTAATGTCTAAGTTAATTACGGAAATCGCCTGTAGGAACTAAGGAATAGTAAGTGATTCCCGTGCTTGGATATAAATTTAACATATGCCTACAATGCTCGACGGAAGGAAGGTGATACCTTTAAGCATCATGTTGAAAAGATCTGTTAACAAATGAGACACTTCACCTTCCGAGGCTTACTGATATACTGGTTTTGTAGGCCTTTCATTATTTCTCACACTACAAGCACCAAGACCTTTTTATTTAACATATTTCTCTGGTCGTCTGTCAATAGAGGCAAAGTGACTGATCCAGTAAAATGTTATGGGGTGACTGGAGTTAAGATATATATAAGGTTTATAGAGTTTTGTAAAAGGTTTTTAGAATCTGTATGGCTCAAGTGTCAGTGTGTACTGAACCCTGGTCTTCTCTCAGATTCTGTAAACCCTGTATGGTATCATTTCACCCAACTAAACTGACCGTCAGTCTGCCTACTTAATTCACAAATGTGTGGAGGTTCTCATTCCAAACTGTTTGGTAGAATCCTTCATGCCTTTCGGTCCAGACATTAAACTCATTCTGGTCATGTATTCACCTTTCAGTACATGGCGTTGGGTTATTTGGATATGGGGTGCTGATACAAGACTGGCAGCTACTTCTTTTTGTGGGTTGCTTTTTAGAGGAAAAATATGCAATATTAACCAGCTACAAGACACAGATTTTTCTTTCTTTCGCATCATAAATGTCCCCTACATTTTCCCTTAATTCCCAACATGTAAAACCACCATCTACCAAGTATACGAATAAAGGCCCCAACACTTCCCATAAACAAGAGGAATCCCCAGAGGGTATCAGTACCTCCTGGGTGGTTGTGCATGGAGTTCATTTCAAAAGTGGTGTGGTGAGAGATCCCTTAGTGAAGTGATATATATTTAACCTACAAGACATCAAAACTAACAACAACTTAATTAAGTTAATTCTGGACCATGAGTCCTTAACGTGCGAGTAATAAGTAAAATTAAAAGAACATGCTGTTCTTACCTGCCTTGGTGAGTGCAAGTAACACAATCCACCAACGATTAAAAAGTCTACCACCTCTAAAAAATATATGATACTTTATTTACAATATTTTAATGCAGGATGGCTTGCCAAAAGATGATGTGAGGTAGGAATATCTCCTTGACCCATAAAAGTTAACACATTTCGAGTCAAACGCCTCTTATGGTACCCTTACACGCGGCTACATTTCTAGTTTATCCACAGGTAACTTACTGGCTGCAGTGAAATCATGGAGACAAGGTTCTATCTTGTTGCTGTGTACAAATGGAATAATGTCTCCATGATTTCACTGCAGCCAGTAAGTTACCTGTGGAAAAGCTAGAAATGTTGCCGCGTGTAAAGGTACCCTAACTCATAACCTTTTTAAAACCCATCCTGTTACTGTCCCTTCTTCATCCTCCCGGTGGTCTCCTAGTTTTTAGTGTTAAATTTTGCACCACTGCCTTCCACGCAGAGGTGTGGAGTCAGTAAGCCAAATATCCGACTCAGACCCTTCAATTTCCCTGAATCTGACTCCAACTCCACCAATATGGACACCGACTCCACGACTCCAACTCCACCAATATGGACACCGACTCCACGACTCCAACCAGGGGCGTATCTAGGGGGGTGCAGCCGGATCCTCTGCCCCGGGCGCAACTCAGAGGGGGGGCGCCGGCACCCACCCCCCTCATCCCCGCCCCCTCTTATTTTGTTGCACGGGCGTCGGCGGGCCCCCCCTCTCCTGTGAGGAATCGCCGCTGCCGGGCCCCGCCCCCTGAGCTCTCCTCAGATGCAGGGGGGTGTCAGAGCAGCGGCAGTGTCCCAGGATTTATTGAATAGTGCTGGGACGCTGCCGCTTCATTGATCCCCCTGCGTGCACTGCTGGCACTTCCGGGATCAGTGAGTGAGCTCAGCTTGGATAGAGCAGCTGAGCTCCTTCTGACCCGGATGCGCTGATGCTGCGGAGGTGCCAGCGGCGGTGAGGACCGTCTGGGAGCAGGACAAGGTAAGCGCCAATGAGCCGAAGAGAGCAGGGGTGGGGGAACAGGGGCCACAAGAGGGAAGAAGCAGGGTGAGTGGAGGGGGCCACAAGAGGGGAGAAACAGGGAGACTGGGGGGCAAAAGGGGAGAAGCAGGGAAAATGATGACAGGCCACAAGAGGGGAGAAGCAGGGTGACTAGGGGTGCAGCACAAGGAGAAAAGCAGGGTGAATGGGGGCCACAAGAGGGGAGAAACAGTGAGAATGGGAGGGCACAAGAGGGGAGAAGCAGGGTGAATAGGGGTGCAGCACAAGGGGAAAAGCAGGGTGAATGGGGGCCACAAGAGGGGAGAAACAGTGAGAATGAGAGGGCACAAGAGGGGAGAAGCAGGGTGAATAGGGGTGCAGCACAAGGGGAAAAGCAGGGTGAATGGGGGCCACAAGAGGGGAGAAACAGTGAGAATGGGAGGGCACAAGAGGGGAGAAGCAGGGTGAATAGGGGTGCAGCACAAGGGGAAAAGCAGGGTGAATGGGGGCCACAAGAGGGGAGAAACAGTGAGAATGGGAGGGCACAAGAGGGGAGAAGCAGGGTGAATACGGGTGCAGCACAAGGGGAAAAGCAGGGTGAATGGGGGCCACAAGAGGGGAGAAACAGTGAGAATGGGAGGGCACAAGAGGGGAGAAGCAGGGAAAATGGGGGGGGCACAAGAGGGGAGAAGCAGGGTAAATAGGAGGGCACAAGTCTGAGTCCCCACCTGTAAGTCCTCCATGCATATCTAGCCCATATCTCCCTGGCTGAGCGTGCATGTGTGTGTGCGTGCCTGGCTGAGCGTGCATGTGTGTGTGCGTGCCTGGCTGAGCGTGCATGTGTTTGTGTGTGCCTGGCTGAGTGTGCATGTGTGTGTGTCTGTGTGCCTGGCTGAGTGTGCATGTGTGCGCATGCCTGGCTGGATGTGCATGTGTGTGCGTGCCTGGCTGGGTGTTCATGTGTGTGCGTGCCTGGCTGAGTGCGTGTGTGTGTAACTGGCTAGGTGTGCATGTGTGTGCGTGCCTGGCTGAGTGTGCAAGTGTGTGTGTGCCTGGCTGAGTGTGCATGTGTGTGTGTGTGCGTGCCTGGCTGAGTGTGCATGTGTGTGTGTGTGTGTGCCTGGCTGAGTGTGCATGTGTGCGCATGCCTGGCTTTGTGTGCATGTGTGTGCGTGCCTGGCTGGGTGTGCATGTGTGTGCGTGCATGGCTGGGTGTTCATGTGTGTGTGTGCGTGCCTGGCTGGGTGTGCATGTGTGTGCATGCCTGGCCGGGTGTGCGTGTGTGTGTGCCTGGCTGGGTGTGCGTGTGCGCATGCCTGGCTGGGCTGGGTGTGCATGTGTGTGCCTGGCTGGGTGTGCGTGTGTGCGTGCCAGTAATCTCCCCCCCCCCGCTACTCACCTACTCTGGGGGGGGGGCACCAGAATAGATCTTTGCCCCGGGCGCCATGAGACCTAGTTACACCACTGACTCCAACTCCACCAATATGGACACCGACTCCACGACTCCAACTCCACAATCATAATTGTTAAGTCAGTAAGCGACATATCCAACTCTGACTCCAACTCCACCCAAAATTGGCACCAACTCTAACTCCATGACTCCGACTCCACGGCTCTGCTTCCATCATCTACATTTAGCACTAACTGTAGTTCACCTAAGTTTGGAAATTGGTCCTGTTAGTTGCTGGCCCCAAATCTGCAAATTTTCAAGCATGTTTATGTCATACATTCATGCAGTTTTATGCTTGTACTTCTCTTACTTCCATTATACAAGTATTTGGTACAAAATACAATGGAATAGTAAAATAAAGTAAGTGGAAATTGTGCCTGGCCTTACAATGGAGTGAATAGCATGTGAGACCAAAAACAAAACAAAAAAACACTTCTAGCTATATCCAATCCAGGTAAAATAGAGCTAGGAATATGTGCGCACCACATTGTGACATGTCCTGCATCCAATCACCACTGACTTCCCTATCCATCCATGCCTTAAAAAAAAATAAGCTATCAACTGCAACCACAGATACAGCATCACTTCCTGTTGATTGTCCATTTGGGCCGAAAGCGGATTGTAAAAGATTTTGTAGTGGATCCTTTGAAAGATCCACTCAGTTTAATTCCTATCAGGTAGTACTCTTACAGCACAAAAGTTGTAATTTGTGAATGATGGTAGGGGTAACGATAAAAGGACTTGCTGATCTATTTATCAAATGTATGTTAAGTGTAAAGATCATAGACCTCTCATGTCCCCTCTCAAAAATTGACATGTATAAGATATCTCTAGGTCTGTGTGTCTGTAGTGGGGATCCCATTTATCTGTTCAATTATTTTTTATTTTTAGATCAGTGAAAAGTTGTACAAGCTATGCATTGGTTCAGCATTCATAGCTGATCCAGAAAAAGAACATGCATGTGTAGCGACCGGTGGTAAGGCCGCGGGTATGTGTGTATGATCTTTCTCAACAGAATCCCCATACTCAGGTTTAACCGGTAATAACGTTTCTTTACTGTCAAACATGTTTATATCACAGTCAACCGAACTATATGCGCACTTGTATATATTAGAGTCTCTGGATCTTCCCTTCTTCCGGGTACGCAGCAAGAAGAAGACAAAGAGAAAAAAAAAACACAACAATGAAGGTATCTTTCCCTAACTTTCCCTAAAATCACGTACCAGTCTATCACAGAAGAAGATGTCGCTCCCACGTAGCAGGCCTGGGGATCTCACGATGACGGGTCCCGGTGCAGCGCTGAAGGGGGAAACTCCTCAGTCTTCTTCTTTGGTCTCCTTCCACAGGTAACGGAATTTTTCTTTTAATGTCTTTCCCAGTCTCTGGGCACACCGAGCAGCAGAAGGGAGCCCACAGCAGCACAGAAGTCTCTCTCAGTCTTGGGGGCACCCCGAGCAGCAGGAGGGAGATCACGGCAGTACAAATGGCTCCCTTATGTCGGTCACGGCCCCTGCACATGCTCCGGGTGCTCGGCGGGCAAGGTTTTGCAGAGCGGCCAGAGTCACAGCACCAAAGTCCAGTGGCCCAGGATCAGTCACGGGGGCTTCTGCGGGGTGATTTTTCCGGCAAGGTGTAGCAAAGTAGTCTACTTTCAACAGACATCCACAAGCAGGTCTTCCTTGGCTCAGCTCTGGATCTGCACTGACTTCCTGCTGCTCTCTCTTCCTGAGTAAACACATTTGCTGAAAAGGGAATTTCCCACTTCCCTGCGTTTGTTTCACCACTTGTCCACAAGGGGCAGTAGCGGACTGTGCACAGTTCATTTCCATATCCATTTCTATGATACAATCTGAATTGCTCACCTCACTACACATGTACCATTGTCTTATCTGTATCTAGGTGTAATCCAGTGCAACAACTGATGCAATGGATCTTGTAGAATTATGAAGGATCAGTTAAGGCATCAGGATGTATCCAGGGACTCTGTAAAATGACAGAGGGGAAAAAAAGCACTGCAAGGCCTAAAACATGGAAATGATCTGTCAGACACACACAAGGTAGAATCTAATTACAGAATGATCTAAAGGTCTACATGACCCACTAAAGCTTCCAGAATATTATTGGAAGCTGCCGTAAATAGCCTTGATCTCCTCTGGTTCAGGCCTGTGTGCCCAGATCCAGTCTTTAACTGTATAAATACAAAAAAGGGGGGAGACAAGAGGTGCAATAGTGCCCTATCACTAGTGACACTGTTTGTGTGAGTATATCAATAGGTGTGCACTCACCTGGTCCAGTTGTGTGACCCACAACTGGTTTGTAAGCATTCGGTTTATAGCTACTGCTGGACCTCCACCAGCCACTCGTACGTGGAAAAAGGCTCCTATATAGGGAAGATGGTGTGTCACGGTCCGCGCTGCTGTCTCAATGGCATCACAAGGAATGGATGTCTCCAAGAAGTCACAAGGAAGGCAAGGTTCCAAAGCAACAATCTCCTTTATTCACCAACGCGCTTCGGCACCTATCCTGGCACCTTCATCAGATACCCTAATGAAGGTGCCAGGATAGGTGCCGAAACGCGTTGGTGAATAAAGGGGATCATTACTTTGGAACCTTGCCTTCCTTGTGACTTCTTGGAGACATCCATTCCTTGTGATGCTATTGAGACAGCAGCGCGGACTGTGACACACCATCTTCCTTATATAGGAGCCAGATCCAGTCTTGTGTGTTTTCTGTTTTGACTTGGATACTTTACTGACTATTCTTGAAGCTCCTTCTTTGCCCTCCTGGTTCTGACTAGACTTTCAGACCACTCCTGCCAGCCTGCACCACTGGCCAGCAGCTAACTCCATAGCCAAAGACCAGGGGCCCCTGTGTTAATCCAGATCCCTGTACAGTGGTTAAAGGGTGAATGCCAGAAAACCCCTTGGACCTGGTAAATGGACTGCTCCGTGCCAAACTTGTCCATGGTAGCCATTTTAGGAGCTCTCAGATGACCACTGACAGAGCTACATTAATGGTGGGATAAAGGCTTCAAACAGTTACGTTTAATGTGTTTTTCAACTTTTACTTTGCTTTCTGTTTATTATCCTTTAGGATCTGAACATACCTTAGAACATAACATCTTTTCAAGACAATCGGGGCACTTTCGATTCAGACCGATTTGGACCAAGCCAAATAAGTTGAATCTGCTTAACACTAGAAGTCCCAGAAATTTCGAGCTCCCCCCTGAAGTTCCGAAAGAGGGTCAAATGACCCTTAGTCCAAACTGACAACTCTGATGGCTCATCCTTTCCTTTGTACATGTGGCCTAAAATCCTTCAGGTCTCTGGGTTCCAAAGGTAGAAATATTAAATGACCCCTCTCTGGGACTTCTAGTGTTAAAATGAATTTAGGTAGATGTTCTCATCTCAAATCATTTCCTACCTACATAGTACAAACACAACAAATGAAAATTTTACGAAAGATTTCCAGACGAGCAGACAAACACATGAATCCGCTTCCTGTGCGACAGTAAACCCTGCTGGAGACTGTTTCTAAATGTGTATTAATAGTTATATGTCAGTGAAAAATATGATAACAATTGGGGCCATTTCACGGAGCGAAGCAGCGATACATAACCTTACAAAGCGTAAAAATGAAACCCCTAACCTGCGTCGCCCGGGAAAATCTTTTATTTTCCAGCCTGTAGCTGAAGATGAACTCAGTGTCCCATCGGAACTGTCTCTCAGGTGGTGAGCATTGCTGTGTATTAAAAACTCAAAGTCTATCCGTGAAATGCTGCAGAGAGCTCCGGCAGAAGGAGAAATAAACTCACAATCAATTCATGGAGAACAGCGGGGATATACTTTAGCAGCACATTGCAGCATACTGAAGGCATAACCACCAGCACGCCTTTCATCTCAAAGTTAAAGTGAAAACCTGTGTTCTATCAGAACGGCTTCACAGGTGGCGAGAATTGTGAAAACAAATCAGGCAACGCACGGCCCTTTCACAGTACAATCCACTTCTGATAGAATTCCCTTTCTTCAAACCTGTTGCTGATCCTGCGGCTGTACCCTTAAATACCTCCCGCGAGTATAATTTCATTCTCAAAAATACATTAACGCGGCTTAATATCCTCATAAATAAATGGCTAGCAACCGAATGTGCTCCCTATAGCATGCTATAAGGCTTTTTATACAGTATGCATGGACTGGGCGGCTTCACACACAACCTTTCATGGAAAAATCCATTGCAGTTTTTGGTAAAGGCCCCGTTACACGCTTGAATGTGACAGCGATCCGACCAACGATGTGGATCGCTGCCACATCGTGAACTGATTGCTGGTGAGCTGTCACACAGGCAAACTCACCAGTGATCAGGACCAGCGAGAACGCTGGTAACCATGGTAAACAGCGGGTAACCAAGCAGAGCGCTCTGCTTAGTTACCCGCTGTTTACCATAGTAACCAGCTCCCAGCGCTTGCTGTGCAGCGCTGGGAGTTCATTCATCGTTGGTCTCCCGTTGTCACAAGCGCCGATGCTGGCCGCCCAGCGGGAGACCAACGAAACATTTATGGACAGGACCATACATCTACGATCAACGACTTATCAATGATCGTTGCTACGTGTCACACACAACGATGTCGTTTTGACATCGCTGCAACGTCACCAAACCAGTGACCTTGCAACGATATCGTTCATGATATCGTTGTGTGTAACGGGCCCTTTAGTCAAAGCTCAAATTAGATCCAGTAAGTATAAGCCCTTTTCTATATTTTCACTTCTCTTTGAATATATTTTTGGCATTGAAAAAAAAAACTGCAGTAGTGTTTTTTCCCAAATGTTACTCTATGTAAAACTATCCCAAAAGTAAAAATGTATTGAACCGGCAGTAGAATATGGTGCATACGCCGCGCTGTCAGGGATCAGTCTCCAACAATGGTTAAGTAATTCTTTCATTCCGCGTTTTAGAGCATTAACCTACTCCTTCTTCAGATTATTGGAGACTGATCCCTGACAGCGCGGCGTATGCACCATATTCTACTACCGGTTCAATATATCTCTTAGTGGTGGCTGCAGCGGTCGTGGGCACACGCTATCAAAGTGGTTGTGGCTCTCACCACCCCCTCAGGTGAGCCGCAAACTACTAAAAATCCCTTATCCCTTATATAGCGCCATTAGGTTCCATGGCGCTTTACATGAGGATAGGGGAGACAAGCACAATTACAATAATTCTAGACAATCAGGACATATAGGTACAGGAGAGGACGGGACCCTGTCCACAAGTGCTCACAGTCTACGAGGGGCGGGTGGGGATACAGTAGGCTGGGGGAGTGTCAGTTATGGGGCGGTTGTCTGGGTCAATAAGACCCTATTTGCGCCTCTTTCTCTTCCAGCTGCTTGTTTTAAAGGTAAAAATGTTACAGTCACAGAATCAGGGAGCAAAGGAAACATTTTTAGGTGACCATACACACTGGACTGAATCATTTCTTACCAATGTGCCAAGACAGGCTGACCAAATAATGTGACCAACTATAACAAAACAAAAAAAAAAGGTTCCGTTTCAAAGAGATAAGTCACCAAGTTGTGACTATAGGGAAGCAAGGGAATCAGGGCACCTTAACTGACCCTATCACTAGGGGTCCCTAGGCTATCCCTATCCCCAAGATTATGCCTGAAGGCCTTGTACCTTGCTACACTCCTAGACACAACTTATCTATATGGCCCCCTCCCACAATCAACTGAGTGAAGGGGCAGGAGAGCAAAGGAACACACAGAAAACCAGGCAAGGAAACAAATAATAAAGGACTCCAGATCTTCTCCAGTAAGAAGCTTTGCTGCTGCAACAAGAACGAACACCTCAGCCGTACATTTTTCGTCACAAGGATGTCTACAGTGCGGCATCTTACACCTCTTGTACCTACTGACGTCTATGATTTTTTGGTGGCTGCCTCGGTCGGATTTATAGGTTATTATAGTGGTTGTATCTTATACAACCCCTCCAGGTGAGCCGTTCTAGGTTTATTCTTTATTTATGCTTTTCACGGATAAGACAATCTTTTGCGCTTAAATGTCATTCCAGCCGATGCTTAATACTTTTGGAGTTGGCGCTCAAGTTGGCTTCATTTTAAGAGACTAAGAGGACATGAACTCCTTTTATAGAGGGCATGATTTGTCTTAAGGGGGCATTATTACTTGCCTTGCCGCTATGGCTACCATGTGTTAAGTTCTACCCTTTTGCTCATGGTGCCCAAATGTATTGTAATAGAGATGGTGTTCACTTTCATACATAATAAATACTCCATTAGGTACACTGACAGTTTATGTGTTTTAAGAGGTGTCCTTTGAACACAAACCTCACCGTTGGCACACCGTAAAAGTAAACATGGCCGTATGCTTTGATACAAGACAGAACAAAGTGCTGAAGAATACAACGGGGGGTAATCCAGGCATTAAATAATCCATTAAAACTTAAGCCTTTCTCTCTGCAAACAGCAGATAATGAGATATTTAAGGTGTGTTTTACCCAACTATGGATCCACATGCATGCCAGCTGTATTATAAGGCTGTATCCATGTAAAGTAGCATCTCAGGCCATGTTTGTGTTTCCATTGTAAAAAAAATGTATTCAAGTATTGACTCACAAAAGTCTAATGTAAACTGATGAATCAAACTGCAACTAACTTTAAGTTATCGTATTTATACGGGTGTTTGCGGCAGTCATCCTTTTATAAGCCACTGAACCGAAGCGTGCCAAAGTCAAGAGAGTGACAAGCTCATATCACCACCGTATGCTCAGTTCTCATGCTCTCGACATAAAGTTTAGAAAATAATTCATTACAGAAACACTTAGTCTTAAACCTCAGGGATTTTTTTTATTTTTTTTTTACTGGGCACCAACCCCATTTGCCCCCAAATTCAGACCATTTGGCTGTGGAATTTAGAAAACAGGGCTTGGGCATCTAAGGGTGTATCCACAGGCGGCACATTTCCTGCAAAGTCAGTGTGCAGTCAGTGTGCGGCAAAGTCAGTGTACAGTAGTATCAATGTTGTGTGGTGGTGTCAGTGTGCAGCAGTGTCAGTGTGCAGCAGTGTCGGTGTGCAGCAGTGTTGGTGTGCTGCGGCCGGGGGCAGGACAGAGTGGGGCAAAACGGAGTGGGGCAGGACGAAGAGGGAGCAGAGCAGGGGCAGGATGGAGTGGGGTAGGACGCAGTGGGGCAGGACAGAGTGAGGCCGGATGGAGTGGGCAGGCAGGACGGCGCGGGAGCAGAGCAGGGGCACGATGGAGAGGGAGCAGAGCAGGGGCAGGACGGAGTAGGGCAGGACGAAGAGGGAGCAGAGCAGGGGCAGGATGGAGTGGGGCAGAATGAAGGGGGGCAGAATAGAGTGCAGGTGCCCCCCTCTATTCTCACCCCCTGGGCCGCAGCATTCAATGGACAACCTGAGCTGTAAGCTCAGGCGGCAGCAGAATAGGGGAGCGCCAATGCGGCAGGGGGGCGGCGCACAGAGCCTTCGCCGCCCACTGATTATGTACTGCCCCTGCCTTCTCAACTCCCGCCGACACCAATAGCACAAGACCCGCCGGCCCTGACAGCACCCCCCGTCCCCTTATCGCTCGCTCCCGCCGGCTGTGACAGCACCCTCCCCCATTGCCCCCTTCTGTTTTCACCTGTGCCTGGCGGTTTCAGGTACTGGGTTTCACTCAGTGGAGTGGTCATGTGACAGGGCCCTGTCACATGACAGCTCCACTGAGTGAAACCTGGCTAGGAAAGCAGAGACCTGGGGCTGAGTGTGACCGGGGAGAGGGCGGCGTCCTGTGCTTCACTGGGGAACGGCCGTCAGATGGAGTGGGGGATTCCACAGCTCCATCCTCCTCCAAATCACACAGTACAGCGGCGGGATGTGCAGGAGCTGAGTACACTGCTGCGTCCTCACACTGCACCGGAGGAGTGGGGTCAGGGCAGGAGGAGCGGGGGGAAAAGCTGTGAGGAGAGCTGAACGGCTCATTTGCATACTGGCCACTTCCATCCGTGGCGCGCGATTTCAGCCTCAGACGGAAGTGGCCATTAGACAATTATATAGTAGATTATCTCAGCACAGGAGATATGGTATGATCAGACAATGTCCCTGTACGGTCAGACACATCCATTACATAGTACATAGCAGGGACACGTGTACAGTACAGACCAAAAGTTTGGACACACCTTCTCATTCAAAGATAATTCTGTATTGTCATGACTATGAAAATTGTAGATTCACACTGAAGGCATCAAAACTATGAATTAACACATGTGGAATTATATACCTAACAAAAAAGTGTGAAACAACTTTTAACAAAAAAGTGAAAATCACAGGAGATGTGGTTTGTTCAGACAATGTCCCTGTACGGTCAGACACATCCATTAAGGTACCGTCACTCGCCTAGAGATCATAAAGGCGATATGTCGCCTCGGAGCAATTGCCATGAAATTGCCTCACGGTTGCGCCGTGTGATTGGGGAATTTCACGGCGATAACTCGTCGCCCGGCCATCGCCCAATTCCTGAACAGTGCTCAGTAATCAGCCGCAATCCTTAAGGCGATATTTCCGTGTTCTGGCGTGTGGACAAGGTGATAGGGATAGAAACAGCGCTTTCTATGATTTCCCGTAGGGGTGCCTCAAGCGTTCTGTAGTCCGCGCCCCGTCCGCGATGATTGGTGTTGGCTACTGTGTTCCCATTGGCTGTCAGTTGACAGCGAGCCATATTTGAAGAGCTGTCCGTTCAGCACCACACACATCTTCAGATACACAACCGTCCGCAAACTCACTGCAATTACGCGCGTTATTGAATAGCGCAAGCTATGTTGTCCATGTGTATTAAGTTGCGCTGTGTGGACTACAGTGCCACACATCACATGTTAGTGTAAGCCACTGTACTGCACAAGACCATTTCTGAGCGACACTTTTGCACCTCGAAAGTGTGTTGCAGAAGCCACAATTGAGGACACGAGCATGTATTGGTGCCAAACTCCGATAGACAATGGTGTCATGTATTAGCCAGCCTTCCAGAGCAGGATGACTAATCGTAACGCTGTTGCGTTGTCCAATGAGCGTGTATGGGGCGCGGTGTAAACCACTGTGGCACGCCTATGTCCTCGCACCGCTGAACATGTACGCCCACATTGCCATTGAGATTGCGGCATGTGAAGAGGCGATGGAATGTGGCAAGATTGGTTCCCTGTAGGGGAGGCAATTTCCGGAGCGACACATCGCCTTAGGTTCAGGGCGACATTGCGGCATGTGATGCCGCCATCAGCGATCTGAGGTGACCACGAAAAACATGAGGGCGCACGTTAGATCACCACATATCGCCAGGTGATATTGTAGCGTGTGACAGTACCTTTACACAGTACATAGCAGGGACACATATATAAGATTATCTCAGCACAGGAAATGTGGTATGATCAGATCATGTCCCTGTATAGTCAGACACATCTATTACACAGTACATAGCAAGAACACATATATAAGATTATCTCAGCACAGGAGATGTGGTATGATCAGACTATGACCCTGTACGGTAAGACATATCCATTACACGGTACATAGCAGGGACACATATATAAGATTATCTCAGCAAAGGAGATGTGGTATGATCAGATCATGACCCTGTACGGTAAGACATATCCATTACACGGTACATAGCAGGGACACATATATAAAATTATCTCAGCAAAGGAGATGTGGTATGATCAGATCATGTCCCTGTATGGTCAGACACATCTATTACGCAGTACATAGCAGGGACATAAGATTATCTCAGCACAGGAGATGTGGTATGATCAGACCATGACCCTGTACAGTCAGACACATCCATTACACAATACATAGCAGGGACACATATATAAGATTATCTCAGCACAGGAGATGTGGTATAATCAGACTATGTCCCTGTACAGTCAGACATGGCCATTACACAGTACATAGCAGTGACACATATATAAGATTATCTCAGCACAGGAGATGTGGTATGATCAGACCATTTTCCTGTACAGTCAGACACATCCATTACACAGTACATAGTAGGGACACATATATAAGATTATCTCAGCAAAGGAGATGTGATATGATCAGATCATGACCCTGTATGGTCAGACACATCCATTACACAGTACATAAAAGGGACACATATATAGTATTATCTCAGCACAGGAACATTTTTTTTAAACACATCCAATTGTGAAACTTACTATTATTCCTAAACGTATTGGTTAAAATTAACTCTGTTCATGGGAACACCCCTTTAAACTCTGACTACTAATATTATAAGAGAGTGGGTGTAATGTTGTTGACACCTTCTTACACCTAAGAAACCTAAAGGTACTCATTTGTCATAAAGACAGTAGAGTAAAGTTGTGATAAGGGCTAAAGTGCATCCCACATATGGTCAATAAAGTACTGCTCACATTTTGGTCAGGCTATATGTTCATGATTTGATTTAAACCCCCAAAAACCAGGATTCGGATTAGGGATTAGCCCCCAATGAAGCACCAAGGGAGACACAAAAGAGTGGTCTACCAAGCTATTGTGTGTACTTAAAAAGAAGCCAGACATTGTCTCTATGGAGGCCAAACAACATACAAAGTGATTGCATCTGCCTCATAGAATTATAGAGAATATTTCAGTTTGGGGGCTCATCCAAATAATTTTTTTTTCGCAGGTTCACTTAAAACCCTGAGTGGGCCAAATGTGATGTGAACAGGGCATAAAGTACTGTCATCACCAGTAAACCCTTATATACATCATTCAAGTATACTGTATACACTGTATGTCCCCAATCTCCTCAGCATAAAGTAAAAAAATAGCTTTTATTATACTCATTTATGGGGCAGGAATCCCCTCTCTTCTTTCTTTGTGTGGATGATACGTCTTATGTCATCCATACAGTCTCCTTCATTGTGATCCTGCACAGATGCCCTTCTCTGTCCTGCCAAGTGCAGAGCAAAGGACAGTAATGCGCATGTGCGGGGAAACACCAAAGAGCACAAGGGCATGCACACAACAATGCTTTGCTTTGACCTTGGCAGAATAGAAAGAAGTGCATTTGCACAGGAGTGCGATGGAAGACAGTGTGTGGATGACATAGGACGCATCATCCACACAAAGCAAGAAGGGAGGAGATGCAGGATCAAAATCACCAACACCAATTGGACTCCCCCGCAGGCGAGAATAATAAATGTTTTTTTTTTCCTTGCAGAGCAGATTGGTGACTTATATACAGCATTCTAGAATCCTGTATATAAGGACTTACTACTGGTGGCCACAGTTTATATGGGAAAAATCTGGTGACAGGTTGCCTTTAAATCAGCCTAACATTTTGCTATGGTCCCCTGGACATTTGTATGAAAAATACTTTATTTTATTAACATTTTCAAAAACCGACGTGGAAGTTGGCCTTTTTCCCACAGCAGCCACGTACAGAGGACCGGTCACCAGGTCAAAATTGGAGAGTTTTTGTTTTCATTTTATTCTCACTGATTCCTTGAATATTCCACTTTTTTCATTTAAAAAATCTGCCATATGGTTTCGGTGATATGGTCCTTTTTTATCTAGTGAAAATATTTATGATCTTTACAAAAGGGATAATTAGGCTGAGCACAAAGAACCCAGTGATGACCGCCCCTTTGGTAACAAAAAAAATAAAATAAAGATAAACAAAGGCGCTAAATAAAAAGGCCCATATCTTGGGAGCTGTATAGCAGAGTCTAAAAAATAAAATCCGAATATTCAGAGGAATAAGGTGAAAAAAATTAAGAGCAGGAAGTGGACACTTATGACTTAGTGACAGGTCTTCTTTTATGGGAACCAACCACTAGGATTTAACCACCTGTAAATCAGTGCATCAGGTGATTGATATGTGCAATATGACATCACTATTTGGTTTCATTCTTTTATTCCTCCCCTGTGGGCTTGTCTTTCTGCTGTAAACCGAACCCTTCTCCCCCTCCCTCAAATGAGTCTGGATGAGAGGGAGTGGGGAGGGAGTTCTGCTTACAGCAGAAAGACAAGCCCATGGGGGAGGAATAAAAACAACCCAAATAGTGATGTCATGCTGCACACATCAATCACCTGCAGTAATGCTATTGTTCAAACAGGCAAGTCCTTAAAGGAGAACACCAGGGAGATAACAAAAAAATTGTACAGTCCCTGCACTTCTATACTATAATGCTAACCTGCCTGTTACACTTGTATAATGTAATTTTAATTAATATAAATCAGTTAATCACTAACTGTTCCTTACCGGTCACCACTCCCATAGGAGACAATGCATCATGCCTGAGTGAGCAGCTTCAGTGCCGTCCAAGACTTCCTCATTCCTTATTCAATCACGTGGGCATGACACCACAACAGGTCTCAGACCTAGCTGGAGTCTGGAGATCTGTTTCTGTACAAATAGCAGGAGGTGAGATCTGTGTCGATAGGACTTTATGTGACATCATGCCCATGTGATTGAAGGAGGAAGTGTTTGTTCTCATAAGCACAGATACTCACTGCGGAGGAAGGGGGAGAGCTGCTCAATCAGGCATGTGGAATTGTACGGCCTGGGAGGGGTGACTGAAAAGGAGCAGTTAGTGAATAACTGATTTATATTACTTCTAAACGTTATACAGGCAGCTTAGCATTATAGTATAGGAGTGTAGGGACAGTACCATTTTTTTTTTATCTCCCTGGAGTACCCCTTTAAGCATATTTTGTTATCAACATATCCCTTTAAATTATTTTAATGAAAATGCTCTGCATACACACAAGTTAGATCTAACATTTCCCAAAAAAAAAAGCCCCCATCTTGCTTTTACAAGTCCAGAATTATCAAAGAAAAATACTCTACAAAACGTCTGATAAAAAAAAAATAATAATCTCATTCTATCTTTGAAGCGGTTTCATTTATTTTGCTTCCCACTGTGAGCCTTATCAGAAGGCCAAGTAGAAGAAGTTTCCCTAGTTTATGATTAGGAAAGAATCTGATAGATTAGAAGACTCAATTGAAGTTGGACATAATAAGTATTACAGTATTACATGACATTAATCCTGCCATTCCATTACTTTCTCAATCATTGTGCAGAGACTAATTATTCTGAAGCCAGTGATCAGGAGAAAATAGAAACATACTTACACTGGGCTGGAGTAATCTCTTTATTGCATCAACAAGGCAGGCTCTGTACTGGTCCAGAAACAGGCTGACATTCAGAAAAGAACACATTGTGGATTACAGGGGGGTTTGACATTTTAATGATACAAGAAAGACAAATATTAAACCAACTGAAATCATTTAACAGTGATAATGAGACATTTAACAATTCAATTAGCATTAAATTAGTATTGAGTTATCTGCTATCCAAAAAGTTACATAAGGCTGCGATCACACACAGTGGATGGGCTCACAGTCGAAAACCAGAGAGTCCTTGAGACGCCGAAGGTGTTGAACTGCTTGAATCACCTGCAAAAATGTGCAGCAGGTTGCAGTTTAGATTAGTAGAGATTTCCCTGCAAAATTAAGTGATTCTGCAACGAGAAGTTTAACGAGCAAAGAAGCTCAGGACCATGAGACTGTCCACTGTGTGTGAACACAGCACTGAAGGACCCAATGAGCATTTCTGTAATGAGAAGTTCAAGGACCACAGAAGCTCAGGACAATGAGAATATCCACTGTGTGTGAACACAATCTGAAGGACCCAATGAGCATTTCTGCAACAACACGTTCAAGGACTACAGGAGCTCAGGACCATGAGAATGTCTATTGCATATGCAATGCAGTGTGAAGAACCCAATGAGCATTACCACCTAAAATAAAAACACAACACAAGATAGGTAAAAAAATAATCCATATATCCTACGTGACCATACATGTGAAATAGCTGTTGGCCAAACATATATACCACAGCAGTACCCTTAGTCGAGCATTAATTTGTTGTTAACAAGGAGGGAGGTGAAAGATGTTGCCAGAGTCCTCTGGCACTGACTTATCTCTCCTGAAAATTGATCAGACATTGAAATTTCAAAGCCTTTGTTCTTCTCCCACCCAACGTTATCTGTCAGGTGAAAATCAAGAAGCCCCCATATACATCAGATGGTCAACATTGGCAAAACCAGTGAGTTTGGTTGACTTGTATTTAATGCGTATGAGGGTCTTCAGATAGCTTTGTTCATCTGACAACTGTTCCCACCTACTTCCTGAAACACATGAACCCATAGCGCAGCTTAGAATGCATGTGTTTTCAATGGGGAGCACTGCGTGAGCCAATAGTCAAAGAATTTTGGTGATGGCTTTTCTTCAGATAGAGAACACAAGAATCAGGTATTGAAAATCAACATCCTCGATTCTTCTTTCCTCTAACACATTTGACAGGGTCATAGTTGGTAGGCTTCCATTCACATTTGGTCTCACCAAAATTGTAGGGTTTAGCCAATGGTTTATGAATATAGAAGCCTTATGTCTTTTATATAGATTAGGTTTGTCTATTACTATCTATTCGGTGTTGTCGCTGTGCTCCATTTGCTAAACATGAGCCCTAGAAATAGAAAGTAATATAGGTTCTGCAATGGATGTCACATGGACCTTTGAATATACTTAGTGACATAGAGAATCACAAGATTGGTGTCAACAAGTGATTGTGCAAACTGATCCACAAAACCTGGTCCATCGGCCATGTTAGTAATCTGTAATCATTGGATGGGAGCCCTGACAACTTCCTCTTACCTCTTGGCATCTGAGCCTCTTCTTCTCTTGATCAAGCAAGCATCATTGCGGCGTGATGAACATATAACTTTACAACAGGCCGGTTAACCAAAAGAAGAGCCGTAGATGCTGACTTGTCGGAGGGATTTTCTCAGGACTCCAGTCCAATAACCACAAATGGTGGACTGGGTCTTGCAAATTGATATCCACCAATTATTTTGTTAACCACTAAGGAAAATATTAGAATTGCAAAATCTTTTCAACTTTAAAAAGCTATCAAGCTTGCATAGCCACCTAGTACAATATAAGACATGAGAGTATATCATCTGAGCACTATTGCCAGGAATCACCACTATCATCATCATCATATCATCACAAGGCAGGGGAACTGGCAAGTATTTTAAGAAAATCAATACACAATTTAGAGGGGTCCTCCAGATGAAGAATAACAGTACTATTTCGCCAAATATTAGAGTTAAGTTCTGAAAAGAACATACTCCCCATTTAATTCTCCAATTTGACTCATCAGGAGAAACTGACCCTAAAAAAATTAAGAAAAAGCAGATGCAAAAATAACTGGATACTGGCTACAATTTTTATAATTTGACAGAAGAGTAGACCCAAAATAATAATAAATTTTAAGTATTAATAAATTTTTTTTATTCTAAATATCAATTATGCCTTCCAACATGATGTTACCTAAATGCCTTTAAGTAGGGTGTATGGCTTCAGATCGGCATTAGGTTAAACTCTTGATGTATGAATCAGGTTAAGTGTACAAGAGCATTATATAACGGCACGAGTGACTGTAAGGAGATTTGATGGGGCTAGAATATCATGTCTAGAATAGGAGAATTATGTTGGTTATCATTACGAATGGTTAGAACACAAAGCCCTCATCACCGGGTAAAGAGGTGAATGGAAAAGGAGACAAGTCTCAGCTAAGACCTAAGATTGAGAGGAGCGTTAAATAAAACAACACCCGGAAAGACAAGTCAAGTCAGCAATATCCCCAGCAGACAAATTGGATGAAAGACTCAGAAGTAATTCAAGAAGCCTCAGCACAGCTGCTCAATAACAACGGCGAGGTAAAAGATGTCATTCCCTGAAAATAGTTAAGGATCTAGCTACTAGGTCATAATACGGCTTATTGAGGACCTCTCAGAGGTCATGACTTCTTAGGCTAATGCCAGTATGTCGGTCAAGACGTTTTATGATAGATAAATCTATTTCATCTATTTATCTATCAATCTATCTAGCTTTTTCTAAATGGATATCATCTACAATTTATCTATGATTCTGTCGTTCTCTAATATCTGAAACTCTATAGACCTATCAGCTATATACTGTATTTATTTGTCAGCTACTACATATCTATCTCTCCAGTCCTGCTCCAATTATTAAGTTTATCTAATCATTTTGATGTCAAGCTGGTTGAAATGGTTAAAAATTTCCAACTTGCCTTCGGCCAGTTCCAAAATATTTTTTAAAAGTTAGAGATTAGTAAGAATGGGATGTGGACAAAAGAAAGGCAGGTCTTGGCTGTAACATGTGCCATTATCTGCCGAGTATGGTGGGGGTTCAGCTTGTCAACCCGCGCTATATTCCCAATACCGGGTTGTGCTGTACATGTAAGAAGGGTGTTGGGAAAGGTATAAACTTGTGTTTGTTCAGGGAACATCGGCTGTCTTCCAACACTCTATAATTATCTCATTATCAATATCTCATTAGCAGAAAGAATCAAGAAGGCTATGTTCACCTTTGGTGAGGAGCATGTTATGTGGACAGAGGAGAAGTGGTCCACAGTTCACTTTAGTGATGAAAGCAAGTTTAAATTTTTAAACATATGAAACAAAGGAGCTGCACGGTGGCTCAGTAGTTATGGCCGCTTTACACGGCACGATATTGTTGTCCAACAACGATAAAAAGTCACGTGGTTCGGAGTTGCCGCCGATATCGTTCGTGCGTTGTGTGGTGTAAATGAGCAATGTGATGCAAGAACGATGCCAAAACGATATCGTTGGGGAATTGTGCAGGCTCTCCAACTGCCCGATATTGGCTTGACGACTGGCAGGATCGTGCTGTGTGACAGCGCAACTACGATTTGGAGCACAACTTCCCCTATTCACTCCAATGTTCCCTGGGTCGCTCGTACACAGCGCAAAGGAGGGGGCGTAGACATCGCAGTTGAGTAGCCTGCCGATATCTCCCTATGTAATATTTTCCTATGTGATCTTGGACTAGTGCCAAAAACGTGCGCACTCCCGGAACGATATTGGGACGTGTAAAGCGGCCATTAGTCTTGCACGCTGGGGGTCCTGAGTTCAAATCCCACCAAGGACAACATCTGCAAGGAGTTTGTATGTTCTCCCCGTGTTTGCGTGGGTTTCCTCCAGGCACTCCAGTTTCCTCCCACATTTCAAAACATACTGATAGGAAGTTTAGACTGTGAGCCCCAATGGGGACAGCGTTGCAAATGTATGTAAAGTGCTATGGAATCAATAGCGCTATATAAATGAATAATTATTATTATTAAACATTATGTTTGTCGACAAACTGGGGAAAGAATACTGGACCCAAAGTGTAA
This sequence comes from Allobates femoralis, assembly GCA_033576535.1. NCBI lineage: Eukaryota > Metazoa > Chordata > Amphibia > Anura > Aromobatidae > Allobates > Allobates femoralis. The sequence goes on from JARQOC010000001.1 coordinate 579,556,184, forward strand.
AAAGAAGTCAGTGAAAGGTGGTGGAAGAAGTGTCATGGTTTGGGGAATGTTTTCTGCTGCAGGGGTTGGACCTCTCATACAGCTACATGGCAGAGTGAATGCAAGTGTGTCACAGAACCTTCTTCAACAATACATGGTTCCTTACTGCGTGGGGTTAGGGAGAGGTCAGAGTAGCATCGGACACCATTTGTTTTCCTTTCACTTTCTGTGTGGATGTTCCAGGCCAGCAGCCAATCAGGGCAAATCTTTGTTTCCCCTAAGAGGCTTTTATTGGGCCTCAAACAAATGCTTTCCAAATCTGTGTGCATTAAACATGAGTGGGAAATCCCAAGGTCGTCATGGAAAGGGGAATGGGGACAGGTGTGGTGGAAGGAGGAGTAGGCTTAGTGTTTGAGGTGTACATGGGGCAGGTGCATACAGCTAATGTTTTGAAAGTTGTACTGACCAAACACCGGCTTGTCGTATCCCAAGTGAACTGACAACTTCTGTTACTGGATAGCCCACTCCAGTCTCCTTTGTTTTCCAACAGCAAAGCGATGTGAGTTGTGTATGAGGCCCAGAAGAGCTTTTGCTACAGTTTATGGCAAGCACTGCATCAAGTGGCCTCTCCTCCTATTCCTCTACCTCAACGTCACACACAGTACAGCCCTCAGAGGTGGCATCCCAATTTACCCATGTTTCACCCTGTGTCACAACTCTCTTAACGCACAAATGATTGTGGGGAAAACAGACGGACAATTCTGCAGAGATGTTCACACATTCTATTCTATGGGCATCAAAGGTCTGCTCCAAAGATTCACATACTCCAGAGGAAGAAAGCATATGAAGGGCCCCAACAGAATACAGATCCTCATCACCAGATGTTAACCCTGGTGGTGGAGGTGATGATGATGAAACTCAGATACCTGAGGAGCCACAAGCACGACAAGCACTGAATCCTCAGCCAAAACTCTGGCTCTGAACAGCAGCCATCACGGGTCTGCAGTTTTCAGGGGTGGCAAGGACTGCCTAGACTGGGCCTTTTTTGACACTGCAAAGGATGGCAACTCATGTTATTTGCAAAGTTTATTAAAAAAAAACTTCAGTAGAGGCAAAAAAACAAACAATATGATTACTACATGAATGAATGCACATGGTAGCACCATGCATTACTCTGGCAAACATACTGCAATAAAACTGTGCCTAGTGCACCTCATTGAACACCGTCCATCACATCAACTGCATCTACTGCTTCTTCCGCCTCCGTCACTGTGGCAAGTGTTGTCCGACAGGTGTCTAACATCAGAACCTCTACTTGTTTAGTCAGGGCGAGTGAGAGCACATCAGCTGTTACGGAAGTGGACATGCTTGCTGATTTTGACCGATCTCAGACACCAAGCACATCACTGGTTTGTCAATCCACCATACCATTTCCACCTGCACTTCCCTCACAGTGCAGCAGTTTGTAAGGTACACCCTACTCCACCTCTCTCAGCACAGCAGCCAGACCTTGGTCTGTGGTCAAGTAAAAGATAATTTTCTCCTAGACATCCTAATGCAAAGAGCTTGAACTTGGCCATCTATAATTTGTTGGCCACAGAAATTCTGCCTAGTGTATACAGATGGTTTCCAAAAGCTGATGGCCGTTGCAGCCACCCAGTATCAGCTGCCCAGTCACCATTTCTTTTTGAAGAAAGCTGTGCCTGCGCTACACCAGCATGGCGCAGAAACATCAACCATTTGAGAAACAATGTGGCTGGGTGCATATCACCACTGACACTAGCATGAGCAAACATGGCCAGGGGCATTACATCTCGTTCACTGGACACTGGGTGACTCTGGTGGCTGCAGCACCAGGTAGGGGAAAGAGCTACTCCCAAAGTCTTCAAATCCCCAAGAATTTTGAGACAAACCTTTGCATGTACTGCTTCATCCACTGCTTCTGCCTCCTCCACTTCCTCTAGGGCTCCAGCTGCACCCCGGCCTCACCCTTAATGTTCCTACAATCCAGAGAGAATCCCCCCACCTCCATACTGCGCTGCCAGGGATCGACTCCATCAGGCATTGTTGAAATTAAAATGCCTTGAAGATGTGTGTCACACAGCTGAAGGGTTGTGGACAAACATACATGCCTAGTTTCAGCAATGGCTGTCTCCACTAAACCTGGAGCCAGGGAAAGCCATGTGTGATAATGGTGCGAACCCAGTGGTGGTCCTATGCCGGGGAAAACTTATATACATGCCTTGCACGGTTCATGTCCTCAACCTGGTTGTTCAGCAATTCGTATGCCACTACCCTGGCCTGGATGAGCTGCTGCACAAGGCACGGTCACTGTGTGCTCATTTCCATCGTTCTCACCCTGTGGCTCATCGACTAGCATTGCTATGGAGGACTTTCAGACAACCAGTAAACCATTTGATATGCAATGTACGGACACAGTGGAATTCCACTTTGTACATGTTGGGGAGGGAGGACAATGACCTAGAGATGTTTTTTTTAATCAGTTTTTATTTATCCAAACTGAATCTTACACCAAAATCACATCAACAATAGGCATTTGGATAATTTTCAAGATAACAAGAGGTATAGTTATAAACAGATAAACAAACCCCTTATCCCAACGCCACCCCCTCCCCTGCAGACAGCAAGTATATCAGTCCCATCTAGGGATGTTAGGGAGTCTAAGGATCAGCCACAGGTGGTGTCCACTCTCACTTCTATCATTAGGGCCTTCCTTTACATTTTCCTTGGTTTAGCCCTCTTCTTGTGCCACATGCCAAGTGGTGACATGCTCCGGTGTCACATAATCTGCTGCAAGTTCTCTTGAAATGACAGATACAGTTCTCCATAGAACTTTTTGAGCACCAACTGCCATCTCCTATCTGAGTAATGGGAAAGTCTGTAATCAATGGAGACATATGTGACAAAATGGACTCCTTTAATGTATAACATATGCTGGTTTCTTATGTAGCCAGACAAGATTTGTATTTTGTTTGCGACCTTGTGATCAGCCACTCATTGTTCCTACAAGTCTTGTAGATGCCTGGTAGTGTTTCTCTTTGACCCTTCTCTACCCACATCATTTAAATGAACATTGTCCACACAGCTTGAAAATCTAGCCAATGAGAGCACAGTCTTATTCCACCAATTGTGAAGTTCCCAATATCCTACAATGAGTGCTCAGGTATATAAGGAGGACTGTTCAATTTGTCCAGAAGACTTGTTACATGCAACTAATCTAGGATCTACGGATCCAATTGGAAGGCCATAGCCCCAGGCAAAAGGCACTTTGGTGTCGACCAAGGGGATCAGAAACTGGATTATAATATTACAAGGAGTTCAGCATCGAATGTTTGGATTCAGCTGGGATATCAAAGACTGCATAAGGAAGCAACACAGGTTGGGACAATCCAGTCACCTGGCAACAGACTTTGCTGTGCTAGCTCAGCTTCCCAAATCTGGCATTATCCCTTTCTCGGTGGGTGCCTGCCAAAAGCGGGGTGCTGCTGGTTTTGGGTAAGTAGACCCGGAAGCTCTGAGGCACGAATATTCTAATCCCTGGTGAGCCAGCGGAAGGGTTAGAAACTGTTGCCTTTTACATTTTAGGTTTTGCTGGTTATGCGCTGTTAACTGTTTGGGGATCCAATAAAGCCTTAATATTGTGGTTCCCTCACTCTGTATTGTCTGAGTAGTGTTCCGCCCACAGGTAAGGAGCTCGGGTGTTCAGTTTGGGATGAGCCCCGGTCCATGTTGTCTTTCGAAAGGCGGCTGGGCCAGCGGACGAGAGTACCCACTGAACCCTGTGTCTCCACAATTTGGTGGCAGCAGTGTGATACTACTCAGCCTGGTTCACCCAGGGAAGCTGCAGGAGATTGGTGTTCATGAACACCATCCAAGGACTCAAAAACCAGGGAGGCATATAAGCATACCCAGCAGGTCATAGGTTAGGCATTCAGGTTTCAGACACTGCCATGTCCAACCCCACCAGTTCAGCCATGGGACAAGAACCGGAGTGGACTACAAGAAACTGATGCTGTCAACACCTTAGTAAGCCCAGCAATTGTTTCCTCAGACCATTCACCATGTTGCCAATTATCCATCTACCTGGCTGAGGGTCAGTGCTCGGACATCCATCAGGCAGGTGTGCAGCTGGACAGGGTGATCGACCAGGAAGAAGGCGAGTTGGAGTTTATGGACAACATTTCCACACCTGTTATTGTGAAGACTGAGCAGAGAGAGGAAAAGTTGGAGCTTATGGACAGTGTCCCCACCCCTGTTATTTTGGAGCCTGAGCAGGGAGAGGACAAGTCGTAGTTTATGCACAGGGTCCATATCCCTGTTGCTTTGGGAACTAACCAGGAAGAGGTCGATGTGGAGCTTATAGACAGTGTCCCTACATCTGCTATTGTTGAGACTAACCAGGAAGAGGTTGTTGTGGGATTTGTGGACAAGCCTTCCCACACCTGTTGTTTCAGGGGCTGACCTTGAGGAGCTTGAATTGGGGCTCATGACCCCCCCCCAAATCTGTTGTTTTGCGGGCTGACCCAGGACAAGGACTATCCAGCCAGTTTGTCACAGCGATAACCCACATTTAAAAAGCCAAGCAGCACCCTGATGTGTATCTTGCTGCCATTCCTTCTGAAGACAACCCACTTTCCCAGGCCCCATCATTCTCCTCTGAGCCATCAACAGTAAGTAAACCTAACCAGACTGTGGCCATTGACTGGGGGGAATTGATAGCAAGACGTTAATGGGAGCTCCACTCCTGAATCCGATTTTAGTGCTTGTCCGCAGTATGTCTGCCCATCCTGGGGGTAATCTGGGGGAGGTGTATAGATAGAAGCCTCGATTGCTAACCTCATCATTAAAAAAAGACAATGCCGCCAAGATGTGAAGGATGATCAGAGACTTATCACATCTGGCTGCCCTGTCTAGCTAAATAAGAAGGGGGAGGAAAGTGACGAAATGGACTCCTTTAATGTATACCATATGATGGCTTCTTATGTAGGCAGACAAGATTTGCATTTCGTTTGTGACCTTGTGATCAGCCACTCATTGTTCCTGCAAGTCTTGTAGATGCCTGTAGTGTTTAACATTGTACAGCAATTTTGTATTTCGTTTGCACCTTGTGATCAGCCACTCATTGTTCTACAAGTCTTGTAGATGCGATAGTGTTTAAAGTGTGTAATGTAATTACTTCACCCATTTGTCATAGAAGGTTCGATGCTCAGAGAATTTAATTATGCTGTACTTCCATTGTATTACTATGTGTACTGCTAGCTTCTATGTAAATTACTTCAGCCACCATTATTGTTGTCAGGATGGCAGACTGGATGGGCTTCACTTTGACCCTTCTCTGTCCACATCATTTAAATGAACATTGTCCACACAGCTTGAAATCTAGCCAATGAGAGGACTGTCTTATTCCACCAATCGTGAAGTCCCCAATATCCTGCAATGAGTGCTCAAGTATATAAGGAGGACTGTTTATTTTGTTCAGAAGGCTTGTTACACGCAGCTAATCTAGGATCTACGGATCCGATTGGCAGTCCATAACCCCAGGCCAAAGCCACTTCGGTGCCGACCAAGGGGATCAGAACCTTAACTATAATACTAGAAGGACTTCAGCATCGACTGTTCGGATTCGTCTGGGATATCAAAGAATGCATAAGGAAGCAACACAGGTTGGGACAATCCAGACACCTGGCAACAGTCTTTGCTGTGCTAGCTCAGCTTCCTAAATCTGGCATTATCCCTTTCTCGGTGGGTGCCCTGCAAAAGCGGGGTGCTGCTGGTTTGGGATAAGTAGCCCTGGAAACTCTGAGGCACGATTATTGTAATCCCTGGTGAGCCAGCGGAAGGGTGAGAAAACTGTTGCCTTTTACATTTTAGGTTTTGCTGGTTATGTGCTATTAACTGTTTGGGGATCCAATAAAGCCTTCATATTGTGGTTCCCTCACCCTGTGTTGTCTGGGTAGTGTTCTGCCCAAGGGTAAGGAGCTTGGGTGTTCAGTTTGGGATGAGCCCTGATCCATGTTGCCTTTCGAAGGCGGCTAGGCTAGCGGACAAGAGCACTCCACAACAGACTTTACCAGTAAAAGTGAAAAACGACCGTTAATTACACAAGAGCCCAATTTGAACAATAATTAATTTTCTGCGTATACAGTCAATTTAGGAGCCTACGTTTTATTTAGAATTGAACAGATTAGTAGACTAAGGTATTCAATACAGAGGTATATGGTTAAAAATAAAAAATGTATATGCTGTAAAATGCTTTGTTTTTTTCACAATAAGAGCCTATTTGTAATGTATTCCATACATCAAAATTGTCCATGCGGTTGAATTTCAGTAGATCCTCCTGACATTTATCACCAACACTGGCTGTTAACATAAGTGAACACAGCCTAAAAAGGATTCCTCCGCACACTGCATAGATTGTCTATTACTTCCCGACAGCCAAGTCTTGGTCTCTCAGCGACTGCCCATCCACATAACAGCTCTTCATACAAAGAGTAAGAATCTCTCACCGCCAATCAAAAGGTCTATTTCGTGTCCTCTGTCTACTATGGTGACTGCACTTCTTCTCGCCACAGTGTTTTCTTCACATCCACCCATACAGTATATCTTTCCAATGCTTAACACAATTGTCATTCAGTGCAGGGTGAACGCTATTCTAGGATGGGATACACACCTCTTTCTGAAACCGTTTTCTTATGCCGTTCGACCCGCAGTGATAACAGAAGCATAGGAAATAGGAAACATAATATAACCCTGCAGTATTTTACACATGTAACTGCTAAGTGTATCCGTGGATGCAAATAACTTCTTGAAAAGAGTACTCGAGTCTTACAAGTGTTTGTGAATGTAAACATGGAACTATATGAATGTAATCATGTATATACATGAACCTCAATCTGCTTCTTTTTTTTGTACAGTGGCTTTATGAAAGGACCTTGTTTTCATGTAAATGAGCGCAGACTGTAAAACTGGCTCACTATTCAGACAGTCAGACAATACCACCCTTGCTGGAAAAAAACAATTTAATCAGGCAACAGACAGACTGGCGTTAGGGCCGCTTAGGCAGTTTACTGGGAAAAAATGGTTTGGGAACCGACGGCAAAATATATCCTGTGCATTTACATCTGTGAGCACTAAATATATGAATATATAACACCAGACAGGGAAAAAAAAGAAATAAAAAAATAGAAGTAAACAATCTGTGTTCTTCTCGATTCGACCGTTGAGGTTCACCAGAGGCAACGAACAGCATACAGTTCTCATCAAGCCTACAAGAGTGTCTACAATTTGACATCCACATTAACAATACTGTAGAACCAGAGGTCCTCAACCTTTCTGACCTTGAGAGCCACATTCAGTTCTAAGAGAAGTTGTGAGCCACATCAAGCTCTGAGAGAGAATTGTGAGCCACATCCAGCTCAGAGAGGGTTGCGAGCCACATCCAGCTCTGAGTTATATCTAGAGTGTTGAGAATGGGCAATAGGGTCTTATCTTGATGTTCCCTGAGGAAGGAGCTCGGTATGTGGCTCTGAAAAGCGTCGGAAAATAAACCAGTCATCACTTTTATCCAGACATTCCGTTGTCACTGATGTTTCCGTATCCATCTAGCAGCAGCACGGACTTTGAGGTACTTTGTCCAGAAGATACATCCAGCTCAGACAGGGTTGCGAGCCAAATCCAGCTTTGAGACAGGGTTGCGAGCAACATCCAGCTCTGAGAGAGGGTCATGAGCCACATCCAGCTTTGACAGAGGGTCGTGAGCCACATCCAGCTATGAGAGAGAGTCATGAGCCACTTCCAGTACTAACAGAGGGTCGCGAAACCATATTTAGCTCTGAGAGGGTTGTGAAGTACATCTAGCTCTGAGAGAGAGTCTCGAGCCACATCCAGCTCTGAAAGAGGGTTGTGAGCCACATTCAGTTCTAAAAGACAGTCACCAGCCAGATCTAGCTTCTGCTTTCCCTCATAATAGTTACACCCAGCACCCCCATTCCCCATTACCGATACAATGAAAGTCAAAGCTTTTCCACAGAAATCAAACTGAGGCATTATGCCAAGATCAAGGGTTTCCTACCTTACTACTATTCAGATCTGCTCTTCTATGTGGGGCTACTCGCAAAAGTCACTATGTGGAGACCTTCTCTTTACAGCTGTTTGCTAGATCTGGTGCTTGTGCACCAAGCTGAATATAAGGAGCTGAAATAATGTGCGCTACTGTGGTACAGATGAAAGGGCTCAAAGAGAGTAACTTCTTTTCTGAATACAGGTGATTTTATTGAATGCAGTTTGAAATTATATCCCCATTTCTTCCTCAGGAAATTCACTATTTGGTCCTATGACATGTTAGCAACAACTAGTCTATAACGATATTATCCTTTTAGAATTTCTATAAGTGCATACTATACCTGCTGAGGCCATTGCTGGCAGAAATGCATTGTTTGTTCTTAGTAAAGTCTCATAATAAATTTGATATTGAGAAAATATCTCATCTCCAACCCAAACTTGTCCTCGGAAGCTCCGAAAAGGAAAATCTTCTATCTACTATAAGGTTAGAGGGAGGTGGAAGGCCTTAAAACTAGGACTAGGAACTAGGAGAGAAGCTGAAGTCCAGGACCTCCAAGGTGGTGTTTTCAGAAATACTACCAGTGCCACAAGCGTGACTGGAAAGACAGCGGGAGCTTAGGGAGATAAGTAAGTGGCTTAGCAATTGGTGCAAGAAGGAAGGGTTTGGGTTCATGGAGAACTGGGTCAACTTCTCTGTCAGCTACAGGGCTCTACAGTAAGGATGAGCCGCACCTCAATGGAGAGAGTGCAGCTATGCTGGGGGGAAAAATGGTCAGTCGGATGAAGGATCTTTTAAACTAGGATCTGTGAGAGGGAGAGTAGTTGTGCAAATAAAGGGATAGATAGAGCAGACAGAGTGTGAGACAATATTGGTCAAAGAGGATTTAGAGGGGGCTGGGACATGCAAGAAAAATAGGTAGGTGAATAGGATTAATAAATGTACTAATAGTATTAAATGTCTGCTGGTGAATGCAAGAAGTTTTACAAACAAAATGAATGAATTGGAGACTCTTATGTCACCACAGATTACGATGTGGTGGGCATTACGGAAACCTGTCTAAACAAAACCCATGACTGGATGGCAAACATAGAGGGTTACACTACATTCAAAAAGGACAGAAAACACAAAAAAGGTGGAGGAGTGTGTATTTTTATTAAATCCAATGTAAGATTATGCTCCAAGATACCATTGAATGTAGCTGCAATAATGTAAAGTCAGTATGGGAAATGTGCATGGGGAGGGCAGCAATGGAAAGCTTACTAATTGAGTTTGCAATAACCCTCTTAATATAGCTGAACAGGTAGAGGATTAAATGTTGCAACAATTGGAAAAGTAGAAAATAATAATAGATCTTTATTATTGGGGAATTTAACTATCCAGACATTCAGCGTGACATAGAATCTTTGGATCAGCATCAGCTGATCGTTTAAAAATGTCGGCCGGCTTTTTACCGCCAGGCTTTTAAACAGTTATGCATCCATTTCAGTCTTTTCCTCATGCCCCCCTTTTCCAGCAAGAATAATACAAGCATTTCCCATTGACTTGCATTGTACTCGATATTCATAACGAGAAAACTCGCCGAGTAACGAGTATCCCGAATACCGTACTATTCTGCGAGTAATGATTAGTAACAAGTATACTCACTCATCCCTACAGATGAACCAACCAGAGAAGATAATTTGCTTGATCTGGGCGTGTCAAATAGACCAGATACAATATCATTTCTACAGGTCTAGGAGCATTTGGGCAGGATGCGACCATAATATGGTAAGTTTCAATGTAATATTCGATATAACATTTCAAAAAGGAAATGCAAAAGCCAGGAACTTTAGGAAAGTTGATTTCAACAAATTAAGGTAAGAGCTTAGTCTTGTAGACTGCGATTATGTCCTGTTAACTGGAGATATCAAACATAAATGAAGCTAGATTAATGATATATTACTAGAATCCTGTAGAAAGCCTATACCCTTTGGTAATAAAATGATCAGGTATAAATAGAAACCATAATGGATAAATAAGACAGTACAAAGTAGCAAAATTCATTAAAAATTTTAAATGCTGAGATAGCATTTGAAGACTAGAAAGATCTCAATAAGAAAAGCATTTGAAGACTAGAAAGATCTCAATAAGAATGTAAAAAGAATCAAGCTAGCAAAATTAGCTACAGAAAAACAAATAGCCAATTACATTAGAATTAATCCCCACATTTTTTTTATAAATACATTAAAAAAGAAAAAAATACAGATGACATCAGCCCTTTAGAAGATGATTGTAAGCTTGTGAGCAGGGCCCTCACTCCTCATGGTATCTGTTGAATTTTATTACTCTGTATTGTCTAATATTGTCTATATATGTCACCTCCAAATTGTAAAGTGCTGTGGAATATGTTTAGCACTATATAAATAAAAAGTATTATTATTATAAGATAATTATAGAGAATAAAGAAAAGGTTGAGATATTAAACAAGCACTTTTCATCCATATTCAACAATGAACATACTGTTCCAGAGACAAATATCAAAGTTCATTACCTGATATAACTAATTTAACACAAGAAGAAGAGTGGCAAGAAGAAGGGCATTGAGCTGAGTGATTGGCGGACCGCTGTATCTAATCTTCTTAGACTCTCTTGTAACAGGGTGGGTGCCACAGGATTGGAGGATGGCTGACGTGGCACCAATATTTAAGAAAGGTAAGATGGTGGATCCAGGCAACTACCACCCTGTAAGTCTGATATCAGTGGTGTGCAAAATTTTTGAGGACATCATAAGAGATAAAAAAAAAAAGCAAATAAAAAAGCCTTCTGTCTTTACTGTGATCTGATCGCCACTTTTTGCCTTGTGCGCTTGGTTTAATTTGCCATTCTATCTGTCTTTACTGTGATTGACTTACGCCGCTCTTCACACACAGTCATCCCACATTCCCATAGTCTCTATTTGATTGCATGCACATTTATCTGGGCCTGCTCTGCCCTCATTCATGGTCTGCTGGTCTGGCAGTGTGGGGGTCAGATTTGATAATGTCTGGTGTTTGTAACATTTGCTGCACATGTTCGGGCCTGGTCTGGCTTTATCTGCATTTGCCCTTCCGGCGTCATGGGAGCAGTTCAGAAATGTTTCAGGTATGTGTTGCATTTAATGTGGTGCTTTTAATCTATTTAGGAGGCTGTAAGCACAACGTATAAAAGAAGTAGAGTAGGACCGCCCTATCTGAGATTGCCGTGACATGGCAGGGTGGCTCAAAGAACTTTATCAATTGTTTGCTACATCTCGTTTTTAAAGTACAGTCAGAAATTAATATATACATATGCACTTTGTTTTACTGCATGCTGACCATAGGCAGCGCTGGCTTTTTGGCTTTTTTTATTCATCATAAGAGATGACTTGCAAAAATATATTGCAGAGAATAATATAATACAGTTAGTATGAATTCATGAAAGAAAAATCTATGTCTAACCCACATGTTTCTATGAGGAGGTAAGTGCAAATCTGAATATTGGAAATGCTACTCATTTGATTTATCATGACTTTGCAAAGTCATTTGATACTGAACCACATAACAGCCTTATTCTGAAGCCCTAGAAACAGGGACTAGGGGAAACTATATGCAGGTGGGTAAGAACAGGCTAAAATACAGGAAACAAAGTTGTTGTAAATGGTACATTTTAGAAATGGGCTATAGACAGCAGTGGGGTACCGCATGGATCTGTGCTAGGATCAATTTTTTCTAATCTCTTTATTAATGACCTTGTGGATGGGATTTAGAGTAAAGTGTAAATCTTTGCTGATGACACCAGACTATGTAGAATATTAAAAACTGACCTTAATAGTACAATTTTACAAAACAATCTGGATAAGATGTCTGAATGCCAAACACTTGGCAAATGAGGTTTAACATTGATAAATGTACAGTAATGCACCTAGGATGGTGTAATCCTAATGCTATATACTGTATACATTAAATGGAAGTAAACTCGGGACTACAGATTGAGAAGAACTTGAGTATTCTGGTTACAAGTGAGCTGATAAAAGTATATTCTGAAGTTGGAGTCCATTCACAGGTGGGCAACTAGATTATTCCAAGGGATGGAAGGTCTCCCACATAATGAGGGGTTGGAAACGTTGGGCTTGTTTAGCGTAGAAAAAAAGTCTAGGAGGAGATCTCATTTATATGTATAAATACATGTGTGGATAATACAAAGGACGGCACATGATTTATTCCTTCCAGAAACCATACAAAGGACCAGGGGCACTCACTGCGGTTGGAAGAAAGGAGGTTCAAGCAGCTAAATAGGAAAGGGTTATGTACAGTTAGAGCAGTCAGACTGTGAAGTGCCGACCACAAGAGATCGTAATGGCCAAGATTATAACAGTTTTTAAAAAAGGACTGGATGTTTTCCTTAGCAAAAATGGCAGTGTCGGTTATAGATAATTTAGTGACAAAAAGATGTATAATGGTGGAGAAAGTTTTACGTTTTTTCAACCCATGTAAGGATGCTTTAAAATGTGAGATTTTGGGTACCAGCCACTGTGTCTATGTGAAATGTAGAATAAATAAGTAGATGGTTTTCAAGTATCCTTTAATAAGATGTGTAGTAGAGGTGCTACAAGGACACTAACCTTCAGGAAGGCAAATGTCCAACGGTTGAGAGATGATCTTAGTGCAATAAACTGGGACGATATCCTGATACATAAAAGTACTCAAAGCAAATGGGAGACGTTTATTAGCGTCCTCAATAGGACATGTGCACAATACATACCCCACGGGTATAAACATGCTAGAAACAGGAGGAAACCACTATGGCTAAATAAAGCTGTAAGCGGCGCAATAAATGACAAAAAGACAGCATTTAGGGAATTAAAGCAAGGTGTCACGCTCGGTGTAGGGAGACACCCAGCACTGGATGACGACGGAAATGGGGGGGTACACTTCAAAGTACTGCAGGAATTCGGTACCATTTATAGATAGACCATTATTTTTAATATTTAAAGATTCCATAATAACATGGTGTGTACCACGGGACTGCCGTATAGCAAATGTGGTGCCAATATTCAAAAAGGGGGACAAGAACTGAACATGGAAATCATAGGCCAGTAAGCTTAACCTCTATTGTTGATAAAATCTAATGGTACCGTCACACGGGGCGATCTCTACGGTGATGTTGCTGGCAACTCACGGGAGCGCGCACTTTTTTGGCGCGCTGCCATGGTTGCTGTTGCGATGTCACACGCAGCGATATCGCCGACAGCGCATCTGCGATCTTGCCGGCAACTATCGCAGCAGCAATCCATAACATGGGAGTCTATGGGGGAAGTTGCCGGCAACATCGCAGTTGCGGCATCACACCGGGCGATGCAGGCAGATCGCCTAAGCAATATCGCCATGTTTCCCAACATGTTGGGAAAGCTGGCGATGTTGCTTAGGCAACTTATCACCTTATTATCACCCTGTCACGCGCGGCAACTCATGAGCGATGTTGCCGCTACATAGCTACAACCCTAAGTTGCTGGCAACATCGCCGCAGAGATCGCCCCGTGTGACGGTACCATGAGAGATGCTATACTGTAGAATCTGAAGAAAAATAACCTTATGACCTAATATCAACATGGGTTTATGAGGGACGGTTCCTGTCAAACTAATTTGATAAGCTTCTATGAAGAGGTAAGTTCTGGACTGGACCAAAGAAATGCAGTGGACATGGTGTATATGGACTTTTAAAAAGCTTTTGATACGGTGCCACACAAAAGGTTAATACATAAAATGAGAGCAATGGGGATAGGGGAAAATATGTGTAAGTGGGTTATGAGCTGGCTTATGCTGGTTTCACACTGCAGTTTTTTTCCCTGATCAGGTTCCATCAGGCTAGTGTGCCAAAGCCAGGAGTATCTCCAAAACTCAGAACAGCTGTCAGTCTTCCAATTATACTTTTTCTCTGCAGGTTCCTCTCCTGGTTTTGGCACACAAACCAGATGGAAACGTATCAGGCAAAAAACTGCAGTGTGAAACCAGCCTAAGTGATAGGAAACAAAGGGTCGTTATTAATGAAACACACTCAGAATGGGTCACTGTTAACAGGGGGTCAGTATTGGGCCCACTTCTCTTTAACATTTATTAATGACCTTGTAGGGGGCATACAGAGTGGAATCTCAATATTTGCAGATGACACTAAACTCTGCAGGGTAATCAATACAGAGGAGGGAGGACAATTTTATATTACAGAAGGATTTATGTAAACTAGAAGCTTGGGCTGATAAATGGCAAATGAGCTTTAATGGGGATAAATTTAAAGTCATGCACTTGGGCAGAGGAAACAAAATGTATAATTATGTGCTTAATTGTAAAACACTGGGCAAAACTGTCACTGAAAAAGACCTGGGTGTATGGGTACACAACAAACTCACATTTAGTGGCCAGTGTCAGGCAGCTGCTGCAAAGGCAAATAAAATAATGGGATGTATTAAAAGAGGCATAGATGCTCATGAGGAGAACATAATTTTACCTTTATACAAGTCACTAGTGCGACCACACTTAGAATACTGTGTACAATTCTGGTCTCCGATGTATAATAAAGACATAGCTGAACTAGAGCGGGTCCAGAGAAGAGCGACCAAGGATATTAGAGGACTGAGGGTTCTGCAATACCAAGACAGGTTATTAAACTTGGGGTTATTTAGTTTGGAAAAACGAAGGCTTAGGGGTGATCTTATAATAATGTATAAATATATGAGGGGACAGTACAGAGACATTTTCAATGATCTTATTACTCTTGAGACGGGGACAAGGGGGCATCCTCAACGTCTGGAGGAAAGAAGGTTTAATCATAATTACAGACGCGGATTCTTTACTGTAAGAGCAGTGAGACTATGGAACTCTCTGCCACATGATGTTGTAATGAGTGAGTCACTAATATTTAAGAAGAGCCTGGATGCCTTTCTTGAAAAGTATAATATTACAGGTTATATATAATAGATTCTTTGATAGAGCGTTGATTGCCGTATGTGGAGTCAGGAAGGAATTTTTTTCCCCAATGTGGAGCTTAGTGTTGCCACATAGGTTTTTTTTTGCCTTCCTCTGGATCAACATGTTAGGCTATGGGTTGAACCAGATGGACTTAAAATCTTCCTTCAACCTTAAAAACTATGTTCCTATGTTACTATGTTTGTACATATGTGGGGCTCACCATGGAGTTGGGTGCTTTTCTGGTAACGTTGTTAATAATTTATTCCAAATTCAACGCACTTACCTAGCATGGCTAATCAACATTCTGCAATGATATGCTATCCCATTTGGTTTGGGATTAGTGGGACCATCATTTATATGGCATCAGGACAATGACCCAAAACATCTCCAATGTCAGTATTCCAGGTTTTCCGGCTTGCCGTGTGACCATTTTGCCCTCAGTCAGCATGGAGATCATTGTTTTGTTTTGCCCTTCTTCCTGTCTCGTTTACATAAAGACCTGGCTCAGCTGAGCATTCATTGCTTGAGTATACTGGTTCCTGGTTTGCTCTTGCTCAGCTGTTCTCCTGGATTCACTCACTTCTCTGGAGCTCTGTGTGATCTCGGTTCACCTTACAGCTTCCTGCATCGTGCTTCTGGTGCCGCTGCTTCTACCTTCGGGCTCAGACGTTCAAGTGTGTAAGCAACTACCCGGTCATTACCCTATGTACTGTGTGCTTTTGGAACTTGTGTTTCTTTATCTCTTTGGAACTTTGTTTGAACTTGTTACCCGGTCATCCGGGTGTGGGGACCTTTTACCACGGACTATCTCTTCCGGTTGTTCCAGTACCAGGACCCGTGCTACGGACTATATGCATCCGGATTTGCTTGCTTCGAACTATTGGTTTTTCGGACTGTTTCCTTAAAGGACTGTGCTCTACGATACATATATATATATTGGGGTCGTGTTATGTTGTGTGCTTTGGCTGTGTACTGCATTCACATTGTTTTGCTGTGTATATATAAATACCTTGCACCTAAGAACCGTCTCTGCTCTTCATTGCCCTTAAGCGATCAGACTCCTCAAACCCTATACAATAGTATTACATCCAAGCTGTGTTAGGACTAGGTGTCCAAGAAAAAGAGGTATGGAAAACGTCAGATAACATGGCCTCCATAATCACCTGAACTACTGTCAATTCAGATGGTTTGAGATGACTTGAGCCATAGAGTGAAGGAAAAGCAGCAAAACACTGGCTCAGCATCTCTAGGGATTCCTTCAAGACTGATGATAACTGATGACAACCTGTTGAAGCTGATTGAATGAATGCACAAGGTGGTGTAAAGCTGTCAGAGTTAAGGGAATATTTACAAAAACCTAAAGTTTAACACATATTTTGGTTTATTGCACACATGCTTCTTTACCCCTGAGTGGTTTTGCTGCCTTCAGTCTGAATCTACAATGTTCACATTCTAATAAAAACAAACAAACCATTGTAAGAACAAGTATACCACAACTTTTAACTGGTACGGTATAACTATATCATTTTATACATCCTATGTTTAGTTAAAGAATTATTTAAAAAATTAGTAATGTATCCCCTATGGTTACGATAGTGGATGCATTACAGAATGCAAATGGTCCAACTGCTGGGACTTCCAGTGATCTTGAGAAAAGGGCTGTGAAATTTGAGAAATGAGCTATACAGAGCCCTGTTTTGTATGAAGTGTAGCTGCGCATGCTCAACCTCCACTTCATTCATCACCAATGGGACTGCTGGGAATACCCGATTACTGTGTTTGGCTTTCTCCAGTAGCCCTTTAGACTAGGGATCTCCAACTCCAAGCCTCGAGGGCCGCCACCAGTGCATGTTTTCAAGATTTCCTTAGGATTGCACAGGGATTGAAATCATCACCGATGCAGGTGATTCAATTATAACCTATGCAACACTAAGGAAATCCAGACCACATACAGTGTTGGCGGCCTTCGAGGCCTGGAGTTGGAGATCCCTGCTTTGGACAATGAGGGGAGGTTGAAGACGTGCTCCTCCACTCTGTTCAAGATGGGGCTCTGGTTCTTTGGTTACATAGTCCCTTTTGTCTGAATCTTTGGGGGGTTCAACCACAGGTTAGCTATAGTTTGGGATTAACCCTTTAAGTAAATGGCACTAAAATATTAAACACAACCCTTAGACAAGCAAAAGGCTGTTTTTTTGTGTTATTACATGTAATAGTATCTAGATCAGTTTTATTTAGTTTTTTTAATATTCTGACCTATTGAAAAGATTTCATTGAGCATAAAATATACAATCAGGGTGATCAGGTCATCGTTCTATACCGGAAAAATAGTAATGCTAAAAAGCCAATGGATATCAGCTTTCTGTATTATTTTTGCAAATTGGATGACATGGTGTGAGTATCATGAGCAGAAGATGGCAAATGCCAGAGTTGTTTTGATATTTGTGTGAAGAGCAAATTTAACTCTAAATCTGTTGGCAAGACCTTGCTTCACCCACGTAATCTGGAAAACATCCATATGTGAGCCTCGTCTAAGCCTATGAGAAGACTGTTGCCCTCCTGCTCATGTCCGCCAGCTCTCTGATCTGACTTTCATACTTAATCTGGTCTAATCCTACCAAGCATTAACTTCATCTGTGCAATGAAACCTGTAGTATCCATTCTAATATTTGGTGAGGAAGGCATTTACTAAATTACTTGCTGAAATCATATGGTGTTGTTTAGCTCTTTATTTTAATCAGATGATGCATCTCGGGGACACATTACCAGCGGTTTAACTGGAAACCCAGGTTTGTCTTTTTACAAACATTCTGATATTCCCGATACATTCTTCAATTTTTTTACTAACATATGAAAACACGGACAGGATTATAATAACTAAAAGCTTCGGGTTGTTAAGCCGGTCCATGGAAAAACCAAAATATAAGTTAGTCGTTAAAATGTTTATACCAAAAATTCTAACCAAATATACATATGTCTATAATAAGCAGAAATGTATGAAAGCTATACATATATTAATATAACATTAATATGCACATTAAAAATAGCATGTTTTCAAAAACATTCGAGTTCTTTACATGACAGACTTGAAATATCTAAACAAATATAAAAATAAAATAACTTAAAAAAAAACTATATTTTCTGAAAATATATTTTGAACACACCATAACTTTGATAGAAAAAAAAAAATATATATAAAGCAAATAAAATAAGAAAATGTATGATATTTATGAAAAAAAACTAAAATAATACTAAATATATTATATATATATATATGCACATACAAAAACACAAATATATACGTATACAAACATATATATAAAATTTATACATTTATATACTTATATAAATGTTTATTTATTATTTTTATATTGTCCAAATGAGTGAAAACTCTAATAATAGATATGGTGTGACTAATATTTATTTACTATATAGGTGTCTCTATCTATCTACAGTCTACATATAAAACAGGCTTTAATGAGCCCAAACAGTGGCACAACGTTTCGGTGACACAGTCACTTGAAAAAGGTGACTGTCACCGAAACGTTGTGCCACTGTTTGGGCTCATTAAACTCTGGTTTTTGCATTCAATTTTGTGCTGCCTGGATTTCTGCTTTATATATATATATCTCACATATAATAATAATAATATAATAATAAAGCTTTATTTATATAGCGCCAACATATTCCACAGCGCTGTACAATGTAGGGTTAGAGTACAGAAAATATACAGTAAGTAATTACAGTAGAGAACAAATACAGTACAATAATTGGATACAAAACAGTAGGCATAGAATCAATGTAAAAAAGAAAATACAATACACATATAATTTAGCAGCACATTGGAGGAGCCAATTACATGTGAACAACGATGTTACTTGATGTTCTTATAGATGTTCTTAGAGGAAAAGTTAAAAATAAAAGTTGTTTTTTTTTAAACTCTGATGGAATATTTTTTTTGTTTTTTTAAAGTTCTTAGTACGTGCATTGGCCGATGTATGCTTGCCCTTCAACCACGGCAAGGTGACTTTAACCTGGAGAAGCTTTCTCTACAATTTACTACCTCTTTTAGTACCCTAAGGGTCTCCGTCACAGTGGGCAATAGCAGGAACATACCACTTCAGGTATCCACCGTGGCTCAGAAGGGAGGAGTGCAAATTCTAGGTGTGGAGTCAGCCACTCCACACATCAAACAGAGGAATAAATAACAGACAGCACTTCATTTAAATTTTCAGCCCAGGTGCAAATCTAACTATTGAGTTACACATATCACCTAAAATTTAGCAGAACATTGGTGGAGCCAATTACATGCGAACAACGATGTGACTTGAATGGTCTTAGAGAAAAAAATTAAAACTAAAAGTATTTATTTAAAAAAACTGATGGAATATTTTTTTTATTTTTTTTAAGTTCTTAGTACATGCATCAGCCGATTTATTTTGTTTTGTAAACTCTCTCTCTCTATATATATACTATATACATATGTACACTGAAGACAAACAGGGACACCTATATAGTAAATAAATATATATGTATATCAATGTGTCTATTTCTCTGTTTATAAAGAGAGAGAGCAAGAGAGAGAGATAGTAGCATATATAACTATGTAAATATAGAGATATACAGATATATCTATCTATACATTGATATATATATAAAGATATACTCATATACTGTATATATATATATATAACACAATCTACATAATATATATATACATATATATATATATATATATATATATATACATATATATTATATATTATATATATACTGTACATATATTCATTTATTATATATCGATGTATATCTCAATATTATATAATATATATACACATATATATATACACTGTATATAAATATACGGTAGATATATAGAGATATATCTGTGCATCTGTATTTGTCAAACCTATCGGCAAAACACTATCTATACATATATATATATATCTCATATGAAAAATAGACACGTTTTATATATATATATACACATACATATATAAGTATATGTATACTTAACTTCTAAGCAAGAAATTCCAAAAGAAAATGAATATCAGACACACCAAAAAAAAGTATTAAAAATAAGTAAAACCAAGAAGAAGGAAAGAAATTTAGGGCATTTTTTAACATATATATATTTCATTTCTAATCCAATTTTGGCATACAATAAATATAGGACATGCCTTAAAACCGATTCAAAGTATTCATTCTAAATTAAACAGCCTTCTATAAACCCTAGTGAAAAGTATAAAAAAAAAAAATCAAAACCTTTCGACTAATATATGTAAAATGCAAGCAGAGCTGTGAATTAGATGACAATGGTGAAAAGCTTGATTAATGCTATTTCTGTCAACTCCGGTGAAATAATACCTGTTCTCTTAATTACATGTTACAGTATGTCGTAGGATGATTTATACGGAGAATAAAGAACATGATACAATGTTCCTCCCTATTACTTTGCCATTAATAACTGTCTACTTAACTTCAGCAGTCTTCAGAAATATCAGATATAATTTGCTGGATCTCGAGCGATTGACGTGCACAAGTTCCCGAGTTTGCCAAAGGCCTCGTATATATTTAAAGCACTCTAAATAGCTATTAGAATTCGACTGAAGACCACGGATCACTCAAAGACATTTCCTTATACATGAATTATTCTGGACCCCACTTAAGAAAGCTCGTGTCACAACACATTGTTACATCTCGTACGCTCTCCGCACAGAGCGTGATTTGGGGCGATCACTTTTATGCAAAAAAAAAAAAAAAAATTGCACAACCTTGCTTGTGCTAATATCAATAGTCGGATATTTAGTAACAAGTAAGTTAATTGAGCTGTTTGTGTTGATAAACTCCCTTTCCTTCAGACTGTTCCTCCCTGAACCATAATTATTTGCAATTTGCTTAAGTCGTCCATTTACTGATACGTCAAGCATGAAACAGAGGCAATTTCGCAAAATGGAAATGCTTCTCAAAATCAATCTTCAGGAAATAATGTGGTAGAAGTTACTCTCTGATAGAAGACTACCTCATGACTGTCACATAGAGATGAATATTAATTTGTTGAGGTTAAGGCGGTTTAGTGCTTCATTTGTTGACTTTGTTCAGCCGTCAGAGAGCGGAGCAGTGCAATTATTTCAACAAATCTATTTCTTTTCCCCCCGTTCCGCTAGTTACCATTTTTTATGTACTTACCAGTCAGCACACATAACAATGTCAAAATGTCCTTCCAGTTGAGAGACATCTGTCTCATTATCCCATCGTAAAACGCTAAAGGGAAAAAAAATGTAATTTTAATTTTTATTTTTTTAACATCGAGGATATTTTTATGACATTCACTTTGGGTAGCATTAAAAGCAAATGGGGTGTTTGCAAACATATCTCAAGACCACTTTTATCAGGTCTGTAAGGAATCAAGTGAGGAACCAAAAGAAGAAAGTTTTTTTTTTTTGCTTTCAGCGTAACACGCAGATCTAGGACACCATAAATAATGCGGAATAAGGTTTATTAAAATATTTGGACTAAAAGAGATTTTCCACAACTAACATCACACCCTTTCTTTTGTCCTAATGACTTTCCCAATATACTTCTGCTACCTACCCTGCTCCTGTAAGCTGATCTTTACGTGGCTTGTAAATACCTTTATTATTGTTGTAGCTTTGATCCTTCCGATCTGAAGACTGGAATGGACAAACTTAGCAGGGCACGTCACTAGTGGGAGCACGATGCTCTCTGTGAGTGACAGCAGTTGGGGTATCTACACTTCACTCTCCTCTCAGCCCTCACCAGTGACATACCCTTCTCAGATTGTCCAATTCTGGTCTGCATACCAGAAGGTTCAATGCTAGAACAACAAAAAAAAAGGTATTTACTGGCCTCAGAGAGATCGGCGGCATAAAAAAAGGGGTCACATTAGTAGTGTAAAACCTTTTTAAAGGAAGTCACTCGTCTTACTAGTCAAATCAAGTATAGGCGCTTGGTACACAATTTGTGTCGCCAAAAAGTTCAGTGCACCTTCCCAATCCTTGGTTTCCATCTATCTCTAAAGGCTGCTTTACACGTCATGATATCGCAACGCAACTACGATAAAAAGTCACGTGGTAGGGGCGTTCCAGTTGATATCGTTCGTGCGTTGTGTCGTGTAAATGGGCAACGCAACTCAAAAACGATGCAACTACAATATCGTTTTTGAATTGTGCATGCTGTTCAACCGTGCAATATTGGCTTGACGATCTGGCCGGATCGTGCTGTGTGACAGCGCAACTACGATTTGGAGTGCAACTTCCCCAATTCACTCCAATGTTAATTCGTCATTCCCTGAGTTGCTCAGACAGTGTGCAAGAGGGGCGTACAACATCGTAGTTGCGTTGCCTGCTGATATCTCCCTATGTAACATCTACTATGCGATTTTGGACAAGTGCCAAATATGTGCGCGCTCCTGTGAAGTTGTATGCAATATTGGAACGATATTGTGACGTGTAAAGCGGCCTTAATCCCCTTTATATAGATTGTAGGTCTGGTTTGATATAGCCAGAGAAAGTCGAAGAAAAATGGTAAAAAGCAGGTAGGAAGGTGCACTGTTTGGCCACGCAATGATGCACTTGTACTTGCTTAGAGCAGACCATTCATTGTGGACACACTCCCTTTAAAGGGACTCTATCAGTACAGAATGGACTGTTCAAACCTAGTACAAGTGCATCATGGTGTGGCCAAAAATTTAAGTGCACCTTCTGACCAGCTTCTTTTACCACTTTCTCACCACCTCTTGTTTGATTGCTAGCTCTGGCTTCATAGAAGCAGGGAATGGTGGAGACAGATGGAAAACAAGCAAGATGGAAGATTTACTTACATTTTTGGCCGTACTTCGATAGACCAAGCGCATGTAATTGGTTTAAACTGTATGTCTCTGCTGGCAGAGTCTCTTTAAGGCCCCCCAGCCACTAGGACCCAGATGCAACCATTTAGATCTACACCCCTACAGCTACGTAACAATGTTCCTTTATGATGCAACGTTTATCAATGAGAAAAATGTCATTTGAGACCAAAAATAAACCTTCATAAGAGCCTGTGAAGGGGTGGGAGGTGTGTTTATATTAAAAGCATCATTCATTGCACTTTTTTCAATGCTTCTCTGCTGATTTAGTTAGCTATAAGATTATAAATAACTATAAGCAATCGTATTGCTAAAAATCATCTGCAGTGACTGACTAGATCCTAAAAGAATAGCTCCTCTTTCACTCCTCTATGCGACTCTGGCAGCTATAACAATTTTCTCTACATGATACAATCAGATTTTTTCAATAGTCAGCTACGTCAAGTGAAGGCTCAAAATGTATCTTGCGCTGCAGAAGTTAAAAGAGAATCAGATAATCGCTGCTCCGTATAAAAAGTGACTGGTTAATGCTGGTGAATTTTTAGAATAGGTAATTTTATTTTAAAGAAAAAAACAAAGATTATTTTTGAGCGTAACTTTTAATCTGAGTGCTTGACTGGCACCCTGCAGAGAGTTTTTAAAGAGACGTAATGATGGATTTGGGCGATCAAAGCTAATGGTAAAATATCTTGTAGAGATATACCTTGGACACACTTTTGGAAGAATGATGTGGGGGTATTCTGTGGGCTCTTTCTGAAATGTCAAACTACTTTTTCCTAGTAGAACAGGACAGTGTCATCCACTTTTAGTAATCTTGCACACGAAAGATTTCAACTCTTGTCGCTGGTTATCGGGCTCATATGGATTGGTCAATACATTAGCTAAGCATCTCCATTTTTACATTTTCCTCATTCAACTTCTCATTAGCCAAGTGTTTTTCCACCATGTTCTAGTGTGCAGCTGTATATTTCTTTATAGTTATGTTTTTTTCAGCTGGCACCTGTTCACATTCATTTTTGTCACCGGTCAGTTTTCTTATAAATTAGTATTTCAACTCAGCACCAGCCCTGAGAGAGGACACGTGTCTTCATAAAAGCAAGAGAGCAGAGGAGTGCAAAGTAGAGTCATCGAAAGGGTGTCACGGTGTAGTAAGAATGCTGATGAGGCAATGGCAGGTATGGGCAGGGTGACCATGGAAGACTAGTCTGACCCTAGTCTAGGAACCCTGAATGACCCTGATCCCGAAGGTATCTCTGAAGGTGAGAAGATTCGGGCCTCCAGCCTCTCCCTAAAACTCCTCCACCAGCCCTGCGCTATTCCCCCCTCACCTCCCTCCACAGAACCGGGATACAGCAACTCCAACAGAAAGGACATCAACCACACAAACACACAGGTCAGCACAGCACGGCTTCCAGGCATAGGGTGAACCTATCAGCAGCACCACCTGGTGGAAGGAGAGGCAACTTAAAGGCTAGGGGCAGGGGATTTCAGGTGAGTCACACATTAACCCCTCAACCAGCAGTTGAACCTAATAGTGAATGCAGTTCTGGAGCACAACATAGGAGGCCAGGACCTTCACAACTATCAACCATGCAGCTCTTAAAGACAAACATACACAGCAGCATCTAGCAATGTCAGCACAATCTAAGTGCATGACAAAGGGGCAGCAGTAAGGTTCCCAAACAGAATCCAGATTAAGGATGCAAAATCTAGCTCAGGTTATGTTCATATTACATTTCTGACAAACATTTGGGCTTCCCGAGTGACTCCATCTGGCTTATTGTGAGGGTTCCGTCCAAAATACATTTTTCAGGACTTCATACAGAAGCCCCAACAGGGTTATAAATGTGTGGCAGAAATGTAATGTGATCTCAAGCTCATTTAAGGTCCACACGAGTCAAGATGTTTTATTGTTACCCTACACACCAGTGAGATGGTTTCTTTTGGTTGTGTGTACAATATTAGCTTACGATAATATTCCTCGTTCCGGTCACAAACTGTATGATGGTATAGGAATCTTCAGGGTATGCAGTACACAAAGACAATCTCAGTCCATTTAATCCAAATAAAATGAACTTTACTGTTGGAACTAGTGTAATACATATACAGTATATTATACACACACTGTAGGTAACAGGTGCAAAGCTTGACTTTGTGTTACCTATACCCCAGCCTGGCAAGTATTTCTTCATTAAGACTCTCAGATCCAGCCAACACATTACCTTTTCACCCTAATTTTGCCTGTGGTATCTCCGGGGTCACAGAGTTACCCACAACCCAGAGCAACATCCTTGTGCTCCAGACCGTAACCACTGCAGCTGAGTTCTTCTTTCTTGGCTTGGTTCAGGATCAAGGTTGTTTTGTCTGCATTAGGATGAAGATGGACACTTTATCCACTTACCTGCAACCTAAGGCTGGTTTCACACTGCAGTTTTTTTCCTGATCAGGTACCATCCTGTTTGTGTGCCAAAACCAGAGAAGAGCTTGCAGAGAAAAATTATAATTTAAAGATTGACACCTGTTTTGAGTTTTGGAGTCACTCCTGATTTTGGCACACAAAACCTGATGAACCCTGATCAGGAAAAACTGCAGTGTGAAACCAGCCTAAGAATTTTTTTTCCTTGCACACACACCCCGATACTTACCTCCTATCTCATCCTGAACTGCTCACTATCTGACTCAATGGGAAATAACCCCCTTCTACTTCCTAAAACGCTTCTCACCTGCAGGGCCAGCCTACCGTTAAGGCCATGTGCACATGTAGAGTATTTGGTGAGGTTTTTTTTATCAGAGGTTTCTAGATATAAAATCCATTTGTTAGAAGATCTTTCTACCTTTGATATTACAGTAGCGTACAAAAAATTTCTGCAATACCATATTACTATTTAAAGACGACATTCACACAGTTCTTTGGCTTAGGACACTAACCAGTTCAAGCCATAGCACGTCACTTATCACATGACCACGAGTGGCCAATCAGCGATCTTGATAGGCCCTGGAAGGTAGATACCCGGAACACCCAGTGGAGGGTAAGTATTCAAACTTTATTATTTTTTTACACATTTTGACTAAATTAATTTGGGTTTCATAGTGTATATTAATACACTACGAAACCCAAAAGGGGCTGGCACAGATGTCACACAGGGAAGGATTGTTCCTCCCTGTGTGACATCACATCCTGCAGCGCCAGCATTAATTCCTGCTGGAATTGTGCATTGTCTGAATGGCGATGTGTAATTCCAGCGGGAATATTGGGCTCCTATGGAAGAAAGTGCGGGCGCATGTGCGAAATGAATTAACATGGTCATTCTTTTTACGCCCGCGCTTTCTCCCATAAAAGCGCTGTGTATATTTACGCACTGTCTGCACGGCAAATTGAATTTCACATTCACTTTGCCGGCAGATGCACACACACATTGTGCGGTTTGAAAAAGCGCGCACAAAAAAGCGCAATGTGTGAACGTAGTCTTAGTGTTATATATTGGACACAGATTTTATCTTCAACAGGAACAGGACTGATAACAGTAATTTAGATTGACAACGGCTTATTTTTTCCTACTTTTTATTTATTTATGTACAACCATCATGCCAAAAAAAGTTGGGATGCAGTGCAAAACATAAAGAAAACAAACAAGAATACAATGATTTGTAAATCTTTTATAGCCATATTTTTTTCAAAACAGAACATAGAACACAGATCAGAATGTGAACACTAGATGTTTTTCTCTTTCATTTGAAAAAAATTAACTCATTTAGAACATGGCCATGTCTACCATTGGGAAGTGGGAAGACCAATTCTTGGAGCTGGGGAGAGGAATGTTGTGTCGTTCTCAGGGGGGCTTCAAGCCCCCTGCCGCTGGAGCCAAAGTGAGGAGCGGGGGGGAGGTTTGGGTGCTGTCAGGTTACAGCACCGCCGCCCTCCTGCATCCTTAAGTGAGAAGCGGGGGGTGCTTCTTACCCGCTGAAGCTGGCGGCACCCATCATACAGGAGGCCAGTGTGTGATGCTGGCGCCACCCCCCAGTATGACTGCCGATTGATCCTCAGGGCTCACACTGTCCAATGGACGGTGCGGCCCTGCCTGTTCTTGTTTGATGTAGCATTCAAGCTGCTTAACAGACCAGGGCTTTGCCGGATTTATCGTTTCATAGTTCACAAAATGTTTTCCCTTGGTGAAAACCTTGGAGTACAGTAGCCCAACTCTTCTTTTGTGAAGCCAAGCTGATGTGATGGATGCAGTGTGTGGGTTACTATAATCTTGCTGAAACATGCAGAGCTATCCATCAAATATACATTGTGTGGGTAGAGTATATATTGCACTAAAACCCCTACAAACTTTTTAGCAGTGATACTACCTTTCAATAAGGATCTTTAATCTGCCCATGAAATAGGTCAGGAGTAGGGAACTTCAGGCCTCAAGATCAATGAATCACCTGCACTTGTGATGATTCCAACCCCTGGGCAATGTTAAGGAAATCCTGAAAACATGACTCTCTCTTGAGGCTTGGAGTTTCCTACCCCTGAAACAGGCTGTAATGAAAACCCTAACTATTATAGATGCAGAACCATGAACTGATATCAATCTGGATATGCTGTACACTTGAGTCTGCAGTTTCCATAAAGAATTTCACATTCTAACTCATCTAACCACAGAACAGTTTCAATTTTGCCTCTGTCCATTTTTAACAAACTTTGGCCCAGAGAAGATGGCAGCATTTCTAAATTGATATACGGCTTCTTCTTTGAATGATACAGCTTTAACATGGATTTGGTGGATTGCATGGTGAACTGTGTTCATAGTCAATGACTTCTAGAAATATTCCTCAGCCCATGCAGTGATATTCAGAAACAAATCATGCGTGTTTATCATGCAGAGCCACCTGAGAGCCCATTAATTACTACCATCCATTTTTGACCATTGGCCAGGAATCTCTGATATTCTGTATCATTGATGGTGCGATATTCAAAATATTTACAAGTTTACATTAAGGAACTTACACAGTATTTCACAGATTGGTGAATCCCTAACCATCTTTGGCTTCTGAGAGACTCTACCTCTCTAATGCGCTCTTTTTATATCCAGCCATTTGTTAACCCTGTCCCAACTTTTTTGAGATGGATTCCTGCCATCAAATGAAATGGAAAAATATTCAACATTCACCTTCTGATCTGTGTTCCAAGTTTTGTGTGGTGAATAAATTATTTTAAAAAAATTGGATTCTCGTTACAACTTATAAATGTGCGAACCTTTTGGATTTAGAGGTTATATTCATTTTTAATGTTACATATTGTGTCCCCCATAAGGTCATGAAAAACATTTGCAGGACTTATCTACATTTAAATACCTATTTCTCCTGTAAATGGGGTTGGTACATTAGCCCCAGTTACAGGGCACATTCATCCAGACTAGGTCTCCTAGAACAAAGCAGATACTGCTTCCACCCCTATGCCCAGCGATCTCAACAATGCTTAATTTAAATGGGGGCCGAGCGACCTCCATTCTTTTGATAAGCGGTGGTCTTCATCATCATTTATAATCACAAATGTTTTTTGTGGGGCAAGCCCTTAAAGGTTGTACTTCTGTATGATTTTATAGCTCCAATGTATCTTAAAGGGAACCTGACCTCTACAAATGACCCCCCAGCCTGTTTTAACCTGTCCCTGCACCATAGTAATCCATTTGTAACCATCCCTTTCTGTCCCTAAACCGCTATGAGAAAGTTTATAAAAGTAGTTTATTCACCTCTTATTCTGCAGCTTCTCATTATATGAGAAGCCGCAAAAGGCGGGCTTATGCGGCTCTCCCCGCCGGCGGCGTGCTAATTATGCATGCCCATATGGGCGTGCTATACAGCAGACACTGTGCTTGTGCTGCAGGGGGCCGTACAGGCGATATGACGCGATTTTCGTCATATCGCCTGTACCGCCCCATTGAGACAAGCACAGTATCTGCTGTATAGCACGCCCATATGGGCATGCATAATTAGCACGCCGCCGGCGGGGAGAGCCACATAAGCCCGCCTTTTGCGGCTTCTCATATAATGAGAAGCTGCAGAATAAGAGGTGAATAAACTACTTTTATAAACTTTCACATAGCGGTTTAGGGACAGAAAGGGATGGTTACAAATGGATTACTATGGTGCAGGGACAGGTTAAAACAGGCTGGGGGGGTCATTTGTAGAGGTCAAGTTCCCTTTAAATAAAAAGTGAAGCAACATAGTGCCTTGATTACCCTAACGTTTTTTCTACATTGTGTATATGACTTGTATGCAAACCCAGATGGCTACAAGGTTACAGACTGGAACTAAACCCCTGTAATCTATGTTATTTATCCATTGTATTTGCCCTTCATCTAATTGTCTATAGGTTAGCATGAAGAGGGATAGAAGGAGTGAATTAAAGTACGGTAGGTCATATACACTGGATACCTGTCAATTATCAGCTATTTTCAATGAACTCCCCAACCAAATTTTAATATCAATAGGGTGAAGTAGTTATAACACCTCTGGCCTGACTTATCTTCTAAGGACTGGGTAAGTAGAAATCTAACATGTTGGATTGGGCTTTCCATATAGATAAGGTCATAGACCACAGAGGGTGCAGACAATTGAATCTTCAGCGTAACACAACTCACATATTAAAGTAGACATGGGGTATATTTGTAGTATGTAACCACACATCCATATTATAATACTTACATTGGCTGTACAAATTAGAAAAAACGTAGGTTGCTGGTTGAACAACCAATGAATGAATCATCACCTGGTGATCCTGCAGATATTCATTTCGACTATACTTGTCAATAACACTGGGCAAAAGAAGAACAATCATTGGATGAACGTTTCATTCAAAAACAGATTATTTATGAACAAAACATCTTTATGTAAGGATTCTGGGTTTTCTGTGAAACTTTCTGTGTTCCTTTGCCCTCGGCCAAAGTAAGAGTCTGTTGCTTCGTCATGATCCTGTACTTTGTCAGTTCTGCCTACTTAGTCCCGGTCCTGGATCCATTCCCTGCTTGAGTATTTTGTGCTGTTTGGCTGCTAGTCACTCCTGACCTGGCTCCACTGACATCACTTCTCCTGCTCCTTGTTAAGCTCTGCTCCTCTGACTCTCTGATGCTCAGCTGTCTGCAATCATCTGTGCAATGTCCAGATCCTGGCTATTTGGCCTCCATACTCTAAGACTTTCAAGGAGAAGAACTAAACTAGTCTGTCTACTTTTATGGTCTGTACATACGCTCAACTTTCTGTTTAGTTTCCAGTATACACAATCTAAGACTTTATGTGCAGTGTGGTCTGCTCTGCGGGATCTATGCGGGACTTATTTCAGCCAAGTGTACAATCATTATTTGCTGCTTAGAGATCTGCTGAGACTAATTCTGGACTATCTTGTCATTTTGCCAGTCACACTCTGCATTTAAGTTCTGGACTAAACCACAATATGCTTGTTTGCTCTGCTTCACCATTTGTTGCACATGTTAATACATATTTGAACTCTAAACCTTGTCTCTGTCTTGTCTAGTCCTACGCTATCAGATTCCTAAAACTATCCACAAAAGTGTTACACTTTTGTCCAACTATTGGTCAAGTATGTCAAACATGGTCATTAGACAGTTGTATAAAATGATCTTCTCTGTTAAACTTCAACCAATAAGTATTAGATTGGTTGATATATTGGTGGTTGTGATACATTTCCAACAATTTTATTCTTGTGTGTTTGAGTATAACAACATATCATACATGTGTCGGATCTTCTGAAACAATAATAAATCATTCATAATTCATAATAATATAATACAACAATCCACTTCAAAAAGCAATAAAGTAAATTAATGCTACTAGCTTGTTTGCTGAATTATCAGGATATCCATCCAGAACAAAAAAAGGCTGAATTAATGCACCAGCTTTCATCTTCAACTAGTTCTAATATTTGTTTCAAGCTTTAGATATTTGAGTCATGCTCATAAATCTCTACGAATCACTGTATTCAACATGCATACGTGTACAGAACGTTTCAAACATACACTACCGTTCAAAAGTTTGGGGTCACCCAGACAATTTTGTATTTTCCATGAAACTCATACTTGTATTTATCAAATGAGTTGCAAAATGAATAGAAAATAAAGTCCAGACATTGACAAGGTTAGAAATAATGATTTTTGTTAGAAATAATAATTTACTCCTTCAAACTTTGCTTTTGTCAAAGAATGCTCCCTTTGCAGCAATTACAGCATTGTAGACCTTTGCCATTCTAGCTATTAATTTGCTGAGGTAATCTTGAGAAATTTCCCTCCATGCTCCCACAAGTTGGATTGGCTTGATGGGCAGTTTTTGTGTACCATACAGTCAAGCTGCTCCCACAACAGCTCAATGGGGTTGAGATCTGGTGACTGCTGGCCACTCTATTACAGATAGAATACCAGCTGCCTGCTTCTTCCCTAAAGATCTCATGTTGTAGGATGAAATTGGGTCCAATCAAGCGCTGTCCACAGGGTATGGCATGGCGTCCCAAAATGGAGTAAAAGCCTTCCTTATTCAAAATCCATTTTATCTTGTGCAAATCTCCCATTTTACCAGCACCAAAGCAACCCCAGACCATCACATTACCTCCACCATGCTTGACAGATGGCGTCAAGTCTTTTCCAGCATCTTTTCAGTTGTTCTGTGTCTCACAAATGTTCTTTTGTGTGATCCAAACACCTCAAACTTTAAATCGTCTGTCCATAAAACTTTTTTCAAATCTTCCTCTGTCCAATGTATGTATTCTTTTACCCACATTAATCTTTTCCTTTTGTTAGCCAATCTCAGATATGGCTTTTTCTTTGCCACTCTGCCCTGAAGGCCAGCATCCCGGAGTCGCTTCTTCACTGTAGACATTGACACTGGCGTTTTGCGGGTACTATTTAATGAAGCTGCCAGTTGAGGAGCTGTGAGGAGTCGATTTCTCAAACTAGAGTCTCTAATGTACTTGTCTTGTTGCTCAGTTGTGCAGCGGAGCCTCACACTTCTCTTTCTACTCTGGTTAGAGCCTGTTTGTGTTCTACTCTGAAGGGAGTAGTACAAACCGTTGTAGGAAATCTTCAGTTACTTGGCAATTTCTCGCATGGAATAGCCTTCATTTCTAAGAACAAGAATAGACTGTCGAGTTTCACATGAAAGTTCTCTTTTTCTGGCCATTTTTAGAGTTTCATAGAACAAACAAATATAATGCTCCAGATTCTCAACTAGCTCAAAGGAAGGTCAGTTTTATAGCTTTTGTAATCAGCCAAACCATTTTCAGCTGTGCTAACATACTTGTTAGGTTTTCTAAACATCCATTAGCCTTCTTACACAGTTAGCAAACACAATGTACCATTAAAACACTGGAGTGGTGGCTGTTGGAAATGGGCCTTTATACACCTATATATAGATATTGCATTAAAAACCAGACATTTGCAGCTACAATAGGTATATGCCACATTAACAATGTAAGGAGTGTATTTCTGATTTATTTAATGTTAGTTTCATTTAAAAAATGTGCTTTTCGTTCAAAAATATGGAAATTTCTACATGACCCCAAACTTTTGAACGGTAGTGTATATGGACACGAATGCCTAAATTGTCATTGAGCTTATTAGCTTACTATGCAACATTCTACTTACCCAATTGTAACTAATAAGTAAAAATGTCACCAGGCTAAAGTAGCAGGCAGACAACCTGCAATTCATGAAGATATATGTATTCATGTCTGATCTTTGCATGGCTTAATATTAAATATAGCATTCAATCAATGCCACCTTTTCCTGACGGCCTTAGACAAAGCTCATGCATTGATGTTACATTGAAAGCACGTGACCACTGTAGCTAAGTAGAGATGAGCAAAAAGAGTTTAACTATTGTGGTCCAACGTTTACACCCACAATCCTCTGCCCCGCATCCTGTTTGTCTCTGATGCTTATCTTGATGTTGCGTGGTAGTAAGCAGCACAGGAGCCCAGGGTGCCAGGTAGAGGATTGCCAAGGAGGACCAAACAGGACAATGGACCAGGTTAGTTTAAATCAGGGGTGGGGAACTCCAGTCCTCGAGGGCCGCAAACAGTTCAGGTTTTCATGATTTCCTTAGTATTGCACAGGGATTGGAATCATCACCAGTGCAAGTGATTATGTTATCACCTGTGCAATACTAAGGAAATCCTGAAAACCTGCACTGTTTGCGGCCCTCGAGGACTGGAGTTCCCCACCCCTGGTTTAAATCATTATTGCTCACTACCAATTACTAACTCATTGGTTTTGCCTAAATAGATGGCATGGGGCTGTTGCCCCCCATGATTGACACTTTTGGAAATTTTATTGTTATATCAAGGGTAAATAGGTGTCACAAGTATCTCCTGTCATTAGGAGACTTGTGACAGCTCTGGGATTTAAGCATCACTTTAAGTTGTGAGACTCTGGTTTTTAAATGTGATTGCCTTCTTTTGGACTAGCAAGGATAAAAAACATTCTCCTTGCTCATATCTCCAGGTTAGTTATTCTCAGCTGCAGTTGCTTTGTGACCACTTCCCTTCCCTTCAAATAGTCACATGATCCATCACCTGGTGCTAGTAATAGATTTCTTTTATTCTGACCACAGTGGAGGAAGGAAGTCTCTTGTGGCTGCTGGTGATTCTGTTGCTGTACAGTCATGGCCAGAAGTTTTGAGAATGACACCAAAATGATATTTTCACATGATCTGCTGCCCTCTGGTTTTTATTTGTGTTTGTCTGATGTTTATATCACATACAGAAATATAATTGCAATCATATTATGAGACCAAAAGGTTATATTGACAGTTAGAATGAGTTAATGCAGCAAGTCAATATTTGCAGTGTTGACCCTTCTTCTTCAGGACCTCTGCAATTCTCCCTGGCTGCTCTCAATCACCTTCTGGACCAAATCCTGACTGATAGCCATCCATTATTGCATAATCAATGCTTGCATTTTGCCAGAATTTGTTGGTTTTTGTTTGTCCATCAGCCTCGTGATGATTGACCACAAGTTCTCAATGGGATTAAGATCTGGGGAGTTTCCAGGCCATGGACCCAAAATCTCTATGTTTTGTTCCCTGAGCCATTTAGTTACCACCTTTGCTTTATGGCAAGGTGCTCCATCATGCTGGAAAAGGCATTGTTGGGCGCCAAACTGCTCTTGGACGGTTGGGAGAAGTTGCTCTTGGAGGACATTCTGGTACCATTCTTTATTCATGGCTGTGTTTTTAGGCAAGACTGTGAGTGAGCCGATTCCCTTGGCTGAGAAGCAACCCCACACATGAATGGTTTCAGGATGCTTTACAGTTGGCATGAGACAAGACTGGTGGTAGCGCTCACCTCTTGTTCTCCGAATAAGCTGTTTTCCAGATGTCCCAAACAATCGAAAAGGGGATTCATCAGAGAAAATGACTTTACCCCAGTCCTCAGCAGTCCACTCCCTGTACCTTTTGCAGAATATCAGTCGGTCCCTGATGTTTTTTCTGGAGAAAAGTGGCTTCTTTGCTGCCCTCCTTGACACCAGGCCTTGCTCAAAGAGTCTCCGCCTCACAGTGCGTGCAGAAGCACTCACACCAGCCTGCTGCCATTCCTGAGCAAGCTCGGCACTGCTGGTAGTCCGATCCTGCAGCTGAAACAGGTTTAAGATAGGGTCCTGGTGCTTGCTGGTCTTTCTTGGGCACCCTGGAGCCTTTTTGACAACAATGGAAGCTTTCTCCTTGAAGTTCTTGATGATGCGATAGATTGTTGACTGAGGTGCAATCTTTCTAGCTGCGATACTTTTCCCTGTTAGGCCATTTTTGTGCAGTGCAATGATGGCGTCACGTGTTTCTTTAGAGATAACCATGGTTAACTGAAGAGAAACAATGATACCAAGCACCAGCCTCCTTTTAAAGTGTCCAGTGGTGTCATTCTTACTTAATCATGACTGATTGATCGCCAGCCCTGTCCTCATCAACACCCACACCTGTGTTAATGGAACAATCACTAAAACGATGTTAGCTGCTCCTTTTAAGGCAGGACTGCAATGATGTTGAAATGTGTTTTGGGGGTTAAACTTCATTTTCTAAGCAAATATTGACTTTTCAAGTAATTGCTGTTAAGCTGATCACTCTTTATGACATTCTGGAGTATATGCAAATTGCCATTAGAAAAACTGAAGCAGTAGACTTTGTTAAAATTAATATTTGTATAATTCTCAAAACCTTTGGCCATGACTGTAGTTCTGTTGTGGGAGCCAAGTTGTCTGCAGCCCTGGTGTTTGGCTGCAGCAGTCAAGTTTGTTCTGTATCCTTCATTGTCTATATTCCCCATTCTGTCTACCTTTCTCTGTATTGGACTAATGTAGAAGTGTAGTCTAGTGCACTAACCAGCCTTCACACTAGCCAGGATGAGTGGAGGGACAGCTTAGGGACTGTTAATATCTGTGAAGGAAGCAAGCACAATATAGGGTCTTATCGTTATATATAAGGGAGGCTGTGAAGCCGCTCAATGAAATTGCTCACCTGTTCAGGTTGTGTGACCCACAATCAGCATAAATCACATAGGGTAGCTGCTGCGAGACACACACTTCCACGTGCAATGTGGTAGGCAATCCCAGGATTCAATAGGGACGGTGTGTTGTAGGTCTGCGCTGCTACAAAGACCACGAAGCCAAAGTCTTCTATTTATGAGGGTTTATTAGATCCATCCAATGCGTTTCAGAGCCTGCTATGCTCCTTCAGCAGGGAATGTATGTATGATACATTCCCCGATGAAGGAGCATAGTAGACTATAAACCCCCATAAATAGAAGACTTTGGCTTCGTGGTCTTTGAAGAAGCGCGGACCTACAACACACCGTCTCTACTGAATCCTAGCTCAGGGACTGGGCACATGACAGCAGCAGGGGTATGGACCCGCTTAGGGACATTAGGTGAGATCAAGGGCCAGACATGGGTTAGTGTCAGGAGGTGTCCCATCCTCCGTTCCCTATCATCAAGGTCTTCCTCTACCTTTACATCTTGTTGCACCTGTTGCGGCATGCCCCGGCCATCCCCTAGTCTGTGCTTGACAATAGGTAAGTTTGACAATGTCTTTAATACTGACATGGACTTTGACTGTGGCTGGCAAAATTCAGAGCATTACCATGTCCTGTCTAGTAAGACCTAGTAGCAAAGATTAACATGACAACGTCAAAACTAAATCTTAATATCTATGTAAAAATACTGGGATATAGAGTAATACAGTTATAAATTCTGCTTAAAAGGCGACTCTCAATTTAGTACACATAATTTTAGATACTGGCCACTCATTGAACCCTGTTGATGTTATAAAGATACAGTTTATACCATTAGCCACAGGACTGTGGTTTCTAAAAATGATGCTTCAATGAGCAACTTACAATCCAGCCCTCCTCCGATATGGTACCTGGAGGCCTTTGTCAGGCTGCACTCCATAATTAAGCTTTAAATAATTGGCCATAACCATGCTGACTCTTTCAATCATCCCCTTATAGAGGATATACCATAGTAACATACAGTAGGCGGATTCATTTAACAGCTGGAAGTGGTAACCAGAGGAGATCTTTACAATGGAGACCTGGTGTCCTACAGAAGCTAAGGAGCACC
Source organism: Allobates femoralis (assembly GCA_033576535.1). Lineage (NCBI taxonomy): Eukaryota > Metazoa > Chordata > Amphibia > Anura > Aromobatidae > Allobates > Allobates femoralis. Next base: position 579,592,676 of record JARQOC010000001.1, read on the forward strand.
TGTTTTACCAATTCTTGTAATACTTTTATTTCTTACAAGACTGCAGTAAAAGCTCTGTAGGTATGGTATGTGCAGTAATGTTTTAGTTTCTTTTAGGAGTATAATTTGTTCAATTTTTCCTCTGCCCTTTTTATTAGAGTGAATTAAATAGAGTGAATCTAAAGAAGTGGGTCATACTTCCTAAATACAAATTCACATTAGACTTCTGATAAGAGGACGCAAAAAAACCTTTTTTCCCATTTAGTAGGGCAGCACATATTTCCATTACCTAATAATGAACCCCCAACTAAAGCTTGGATTACAAGAATTTCAGAAATTCCCCAGACTTCGTTTTGTTATATATATATATATATATATATATATATATATATATACCGTATATACTCGTGTATAAGCCGAGTTTTTCAGCACAAAAATTGTGCTGAAAAGTGCCCCCCTCGGCTTATACACGAGTCAGTGATGGCTCCCCCCTCTGTGGTAGTATACAGCAGCCCGCCCCCCCCCCCCCCCCCCTGTGCTATATACAGGGCCCCCGTTGCAGTCGCCGCACACCTGTAAAAGAAGAGCTTTCATACTTACCCTCCTGTGACCGCGCGCGCATCCCCCGCACTCCTTCCTGCTTCTACCCGGCGTCCATCCACGTGACCGCGCGCCTATAATGACGTCATTATTTGTGCGCGGTCATATGGATGGACGCCGAGTACAAGCAGGAAGGAGAGCGGGGGATGCGCGCGCGGTCACAGGAGGGTAAGTATGAAAGCTCTTCTTTTACAGGTGTGCGGCGGCAGCAACGGGGGCCCTGTATATAGCACAGGGGGGGGGCGGGCTGCTGTATACTACCACAGGGGGGCCTGTATATACCACAGGGGGGAGGGCTGCTGTATACTACCAGAGGGGGCCTGTATATACCACAGGGGGGAGGGCTGCTGTATACTACCACAGGGGGCCTGTATATACCACAGGGGGGAGGGCTGCTGTATACTACCACAGGGGGCCTGTATATACCACAGGGGGGAGGGCTGCTGTATACTACCATAGGGGGCCTGTATATACCACAGGGGGGAGGGCTGCTGTATACTACCACAGGGGGCCTGTATATACCACAGGGGGAGGGCTGCTGTATACTACCACAGGGGGCCTGTATATACCACAGGGGGGAGGGCTGCTGTATACTACCACAGGGGGCCTGTATATACCACAGGGGGGAGGGCTGCTGTATACTACCACAGGGGGCCTGTATATACCACAGGGGGGGGGCTGCTGTATACTACCACAGGGGGGCCTGTATATACCACAGGGGGGGACTGCTGTATACTACCACAGGGGGAGACTACTGTATACTACCACTGGGGAGGCTGCTGTATACTACCAATGGGGAGACTGCTGTATACTACCACTGGGGAGACTGCTGTATACTACCACTGCGGAGGCTGCTGTATACTACCAATGGGGAGGCCTGTATACCACTGGGGGGGCCTGTATACCTGTGCTGGGGTCCACCCTCGGCTTATACACGAGTCAATAGGTTTTCCCAGGTTTTGGGTGCAAAAGTAGGGGGATCGGCTTATACACAGGTCGGCTTATACACGAGTATATACGGTATATACTTGAAAAAATGCTGCAGCACTCCGTCATTAGATGTATCTTATGCCTTTATTACGGCCAAAGGTACCATAGGGCTATGGCATCTATGGCCGTAATAAAGGCATAAGATACATCTAATGACGGAGTGCTGCAGCATTTTTTCAAGTATATACAAGTGCTGGGAAGACAGCTGAGCTGATTTGCACCCACTGGGCAGTGCTGCTCTATTTGCTTCTACATATATATATATATATATATATATATATATATATATATATATATATATATATGTGATATGTTAAGGGGCCCTTTTGACTAAAGTAACAAGAGACAAGGCATATGGGTAGCAGAGGGGTCATTTGAAATTGTACTTCGAAATCTAAGGCGGGCTAATCGCCCTTGTAATAAGATGACATCAGTATAATAACTGACTCATGGTAGGTTGAGGTCTTGCCACCGTTCTCGCATTGAGGCCAGAAGCGCTAGTTAAAAAAAAAATAAATAAATAAAATGGAAACGTACTTAAAGAGAACCTATAAGCAGGTTTTTACACTATGAACTAGAGTCAGTGCCCTAATGGCGCTGTGATGCTGTTTGAAAGCATACCTTTAGATAAAAAATCTGAGGCTTGCTTACTGAGTAATCAATTTTCAAAGGTTCTAAAATGACATATTTAGGCAAGTGCTTGAGCATCGGGGGGGACAAAGTTGGCTATCATGTAAATATTACTCCCCTCTGCATTGTAACTGTGGAGGAAGGAGAGCGCAATAGGGTCTTATCTTTAAAAGAACAATTGCAGTATAAATAGAACTGCTCACCTGAGACAGTTGTGTCACCCACAACTGATATCAAAGCGTATAGTATGGCTGCCGCAGGATCCAACACTCCACTGGAAATGTGGGAATCATTGAAGGCAACAAATGGACAGTGTTCTCAGAACCGCACTGCTCATGCGATGGAAGAGATGGTCAGACAATACAATACAATACAATATTGTACTCTGTTGGCTCCCTGAGGAAGGAGTTGGGATATGACTCCGAAATGCGTCGGTTGAAATAAAAGCCATCCTTGCACTTCCATCTGTCTGACCGTCTCTTCCATCGTATGAGCAGCAAGGTTCCGAGGACACTGTCCATTCGTTGCTTTCCATTCTGCCTTGGTTTGCCTTTATTTAAATTTCGTACCACAGACACCATTATCGCAGTGCTTTGGTCACATAGGACTCGAAGTCTTCAATAACATGGTGACACAGTCATTGCATGCCCCACCTCTGTTGCCCCTTTTAAAGAGATCATAGGCGTCTTCAATAAAATGGCGCCAGAGACCACGGTATGCGGATACAATGACTCCAGTAGCATTTTATTGAAGACTTCAAGTTTCACTTCACTAAACCACTGCACACTGCGATAATGGTGATGCGATATATAAATAAACAAAGGTGGGTCAAGGCAGAGGGGAGGAATGATGAAAGGAGATCCAACCCACAAGGTCCCACCTCGATGCTCCAGCCCTGGCAAAAATTATGTCATTTTGGAAAATTTCAACACTGATTACTCTGCAAGCAAGCCTCGGATATCTTATTTAAAGGTATGATTTTAATCAGCATCACACCTTCATTAAAGCACTGCCTCTCGTTTATAGTGCAAAAACCTGCTGATAGGTTCACCTTAGGCTGCTTTCACACTGGCAAATTTGCAAATCCGTGTCCATCCTTTTTGAAACTGATGGCCACAGGTCCATTATGGCCTCCTATGTTATCCTATGGATACGGATTGGTCCTAAAGTGGCCATCCATGTGTCTCCGTTTTGTTACAGATCCGTTGGTGTCCGCATTTTTCATTTATCTAAAAATGGAAAATGTTCCATTTCTGAGCTTCCTTGAAAATTACGGACACCAACAGACAGATCCGTTGGTGTTCGTATGAAATTATAATGGAGCTCTATTGAGGACGGATCCGTATGGATCCGTGAAACAAATCAATTTTGCTGTACTTAACCTGCTCAGAAGCAATGTACAGCTTCTCCCACCCCTATCTCTGGTGACTGATGACAGATCCATTAAATAAATGGTCCATGGACATCCACTGGCATCCATTTGAACAGATCAGTGCCTGCCCATGTGGTTCCATGAAATTAAAGGATCTATACAAATTTGAAAACAGCCAGTGTGAAAGCTGCCTTAATAGGAATATATAGGATTGGAGTTTGTCAGCAGTCATACTTTTTGACTTGAGACTTGTGGATCCTCACAGCGTGCACCATGTGCACTGTCAGGATTCTTTGATGCTGACAGCAGGCGAAGATGTGACTGCAAGTATGTCATTTGCATACATGTGATTATGTGACAATTATATGTGTGCTGCCTTGTTCTATACCGTGTAATGCAGTGACTGGCTGCACTGTAAATAGCTGCTATATATCACAGATGAGTCTGTGCCCTGCGATGTGAACCCAGAATGTTTACTATAGCACTTGTAGTGTTGTAAGGGTTAATGCATTGCAGTGCTGGGTTTGCAGCTTAGCAAAAAGACATGGGTGCGCCTGGCTAACCTGAAACTTCCCATATGTATGTCTCATGTGGAACTAATGGAATATAGTCTGACTTCCTTTTTGGTTACATGTGCCTCTGGGCTGACAGGGGCCATGTTGCCAGAAACACATGTTGAGGGAAACCATGTGTGCAGAGCCCGAGACGGTTCCGGTATACTTAGAAGGCAGCTCCTCGGAAGGCCTGATGTCTAGGTATCATGGCAGGACCTGTGAAGGCTCTTTCTATCTGTGCTTGGACAAGGTCCTGGAAGGCACACACTGAGTCTTACTCTCAGTGCGTGAAAAGGCCATTTTCCTGGAAATCACCTGGGATGGAATGCTTGGAGGTGGCTAGTGTTCTGGAAAACACGCGGTGAGGTGGCCAGGGGGGCTGGAAGGTATCCTAGGTCTGTGAGTGAATGTTTATGATGCTGGGGACACTGTAATGATCAATGTATATAAAGCCAAATGGCGTATCCACCATTTGGACAGAGTTCCTTTGATGTTATTATGGACTGTGCAGATGTATCCCCAGACATTAATGGATTGTAACATGTATTGCGGTTAATGGGATTTAATAAACCTGATGGGCTTGTTTATTTCTGAAATAATGTGCCTGTGGGCCTCAATCCTGCAGCAAACCAGTGTCCCACATTATACTCGGTGAGAAAATCACTACAACAGGTCGACTGCGCGAGGCCGGATACTTCTATTTGAAATGTGGCCAGAAGTATACAAATTACCGTTACTAGAGCATGCACTGTGAGCACTTTACAAGTCTGTAATCACACAAAGTGACCCTGTCATGATCTCCACATTGCCTGTGTTGTTCTAGGTTTGTGGAGACTGTCAGGCTGGGCTGGCTCTGTTCCTCAATCACCTGAATTCAGCTCACTTAATTAAGAGCCTATTTAAACTAGCTTGCAGCTCTGATCTGTGTTGGGTCAATTGTACGTTTGCTTTTGGCTGTGTAGGACTTGATCTCTGTGTTCTGAGCCAGACCCTGCCTGACTTTGTTTCTTACCTGGACTTGTCCCTCTGCTAGTGACCTGACTTCTCTTTCTGTTTTGTACCTCTGTACTCTGTTTCTTTCTCTCCGGTTTCCTGACTTTGGCTTGAATTCGATTTTGCTTCCGTTAACCCTATGCTGTACTGTGCCATTTGCTGGACCTGACCCCAGTTTGCTTTGACCCCTCTTTACTACCAGTAAGTAGTATAATTGTTATATTTACTTTCCATTTATTTCCGTTAATTTTCTGCTTCTCTGAGACTAGTTATTACTTGTGACCAGTGTCACAGACCCCATTAAAGTGGGCTAAAGATGGATTTTCAATTGTTGAAAACAAATAGTTGCCAAAACAGAGTATAAGAATTAGAGTCTTAAGTAACTCTACTTTATGACCATAGCCATACACTTTTGGCCAACAGTTATTTAAAGTGATGATGCCATAAACATGTACGCTCGACTAGGCGGAGCATATTTGTTTAATTTAAAGGGGAATATGCCACAGCCAGACATTTCAGGTAGTACCATATCTTGGGTTAATAGGTGGTTGGTAGTGATGAGCGAGTATGCTCGGCGCGACTCGGTACTCGCACGAGTATCTCGGTACTCGGGTGCTCGGCGAGCACCGAGTACTGCCGAGATGCTCGGACTGCTCGGTAATAAATAGCGATCTGAGACACATACACAGCTCCCTTCAGTGCACACAGTGAGCTGGCACCACACAGGGTGCAGATTAATTGATAGGATCCCTCTGGGGGCCACAGCAAGGTGTTATATGCTGCGGCGATTTGAAAAAGCCCACCCTCCCGCCCTTTTCCGGAATTACTCGTTTTATAACCGGAAGTCTGTGGGCGGAGCCTGTCACTCATTGACTTACATTGGGCTCGGTGCTCTGGCCGAGTACAAGAGTATCTTGAGATGCTCGGCCAGAGCACCGAGCACCCGAGCATTTTAGTGCTCGCTCATCACTAGTGGTTGGACATTTACAAATGTACCCCTTTAGATCTTTAAACCCTGCTGCCCTTCATCTCAGATCTATAATTGGAGGATGGTTGGGAGGACCTCATACACATTGGCCTCTAGCGCTGGCCACTTTACGCATGTAGTAATTATTTTTGGCAATTAACTTCATCCTCAACAAATATGAATGAGTATTTAGGAAAACAATATTTAATTTTTTTTCCCTTGATTTAATGGTCTATATGATCTTCCATCATGTTGGAATCAACTGCATTTCAGCTCAGTTAACAAAAACGCTCAATTTTTTTCCCTTTTGTACCGACCAACTGTATTTATTTTTAGATTGAAGCCTGAAATGTTAACATACAGACGAGGAGATTAATGCTTTCAGTTAAGAATAATATCCACATTCAGAAAGTTGAGGAATGTTTTTAATTGGAGATTAATAACACCCAGTAAACAAAAATTATGTCCTTTGAAAACATAATCTTGCTTCCCAGCATGGGGTTGCAATCTATTATTCACTGCCTCCATATGTTGAAACACACTCAAATAATGGCAAGTGACCCTAAGACTTACATTAATGTAAATCAGCGCAGTGTTGGAAATTTGCTTTTCAATGATATTGCAAAGATTAGATCCCTGAATATGTGAGAAGTAGATTCCCCGCACAAAACACTCAATTAGAATAATCTGTGATTAGAAGAATCCGCGAATAAAGAAAAAAAACTGGAAAAAAAGAAAGAAAAAATACAAAATAAAAACACACAAAAAACAACAACAACCCGCAGATATCACATTAGCAGATGAGACCTTCTCTCTTCACATTGAAGTTTAATGAATGGGGTGGGTATAAGGAGTCTTTAGTCCTTAAGTAGTTCCACTGAATCCAGTAATGATTGAAAGTACTGTGCATTTATAACAGCCTAATGAACGAAAACATGTTCTCGTTTCCACGTGTACTAATATGATTTTCAGTGTGTCAGAATATAATTACAGTACCCATTAAAACTAAACTCATCGCATTCTCCTGCTTTTTCAATTACCCATCCTTCTTGTATTGAACTGATCACTAAGAGATTTCTCAAGTGGAATAAGACAATAATTATAATTTCAAGGAAAAAGAAAAAATGGGGGCAAAAACAAAGGAATTTTCCCAAGTGTTTACTGCTAAGGGTCTGCAATTTTTTTTTTCACAAATAAATGATGTACATATAACTAGTGTGAGTGGTTTGTCCTTATGTTACATTTCCCACTAGTAACAACTGGCTGCTGATGCTCATACCAATAAGAACTAATATGAAAAGTATCCAAACATGGATATACATCATGATCCAGAAAACTTTAGATATGGGGAACTCCTAAATAATGAATACAGTCCCCTGAGGAAGCCCATGCGAAACGTGCGTTGGGGCTATGGACATACACAAAAGGACACAGTGAAATGGGTGAGACCTTAGACTTTCTATGTACTGTTACTGCATGCACTTGTGCACCCAAGGCTACTTTCACATATTTTGGAAAAGCCTGCATGCCCCTGGATTCCCCCGCAATGATAAACTGGACGCACCTGAACCCTGTGCAGGAGCATTCGTTTGCATATTTTACAGGGATCCGGTGGATGGAAAATGTACACACACCCTAGGGGGCGTGTCATTTAGAACTACGTTTGCGCATTGACAGTCAATAGAACACGGACTGGAAATCCAGATCCACTGGATCTGGAGTCTGGATGTTTCCATGTCACATAGACCCCCCATTCAGATTTCACCCATGTTCCGGGTGGATCCAGGGCTTCACTTTTTTTTTTTTCACAGAGACGAAAATTGCAACAAGATGTAATTTTGTCTCCATGAAAAATCTGTGATACACCCGGATCCAGAGCGAATTGTACACAACTGGATGCACCCGCAAGTGTCTGCGGCCCCACTGAAAGTCATGGGGCTAAAATGGATGTCGGTGCATCCCATTTGTGACGGATTCACACTGATGGTGAAAAACGCCAGTGTGAAATCAGCCTAAACAATCAGTTTTACCAGTTTTAACCCCCTGTATGTACTGGAGTTTATTGGCACTTAGTCAAGGTCCTGAGCACATATCCTGTTATATAGTATACTGTATATTACTCCATTGATTTTACTAGCAGTCCTTACTTTATAGCCACAGCATATATACTTTGGTCCTATAGTGTGTGTATTTGTCCATCTTTGAGCCTTCACCATTGACCATTCTGTTACATTTTTTTTTGGTTTGTGCTAGTTTAGTATCAATATCTAACAAAAAATTGTAAAACTTTTACATATTTATTTTTGCTTATTTTATAAGGTATAAATACTTCATAGTTTTATAGGTATAATACCAAAAATAATTGATGTGTCCATCACCTTGTTTTGCGTATCCTTCTTATGAAACGGGATTATCCAAAAACATAATCACTTTAAATGGTGGGTTTTTGCTATTGGACAGTTGATTCTTAGAAAAGGTCATCAATATACGATGGGTGGGGGTCCCACTGATCAGCTGACTAAAGTGTCTAAAACCAGGGCTGTGGAATCAGAGTTGGTATTGTGGAGTCGGAGTCTATTTTGGTTGCAGTTGGATTCAGAGAAATTGAGGAGGCGGATGTTTGGCTTACTGATGTCACAGCCATAGTTGTGGAGTCGGAGTCCATTTTGGTGGAGTTAGAAGTTGGATTTAGGGACATTTAAGAGTCGGATATTTGGCTTACCGACTCCACAGACCTGTCTAAAACTACCTGTGCAGCTCCAGGAGCACTAATAACTATGTGGCTTAGTAGCCACAGGACTAAATATATGCAGGACACATTGTTTCAAGATCGTCTGCACACACCCTAAGTCTTAGGGTGCCGTCACACCTGGCAATCGCCATAGCCATAGGCTCCCATTGTACTGCATCGCCACTGGGGTTTTGAGACACCCTGGCGGCGATGCCGCCTGTCAGCTCGCCGGGCATCGCCGGAGGTGTCTCCCCGTGTAAACGGGGGCGGCGACGCTGGCGGGGCGCCAAAAATGTGCACGCTCCCGCCAGTCGCTGCCGACATCTCCTGTGCCGTCGCCAAGTGTGACAGCACCCTTAGGGTTCCTAAACCCCAAAAGTCTGTGCTCATGTTAAGCAATCAATGCTATAAATGGTGTCATATAGTCATGAGGTCCTGCTATATACATTTTGTTGCTGGGCTCGGAAATTTCAAATTACCCAATTATTTATGGATATGTTACCATCTAAAAACTAGACCAGTTTACCTGATAAGAAAACATTATAAATTTGCAAAATGCTTACAAAATTAACGAGATACAATTAATTATATATTAATCCTTCATTATTAATGGAAGCTTTTGTGACATGATCATTACACATACATTCAAATGCAAATTTGCAGAATATTCATCATTGGCGAGTGCTTTGTTTAAATATAGAACATTGTAAATGTGTGATTTATGTAGCTGGGGCAGCCATGGACGAGGAAAACAGATCAGCTTAAACTTTAAACAGATGCTCTCTTAGTAATTTTTTACTAACTTGCATCCTAAGCACTTCGAGAAATGACAAAATGATGTATATTGCTAAATAGGCTTAAATAAAACAGTGACGGGGATGTTTTTAAGGGATTGGGGCTAGGATGCAACTTGCATGGTTTGTTTAGGCTTTAGGACACTTTCCTTTTTAAGATGCCTACGAAGCACCTTGGTTTGATTTACCTTTTATATGCAAGTTAAATGGCCAACTTTAGAGCCTATGTGTAATGACGGCTTCACAATTGCTCACTAGAGGAACTTTTATTTGGCCCTACAGTATATTTCCACTGCAAATAAAACACACGTTATGGTGGCCCATCCAACAGAGAAGGAGCTGCTTTTACGTAGAAGCTCTCCATAAGTCCATGTGTTCTAATAGTTTTATCTGGATGAGATTAAAGATAGCTCTACATCCTAGATGTTGTCTGTTAAATGTTCAGTTCATTTGCAGTTATTGTTTATGGCCATCCCAAATGCATGCCCAACAGACTGAGCCGATCATGCATTTTCAGTTGGATAACATCCTGCTGCAAAAAGACACTTCTGGCTGTAGTTTATCTTCTGTGGAATTAATAATGGGACATGTCAATGTCCAATGTGTTCGATCCTTTTCCTCACCAGTGGACAACAGTAGAGAGTTAGGACACCCCCATGCACATTAGATGGTTGACCATTACAGATATGGATATGATTGATTTATGTGCCAAGAGCGCTGCACAGTCAAAGTAGCCTAACCTATCTCAAATGCTTACAAAATCCATCAAAGAAAGTACTATCTGGTTTACTAGAGATTCCAACTGTGTGTCGGCTTTCTGTAAAGGTGTGGTCTCAGAAGGGAAGCCTCTTTGCTTATGCCCAATTAGGAAAAGTATTTCTTGATCAGGACCCCTCTCTTCCAGCAAAGATCTGTTTTCATTCTGGAGATACACCCCATCAATTGTCTACATGATTGGTCTTGTATTTAAATGACCAGCATGTAATGCTACATATTGACTGCAGTGATCTGCATCTATTAGTTGAGTAAGCTCCATTTACAAAGCAGATTTTTTAAGAGACATCCCATTCAATGAATCATGGTGGTGCTTGTGGATGAAAAAAAAACATGATTTGTAATTTACCATCATAATTTTTTCAGTTTACACTCACTCTTTATCAGTATTCTGTCAGTAATAAAGGATCCAGAACTTAGTTGTCCTCACTTCCTAGCATGCTTTGTGTTTACCATTGTGTAATTAATGACTTGCCCGAGTTGAACTGAAATTCCTCCTCACTGGTAAGGTTCTATGCAGTTTGTCCGACAGGAGTATTGGAACCAAAAGACAAAGACCAGAACCAACTTCCCTTCCTTTAGAGAAGATTAGGCCCACCTCCTCTTTATGCAGACAAGAGACCCACTTCATGTAGAAAAACCAAAGATCTGCCCCACTCACTGTATAGGGGCATAAGACCTACCCCCATGTCCTGTAGAGAAACAAACCACTCTCCCTTCCTGTAGACAAAGACAGAAAAGAGAAAAGAGAGCGCTCCCTGTGAAAGGACCTTCCAGGAATAAGAATTCAGGGGGGCTGTTAGGCCGTTCACCTTGGGGGGTTGTGCGCCCCCGCACAACCCCAGATAAAGCCTCCTATGGAATTTATGTCCTCTGGTCGTGGTGCCCGGGTAGCGGCGTCCTCCTATGCCGGTCCTGCGGTTCCTCGGCATGATGTCCAGAGGTCCTTCAGCTTATTAGGTGCTGTGATCCACTACAGTAGCTCCTGCCGAACTCCCAGAGGGAGTGGTAGCATACAGGAAAAAATAGGTTTTTTTTTATCGGCTTGTGGAGCGCTAAATGAATCACAAGCAGAGCATCAACTAAAATCAGACCTTTATTGGCCCCTTGTGCTGCCACAACATGTTTCAACAGTACTCTACTGTGTGCAATTGGCCAATTGTAAGTAAACACCCCTTTATAACCCATTTCTCTGGTATCCCCTTGTACCACCTGAGGAAGACAATAGAGTACTGTTGAAACATGTTGTGGCAGCACAAGGGGCCAATAAAGGTCTGATTTTAGTTGATGCTCTGCTTGTGATTCATTTAGCGCTCCACAAGCCGATAAAAAAAAGCCTATTTTTCTCATGTAGACAAAGACATACCCACTTCTTCTTGCAGAAAAATAAAGACATGCCCCTTATTTCCTACAAAGAACTGCCCATACTTCCTGAAGAGGAACAAAGGCCTGTCCTCACATCTTCTAGAGAAACAAAGCTCTGCCCTTTCTTTCTACAGAGAAATGAAGACTCGCCCACTCCCTGCATAGAAACAAAGACCTTCCTCCACATGTTGCAGAGATATAAAGACCCACCTGAACTGGACTTCAAGCAAGGTAAAAAAAAAGACCTGCCCCCTTTTCATGCAGGAAAAAAAAAAAGACCTGCCCCCACTTCCTGCAGACAAACATAGACCTACCCTCACTTCATGTAGAGAGAAAAAGACCTACCTCTACTTCCTGCAGAGAAAAAAAACTCCCCCCATTCCCGGCACAGAGACGAAGATCTGTCCCCACTTCCTGCAGAGAAACAAAGGCCTACCCTCACTTCCTATAGAGAGAAAAAGACCTACCTCTACTTGCTGCAAGGAAAAAAGACCTGCCCCCACTTACTGCAGAGAAACATAGACCTACCCTCACTTCCTGTAGAGAGAAAAAGACCTGTCCCCATTTCCTGCACAGAGACGAAGATCTGTCCCCACTTCCTGCAGAGAAACAAAGGCCTACCCTCACTTCCTATAGAAAGAAAAAGACCTACCTCTACTTCCTGCAAGGAAAAAAGACCCGCCCCCACTTCCTGCAGAGAAACATAGACCTACCCTCACTTCATGTAGAGAGAAAAAGACCTACCTCTACTTCCTGCAGGGAAAAAAGAAGTGCCCCCACTTACTGCAGAGAAACATAGACCTAGCCTCACTTCCTGTAGAGAAACAAAGACCTGCCCCAACTTCCTGTAACCAGTGGTGTCTCTGCCGCTAGAGGTAGATTCAATCTCATAGTCAGAATGTAGGTATCTAGTGCTCAGGATTTTAGAGTTAAGTTCTACATTGTTTCTAGAGAAAAGCAATCATATTTTAATACTGGACATCCCTTTTAACAAATTATTATTAAGAGACAATTCTCCTGTCCCTTTAGCTGCAGGAACTTTTCGATAAAAGCCTGCAGGGCCGCCATGAATTTCATTCATATTTCTTTAAATCTTAATGACTAGGTATGGAGTTAAGCACGTTCCGGCCTTCACTGATGCCTATGGTGCTACCAATTTTCTGCTCAGTGCCATTCCCATCATAAGCTGTTGTGGCCTATCATTTGGAGGGCCAGTTGCCTTGCATAACGGCTCTAGCCCTACACGGTTATAATTGCTTATGGTATATGATAAATATGATTTCGGCTTCATTATTATTTATGAGTAAAGCTGTTTTATGTCAGCTACATCTCCCATCATTGTTCTAGGCATTTACAACTGTATAACACGGGGATGATACTTGATGTAAATATCTCCTAGGCTTATTCCCCCTGATAAGGGGCTTATTCACATCAGTTTTGCGCAGGGCTGTCAATAAACTGTTTGGAATCCTGCTGATGTCTGACAATTGATGGACCGGCTATTACCTATCTGAATTTGAGTTCACTCACTGTAAACACATCTTATTTATATGCAAATAGATCCTTGCAGGGAAATTTGTACACTTCTTCGGATGTCAACAGCATTTTTTTTATGCAAACTTATAATAAAAGCGTGCCTCTATAATCACTATAAATTATAAAGACTGTTAACCAAAGGGATGAAAATCAACACAATCTGATTTATAGGGCTTTTTAACCGCTTGTCAATCATATCATACAACTTTCTTACTTCTTCATAAAGACTAAAAGAAAAATTATGTTTTCGATATTACATTTTTTTTTTATTATTCCCAGTTATGTAGTAACTCTTGTTGGGGGTATAATTGTAATATTGCAATATTAAAGGGGTTATCCCACCATATATTAATGTTTTTTCATGAGAATTGGTACACATTCCTAAAATGGGGGTCGCAAATACCCTTTCTGGAAGAGTTTCAATACAGCGAGGGTCATGCACATCCCTTGCGGTATTCAACGCATATGGCACTGATGACAGGGGTCAGCTAATTTTGTACTTCTCAAAGTTTGAATAGAGAAATAGGGCACACGCGGGGTCACTCCTACACGCAAACTATTCCAAACCGTAAGCTGAGGACACTAGTTCTAGCGATGGCTAGACCTCCAGCGATCTTAAAATTGCATGGGATACAGTCATGGTCAAAAGTGTTGGCATCTTTGATATTGTTCCAGAATATGAATTATTTCGCCCAGGAAATCATTGCTATTACACATGTTTAGTTATCACCTGATGAAGGTGGCGCTTACCGCCGAAACGCATTGTGAGGACCTGTGAACGGAACATAAATGATTGATTTTTAAAAAAACCTGTCTCCTGCCTCTTCTTTAGAGCGCCCAAACAACTGCTGAAATTCTTTTATTATTCCTGCATGTACGCCCTTGTGGCAAGCGGTGGGTGCAGCACACAGTTGAAGCAACAGAGGCAACATCTAAATAACAGGACCGGCTGGCGCCGGTGACCGAAGAACCTGTGGTGATGTCACGCCCGCGTGATCACCCACGTGACCAGCCATCCGTCCGAATCCCGGAAGCTCAGATTCGGCGTGTGGTTCGCGTGAAGCACCAGAAGCGAAGCCACTGGGTTATGCCAGGCGCATAACCCTTTCAGGCGAGTGCCCACCACCTGATTAATCCTCCACTTAACCATCAGGGTTTCAATAGGAGCGCCCCTCCTGTCTCTCTCTTTTTTGTCCACATGAATAGAGAAATAAGGCACATGCGGGATCACCCCTACACTCAAACTATTCCAAACCATAGGCTGAGGACACTAGTTCTAGCGATGGCTAGACCTCCAGCGATCTTAAAATTGCATGGGATACAGTCATGGTCAAAAGTGTTGGCATCTTTGATATTGTTCCAGAATATGAATTATTTCACCCAGGAAATAATTGCTATTACACATGTTTAGTTATACACGTTTACATTCTTTGTGTGTATTAGAACAACACAAAAGAAACAGACCAAAAAGGCAAATTGGATATAATGTCACACACAACCCCAAAAATGGGCCAGTCACAATTGTTGGCATCTTTCCAAAATTGTGGTTCAACAACTTTGTTCAAGCATGTGATAGTCGTGCAAATTGCACTTGTTGGCACACTCACCTTAATATTTTGTTGCACCCTTTGAAATAAATATATGCAATCACTTTCTGCAACCATCAACAAGCATCTTGCACGTCTCAGCTGGAATTTTGGACCATTCTTCTTTTGCAAACTGCTCCTGGTCTCTCCCAACAGCAATTTTAAGATCTCTCCACAGGTGATCAATGGGATTTAGATCCGGACTCATTGCTGCCACTTTAGAACTCCCCAGTTCTTGGTTTTCATCTATTGTTGAGGGCTTCTTGAAATCCGTTTGGAGTCACTGGCCTGATGGAAGGCCTATGGCCTAAGACACAATCCAGATTTCTGACCCGGGGCACTATATAGCAACTCAAAATCCTTTGATAATCTTCAGATTTTATGATGTATTGCACACAGTCAGGCCACTAAATATAGATAAAAATCATTTTTATTGATAATATATAAAAACTGACAAAACACAGATAAATAGAATAAAATGAAGTGAAACCACGGCACAAAGAGAATACAAAAGTACTATACTGCAACAAAATAACAATGTTATTTGCCCACAAAAACATCCAAACTGGTATAATCGCCTCAAAGTTTATTACAAAGAGGTATAGAGGCTTGTACATATACAGCAAAATGCTAAATGAGAAACATATTCCTTTCCTGGAAGAAGCTAAGGCGAAACGTGCGTCGGGCACTACTCTATAAGGTAATGTACAATCCCTCTGCTTTACTTAATTGAATTATTAGCTCCACTTTTTTTGTAAATCTATCTGGGTCTCTATATGGGGGTTTTTCTGATGGGAGTATGTTTATCATTTAGCATTTTGCTATATACGTACAAGTCCTACACCGCTTTGTAATAGACTTTGTGGCGATTATACCAGTCTGGACGTTTTTTTGGGTGCAATTACAATGATATTATTTTGTTGTATATACAGTGTGGTATTTTTGTATTCCATTTGTGTCATGGTCTCACCACATTTTATTCTATTTATCTATTTTTGTGAGTCTTTAGATCAATAAAAAAGTTTTTTATCTATATTTAGTATAGGTCATATTTGTAAGTATTATTAATTTGTAGTGACAACTTTTTTCTGATTTTGTTATTTCCCTGCCTTTCATGGGTTGTTTTCCCAACCCACTTATAAGTTATATGCAATCAAGTAATATTATTAAAGAGGACCTCTCACCACCCTCCTGGATTGCAGTCACTGAATGCAGCATATGTGGCGCCCCTGCGACCAGGGTGGCAACAGGTAGGAACTGCAGCCAGTAGAAAGATAGACAGTTTGTATAGCAAACACTCTCAAATCACATATCCACTGACATGGGACCTAACCCGGAGCCTGGGGCTCTAGGCAGGCAAGGGGTAGTAGGGCTAGATATGAGTGGGTGAAGCATAGTCATGGTAACAGACTAGTATATAAGGGAGAAACAGAAAGCAGTTAGCCAGTAGGCGGGTGTCGAGCAGTCAAGACCAGACCAGTACCATCAGGTCTGGGGAAGACATGAGGGCCGGCAGATAACTAACAGAAGAGCCTCTCCTGATATATCTGGGAAGTTACACGGGTAGAGAAGGACCCGGTGATCCCTTGTGAGACAGGGATACCTAAGGCTAGGCTAAAACCAGAGTGTCAGCTCTGAGGTGGACTAAAGATTCAACTAGCTCTCCAGACAAACTGACGGGGGACACAGATTCCAGGTCTGTGTTCCCACTACAGCGTTGGGGCACAGCAGCAACCAAGAGGACCCGGCTTACCGCCCATAAACTTAAAAGGAAGCTACAATTGGGGTCCGAGCTGCCGCCACATAACCCAGGAAGAGAACACAAAGAGTGAGAACAGCCTGAAAGGACACTTAGAAGGAGTGAGGGGTCTCAGAGTGATAACCTGGCTGCAGAGGGTTCAAGTGTACCAGAGTCAACTTTGTAAAGCTGTAGAAACTGTATTGTACCGTGCACTGTTTGACTGAAGAATTGGAGAAGTAAACACGGTGAACCCTGCTTCAGTGTTTGTGTCTGATTTGAGGTATAAAGAACTGACAATCTACCATTTGACCCTGTCAGGAGCTGTCCCGACCCCCGGCGGGCTCATCCACCTTGCTGCAGCATCCATCCATCCACCTGACAGAAGTACACTGCAGCGGTGGTCCCCTCACTGACCACAACTCGTGGGTGGCGTCACAAACCTAATCCCCCATTTCCTTGTGTGAACTCGGGACACGGTCCGGACCAGGACCGCCATGACATCCCCAGCAGTACCTTGGTCTGGCACAGAGTACACCTTCCCAGTTGGCTCCACACATGTATTCTGCATTCAGGCAAGGGGTCCCTCATGGGTCTGGCTGCTCTGTACCCCCAGATATATTGTTAGGAAAACTCACTGTTTGGAGGCGGCGCAGGCAAAGATGGCATAACAGACAGGAGGGAGGCGGCAAGGAGAAAAAAGGAGGCGGCACAGAGAAGCAGGTGGCGGGAATGGCCCCGTGAACAGACCTGACTCCAGCCCCAGGGAATGCCCTCCTGATTTCAGTGAGTTTTCCTAACAGCATATCTAGGGGTACAGAGCAGCCAGACACATGGGGGACACCTTGCCTGAATGCAGGATACATGCTGCATTCAGTGGTGCATTTAGATTGCAATCCAGTAGGAAGGGGGTGACAGGTCCTCTTTCAATGACCTCAAAGAAGGACTTGAACCAGTTTTATTTTACACCCAATGGTTGTCCAATTTGGGCATCATCGCCATTTACGATGTTCCCAATCATCTGATAAATATGCCAACCGCCTGCCAGATAGTGCTGATTTATAGATATGTGAAATTCCTCATTTTATTTAGCGATAGCCATTTTTTTTTATTGTTTCCGCAGAACAGTCCAGCAAGATTTCATGAAGACAAAGTGTGAAAATAACATAAAAAGTACACCAAATAAAAAGCAGACACAACTGACCTGGTGGATATCAAGCGGCTTTTAAATCCTCCGTCCTCTCGCATCTCTTGATGATGTGTGACACATCTGTACAGACTTTGCTAAGGAGAACATTTTGTGACTTTTATCGCTTCTCAGCTACCAATTCACTCAAGATTTATACCTTGTGCCCAGTTGGTCCTAAAATCGAAGGATTATATAAGTGCTACAGACTATTCATTCAATATTAGCAAATGTGCGAATAAAAATAGTAGCAAGGTATAAATAGGGAAAGAACAGGTTTTTTATTACCAAATATCATTTTCAAAAATGAAATCAATGTGACTGCGTGGAGTTAGTCTTTTCAGCAAAATGCCACCTGCGATTTTTAGCTTATATAGCAAGACTGATGCAATAGTGTTTTTTTTTGTTAAATCTAGGCCAGGCTGTAGAAAGCCACTCGGAACACTGACAAAATGCTTTCTTTGTACTCAAACAATCCGTAATGCAAAGACAAATACTGTATAAAGCACAACATGTTATTTTACTCCAAAGAATCTAAAATTCACCTAACGTAGCTGAAAAATATAGTGCGTGTATATCATACAACCATCCACTTTAACACTAAAATCAATGCCTAACCTTGGGTAGTTCGCAGTTATGCCACCAAGCCCGCTCTGACCCCATCACACATGGACTCCATAAAATCGATAAAGGCCTTCTGTGGTATCTGACACCAAGATCTTTTTAATTCCTGTCATTTATGAGTTGGAGACCTCTATGGATTGGACTTGTTCTTCCACAATTGCTCAATCCTATCCCATCTTTTGTGGGAGTTGCTGTTTGTATCCCGGTCTGTTGGTGGAGGTGAGGGAGTGTTAGACCAGGACTGGTCAGGAGCAAGGCAAGGGTGGTGGCCTAGACATCCTTACCATTAGAGGTAATTCTGGGAACAAGGTCAGCTAGGGTCACTGCCATCATGCTATTTGTCTCCTTTTTCGCTATAACCATCCCATGACATTTTCAGTGACCTTACCTGCTTTTTTCCTATGTCATTATGACTCAAGCTGCCACAGCTGATGCCTTTGCACTCCTGATGCAGACCATCTCTGATGAAGTTACTGGTTTGCGGTTCTCGGGTTGTGCAGCAGCTGCAACAAGTTGTTGGGTACCTGGCCTCGGCTCACGTCCAGGCTGAGCATGAACCCAATATATCTCTTCCTGGCAGAATTTATGGAGGGAGAGATACAGGCTTCTATGCAAAAATGTAAGTTATAGTTCAGGTTTCGCCCTCGCTTATCTGGGAATGAGGAACAGCATGTGGCAATTATAACCGCTCTTCTCAAGGGGGATCCCCAGAACTGGGCCTTCTCTCTACTGATCTATTCACTATCTTGCTGTTCGTTGGTGAATGAATTTTATGCGACTCTGGTACAGGTGTAAGGAGAACCAGATAGAGTGTCTCTTGCGAGTCTAATCTCCATTGACTCTGGCAGGGTACATGGCCAGAGCAGGAGTACTGCTTGGCGTTTTGGAGATGGGTGACTAATATCCAGTGGAATGACCCTGCCCCCAGGTGTAAGGTCTGCTTGGGTCTATCAGCTAGACTACAGGACATTCTGGTTCAATATACTTCTCCTGAGTCATTGGAAGCTGCAATGTTCCTTGTCATCAGGGTAGACAGACGTCTGAGGGAGAGACATGGACCAACCCTGTCCCCAGTGGCCATCTCTGTTGAGGAGGTTCCACGTGTGGGACTGGATGAACCTATGCAGTTGGGGGGAGTAACCTCTCTTTCTAAACACTCAGCAGTTCATTAGGTTGGGGGAGCATGTTTCTATTGTGGTCAAACTCATCATTTTATTAGGGACTGTTCATATCGCTCCAATCCGATTGCTCAACCTCAGAAGTCATGTTCCTCGGGTCAGTTAGAAGGAGACGACCAGAGGGTTTATCTTTCCTTCTTTCTAAGTCTCCATTTTCACAGTCTGCTAAAGTGGTGATTGATGGTAAAACTGAGACTGTGCCAGTGCTAATTGATAGCGGAGCTGAAGTCAATCTGAAGGTTTCTCGCTTTGTTCAGAACCATTGCCTTGTCTGTAATGCATTAGCGAGATCCAATCTTATCTCTGTCATTGACTCCGCTCCTCTCAGCCAGAAGGTTCTTTCCCAAGTTGTACACAATAGAACTTGTGTATAGGGACTCTTCACCAGGAGTTACTACCTTCTTACATCTTGCAGACTCTACCTACTCCCATTGTCTTGGGGCATTCCGTGGCTGTAAAAACTATCCCGGTGATTGACTAGTGGCCAGGGATGTAGTTGGGGCAGATTCTGTGAGGGTAATTTCCTGGGTGCTTCTGTCTCCGCTGTACTGGTGAAGTCTACCCCTACTTCTCCAGCAAGGGTGATTAACTACCTACTGGAGAAAAGGGGTAAAGGTAGACTTACTCCCAAGTTACTGCTAGGTCTAGATGCCATCTGGGGAAGGACTGTGACTCCCACTAAGTACCCTGTGTGAAAGCGTCCTAAGACACAAGGAAACACTTCTGTTGTTTACCCTCCTAAGAATGTCCCCCTTGTCAGTAACCAGATAAATGTGAAAAAACATTCAGGTCCAGATCTGAGAGTGGATGATTTTGTGTGGGTGTTATCTAGACAAATCAGGTGGAGATCTGTAGCTGGAGCTTCTAGTGCTGGAGTTATGGGTCTATTTAGGGTATCAGCTATTTTCAACCCTTAACTGTTCCAACTCGAACTACCCCATTGCTAAAAATCTGTAACATATTTAACAGATTGACACTCAGGAGATGTGGAGTGGAACTCTTCTAGATGATCCTGGTTTAGGGTCCAGAGGCTCCTCATAAAGGGAGGAGGGTGCTGTCACGTGTAGACTGCTCTGAGGTGTCTGATCTGCAGAATTTATTATTGAGTTACTTTCTGTTGGTTCCTAAAGGGTTAACAAAAGTGGCTGTAGCTCTGCAGTATTAGCTGTCCATGATATTAGCTAGCTGTGGCTCTCCAGTACTATTTGCCAAGTGTATAAAGTGTTGTGGTTGACCACTCTCCCAGCCTTTACATAGTCCTATGACCATTAGCTGGTGTAGCTGAAAGAGTTCATTATATATTCGGACTATGAGCTGTTTGGACGCTGTGCAGTTCTTGCTGAAGCCTTCCAGAAGCTTTAAACCTTGGAGATAGCCGTCTTTTGTGGGAGTTGCTATTTGTATCCCAGTCCGTGTGTGTATTTGAGGGG
This sequence comes from Allobates femoralis, assembly GCA_033576535.1. Classification (NCBI taxonomy): domain Eukaryota; kingdom Metazoa; phylum Chordata; class Amphibia; order Anura; family Aromobatidae; genus Allobates; species Allobates femoralis. Next base: position 579,613,703 of record JARQOC010000001.1, read on the forward strand.
GTCTTAGACCAGGGATGGTTAGGAGCAGGGCAAGGGACCAGATGTCCTCACCATTGGAGGTAATTCTGTAAACAGGGTCAGCTATGGAACCCCAATCTACAGGGTTAGGCTGCCTTCAGACTGCGGCAGCGTCCGTCCGGGCTGTCAGAAGTGACAGCCTGGACCGGAGTTTTCCTCCATAGAATCCTGTCGGGCAAAACGGAGCTGGATCCCGGCGGGTGTTAATTAGCTGCTATCCGGCTGCTGTGTCGCCGGATGAATCGTGCAGAAGTGGGGATTTTCTGCCGATTCCAAAACCGGTGCATGCAACGTTTTTGGAATCGGCAGAAAATCCCCACTTCTGCACGATTCATCCGGCGACACAGCAGCCGGATAGCAGCTAATTAACACCCGCCGGGATCCAGCTCCGTTTTGCCCGACAGGATTCTATGGAGGAAAACTCCGGTCCAGGCTGTCACTTCTGACAGCCCCGGACCGGACGCTGCCGCAGTCTGAAGGCAGCCTTAGACTAGCTACCAAGATTACCTTTTCCCATCACTGCCATCCTGCTATTTATCCCCTTGTCCACTATAACCATTCCATGACAATTCCTCAAGACTTGCAACTTTGGAGATTTTCTGACCTAATCATCTATCCATTACAATTTGTCCCTTGTCAGAGTTTCATAGATTTATACACTTTGCCCATTTTTCCAGAATCGATCCTATCTATTTTAAGAATTCACTGTTCATTTACTTCCTAATATATTTCACCCCTTGACAGTTACCAGTCTATCAAGATAATCAAAGTTATCCACTTCGCCTATCAGTGGTTTTAATGTTTGGCTTATCAGTGTATATATTTCTGCCCTTTTGTTGGTTTTAATTGTTCTTTTAGTTTGTCTATAGCAAGAAACAGGGTAAAGTATTCATGTTAAGTGCAAAGATATCACAAAAGATCAGCAGTAGAAGTTAGGGTGAAGGCACACTGTGCGTGAAAGTGGTGTGAGTGCAATGCGAGGGTAACTTGCACTGCACTTGGATCATTGTTATTAAATTAGTCAGGTCACATTTGTGCGTTTTCAACACACTGAACTCGCATTACGAGTCAAATGCGAGTTCAATCACAGCATGATTTTCACGTGCGAGAGGCAAATGAAAGTATATGGGTGCGAGAAAATCTCGCACCCATACAGCACACTGTGAGATTTAGTAGCATGGTTTTTCTCATGCTGCTGACAGTTAGACTAGACAATAATGACAGATAGATATATAGATGTATAGAGTGATCAGTAGTTCTATTAGCAAGATGGGGTTTACCGCTGGTGCTGTCAAAGCAGCGTTGTTTGAATTTGCCGGGTTAACTACATAGATCAAGTTTACAGCTGCTTTGAATTTGCTGGGTTGCCAGCAGATTAGCCAATCGGATTTACCGCTCCTGTCAGCAGTGCTTGAATTTGCCGGGTAAACCCAACCTAAGTAGTTAACCTGGCAAATTCAAACAACGCTGCTTTGACAGCAGCAGGGGGTAAACCAGATCATGCTATTAGAACTATCGATAGGTCTATACATCTATATATCTGTCATTATTGTCTAGTCTAACTTTCAGAAGCATAGAAAAGACCATGCTATGAAATCACAACCACACTCGCACACACACCACACCACGCACGACCATATTGACAGCACTCTCATGACTGTGTCATGCATCAAAAAGCTCCGTGTGCCTCCACCCTTAATGTGGTTATAAATGACTGCATAAGTGATGACTAAGAGGTTCCAAACATTTTTGGCATTGTGAGCCACATTCCAATTTGCGAGAGCGTCACGAGCCACATCCAACTTTGAGAGACGGTTGAGAACTATGTCCAGCCTTCCCCTTCCAGTAGTGGCACACAGAGCCACCATTACTGCTATAATGAGAGCCAAAGCTTTTCCACAGAAATTACGCAAAGGCAGTATGCCAAGATCCAAAGATTCCTACCTTAACCCCATTCAGACCAGAACTTGTATGTGGAGCTACTCAAACAAGTCACCATCTGGAGACCTGCTCTTCATAGCTTGATCCATTTGTATTTTGATAGCTGACAGACAGCCGTGACACACATCACAGGCCTGCAAGCTACAGTGGCTCCCGAGCTACACATTAGGGACCATGACCTAAATTGATGACGAAAACTAATTTGTCACCAGGTTTTTGCTACCTAATCTGAGAGCAGCATGATGTAAATCAGAGACCTTCATCCAAGAAATGCATCACTAACTGGGCTGCTTAGTGTAGTTTTTTATAAACTCATTGTTTTAACAGCAGGAGATTTAAAGGTACTGTAACAGCCGCAATCTTGCCTGGAGATCTGAAAGGCGATGTGTCGCCCCGGTGAAATCGCAGTGTGATTGGGCGATTTCGCGGCGAGAAATCGCTCATCGCCTGAACAGTGCTCAGTAATCAGGCGCAATCGGCAAGGCGATATTTTCGTGTTTTGGTGTGTGACCGGTCTTTTCATCACTATCACCCTATTTCTATGATTTCACGTAGGTGTGCCTCAGCGTGCTGTAGTCCGCGCCCTGTCTGAGATGATTGGTGTGGGCTACTGTGTTCCCATTGGCTGTCCGTTCAGTACCACACACATCTTCTGGTACACAACCGTCCCCAAACTCAGTGCAATTACGCGCGCCATAGAATAGCACAAGCTATGTTGTCCGCGTGTATTAAGTTGCGCCTGTGTGGAGTCTAGTGCCACACGACAGCTCAGGTGTTGGGCTACACATCGTAGGTGGGTGCCAGGGGCCACGCACAACAATCACCCTATGTGTGTGAATTTGGTGATGCTGCTGGGTACATTGTACTGCTCCCAGTCCACGGACATCTACCTTGTTAGCGCCCTGAACCTTGTTTGGCGGCACCAGTGTGCGTGGTGACGTCATCACGTGTCTGCTCATTGTTCCCTGCCTGCCAAGTGCCTGTCCCTCCCCTGCACATAGTATAAGAGTCATGTCGGCCGCACATCGCGCTGCCACATGGGGTGTGGCAGAACTTGTCATCCTCATCGACCTGTGTGCCCGGCATGACTACTGTGCCACCAGCGTCACCTCCACCCACACCTCCGCAAGTAGAGGCTCCTGCACAAAATCCAGCGGGCCCTGCTCCGGAAAGTGGGTGTTGAGAGGACCCGCAAGCAAATACAGGAGAAGTTGGCGGACCTCAAGCACAAGTCCCCAGGACGGATTGTGGACATTCGTGCCCGGATTGCCAGGCTGTATGGCGAGTATGTGGCAATACCAGACACACACATGGCAATCATCCTACTCAAAACACTACTGCACATTGCCATTGGCTGGTTTTACCTGCCTCAGCCGCTGGGAGGCGCCGGATTCCTCGGCTGATGGTGTCGGTGATAGGAGGGCCTTGTCCTCATGTGGACCTGCTCCTTCGACGTCTGCCCACCCCGTGTTTCTCCTTTGGGTGATGTTGGTTGCAGAGGAGCGGGCCCTGCAGAGGTGTCTGATAGGCGCAGCCTTCGTTCTTCTGTCAGAAGTGGGGTGGTTGGTGCCAGTCGTGCATCACCATCTGGCCTAGTTCTAGGGGTGGTCCAGATGAGATCATCAGGCTGTGAGCTCCAGCCTATATGAGGTAACCGCGCCCTTCAAATACATTGGAAGCCTGTCTTGCAGGCCGTCAGATATAGTTTTGGTTCCCCAGTGATATAGTGTGTGTTTAGTTTTGTCTCTGACCTTTGCCTGGATTTTCGACTCTGCTACAGCCTGACGATTTTGTACCTTCGCTGCCCTCTCGGTTTTGACTCGGACTCCTGACTACGTTTTTCGGGTCCTGATTTTTCCCTTCCTGGCGACCTTCCTGCTCTGCTGCTCCTAATAGGCAGCTACCCCCTGGGCTTGTAATTCCAGATCCCTGTATAGGGGTTAAGGGTCTCGGGGTTCCTCGGGGTGCTGCCTTACCAGCAGCTCAGCCTCACAGCAGATGGTCGTCACAACTACCCAACCATCATGTGGTATTGTGCCATGACACATAGTGTGACATAAACCAGCATGTGGACCTGTCACCAATGTGCATCTGCATGTTGGTCACAAAACATGTAGGTAGCAAAACAACAATTACGCACCTCCAGTGATGGGCAGGTTCTTGACTTGTGGCTGAAGATGGTTGGGCAAGGGGGCTGCTGCACCGTGTTGGGTGATAAGCCTCCTGGCCCAGGGAGAAGGTGAGGAGGTCATAATACCACAGATGTCGCTTAGGGAACTCCTCAGCTCCAGCCCCGGACCGAGCCATCAACACCTTTTTATGTTCTTTGATGAACACGGTGCGCAGCCGCTTGATTTTTTTCCACAACCATCGGCACCGTCCAGGTCTTACTTTGGTCGAGCCGGTTTGCCAGCTCGACAAGGTGCCCGTAGGCCACAGCCCTCGCCGGCCTGTTGTTATAGTCCGGCGATGCAACCCGTCACAGGCATTCATGGTCCTGGTACATGGCTAGGAGTTCACGCACAAAATCTGGACTCTCAGCCATCTGCCAAAAAACAACATAGTGTGTTACCAAAACACATACATGTACATATCAGGTCATACCCTACTCTGTGTGGCCAATCCATGTCCAGCACTAGCAATGACAGGTGGTCTGGTAGTTAGCTTGTGTATGCAGAAGCATTAATGGCCTTTATATGTGTACACAGATGTGACATGCTGCACATGACATGGGGCATATGTGGTTTGGGTCTGGGCAGGCAAAGTTACAAAGCTGTATCATGTTGAAATGGCACACATTGCGCACCACACAAAATTTAGACAAAGGAATCAGCTCAGCACATATTTATGGAGCGATGTAGTGCTGTATGACATATTGTCATGTAATTCGTGGCAAGGATCATTATGTAGCTCATACCTTGATGGCATTCCACCCCGGACTGAACCCTGGATGCCTCACCTATCCCACGGCTGCTCCACCAGCCAACCCCGCAATCACCTCTGTCAACCCCGACTGCCTCGACCGATCCCCAAACTGCCCCATCTGGCCCATCCATCCAACCCCCCACCTTGCATCTCATCCCGGTCATCACCTCATCCCGTGACCGCTCCCCACTAATGAACAATCACCCACTACCACAACTTTCCCCACTCTGCTTCTGACCCCTGCTGCCACACTCACTCCCTGCTCTCCGTATGCAATGTTCCCGCTACTCCTCACTCTCACTCCCATCCTTCTCCACTTCCTACAACCCCGACTTATACCCCCTCCCAGCAACGAAATACTGCTCTCACCCTCCATCCTGCCGAACCACCTCACCCACTTCACCAACCTTTTCATTCACTTTCAATCCTCAATCACCAAACAAGCACGCCCGCCTCGCAAGCTCTCATGCTCCCACCTGCTAACTCTCTGCCTACTCCTCCTCCTTGCCGGTGACATCTCCCCCAATCCTGGCCCCCCCCGCCACATCCCCACAACAACCTTCATCCCACGACCCACTGCCAACCCTCACAACATCACCACCACTAGCCCTCGCAACCCCACCAACATCAGACCCATTCGCCCAACCCATGCCACACCTATCGCCCTACCCGGCGCACTCTGGAATGCCCGCTCAGTGTGCAACAAACTCCCTGACATCCATGATCTCTTTATCTCCAGGAAACTGTCATTCCTTGGCCTCACCGAGACCTGGCTCACCCCTTCCGACACAGCCTCCCCTGCTGCACAATCCTACGGCGGCCTCAGCCTGTCCCACCCCCCCCCGTCCCTCTGGCAAACACGGCGGTGGAGTCGGCATACTGCTGTCCAACTCCTGCGCCTTCAGCCCTATCCCCCCGCCCCCATCCGTCACTGTCCCCTTCTTCGAAGCCCACTCGGTCCGAATCTTCTCCCCCTGCAACCTCCAACTAGCCATCATCTACCGCCCCCACGGACCCATCGCCTCCTTCCTTGACCACTTCACCACCTGGCTACTTCACTTCCTCTCCACTGACATCCCCTTCATCATCATGGGCGACTTCAATATCCCCATTGACACTCCCTGCCCAGCCGCCTCCAACCTTCTTTCCTTGACCACTTCCCTAGGGTTCTCCCAATGGTCCTCCTCTCCGACCCACAAACAAGGCCACACGCTTGACCTCATCTTTACCCACCTTTGCTCCCTCTCTAACCTCAAAACCTCGGAACTCACACTGTCTGACCACCATCTCTTGACCTTCTCCGCCCTCTCCTCCCCTGCCACACTACCCCCTCTCCGCAAACTTGATCGCCCTCGCCGAAATCTAAAAGATCTTGATCTTCCTTTATTCTCTGAATCACTCTTCCCTCTCACCGACATACCCTCCGCTGACGACATTGACATTGCCACCACCCTATACAACACCACCATAACGAACGCTCTCGACCTAGCCGCCCCCCTCACTCTCCATGCTCCACGCATTAACAGGCAACCTTGGCACACCACCCTCACTAAAAACCTGAGACGGGCGTCCAGGTTCGCCGAGAGGAGATGGAAAAAGTCCCACAGCCCCAAGCACTTTGCTCTGTTCAAGCAATCCATCACTGATTTTAAGACGGCACTTGCTACTGCCAAGCAAGTGTTCTTCTCATCCCTTATAACCTCTCTGTCTCGCAACCCCAAACAACTCTTCAAAACTTTCAACTCCTTACTTCGCCCGCCTGCTCCTCCCCCTTCTCCCCTCATCTCTGCTGAAGACTTTGCGACCTTCTTCAAGGAGAAGACCAACAATATCAGAAACAGCTTCGGTCCACTATCCCACAACTCCCTTCCCACCTACACTGCCCTCCTCCTCCATCAGCCACTTCCCCCCATAACTGAAGACCAACTCTCCTCCCTCCTGTCAAATTCACACCTCACCACCAGCGCCCACGACCAGCTCCCATCCCACCTCATTCCGAACCACACCTCCATTTTCATCCCAGCCCTCACCCACCTCTTTAACCTTTCCCTTAGCACTGGTGCCTTCCACTCGGCCTTCAAACACGCCCTAATCATGCCCATCCTAAAAAAAAAACTCACTTGACCCTACCTCTGTCTCTAACTATCGCCCCATACCTCTTCTCCCATTCACCTCTAAGCTACTTGAACAGCACGTCCACTCCGAACTGTCCTCTCACCTCTCCTCGTGCTCCCACTTCGACCGCCTACAGTCCGGCTTCCGACCCCTCCATGCCACCGAAACAGCCCTGACCAAAGTCACCAACGACCTACTCACCGCCAAGAACAAACACCACTACTCCATCCTCCTCCTCCTTGACCTGTCTGCCGCCTTCGACACAGTTGACCACTCCCTTCTTCTCCGGATCCTGGATTCCCTCGGCATCACCCACCTTGCCCTCTCCTGGATCTCCTCATACCTAGCGGACCGGAACTTCAGCGTCTCCCACTCCCACACCTCCTCCTCACCCTACCCCCTTTCTGTTGGAGTCCCCCAAGGTTTGGTCCTGGGACCCCTACTTTTCTCCATATACACCCTCGGCCTACGGCAACTCATTGAGTCCCACGGCCTCCAGTACCACCTCTACGCCGATGACACTCAAATCTACCTGTCCGGCCCTGACATCACCTCCCTACTCTCAAAAATCCCACAAAGCGTTTCCACCATCTCATCCTTCTTCTCTGCTCGCTTCCTTAAACTCAACATGGACAAAACTGAATTCATAGTCTTCCCCCCAAGAAATTCCACCCCACCTCCCAACCTATCCATCTGCATCAATGACTGCGCCCTCTCCCCAGTCCCCCAAGCCAAGTGCCTTGGGGTAATCCTTGACTCCTCCTTATCCTTCAAGCCCCACATCGAGGCCCTCAACACATCCCTCCGGCTCCAGCTCAAGAACATCTCGTGGATCCGCTCCTTCCTCACCCACGACACCACTTGACTACTGCAACCTCCTTCTCAATGGCCTCCCAGCTAACTCCCTCACACCTTCTCCAGTCTATCCTCAACTCTGCTGCCCGGCTCATCTACCTGTCCTCCCGCTACTCCCCTTCTCCCCCTTCTGCCAAGCCCTTCACTGGCTCCCCAAGAGATCCCAATTCAAAACACTAACCATGGCGTACAAAGCCATACACAACCTGGCCCCACCATACATCTCCGACCTGGTCTCCCGATACCTACCCTCACGCAACCTCCGCTCCTCCAAAGAACTCCTCCTCTGCTCCCCCCTCATCACCTCTTCGCACAACCGCGTCCAGGACCTCTCCCGGGCATCTGCCTTACTCTGGAACTCCCTGCCCGAACACGTCAGACACTCTCCTACCCTGAGTAGCTTCAAGTGTCACCTGAAGACTCACCTATTCCGTCAAGCCTACAACCTGCCATGAGACCCAGGCGACCGCCCCATACCTGACATTCCCCCATCCTATGTATCCTAACCCGCCCTCATAGACTGTGAGCCCTCGTGGACAGGGTCCCTGCCCCTCCTGTACCTGTATGTCCTAATCGCCTAGATTTAGTGTACTTGTTTCTTGTCTCCCTTATCGTCATGGAAAGCGCCATGGAACCTAATGGCACTATATAAATAAATAATAATAAATAAATAAAAAATATGTGTGAAACAGGACACGGAGGGGGTTAATGATGCGTAGGTGTCGCAAACCACACATCTACATGACGCTACATGAAGCTGTACATAACCCGCCCATACATCTCGCAAAACATGGCTCGGAAGCTGACAATAAGATACCATACATGAGAAGCACAAAAGCATATCCCCACTTACCAACTGTCCAACAGAGTTCTGGTGATGAGACGCTACTAGAACAATGCACAATGAAGTAGGAGCATGGGTGGCGGACCAGCTAGCCACATTTTTAACACAACATAACCAATCACAAAGCAGCACAGGCGCCTAATCAGTAGTCGCACGTGGCAATGCCCAGGCGGCTACGTCAATTAGATGACGCAGATGCTCCGTGATTGCATGGTTACCCCATAAAAATCGCTAACGACCGAGCTACAGCATGCTTGCTGGCCAGAGCCATTAAGTAAGTACTGATGTTGAGACATGATTTGTGATATGGCTGTGTATAGTGTTTGATACATCTTTGCATTACGGATCGTTCTTGTGTACTGTAGCAGATGCCCAAGTCCTGGTGTATGTAGTTTGTAATGATGATGTGTTTGATTGATCTATTATATGCCACAAAATGGATGGATGGCTTTCCTTGCCATTGACAATCCATTTTGCCTTCGCCATACAGGATCATGTACCAATAAGGCCTCTGTGTTTAGTTTAGTGGAACATATCAAATGTGGGCACATAGTACTGGCCTTTACCACACAGAATGGAATTATTCTGGCGATATCGAGATGTGGAGTGGCCCATGTGGCTTGGGAATGTCTGCTTGTGAAGATCCGGCCTTATCAACACAACAGGGATGTCTCTTGGACATGATGAATATGCGATTGTCAGTTGCGTGGGATGATGAATTGTCAGTAGCACATGGCTCTGGTACATTTAGCATGTTCTTGTATTTAATAGTTAATAAGCATCTGTCTGTGTGTTTGAGGTTTGTATTTTCCTAGCCTTGTGGTAGTACATATACCTTATGGGCAGCTATATGGGGGTATGGTAATGATGTCACAATTTGGACGATGGAGATATAGTTGTGGAGGAGGCCCATGGGTGTAGTGATAACAGGTGTTGTTATGAGGCAGTGTAATGTTGTTTGTGACCGTTCAATGGTGCAATATATCTATGTGGGTGGCCATATGAGCAGAGTCTGCTAGGATGTGGGTAACTGGCTAGGAGATGTGTAGGGAAGAAGGAAGTGGTTATTTTGGATGCCTCATAACGTGTTCTTTTGATAATAGGCTTTTTTGTTCCTTTTGAAGGGGTTGGTAGGTGAGATCATTATGGACCCTGATGGAGATGTTATCGTGGCTCTTGCCTTGGTGGAAGAGGACTTGTGGCAGGAGGGGAGCTGAGAGGTTGCGGGTTCACAGACCACGGTGTGTGTGGGTTAGGAATGGCTTCGGCAACGGGACAACCTGAGTCACATGCGCCTGCTGCATCAGCTGGAGGATAGTAGTCTGCATGATTTCAGGAACTCTCTCTGTATGTCTGAGAACTCTTTCACATTCCTCTTGGAAGCATAAAGCCACTTTATAGCCCGACAGGACACTTTGATGCGTCGAGCTGTGCCACCTGAGGATCGTTTGGCTGTAACTTTGAGGTTCCTGGCAACAGGTCGTTAGAGGACAGACCTGCAATACTCTGCAGCAGTCTCACGGCCACTGCCGAGCTGCCTCATACCTGCGACATGTGAGGCTATCGTGAGTTGCCACTGCCATCCTACATGTATTTACCAACAACCCCCGCTGGATGGATGGATGTTGCCAGAGGTTTTGTAGATCGATGGCAATTTCCAAACTGTGGAGGTGCATTGGATGGTAAGCACGTGAGGATCACGCACCCCAATGGGTCTTGTATTTTAGTTATAAAGGATATTTAAGCGTGGTCCTCATGGCCCTGGTGGATGTCACTATGAGTTCCTCTACGTGGACGTTGGCATGAACGGCCGTGTCTCAGATGGGGGTGTGTTTGCACACAGCTCCTTGTCCGAAGACCTACGTAGAGGTGCTCTGAACTTGTCCTCAAATGATGAGACAACCAGTCATCTCAACTTTGCGTTTGTGGGGAATGAAGCCTTCCCACTTCAGGCTCACCTACTACGGCCATATCCTCAGAGGACGGTTACTTCAGAGCAGCGCATTTTCAATTTCCGGCTATCCCGGGCTTGCCGTGTGGTTGATAATGAGTTCGGGATCATGGCCAATAGATTCCGCGTGTTTCATACACCTTTACATATGAAACTGGAATCTATCGATGTGGTAGTGCTGGCCTGCTGTGTGCTGCATAACTTCCTGCATCGTAGGGATAGGTCATCATGCATGCCGGCAAGTTATGTGGATTCTGTGAACCCACTACAGGGGTGCACCGTCCCGGGGATTGGCGTGCTGCCGACCATGGTGTGGCGCCACTCCAGCTGTTGAGCCACGGTCCGAGTCAGCAGGATGCCAGGAGCAACAGAGATGTATACTGCTCCTACTTTAATGGCCCTGGGGCAGTGGCCTGCCAGCACCAGCAGGTGTAGGGTGGCTGGTGTTGTCAGGCAGCAACATCAGGAGGGTGGTGGAGTCACCAGGGTGGCTACACCAGGAGGATTATGGTGGTGTTTTGTTTATTTTGGGTGTTTAAACATTAGTTAGTTTTTTTTTTTCTGTACTCTGAAATGTTTGGGTATGGCCATTCTTTATGATCATTTTCAATTTGTGTGATGTTGACACTTCTGTTTTTAATGTTTTAGTGTGTTTTGTTATAATTTCCCCTTTTTTGTGCACAAAAAGTACCACTAGAAAAAAACATAACCAAACTACCTGTGTCTGTGGTTACTTTTCAATACAGGGCAGGTGCACATAGCTTTATGCTGTGCACAAAGGTATGTGATATGTTAAAGGGAACCTGATCCCGAAAAATGAGCCCCCTGCCTCTTTACACCTGTCCCTGCACCATGCTAATACTTTTTTAGTCATCGCTTTGTGTCTGTATAGCGATATTGCAAATCCTTATAAAAGTTGTTTTTATTCCTTCTGATCTGCGGCTTCTCAGCATTTGAAAAGCCGCAAAAGGCGTTCCTTCCTGTTTCTCCCCGCCGCCTGCTTGTTAATTACTCACGCCCAGATGGGCGTGCTAAACAGCAGAGAGCCTGTGCGCTTCATCAAAGGGGCGGTAAAGCCGCTATGACGATCATTGCCTTTGAGATTGCGGCGTGTGAAGCGGCGATGAAATTAGGCAAGATTGGTTCTGCTGTAGGTAAGGCGATTTCCGGAGTGACACATGGCCTTAGCTTCAGGATGAAATTGCGGTGTGTGAAGAGGCGATGGAATTAGGCAAGATTGGTTCCGCTCTAGGTAAGGCAATTTCCGGAGCGACACATCACCTTAGCTTCAGGGCGAAATTGCGGTGTGTGACACCGCCATCGGCGATCTGAGGCGGGCACAAAAATGTGAGCACGCAAGTCATATCGCCACTCATTGCCAGACGAAATTGCGGCGTGTAACGGTACCTTTAGAGGACTTGTAAACCTACTGCCAGGTAGTCCAACCACACACCCACCACTGATCGAAACCTGCTGTATAAACTGTGCACAAGCAGAAAGCTGCCAATCAGTGATGTGGGCCGAGTTATACAGAGCACAGTATGCAGATAACTGGTAGATCTGCACCAGATTAAGTTAGTTGTTAATCAAAACTGTCACATAGTAAAATAAGTGAGGTATTAATGGAATCAGGGTCTCTATCTCTACATTAAGCAGCTCTTTTAACCCTTCATCCTCCCTACTTTAATTTCTGAGAAAATGACTTTGGGTTTTCATTGGCTGTAACCCATAATCATCATCATTTACAGAAATAAGCACTTGAAATAGATCACTCTGTTTGTAATGACTGTATATAATATACATATATATGTATTGAATTACTGAAATAAATTAACTTTTTGTTTGATATTTTGATATACTGAGATGCACCTGTATCTCCTTGTTGCATAAAGCCCCCGTCACACTGAGCGAAATCGCTGCTAAGTCACAAGTTTGGTGACGCAACAGCGACCTCAACAGCGATTTGGCTATGTTTATCACTTAGCAGGACCAGGCCCCGCTGTGAGATCGCTGGTCGTGTCAGAGTCGCCTGGACCATTTTTTGATCGTTGGGGTTCCACTGGGCAGCATGCATTGGTGTGTTTGACAAGGACAACGACCTCAATACTACAGGTCTGAAAGACAGGGTCCCAGCGACCTCCGTATCATTCCAGATCATTGCTGCGTCGCTGGTGACATCTGACTGTTTGACATCTCACCAGCGACCACATAGCGATGCACCAGCGATCCCTACCAGGTCTATCGCTGTCGGGATCGCTGGTGCGTCGCCAAGTGTGACGGTACCCTAACAGATTTTAGTTGATCAGTGGGGTTACCAGGTACCAATCACCAAGAAATTTCAAATTAAAAGGTCACCAATTGTTCATTACCAGATAACCCCTTTACTTGGGTTAGAAATACATGTCTGTTGAGACATCTGTCTATGATTGAGTCTGGTATTGCAATCCAGCTCCATTGATGAAACACACAGTGTGTGGCACATGTGCCAGGTAAGTAGCCATGTTTTTCCAATCCGGTCCATAGAGAAGCACTCCCATTATTTTACTTATTTCCTAAGCCTGTGTCAATGCTCGTGTAATGTCAATACACTCAACGCTTGACATCTTTTCTGCTATGTAGAGCTGCTGTCCATCCTCATTCGAGTCATGTGATAACTTTGACTTGGGATCATGAGACCAAAAATGTCTTCATGTGAACCCATGGAACATCGGGATGAGGCTTCATAGTGAAAGAGACTTTGGGACTCATACACAAAGTGCAGGCTGATCCGGAGAGTCTGAATCACCATTGTTCAAAGAACATCAGAGTGATACCGGAAACTGGCTTAGATGGCGAACGGTGAGCATTTTAACACTTTCACACTGCACTACCATTTACACAGGTATAGGTAAAAACATAATGAGAGTGCTTCTTTAACCCCTTCACCTCCGGGCGATTTTCTATTTTTCGTTGTTCCCTCCCCTTCTTCCAATAGACATAACTTTTTTTTATTTTCCATCAATATATACATACGAGGGCTTGTTTTTTTGCGGAACGAGTTGTACTTTTGAATGAAATAATTTATTTTACCATATAGTGTACAAGAAAATGGGAGAAAAAATTAAGGGAGGTGTAATTGCAAAAAAAGTTATTAGTTGTTTTTTTTTACTCATTATGTTCACTGTATGGTAAAACTGATGTGTTGATATGATGCATCGGATCAGCACAAGTTCGTAGATACCAAACATGTATACTTTTTCTTTTATTTAAGTGATGAAAAACAAATTCAGAAGTTTTTAAAGAAATTTTCATTTGACCCGCAGCATCGTCATTTTTCGGTATCTGGGGCTGTGTGATGGCTTATTTTTGCGACTTGAGCTGACATTTCTAATGATACTATTTTTGGCTATAAATGCAGTTTTGATCTACTGTTATTACATTTTATTGCAACGTTGCGGCAACCAAAAAAAAAGTAATTTTGGTGTATGCACTTTTTTTCTGTTACGCAGCTTACAGATCTGATATTTTGATAGATTTGTGCATTTCTGAATGTGGTAATACCAAATATGTGCATTATTTAAATAGTGTTATTTTCAATGGGGCAGAAGGGAGGTGATTTGAACTTTTTTTTTACATTTTTTCTTTATTTTACATTGCCCACTAGGGGACTTAGCACTGTACACTCTGATCGCTTCTCCAATGCAAAGATAAGCTGCTGCATATCTGTGCACTGGAGAAATCATCATTTTCTGTGGATGCCAGTGCTTGCCAGGCATCCACAAAAAGTTATTACAGACAGCATCTTCTGGGGTCATCACAGGACCCCAAGCCGTCAACATAACTACAGAGGTCCCATGATCATATCACGGGACTTCCAATGCTAGCGAACAACGGTGCGATCCCTGCCGCTGTGCGTTGGATTGCGCTGTCAGTGATTGACAGGTGATCCAAAGGCATAAGAGAACCGATCAGATCGCTGATCCGATGTTATGCTAGCTTCATATGTCAGATCAGATCAGCTGATATGTACAGAGAATGATGCGAGCTGAGGGTGAGCCGATTGTTTCTCTTGTTAAATATTAATACTAGAAAAGGGAAAGAGAAGCGCAATAGGGTCTTATCATTGGTAAAAAGGTGGACTAAATTTAACTAGTCACTCACCTAGAGGAAGGAGTTGGGACTAACTCCGAAATGCGTCGGAAATAAACACTACAATGATGAACAACCGTCTGATATTTCTGGTCTATGCAGCGCAGGTACGTATACACCGTCCACCCTCTGCAATTTTGAACTATCTTATTAAATATTGGCCCACACATTTAAATCATTGAATTCAGGTTATTCATTCATCCCTGGTGTATAACTTCTGATCACTTGCTAAGGCATCAACCTTTACTAATACTTTTGAATGAATGGCTCATGCTTCAGAGCTCCCTGACACCAGCGTGGTCCTGTAATAGGGCTTCACTGGTGTAACAAGTCCGTTCATAACATTTATTCACTCCCAAACATTCTACGATCTAAAAGTAAACCAGCTAAGCTAATGCCAAAGTAATACAATTTTGACAAAGATCTACATAAGAGAAGCCTAGATGCATTACAGTAGAAGGCTGAAAACCTCCCTCCATTGGGCAATAAGCAATTTTTGATAGTTTTTATTTTTTTAATTTTGTTTTCTTTTTCAATAGATAACGTCTGTATAATGATTATATATTGTATATAGTGAATCCTTCCTCAGGATTTAACCGGTATTGTATTTTGTAGATATGATCATTTAGAAGCCATAATTGCAGTGGAATAACAATTTCATCTTCCTTGGCAATTCACGTTAAATGAATCAAGAGAACAAATGCAAATAGACATCTTCCATTTCCTCTCTTAATCTCCAACAGCTTCACTGTAGAAATCAGTCTTCGTGCCAGTCGTACCATTCAGTGCAGCTGCAAATTACTCTTCCCACTGTACAGTTCAATTTCCCTGCCGTCTGTGTACACAGCAAAGCGGTGTCACATAAAAATCACTTGGTTATGCTATTCCTAATAGCATAAATTAACAATATACAGAGTGGCTGGCTATACGTATAACTGTATATATGCACACACTTACAGGTTAATCGGGTTTTTGCTAAGTTATTAATATTCTTAATATTAACATTTTCTTTGCTCGGTTATATTTGGTTAAAATAAGAATTGATCTAGGCTTGTGGAATGAATAAGTGTTCTATGAAAAACAATCCTTTATATTAGGATGCCAATACCCTTCCTACAGACATGAGCGGGCTTCCAAGAATTAGCCGCAATGTGTTAAAAGGGTCATCCAGTTAAATAATGTAGGACCTTCACCAATCCTAAGAAATGGAGTCTGAAATGCCTTGACACACTTTTCTTCTCTTTCTAAGGGTCTACTGGAAAAAGTAGAGTCCTGTATTCAGCTATCTCTGTCATTGTCATGAAATATGAATGGATCGGTGGCCACCGGTCCATTCCGACAGAGAATTTTATAGCTTCATTCTTGGGAGCGGAGGGAGACCCCTATGGATAGCTACCATAATAACTTCCAAAGTTTGGAATAACATTTTAAGAATGAGTAAAATAGTAAATGACACAACTGATTTGCTTTTACTGTCACAGGTGCCCCAAAATCCAAACTTCAGCTACCACCTCCAGTCCCATGTTCTGCAGTTGCAATTCCAGGTTCTGTGTCAACAAAGGTCAGTGTAGTCAGTGTAGCTTGTAAAAGACTAGCCTACTGCTCAATTTATCAGCTGAACTAGCCCCATTTCCATACTAAGCCTTTGCTTCGGCCGATAGGCAGTACTACACTGTCGTTGCAGGTGATGCTTGATAACATAAATCCTCTTTTGTTTCTGGGACTTCTAATTCTGTCTGGATTGGGAGCTACAGGGTTAATCTGTTTTGGTTTCTGTCTGCACTGGGTGGGGCTGCTCTATTTAAACCCCAGAGAGCCAGCTCCCACTTCCAGTCAATAGTATTGCTGTCCTAGTGAATACTTTCACTTGGGAAGAATGAAAAGGAAAGTTGCGTTAAACCGGATTCTTATATAGCCGTTGGTGCCTGGATGAAGTGTCTGTTGTCCTCACAATAATCGATTAAGAAAAATCCAGCACCAGACAGGAATCTTCATTTCGGTTTAGTGTTCCATGGATATAAAAGGCAAGTAGTAGAGGGAAGGCAGTCCCAAGCTGAACACACGTCCTTTGTCTACAGCATGTTAAAAAAGACATTCCCCTAGTTGTATATATACAAAGTTAAAAAAACACCCGCCCAGGAAACACATATGGTTTAATTCAATTTGATTTAATACAACCCTTTAACTTTCAGGTTGAAGACGACCTGTTATATATACAAGAAAGGCTGCTACCTATAGTTCTCTGTTTTAGTATGTTCTTTTATGTGCTTAGTACATATCTGACTTATTATATATACCATTAATACTGATTTCAAATAGTTCAATAAAGCAAACCAATCTTCCCTTCCCTTCCCAATCTTCCCAAGTGCAAGTAATCACGTCTGATTGTGTGCTCCCGGAACTAAGAACATTTTGGTTGAGATGGCAGCCGGGACCAGCAACTTTGCCTCTGCTTGTGAAAACCAAAAGGTGAGAGCTGCAAACCTGTTTTCTAAAAATCCTATTGCTGGAGCTTCCGTGGATAAAACGGACATGAGAGCTCGATTTGCTGAGTTGGAAAAGACCATGGTCCTACATGTAAAAACTTGGTGGGACCACACAACACTTGTTGGACACATGATGATTCCACGAGGCTTACGTCTCAAAAAGATTGCGTCATCTACGTACAGTGATTCCTTTACAGAGCAATGGCAAACAATACTTACGGATGCATCTATTAAGTTAATGAAATTAATCATTGGAGAAGGGGCTGAAAAGCTCAAAAATCTGGAGGACTCTATAAAGGAAATGGAGGTGTCGTTAACCCAGTTTGACAAACACCCAGAGCTTGAGGGGTTAAACCTGAAATTGCAACAAAAAGTGAAAGATGTGGAAGCAGATATTACTGAAATAAAAAAGAAAAAATTTGCACGGGACTGCAAGGACTATGATGGCAACATAGTATACTTGTGGAAAGGAAATACTCCAAGGAAACCGCAATCTATTCTTAGGAGTAGAAACACTCCGGTAAATAGAAATCATGTCAGCTACCAGAATGTGAGGATTCAGTATCTGTCTTTTCCACACCTAATTCCTCAAGATTTGTTCCAGTGGAATCTGTGCACCAACCCCAAGATAAAAAATGGAAGAAAAGAAGGGGGGTAGGAGACGCAAGTAACAGACATCAATATCCTCTACGGAATCGCCGCTAACAACAAAAATGGACTGCGGTAATGATTTTACAGTTATTAATTTATCTGCCTGTATCATTACGCAAACTGAAATCGATGTGTTGCGGAAAGGGTTACATTTTGTTCCAACATGTAGTGGGAATTATATCGATTTATTTATTTATTTATCGAATTATATCGATACCTTGTGTGACATTAATAAATTTGTTAGAGCAAAATTAAGAGACATTTTTTTAATGTGGAATCACAGGGTTCTGATAATCAGAATGTCATTGATCGTGGTCCTGTAAGTGGTCGGTTCCCTTTATGAATGTCTTTAAAAGATCAAATTACTGCCCTAGATTTGGACAGTCTTGGAGCAGGATCTATACCGCCATCAGTAATCACGAGTCACAGTTAAAGAACACCAAATCCCTTCTTTTACCCCAATTAATTCACGGGTTCCAGCGATGGACCATTTTCACCAAACATTGGAGAGGGAAATAAAAGTCATCTTAGATTCTAAAGTACATACTCAGACCAATATGAATAGATCTGAAAAAGAATCTTTAAAACTTCTGAAAAATAATTTTCTAATATTGTGGTACGATCCACGGACAAAGGGGGTTCAGTAGTTCTTATGGATAAAGAATTGTATCGAAGAGAGGCTAATAGGTTATTGGCTGATAACACTACATACCGCCCAATGTCTGCGGATCCTATCATTAATATACAACGTGATTTGTTAAAACTTCTGAATGAGGGAGTATCCTTGGGAATTGTGACAGAAAAAATGAAAGATCATTTATATGTTGAAAAAACTGTTTCCCCTCTTTTTCATGCACTGCCCAAAGTCCACAAGGGATGTTTCCCACCACCTTTAAGACCTATAGTGGCAGGCATAGGTTAATGAGAAATTATCAGAGTGGCTTGATTCCATTCTCCAACAACTTCTATGTGATTCTATAGGCACCATTAGCAATTACTCAGTGAAGTGCGCAATATGAGATGGATGAGGGGATACACATGGATCACCTGTGATGTTGTGTCCCTTTATTCCTGTATTCCGCATGATCGTGCAATAGAGTCACTGTCGTATATTTTACAGGACTCAACCCTATATTCTCAAGATACTAAGAATTATATCATCATGTGTGGGGTACACTTGTTGAAGACAAACTATTTTCAGTTTCAATTTTTTATGCAAACGTGCGGTGCAAATTTTTCCCCATCATTGGCAAATGTGTACATGATGCACTGGGAGAGGACATATATACACTGCCTTGATAATCCTTTTTTGGAACAGGTGGTGTGGTGGGGGGAGGGATATCGATGACGTCATCATCATTTGGTCTGGCATCTGAGGTGTGCCTCCCCGCCACTCCGGCGATCTTAAACAATTCATGAATTACTTGAATAATAATCCTAATCCATACAATATCCTGTTTACAAGTGAAGTACATGGAGACACCACTCCATATTTGGATACTGTATTACAGGGCTGTGTTGAATCAGGTAACATCAACACCGCTCAATATCGTAAACCAATAAGCGGTAATGCTTTATTGCATGCGTAGAGTTGTCATCCCTGTCATGTGGTTAATAATTTACCCATTGGTGAGTTTATTAGGGCAAAAAGAGCTTGCTCAACAGCAAACTCTTTTAAATCAGAAACGATCTGTATAAAAAAACGTCTTTTAAACCGCGGGTATTCAGCAAGATGTATTGATACAGCTTTTTCAAAAGTACAATTGCGGTCCCGAGAGTCATTGTTGGATTATGGGCAGGTTAATGTCACAAATAACCACATACTGTCTCATAATTATTACAGATACCAACACAAATCGTTCACAAGGAATAGTGAGTCGGGGAAAAAATACAATAATAGTGTTCCAACTTTTTCCACCAGTTATAGTCAGGATTACTATAATATTGTTAAGACAATACATAAATTTATCCCCATATTACATCAGGATCCTCTCCTCCAAAAGATTCTATCAGATGGATATAGATGTGTACCAAAGAAATCTCTTTCTCTTGGTAACATCCTATCACCCTCCTATTTTAGCAGTAAATGTAGTATTCCAACATGGTTGACCACAAAAGGCAACTTTAAATGTAGTGGTAATAGATGCAATTTGTGTCAATACATGCAAGTTACTAGGCAGTTTAATAACAGGACTACAAACCCCGTGTTTGACATAAATGGGTATATTAATTGCAACACTACACATATAGTGTAGATGGCCTCATGCACTGAGTGTTGCAAAGACGATGTCGGTTGCACCACCAGAACATTGAAAAAGCGCCTAAGTGATCACAAACCGCTTCAAATCCGGAGTCAAATACTTCTCAGAGAAATCTGTCCGGATTGTCCAAACACTTTAAGGATATACATAGGGGTAATATGAGAAGTCTTAAGGGCCCATCACACGGGGCGACATCGCCGCCGATTACATCGGTGACTTAGGGACGTGGCTTATCGGCGGCGACATAGTCCCTACGTTGCCTCATGTAAAGGGGCGATGTCGGCACCGACAGGAGGTCGCCTGGTTTCAGAGCAGTGCTCTGAAACCAGGCGACTGATCTAGAGCGATGTGCACACATCACCCCATGTAACCGGCCGGCAGCGAACTGTCAGGCCATGGGAGCCATAGGCTCCCATTGTCCTGCATTGCCGCTGGGGTTTTCAGACACCCCGGCAGCAAAGCCGCCTGACAGCTCGCCGGCGCGGGCTGGAGATGTCACCCCGTGTAAATGGGGGATGGCGACACTGGCGAGGCGCCAAAAACGTGCGTGCACCCGTCAGTCGCCGCCGACCTCCCCAGCCCCGTCGCCAGATGTGACGGGGCCCTTAGAGTAGGGGCATTGAAAGAGTACGTAAGAACAAAAGAGGAGGAGACTGGGTACGTACTGTCCGGTGCAGAGAATTTTATTGGATAATAGCGCTTGGTGTTCGGTTTCCAGAGGGACTGAATTTCAGATCAGATCTGACATATTTTTACTGAGTATATGCACACGTCTGACATTCATAAGCAGCCAAGTTTCAATGCTATGAGATACCTGTAATATTACTAAGATTGGTTTGCTTTATTGAACTATTTGAAATCAGTATTAATGGTATATATCATAAGTCAGATATGCACTAAGCATATAAAAGAAAAATATAGGTAGCAGCCTTTCTTGTATATATAACAGGTCGTCTTCAACCTGAAAGTTAAAGGGTTACATTAAATCAAATTTAATTAAACCATATGTGTTTCCTGGGCGGGTGTTTTTTAACTTTGTATATATACAACTAGGGGAATGTCTTTTTTAGCATGCTGTAGACAAAGGATGTGTGTCCGAAACGTGTTCAGCTTGGGACTGTGTTCCCTCTACTACATGCCTTTTATGTCCATGGAACACTAAATAAAAGCATAACCGAAATGAAGATTCATGTCTGGTGCTGGATATTTCTTAATCGATCCTAGTGAATACTGCTGTGTTCTGATCCCATTGGTTCTTCTGATTAATCCTATTATTCGACCTTGGATTGATTTCTGACTTGTCTTGCGATTCTGATCCTGACGTAACCTCCTGATTCTCACCCGGCTACCTGACTATCCTTCCAGCCAGCTTGCACCACCAAACAGCATCTGAATGTCGACCTTGCCAGAGACCCCGGGTGTAAGTCCAGATCCCTCTACAGAGGTTAAAGGGTGAAGGCCAGGCCATCCTTTGGGCTCTATGAAATGGAGCAGTTTGAGCCGAACCTGTTCGTGAAGACCATTTTGGAGCTGCCAGGTGACTACAAACAGTGCCCACATGACACGCTGTGACAGTGGAGGGGACTGGCTTTGCTGTTGAAATTATCAATGATCGTCTTTGCTTTTGTGGAGAAACTTTACCTGGAAACCCCCTTTTTCAGTTTCTGATCAGTGTAGTTATTGCCTATATACAACTGTTCAGAATTAGTACATAATCTTTTGGTTTCAGGCTTGCTCACTGTTTTGTTCTGTTCTGCCATGGCGACCCCATCGACACTCATAGCTTTAAATATAATTTTAAGTCTATTATTTATGTCTATGTGTAACATCAATCTTTGATACTGGGTTGCAAAAACAACCTCTTCTAGAGGAACTTAATTGTAATCAAATAAGAGGGAGATAATTGCCCGCAGCATCATGAAAAAGGCATATAATATGAAACAAACGACAAGCCTTTTTGTACTGGTTGGCACAACACAGTAAGATGGGGGAGAACAATCTTTTCTATTAGGCGCCACCCATACCATTTGAGCTACAGATGTAGCAAAGTTCGCAGCACACCATATTGATAACTTGCCACAGAAGGATACCTTATGGAAGGGGTTTAAAGAGTAACTGTACTTTCAAGTGAGTGTTTTAAGGATCGGTCGTGTGTGTACATGAATTGTTATTCTATTCCTAGTCAGTAGAGAACTTGTATTCAGCATTTTCACCAGTATTCCCTTCTGCAGCCTCTATTAGTTTGCATTTGACTCTGGGCTGGTAGGAAGAACTCAGCTGTCTGGATCTGAATCATCTCATAGGTGAGGTAAAGACTTGTAAGAAAGCTCACTACAAACTTTCTGAGACTGTTTCCTCCCCCACCGCTGCCTCATCTCTCCACAGAGGATAATGAGCTGTGCCTGCAGTTTGTCTTGTCTGAACAACATGGATTTGAGCTTCTATTTATCAGAGTGGATAATAAGTTCAGGATACATGACTAAAGGAAGGAGGAGTGGCTATTTAGTGGAAATGGAAGCTGATTTCTATGATAAGATATATTACAAACTTTCTTATATTTTCTTGTACTATGAATTTATGCAAAGTTTCTTTACAATACAATTCTGTTTTAAGATAACATCAGTCATTGATTTGTGCAATTTAAAGTTAAGATAGGTTTCAAATTACACTTTTTTATGCGGTATTATCCCTCTCCTGTGTTATCAGCATTAGTGTAAACTTTGCTTCATCTGTTATATACACTTATGTAAGATTAGTAAAATTCCAATAACACACACATGCAAAAGTAAAGAGTGTCAGATTATTTGGTTTTCCAGATACACAATGTTAGGTCCCCTGGCACCGCTCCCCAGCTCACCTCTCCTGGGTCTGCATCCTCTGCTCCTCTACCAATCGGGCATCCGGCGTCCAGGCGTGCTGTGTCCCGGAGCCATCGCCGCCTCCTCTTCCTGTCTGCTGAACACCAGGCTCTCACATTAGTACACTACAATGGTCGAAGTCATGAACCTAATCAGCGGTGCACTAGGCACGGTCATGCTCCTCCCCTGTGAATGTAGGGGCTGACACGGCTCAACCTTGCTGTAATAGGACCAAATGCCGGAATGCCCGCGCTGCCAAACAGGAACCACCAGGAAACGAAGAGTTAACTGGGCAGATTTTTCTTTATTTCATACTACGCGTTTCGGAGCCTCTATCCGAGCTCCTTCCTCAGGGCTCAACCTGACACTCCTCTTGACCAATATCTGTCCGTCCTCCGGTATATAAGGCCGCCTCCACTGATGGGAGGTGCCTGATTATTGAGTTAGTAAGCTTCTGCTTCTCTGGCTGTTAGTCAGGCCCTCCTTGTGCTCTCCTCCAGTAAACCCATTCCTGCTCTCCTAGCCTCGGGCTCTGTATAGGCTAACCCTACGAGCCGCTCCCCTGGCACTAGCAGCTGTGGTATTTAGACCCCCTGATCTTGCCCATGACAATCCCTGTATAGGGGTTGGTTAAACTAGGACCAGCTCACCCAGGGGAGTTCGGTACCACGGCCGAGTGGGACCACTCTTGGGCGTCTTCCCCCGGAAGCGTGACACACAATATACTATAATCCATACTATTAATCCAACATTTAAAAGTATAACCATCATTTTTATTTTTACTTCATAAATCAGTAGTGCACAAGAAGATAAGCGACTCTGTTACGACAATCGACTGTTTCACTCAGTCAGAGCTTCAATAGGTCCAATTGATTGGACCTGTTGAAGCTCTGACTGAGTGAAACAGTCGATTGTCGTCCAGCTCTGCACCCCTCCCTCCCTGCATGTGTAACCCAGATATGGACTGAATAAATTTTATCCATATGCCAGCAACCCGGTGAGTGCCGCTCTTCTTTCTGACAGTATACTTTAAAAATGATTTATAACCAAAAGGCAAACACTACAAAAATAGTACTCCCAAAAGGCTGTGCTATTTGCCAAGGTAATATGAGCAGATTGGTTACAAGGGAAGGGGTGTAGGGATAGTCACATACAGGGGAAGGTAAGAATATGACAAACAAAAAATATGGAAAACCAAAAAACAGACATGCACTGGTCTAATTGACCCTGATGTAACCCTAATTATTTCCCTGTCCGGCAGCAAAGGTTGTCACCCTGTAAGGCTATGTGCACACTGGGAGGTTTAGCAGCGGTTTAGCAGCGGAAACCGCCGGTCAGTTTCCATCAGGTTTATGCAAATTTATGTTAATCCAAAAGCGGCTTTTGGATTAACATAGAAACCTATGGAAACCGACACCCGGTGTGCACACACCGGCGGTTTCCACATGCTCATCCGTTGCTAACCCGCTGGGTTCCCAGCGGGTTAGCAAAGAATGATCATGTTCTATAAACCGGCCGGTTCTGCAGCGGCTGCAAGCAGAATCAGGTGCTGCTTCCAGCCGCTGCAGAACCGACGCCACTAACCCGCTGTGCACCGCCGCACACCCCGCCCGTCTTCCGCAGCACGGACCCGACAGGAAGCCGGTGGACGGCTCCGGAGCTTCCTGTCGGGTCCCGCCCAGCCGCCGCCGCCCCTAACCGGCCCCCGTGTGCACATACCCTAAGATTACACAATATGACGGCCCCAATTCTTATTGGCTAACCCTACAGACACCCTAAATATCCCTATGATACCCAGTGGGGGGGGACGGTCACTATACTACTAAATAACCCATAAAGAAAAATACAAAAATATATCGAAATTGGTGTAGCCGATACAGGCTTATACCTTCAAACAGCAAACTCTTGTTTCCATATTAAAGTTTAAAGGTGCCCAATAGAGGCGTCCCCCTTGTTAAAAACCGGAGGCAAACAGAAGTCTATGAAAGGACTGCAATACAAGACTCAGTAAATCATAAATCAAGGGATGCAAAAGATATCAATTAGTCATAATTGAAAACAATATAGCACAAAAATTCAGAACAGGTCACATAACTTTTAAAAAAATGAAATAAAAAAATGATACATATATATTTATATGACACCGTGCAGCGCTATAGAGGATACAATGCAAAATGGGCTCACAAATTGAGATACAAGATGATAATGTCATATGATTGACAAAAAGAATTTAGGGACTCAGTATGTTTTATCCAAGTGTAACCATCGTTTTAAATTTTAGTTAATAAATTAATAGTACAGATGAAAATAAGCAACTGTGTAATATATCTTATCAGAGAAATCTGCTTCTTTCTCTCCAGAATTGATCAGTCATTATCAAAATCCTCAATTCTGAGGTAAAAATCTGTATTCAGTGAAGACTTTCCCATTACTGAGATAGGAGATGATGGTAAAAGGGAGGGGCTATAAGCAGAGGGTGGAGCTGTAGGCAGAGCTACGCCTCTCCTTTATCTACATAGACTCTCATCAGCACCAGCTGCTATCTCCTATCTCAGTGATGGGAAAGTCTTCACTGAATAAAAATGTTACCCCAGAATTGAGGATTTTGATAATGACTGATCAATGCTGAGAGAAAGAAGCAGATTTCTCTGATAAGATATATTACAAAGTTGCACTTTTTCATGTGTACTATTGATTTATGAAATAAAAATTAAAACGACAACTATGCTTTAAACTTTTTTCAGGATCCTTGTTTTGATATGTATCGTTTCAGCATAAGGCAGGTTTACATCAACATATATTTTTTATCTTTTGCACAGAACAGAATGTCTTAGTAGACAACACTATTCTCTGCAGAGGAATACAATAAAAACGCCTACCACAGTGTATTTTTCTAAACTTTTTCCCATTCGTCGTTGTATTGGAAACATATGCCGCTGCATGCAAATGTGAAGTCAAAAAAGTCAAAAACACGCACAAAAAGAGTCAATACGTGTCTAGAATACGTTATTGAGTTGGAGAGCCACAAGCCGTAATTCCCACGTCTTAATAAGGATACTTGTAATGGCCTTTTCATTACCATCTGTTAGGAGAACTTCTTTGGCTTCGGCAGAAATGGCGACCTGTAAGGATAGAGAATAGGGGAAACGAGTGAGGAAACGCAGGCAGCACGGAAGGAGACCCGGGAGTGACAAGCATTCAGTATCATGCCTCTTCCACTATTTCTCCGTAACAATCTTCAATCTTTTTCATTTTATGTCTGCATTATTTTAATCATTCAATCAAATCAGTCAATACTTTTATCTTTCCATTTGCGGGAGTCTCTATCTTGCTATCATTCTGTTCAGTAATTGCATTGTGACAACGGATGATGGTATTCCGAGAGGCTTTCATTTGCGGGTTCTGTTTATCTAGTAGAACCATCATACCAGGCCTGTCATTCTGCCTTTCAGCCTCTTTCTGTCTGGCTGCCTGGTGCCCTTCATATAACTTTGCATTGCAAGCTGATGGCTTTGTAAGGGTAATTTTTTTGTGAGCTTGACATCCTCGCACATTGGGCTGTAACCTCAACACATTGTATAAATGCGACAGGTTTGTCAAATGCCAATCAGTGTAACAATATGCCTTTATTTGCCGAGACATAGAAACTTGTCTAATGCACAGGGCTGCAACATAATATCTCCTGAATACATGACTCGCGAACCGAAGAATGGTCACCGACTCTCCTGAATGGCCAATCTAATTCAAAAGAATCTAATTACTGAGAGCTCTGGATCATGTTTGTTGGTGTAATAATGCAGGCAAAACATTAGCGGCTATATCATAGTGCTCCAACTGTGATTCGCAAGGCTATTCCTGTATTTTAGCAAATGGGACTATAATCTAAGGTGGGGGGGAGAGAAGAAAGCTTCAACTATGGCAAGACGTAACATATTGTGGATTGGAATGTCACAACAAGAGATATCGACTACTCTCAAGGAAAACGTTTCTGCTCTCCGAGGCAACCATAAAATCAATACGAGACGAAAGCAAGGCAGCCTGGAAGATCTCTCAAGACGGCAGCTTGACCGCAGCTGAGGCTGTTGACAGTTCTCTGACCCAGCGGTTGGTGGCAGTGGAACTGTTTCCCCTTTTGTTCCACTCTGTGAATGGAATTGGAATTGAGAAAAAACCTACCATGAGACCAGCCAAGCATGTCATGCCACCCCCTAGCTCACACACAGCAAGGCCCTGAAAAACAGAAAAGAAACTATACAAATTCGAAGAAAATGGGTCGACATATATATGTTACAAGAACAAATTGCCATCTGCGGTGGAGGCAAAAAAGAAGAAAAAAAAAAAACAAAGTTGTCAGGAAGTTGTAGGGACACTACCGGGCGACCTCATGGCGTTTTGCGTTTTAAAAATAATTATGATAAAGAAAAGTCACAAAGCAGGAGAACCATGGGGGTTCCCTCATTAGTGTTTTCTGCAACATTACCACCGCTGAGCTGGAAAAAAAAAATCTAAGTTTTTTTTTTTTTCCTTTTTCTTTTCCCTTCCTCTTTTGTCAATAGTATTAAAACTGAAACTTGTTAGAGTAGCGAAATGTAATTGTTTGCCCGAATAGACCTGTTTGCAGGACTTTTTCCAAAATTTGGCAAAAATCACAAATCTCGCTCATTTCTTATATTTTGTTGCTTTTTTTCCCCCTAACCTATTAAGGTTTTTGTTTGGCGAGCAATATCACGTTACAATTAAGAACTGTGTGACTGTCGATGGGTTTACAAAAGAAGCATGGTCTACTTCTCCCCGGAGGGAAGGACTATATTGGGCCTTTTAAATTGGAATTGCTTCAGTGCTGGCACGGCACCAAATATTAAAAGTAGGAAAATACATAGTCTGCTGATATGACCATTGCCGGCAGACACGACTAAATGATATGGTACTTTTTATTGCGTAATGCTCAATAGTTCTAATGACAGAAACGAGTTGACGAAATGCCTGTTATTCTCCCTGACCTTCACAATACGCATTGATTGACTGAAGACTCACTTTTGTTTCCCCAAAAAATCAAAGTGAAATAAAATGCCTGAAGTGGAAATCAGAATTCTTTGACATACAGCAGAGCTTGCTGTGCAATATTAGTACCTACAGGCAGTTTAGTGTGACTTGTTAGCAACACGTTGTCACCTTGTCCTTTCTTACCCCCCCCCCCCATACATCATAACCAATCTTATTAGAAAGGAGACATTACGACTACGGTACATGCAAGCACATTATTCCTCACCGGAACAGCTCTTTGTGTTTCAGACAATAGTAGGCCAATACTTCTTCAGAGGGCCAGATACCTGGGGAAACAAAAATTGTATGTTATATTCCACATTATTGAACATTTTCGGAAACGAGTTGCACACTAATAAGTCACGACTGATATTGGTGACACATATCTCCTCTCGAGTTCTATTATGAAAGAGTATCGGTCACATTTTAATTACGTAAACGAGGTTCATTTTTTTCCTAACATTCTAATGCTTTTTTTTCAAATATATTCTACTGAATATTTACATTAAATAAAAAACATATGAGTGAATTTATGGAGAGCAGAAAGCGTCAACCTATTTTGTCTCTACTAGGGCCAATGTGAGGACCTCAATATTTTAAGCAGGTTGTCCACTACTGGGACAACCTCTTCTCAATCCAAATATTCCCCTCTCCTTAAAATAATAAACCCTATGCTCCCCCCTCCAGTGTCAGCGCCATTCCAACGGTATCAGCACTTGCTTTTCCGGGATCACTCACCAGTATTATAACACATGATCCCTCCGGCCACCTCACTCTCCCCTCCTTTGGGCGTATCGCTTACATCTGGAGGAAGAAAGGGTGTAGCACTGATGACTTCCTCGATTTATACAAATGCAAGGAGAGTGAAGTGGCTACTGATTAGGAGAAATCACGTGACATCACACTGGTATGTGATCCTAGGAAAATGAGTGGCGACACCAATGTGGAACGGTGTCAACATCGGAGGTGAGTATAAGTTTTATTATTTTAAAGAGAAGAAACATTCAGAATGAGAAGGAGTTGTCCAAGTAGTGGATGACCCCTTTAAAATATTGAGGTCTTCACATTGGCCAATAGCAGAGACAAAATAGCTTGTTCTCCATAGATCCACTTCATAGATCCACTTATCTGGTTTGCTGTATAGATTGGGATGTGATTAGCAGATGTATCACATTCTCATTAGAGGGTTGATGAGATAACATGGGTCAGTCACCAAATTTTGCTCAACAAACTGCATGCCCAGATCTCTTAAAGGGATCCTGTCACCTCCACAAAGCCACCTAAGCTGCAAAAACATGTCCCTGCAGCATCCTATCACTATTCTCACACTCCTTTTGTCTCCTAAAAGCATCCTGTCAAAGTAGATAAAAATGATTTTATACTCACTCATTAGGCATTATAATTAGTAGGGCTATATTTTTTAGCCCTTAGGGCGTGTTGTTTTGCAGGCTCCAGGATCCACCCTCTCTCTGTCTGTGCTGCTTTGCTTGTGCAGGCTTTGCCCCCCCCCCCTCTCTGTCACTCATAGAATGCAAATCATTAGTCCTGCCTTCAGCTCCACATTACAGCAGCACAGAGAGAAAGAGGCTGGATCATTCAGGCTGCAAAACAACACGCCCTAAGGGCTAAAGAATATAGCCCCTGCCAATTATAATGCCTAATGAGTAAGTATTAAAACGTTTTTATCTACTTTGACAGGAGACGAAAGGAGTGTGAGAATAGTTATAGGATGCTGCAGGGACATGATTTTGTAGCTTACGTGGCTTTTTGGAGGTGACAGGATCCCTTTAAACCTGACAAAGATGCTACATTTACTTTTAAAATCCATGGTAGAATGGTTATATAATCCTTTGTGAAAGCAATCTCCACCCACCTAGCCTGAATGACAGCTCCTCAGTGTCCTTCCTCTTTTCTACTGCTGAGATCTAACACCACTCAGAACAAGCTGCAACTGTTAGTCAGGATTTGTGGATAGAGACTCAATACACTTGGACTCATTGATTATTTCACTCTGTAGTTGAATATATAAAAAGCCCATGTTACTATCAAGCTTCTGATATTGATTCTCAAAGTAAGTGTAAAATACACCCTACAGCTGCTGCAGAACTTCTTTTGAAAGAGAATGGGAAGCTTTCCATTCACCATTGATAGATATGCAACTCATAGTTTAACTGCAGCATTCGAGGTGTGTATTAAGGTGACCTGTTGCAGGTGTCGTGTGTTTTATGATGTTCTGCAGCAGCTGGGGCCCAGTTGTATATAATACACAATGCAGGTAGTAGGAGAGCACTAGATCAGTCAAGGCTTAGTACAGTGATCTGTGAATAGGGTCGATGTCGTGCTGCTCATCTCGGTACAATTATCTGATATCAGAATACAAAGTTTTTATAGATATTATGTACCGTATATACTCGTGTATAAGCCGACCCGTGTATAAGCCGACCCCCCTACTTTTGCCCCAAAAATCTGGAAAAACCTATTGACTCGTGTATAAGCCGAGGGTGGACCCCAGCACAGGTATACAGCCCTCAACAGTGTGGTATACAGCAGCCCCAGAGGTATATACAGCAGCCCCAGTGGTAGTATACAGCAGCCCCAGTGATAGTATCCAGCAGCCCCAGAGGTATATACAGCCCCAGTGGTAGTATACAGCAGCCCCAGAGGTATATACAGCCCAGTGTAGTATACAGCAGCCCCACAAGTATATAGAGCCCCAGTGGTAGTATACAGCAGCCCCACAGGTATATAGAGCCCCAGTGTAGTATACAGCAGCCCCACAGGTAAATATAGCCCCAGTGGTAGTAACAGCAGCCCCACAAGTATATAGAGCCCCAGTGGTAGTATACAGCAGCCCCACAGGTAAATATAGCCCAGTGGTAGTATACAGCAGCCCACAGGTATATAGAGCCCCAGTGGTAGTATACAGCAGCCCCACATGTAAATATAGCCCCAGTGGTAGTATACAGCAGCCCCACAGGTAAATAGAGCCCAGTGGTAGTATACAGCAGCCCCACAGGTAAATATAGCCCCAGTGGTAGTATACAGCAGCCCACAAGTATATAGAGCCCCAGTGGTAGTATACAGCAGCCCCACAGGTAAATATAGCCCCAGTGGTAGTATACAGCAGCCCCACAGGTATATAGAGCCCCAGTGGTAGTATACAGCAGCCCCACAGGTAAATATAGCCCCAGTGGTAGTATACAGCAGCCCCACAAGTATATAGAGCCCAATGGTAGTATCAGCAGCCCCACAGGTAAATATAGCCCCAGTGGTAGTATACAGCAGCCCCACAGGTATATAGAGCCCCAGTGGTAGTATACAGCAGCCCCACATGTAAATATAGCCCCAGTGGTAGTATACAGCAGCCCACATATATATGCCCCAGAGGTATATACAGCCCCCCATCTATATACAGCCCCCCCGCAATCCTGTAAAGGAATAGGTTAGTATACTTATCCATCCGCTGCAGCTGTCCGCCGCCATCGCGATTCAGCATCTTCCGACTTCCAGCGTCTCGCGTCTTCTTCCGGGTTCCTCCTCGGTCGCACAGGCAATGACGTCATTGCCTGCGACCATCGGAAGGAGACGCGAGACGCTGGAAGTCGGAAGATGCTGAATCGCGATGGCGGCGGGACAGCTGTAGCGGATGGATAAGTATACTAATCTATTCCTTTACAGGATTGCGGCGGGGGGCTGTATATAGATGGGGGCACTGTATACCTGTATACATTGTATACAGGTATACAGTGACTCGCGTATAAGCCGAGGGGGGGACTTTTCAGCCCAATTTTTGGGCTGAAAACTCGGCTTATACGCGAGTATATACGGTAATGGTAATGAAACATTTCTATTTTATTACATAGCTGTAAACACGTATCCCCTCATTTCTTATAACAATCTGCTGTAACTGAACTGAGAAAGCGTGTGCAGCTCTAATAGCTAATCGTGATGAGCGATAGTTCTCCTGTGTCACGTATACAGCCGTGTAATAGAGAGCAGTAACCGAGCTCATGAAACGTACCGCTCTCCCACATTATTTGCACGTCGGCTGTTTGCCGCATGCTTGCAATGGGAAAGAAAAGATTCTCCGTGAGCAGGAATTGAGAAGCTTTCTATCTCACTCCCGGATTCCAGATAACTTCCTAATGTTGTGTGGTTTGCAACGGAGGAAGAGATAGGTGTTCTGGTACAAGTCTATGAGAGTCTCAGCAACGGAAACATGAAAATCTTTTTTTCCCTAAAAGTATTAGTAATCCATGTAACCAAAATGCCAAGGGAATAAACCATGCAAGAATGTTAAGAGTGGACATTTGCTTGGTATAAATCTCTGTGGCTCCAGGAGGGCTTCCTCTTAACGGGGTCATCCCATCTGTACAACCACTTTTCTAGTTCTCGGCCTTCAGTTAAGTATAAGGGGTACTTTACACACAAGAATATCGCTAGCGATATCGATGTTATGTCACAGGTTTTGTGATGTAACAGCGACCTCGCCAGCGATCTTGCTATGTGTGACATGTAGCAACGACCAAACCCCCACTGTGAAATCGCGGATCGTGACAAACGTTCTGGACCATTTTTCGGTTGTCGAGCTCCTGCTGGGCAGCGTACATCGCTGTGTTTGACAGGGACAACGACCAATGATCTCAACACTACCCCCGAGAGTGACAGGTTCCCAATGACCCCCGTATCATTCCATATCGTTGCTGCGTCGCTGGGGAGATCTGACTGTTTGACATCTCACCAGCGACCAAGTAGGGCGCACCAGCGATCCCTACCAGGTTGTATCGTTGTCGTTATCGCTGGAGAGTCGCTACGTGTAATGGGACCCTAAGGGATAAAGTTTCTCTTTAAGGAGACCGCCAATATATGGCACTTGAGATCCTGTTTTCCTCCTTTATGAAATGGTTATTTGCATATATTATTTTCCATGGAGCCCTGGATGGTCAATAAGTCTCCCTAGAACAACTTGACAGTCCTCACAAAGAGAAATTTCACTTCTTAGACCACCGACTGAGGCCTCTCACCCCGCCAACCAGTCTCTTTCTTTGCACTTATGAGTTAAATAAAAAACTAATTCAACTGTATGCCTTCTTCTTCTTCTTCTTATTATTATTATTATTAATTATACAGCATCATCATAGTCCCTGACATTTTACAGATATCATCCTAAGACAGAGGTCCCCAAACTGTGTCTCGAGAACCCTATTTGGCTAACAGACCCGTGATGTGTGGCTCACAGCTGTCTTCCAGCTTGTTGCATTAGCACCAGATCTGGCAAACATCTATGAAGAGCAGGTCTCAAGATGGTGACTTTTGTGAGTAGCTCCACATAATACAGCAGATCTGACTGGGGGTAAGATAGAAACCCTTTGAGTTTGGTTTACTGCCTCAGTATGATTTCTATGGAAAAGCTCAGATTGTCGTTATACCAGTAATGGAGGCTCTGGGTGTCAGTACTGGCGGGAGCTGGATGTGGCTTTCGACCTACTCTCAGAGCTGAATGTGGCTCTTAAGATCAGAAAGGTTGAGAACCACTGTCATATGATTTTACATCCTAAGTTATATGGCAATGCTCTTGAAAAGGTTTGATACTGACTTATAGGATTTGTCTTCCAATAAGTGTGCTCTTCCCTGTGAAAAGGGTATTTAGATTTTTTTCCAGGGAGCTTTGCAGGGTCAAGTAGTCTATGTAGGCCAACTAACAACTACAAATAAGCAAAGTTACAAATATCAAGGAAAAGGGTGAAGCCACCTCTATATACAACACATTCAGCTAAATGGAAATCCACGTAATACCTCGACAGGGCAAAGAGATGTGCCCCTGAGCAGGAGCACAATGGGAGGAAACTGTGTGGATGACTTACATCCACACAATGCAAGAAGAGAGGAGGCGCCAGATCAAGACCAGTGATGCCCATCAGACCGGACTGAACCCATAGCTGAGTATGAAATAAGGCCTTTTTAATGTTATGCAAATTGGCTTGGGAACATATGTGCAATATTCTAGAATGCAGTAATAAAGGCATATGGGTGGTGACCGTACTTTATATAGGGAAAAACTTGGAGACAGGTTCCCTTTAAAAATGTTGGGGTTGTGTGAGCCAAAAATTCTATTTCACTACATAATTTTGGCCAGACATGCAGAGATGCACACCACTCAGAAGAGGCACCAAATTCATTAAGTGGCATGTGACTATGAATACAACACATTGTACTCCAGCGAGCCCATCATTAACACTAGCATGCATTACGCCAGTCCTAACGAATGGGCTCCTTTAGGCCTGATTCATCGTAAAGTTTGTGTCAGAAAACTAGTACAAAACTATGAAAAGCTTGACAAAATGCTTTTTGCTCAAAACTTGCAATTCTTGGTATATTTACACCAGCACAACCAAAATTTTAAAAAATGTGTGAAAAGTTTAGCAGAGGGGACTTGTACCACCAGTACCCAACAAAGTCATGACAATTTTCATCACAAAATAGAGTAAGTTATAACATAAAAAAAATTCCAACCATGACTGGAGATAAAATTCTGTCTTTGGAGCCAGCAGCTGAAAAATGTGCTAAATTTTTTTTAAAGAGAACGCCTCTTAAAGGGACTCTGTCAGGTCAAAAATCAATATGTAACTGATATCATTTTCTAATTTCTTTCTCTAAGCTTTCTATTATAAGTTCATGCTGAAAACATACAACGCCGCCCTTCACCTCTCCAAACAAGCTTACTACAACACCCTTATCACATCTCTAGACAACAATTTTAAACGATTATTTGACCCTTTCCACTCCCTCCTCAGTCCGAGAGTACAGGCCCCAACCACCAGCCTCACAGCTGACGATCTGGCCAACTATTTTAAAGAAAAGATTGACCACATTACAACAGAAAATTTACTCACAGCTTCAGAACATCATTCATTCTCCTCCCTCCTGCACTTTCATCAACTCACTTTCCGTCTTTGATCCGGTAACAAAAGAAGAAGTCACCCGCCTCCTTGCATCTTCTCGCCCTACTACCTGCACCAGTAACCCTATTCCCTCACATCTCCTTCAATCCCTTTCCCCAGCTGTCACATCTCACCTAACTAAAATATTTAATCTTTCCCTCTCATCTAGTTTCTTCCCCTCCTCCTTCAAACATGCATTCACCCATTATTAAAAAACCATCTCTCGACCAGAACTCTGCTGCTAACGACCGACCTGTCTCTAATCTCCCCTTCATTTCTAAACTCCTGGAACGCTTGGTCCACTCCCGTCTGATCCGCCATCTCTCTGACAATTCTCTTCTAGACCATCTTCAATCTGGTTTCTGCACCTCACACACTACTGAAACTGCCCTCACTAAAGTCTCTAATGATCTAGTAACAGCTAAATCTAATGGTGACTACTCCCTACTGATCCTCCTGGATCTCTCTGCTGCATTCAATACTGTTGATCACCAGCTCCTTCTCTCTATGCTCTGCTCTATTGGACTTTAGGACACGGCTCTCTCCTGGTTCTCCTCCTGCCTCTCTGACCGATCCTTCACTGTATCTTTCGACCGGCTCCTTTTCCTCTCCTCTTCCCCTTACGGTTGGGGTTCCACAGGGTTCAGACCTAGGTCCCCTTCGCTTCTCTTTATACACCTTGCCCCTATATTGGACACCAAACCTCTTCTCCTGACATCACCCCCACGTTACTACAAAATACCAGGGATTGTCTGCCTGCTGTCTCTAACATCATGTCTTCTCTCTAGCTTAAACTGAATTTGTCAAAAACTGAACTTCTCCTGTTTCCTCCATCTACTTATCTTCCGAAACCTAATATTGCCAATTTCTGTATGTGGTTCTACTATTACCTCCTCAGCAGCACTCCCGCTATCTTGGGGTTATATTTGACCCAGATCTTTCTTTACTCCCCACATCCGGTCACTCGCTAACTCATGTCACATACACCTCAAAAACATCTCTAGAAATCAACCTTTACTTACTGTTGACTCTGCAAAAACTCTAATTGTCACCCCTATTCATTCTCGCCTGGATTACTGCAATTCTCTACTAATTGGTCTCCCTCTTATTAAACTCTCTCTCTCCAATCCATCCTGAATGCACCAACCAGGATTATATTCCTCTCCAACACTTCACCGATGCCTCTAGTCTGTGCTAGTCATTGCACTTGCTGCCCATCTGCTACAGAATACAATATAAAATTATCACTCTGACCCATAAAGCCCTCCACAGTTCTGCACCACCCTACATCTCCTCCCTCATCTCTGTTTATCGCTCTACATGTGCCTTCCGTTCTGCAAGTGACCTAAAGGCCCCATTACACGGCACGACATTGGAACGATGTCGGCAACGATCTTGTGGGCACGCGGTCGTTTCAGACACCGTTGGTGAGATATCACACGTATAGATATTGTGGACAACTCACCAACGATGTTGTGAGCAGGTATCATTTGCACAACCATGTTTGCATGATCCCTGCTCATTGCTGTGAATAGGTGAAGTCGTAAACGACATCGTTATCGCGGTGTTAAACACAACGATATACCAGGTTGGCTGATCATTGATCGTTTGGTTTGAGATCATGTTCTCAAACCTGCGATCAGCGATCCAATGATTTATTGTTACAACTAGGCATATTCAGACGCAACGAGGTCGTAATGATGTCGCTGGAATGACTCCAAACCTGTGACATATCAGCGATGGCATTAATGACGTCGTGCTGTGTAACGGGGCCTTAAAACTGACATCATCTACAATCCGAACTTCCCACTCCCTCTCCAGGACTTCTCACGAGCTGCACCAATTCTCTGGAATGGATTACCAAGAACAATTAAATTAACTCCAAATATCCATAGCTTTAAATGAGCGTTAAAAACACATGTCTTTAGACTAGCCTACCACCTCACCTCATCTATGTAAGTATTCCCATTCTATCCTTCTCCAAATCAGGCCTCTTGTATCACCTTTCTACATCCAATGCATTTATTAGCACTTTATCTGTACTTGTACAGATCCTGGCTGGTGAACGGTTCATGCAGCATTATGTGAATCCCCTATTTAATATATTGATAGCTGGACCATATATGACAGCATTTGTTACTATTACCTTTTAGGTTTCCCCTATTTCCTCATAGATTGTAAGCTTGTGAGCAGAGACCTCACTCCTAATGGACTCAGTGATGTATTTATTTATTTTTTGTCTCCTATGATCTGTATTGTATTATATTTTGTATTGTCTCATATTGTATTGTATGTTATCTTATTATTGTATTTTATTTATATATTATTGTATTGTATAACATCTGAATTGTAAAGTGCTGCAGAATATGTTGTCGCTATATAAATAAAAATTATTATTATTATTATTATTATTATTTATTATTATTCTTCCCTCCTATCCCTGTAAAATTCAAAATAAAATATTAATTCCATCTGTCAATCACAGTGAGTTTTCTGCTGCCACTCCCCTAGGAATGAATATTCATGCATCATTACACTGTCCTGCCTTTCTCTGATCTGTGTGCTGTGTAACTCATTGCAGAGCAGAAAGGGGGAATGCGTGCTTAGCTGAAATTGTGTGTATGAGGCATATGTGCAGTCTGAGATATTTCTATGTGTTTATGAGAACATTTGATCATTTGCTCAGCAGATACACACATTACATGTATGCAGAAAAAACAATGTTCTTATAATAGAAATCTCTTACACAGTGCACACAGTGCAGGACAAAACACCTCCCCACTCCCAGCACAGAGGGGAGGGACAGAACACCAGCTTGGATGGGTGTGGACCACTTATATAACACTTATACAGCAGCTGGACTAATTCTCTGTAAAGGTAATGGACAGGACTAATGTACCAGCTCCCTGCAGGGTCTGAAAATGCTTATAGCAAGGAAACTATAAATGGTACAAAAATGATTTTCCATGTTTTTAAAAGGTCTGCCCCAGCACTATTTAAGGGTAGTATTAGTGTCATAGTTAAAAATGACCTGACAGAGTCCCTTTAATGAGCTTGGCGCTTCTTTTTCTAGAGGACTCTGCATTTAGACTGATGTACAAAACATCCCCCACCCCCATGCACACATACACCTCCTCAGTGGGCATCTGCTTATAGGTATCTCCTATTTTTCATTGTATTAATTATTGCATAAACTTTTTTGTTTTTATTGGAAAGTTTTGTGCATCTTGTTGATCTGACTTTCAGGTAGGAGTTGTTGCATTTTCTAATGTACAAAATACCAGTCTTGATGAATCAACTCTTTAGTTGGCATAAGAGCTATAGAGACAAAACTATAGGAAAGAATTGGTGGAGAGTCAAGTAGCTTCTTGTTGTAACATATGGAGACAATTAAAAAGCATTGCGTTATAGAGATACAAGTTGTACAGCTGAGTAAAGTGATAACATACCTCTAGAATATACCACCACTTAAATGGGATTTTCCACCATCAACAAATTTGTGTTCAAATATTTATAAACTTCTAAAACAAAAATGGTAGATAGTACATGCCATCCTCAGGTCCAGTGCCAGCTCTATGCCGCTAATCCGATCTTTGTTTTCTGCAGCAGTGACGGTGCGGCTACTATGTGAGCATTTGGGCATGGAAAACCCCTTTAATAACAGCTGAGGATATAACCCCATGGATACTGAAAATAAAGAGGTTATCACAGTATTTAATCTGTAGGGAATACTACTGGATAGGGTCTTACCAGAGTGGTAACAGAGTACAATAGAATGATGTGCTCACCTGGTTGGGTTGTAATCCCCAACCAAGAACAATATATGAATTGGATGTAGTGTAGAAATCAAAATAGGAGGAATGAAAGGGTTAAAGAGAACCTGTCACCCCCCTACTGCTATGTAACTGAATGAAGCACTGAATGGAGCGTGTCTGCTGCATTCAGGGAAGGGGTCCCCTATGTCTCTAGCTCCCCGGTAAGTTGTAAAAAAGACTTTATAAAGTGTACAGAAAAGGAGTCCAGTGGGACTTACTCAGTAATGAGTCATCGCTGTTGCTGGTGCCCTCCCCGCCTCCAGCCCTCTCTCTGCCACCTCTTGTTCAGCCTCCTTTATGTGTCTGCCCTCCTCCCCGCCTCCAGCCCTCTCTGTGTCACCTCCAGGCCCCTCTTGTTCAGCCTCCTGAACATGTCATGCTGGGGGATGGAGGTGGCACAGAGGAGGGGGAGGCCAGCGCGAGGTCACACAACAGAGCGAGACACATACAGGATGATGGGCTGAACAAGAGAGGGCTGGAGGCGGGGTGGACACCAGCAACAGCGATGACTCATTACTAAGTCCCTCCGGACTCCTTATCTGTACACTTTATAAAGTCTATTTAACAACTTACAGGGGAACTAGACACATGGGGGACCCCTTCCCTGACTGCAGCAGACAGGCTGCATTCAGTTAGCATAGCACCAGGAGGGCGACAGGTCCTTTTTAAATCCACGTTGCCGATGTAGGAAACCAGGATAGACAAATACAGTAGTTTAATGAGTCTACCCGTTTCAAAGCATCTCATGTGTACTTTTATGTCCTAAACAAGAAGTCTCATGCTTTGAAACTCAACCTACTGTATAGATTTATCCTGGTTTCCTGTATTGGTGGTACGGATTTAACCCTTCATTCCTCTTATTATAGCAATTAACTGTGATTAAAGCCAACCTCCGCAGTGTTTCTCTATTCAAGTAAATGGTGGCGAGTAGTAACTCTGACGGGGAGGCAGCAAACAAGCATCATCCTGATCGATGGAGGTTCAAGAGGTTGAACCGGTAGTAATTATTGAATTACGTAAAGGTGGCACATCTCTATTAATCAGGTTAATTTTTGGGAAAGGAAAAAAAAATGATACATTTCCTAATTTCTCAGTTACCGGTACTAACTCTAGAAAGTTAGTATCCCCTTATATTTAATAGAATATTAATGGAATTTAATAGGCTTTTTTTTTTTTTTTTGCTCATAAAATAGTAACAATGGCAGTCTGGTGTGATAATCATCTACATGACAGTGGTGACATCCGAAATCATCTCTTCCACTGTACTAGGATTCGAGATGGATAAGATAAATGCATTTGTATTGTTAGGTCTACAGAAAGGGTTTTCTGAGATCACATGACAGCTCAAAGGCTATTTTGCATATATAATTCAAGGCTACCTTGCCAAAACTAATAGATGAATTTGTACGTCCATCATTTATAGACACACTGTATTTTAATCCGCATCTCCGCAATTAGTAAATGATGTCCTCTATATGGATATGGAGCGAAAATTCATTTGTCCTTAGCGTTATGCATAAAAGATCACATTTTTTTTCCCTCAACGTTAAAACTAATTAATTGAATTTCGTATCGATGTACAAATTTAATTCTTGCATTCATAACGGAGATACTAGTATATCGCTAATATATTCGGCTTTATTGAATGATTATGGATAGCCAGTCAAAAGATAAAAAAATATAAATAAAATGAGTAAAAAAAAATAAAAATAAAAAAAAACACTGAAAATGAGAAATCTTAATAAACACTTCTTGGACAATTAAATACTTATATGCGAGCCTCCTAAAACCACATTTTAGAACAATATAAAATAAACATATGTGATTACGCTACACAAATGAAAAGAAGTGTACATTATTTTAATCAAACTAGCTGCCATTAAAATCCCGAGATACTTGTAGAATACGTAGATAAGTATCTTCATTTACCGTAAATGTGGCCTAAATTTTAAACACATAGCACAACTACCTCTATTGTTTTGGTTCCTTTGAAAATTTACAAGAGAACGGTCATAATGATAGATCACATTAAACCTACAGAACAATACTCTTGATTTTTGCAAGTTAGATTAAAAAATAAAATGTTTTTTTTTTCTCATTTTTAAGGATGGGGGGTTGGATAAAAAAAATGTCAATTAAGAATAAAATACTTTTTTTTTATTCTTTTTTTTTTTTAAATGATTTAATACATGGATTATGAGTTCCGATCGGGAAATCAAGCATCGTTCCAACCCAGGCTGTAGACCCCTTGCCAGAACAACCATTCTAATATTGCTAGGTTATAATTTGAAATAAAAATTTAAATAAATATATATATATACTAGAAATAGGCTTGATGCTATTGCATCAGGAGGGAGTCTCTGTTCCTGTCTACCCTTGTGCGCTCTCTCCTGTATGTGCTGCCTCTTCCTCTGTACCTTTCTCTCCGCTGTGTGTGCTCTCAGCTCCTGTGTGTGCTGTTTCTACCCATGACTCTGCCTCCCCTGTGCCCCTGCCTCCCCTGTGCCTTCTGCCTCCCTTGTGCCTTCTCCCTCCCCTGTGCCCCTGGCTCCTCTGTGCCTTCTGCCTCGTGTGTGCCTGCCTCCCATCACTGAGCCACCATACAATACTCACCACTGAGCCACTGTAGAGTGCAGACCACTGAGCCAACATACAGTGCTGACTACTGAGCCACTATACCATACTAACCACTAAGCCACCATATACAGTGCTAACCACTGAGCCACTGCACAGTGCTAATGACTGAGTCACCGCACAGTTCTAACCACTGAGCCACCATACAGTGCTAACCACTGAGCCACCCTACAGTGCTAACCACTGAGCCACCATACAGTGCTATCAATGAGCCACCATACATTGCTAACACTGAGCCACATTACAGTGCTAACCACTGATGGCCACCATACAGTCTAACACACTGAGTACATACAGTGCATTCCACGAGCCACCATATACAGTGCTAACCACTGAGCCACCATACAGTGCTAACCACTGAGCCACATACAGTGCTAACCCTAGCCACCATACAGTGCTAACCACTGAGCCACCATACAGTGCTATCCACTGAGCCACCATAGAATACTCACCACTGAGCACCAATACAGTGCTAACCACTGAGCCAACATACAGTGCTGACTACTGAGCCACTATACCATACTAACCACTAAGCCACCATATACAGTGCTAACCACTGAGCCACCGCACAGTGCTAATGACTGAGTCACCGCACAGTTCTAACCACTGAAACACCGCATAGTTCTAACCACTGAACCACCGCACAGTTGTAACCACTGTCAGGGCAATTACCTGACATTGTTGAATAATTGTTTTAATGAGTAATTGTTTGATTTACTGAAGAATATACATATATACACAATTATATGTATGACTCCTAAGATGGCGTCCAGAGCTCTTATGTAAGTTGTTTTTAAGAACATGAAAAGACATGTCTCTGACATGTCCACAGGGCCCCCCATCTGGTTAAGATAAGATAAGGGGGTAGAGACACACACCCTACCAGGGGTTATTGAGGGACATGGAAAGTCCCTATATCCTCTGCCAACTGTTTACATGATAAAGAACCAATCACCATGAAGCAGATAATGTTGGGGAACCAATCATTGTAAAAGAATTGAGAACGTAACCAATGACTTTAAAGCTTGATTAATTTATGCATCAGCATCTGTCTATATAATAAACCTGTTGGGGCACCTCCCCTTAGGAATACTTTGATATTGCAATCTAAGACTTGGTGTCTGTTATTCCTCCGTCCATTAACCTGATAAGAATCAGGCATTTTGCCGTGACACCACTGAACCACCGTACAGTGCTAACCACAGAGCCACCATACATTGCTAACCACTGAGCCACCCGTACATTGCTAACCACTGAGCCACCGCACAGTGCTAACCACTGATCCCCCGTTACAGTGCTAACCACTGAGCCACCATACAGTGCTGACCACTGAGCCACCATATACAGTGCTAACCACTGAGCCACCATACAGTGCTAACCACTGAGCGACCGTACAGCGCTAATCACTGAGCCACCATAAAGTGCTAAGAAATGGAGCCACCGTACATAATAATAATAAATAACTATTAAATCTTTATATAGCACCAACATATTCCGCAGCGCTTTACAATACAGTGGGTAATAGACGAAAATACACAGTATAATACTGTAAGAAAATACACAATATAATACAGTAAGAAAATAACAACATAACAGTAATTCCAGTAGAGAAAGAATACAGTACAATAATAGGAAACAATACAATAACCATAGAATCAATGTCAAAAATACAATACAATAGATAAAGCAAAAATAAAGGTGACCCTGCTCAAAAGAGCTTACAATCTACAGCAAGATAGGGGTTACACAAAGTACATGGGCTTATTACACTGATGGTCCAGACATCCTGAGGAAATGGGGGATAGAAATAACACATGAATGGTCACCAGACAATCTGTGTAGACCTTTTGGGCTTGGTGGAGTTTGAAGAAGAGTTATGTTGAGAGAGATAGTGAATGGGCTATGTACAGTATAAAGGAATTTTGTTAGGGGGCATGATAGACCTTGAAAAGATGTGTTTCTAGTGAGCGTCTAAAGCCATGCAAGTTGTGGATGGTCCTGATTTCTTGGGG
This sequence comes from Allobates femoralis, assembly GCA_033576535.1. Taxonomy (NCBI): domain Eukaryota; kingdom Metazoa; phylum Chordata; class Amphibia; order Anura; family Aromobatidae; genus Allobates; species Allobates femoralis. The sequence continues at coordinate 579,657,181 of JARQOC010000001.1, forward strand.
TAGAGCATTCCAGAGAATTGGTGCAGCTTGGGAGAAGTCTTGGAGCCGGGAGTGGGAGGATCGGATTAGTGCAGAAGGTCATTTGTAGAATGTAGAGAACGGGTGGGGTGATAGAAGAGATGAGGGAGGAGATGTAGGGGGTGTGCTGCATTGTGAAGAGCTTTGTGGGTGAGAACAAGCAATTTGAACTTTATCCTGTAGTGTATAGGCAGCCAGTGCAATGACTGGCACAGAGCAGAGCCATCTGAGTAACTATTGGCCAGGTAGGTGATCCTGGCTGCTGCATTAAGGATGAACTGTAGAGGGGAAAGTTTAGAGACGGGAAGGCCAATTAATAGAGAATTGCAATAATCAAGGTGGGAGTGGATTAGGGCCACGGTAAGGGTTTTAGTTGTTTCCATGGTGAGAAAGGGGCGGGACTCTAGAGATGTTCTTCAGGTGTAAGCGACAAGAGCGGACGAGAGATTGTATATAGGAGGTGAAAGAGAGATCGTTGTCAAACGTGACACCCAGCCAGCGAGCCTGCTGCCTAGGTGTTATTGTGGTACCACACACTGAGAGAGAGATGTCAGATTTAGCGAGGTTAGTGGCGGGCGGGAGAAATGAAGTTCAGTTTTGGAAAGGTTGAGTTTTAAATAGAGAGCCGACATGATGTTGGAAACTGCAGCTAGACAGTCATTGGTGTTCTTTAAAACTGCAGGGGTAAGGTCAGGGGCTGAAGTGTATAATTGTGTGTCATCAGCATAGAGATGGTACTGGAAGCCAAATCTGCTGATGCTGTGTCCAATTTTGGGTGTGTAGAGAGAGAAAAGAAGAGGTCCAAGGACTGAACCCTGAAGGATCCCAATAGTGAGAGGAAGAGGGAGGAAGTAGAGCCAGCAAATGGTACACTGAAAGAGCGGTCAGAAAGATAGGAAGAGAGCCAGGAGAGAGCGGTGTCGTTTATACCAATGGAGTGCAGCATGGAGTGTAGGAGATGGTGGTCCACTGTGTCAAAAGCTGCAGAGAGATCAAGAAGAATAAGCAGAGAGTGGTCACCATTACAATTTGCTGTCAGTAGGTCATTGGTCACTTTGATGAGGGCAGTTTCTGTAGAGTGAAGGGGGCAGAAGCCAGACTGTAATGGATCTAGAAGAGAGTGAGCGGAGAGGAACAGGATAGACCAGGTGCTCAGAGTTTAGAGTGAGGGGAGATGGAGAGGTCTTAACAGAGGTAGAGCCAAAGTGAGTAATGGTCGAGTGTTTGATGGAGGAGGGGAGAGCCAGAAGAGAGGGCTAACCACTGAGCCACCATACACAGTGCTAACCACTGAGCCACAATATAATGCTAATCACTAAGCTACTGTACAGTGCAGACCACTGAAACACCATACAGTGCTGACTGAGCCACTGTACAGTGCTAACCACTGAGTCACCACCATATACAGTGCTAACCACTGAGCTACCATATACAGTGCTAACCACTGAGCCACCACACAGATCTAACCACTAATCCACCTACAGTGCTAACCATGGAGCCACCATATACAGAGCTAACCACTGAGCCACCATACAGTGCTAACCACTGAGCTACTGTAGTGCAGACCACTGAGCCACCATACAGTGCTGACTACTGAGGCACTGTACCGTGCTAACTACTGAGCCACTATATCCAGTGCTTACCACTGAGCCACCACAGTGTTAACCACTGAGTCACCGCACAGTTCTAACCACTAAGCCACCGCATAGTTCTAACCACGGAACACCGTACATTGCTAACCACTGAGCCACCATATACTGTGCTAAACACTGAGCCACAGTATACAGTGCTAACCACTGAGCCACCGCACAGTTCTAACCAGTGAACCACCACAGAGTTCTAACCACGGAGCCACCGTACATTGTTAACCACTAAGCCACCATATACTTTGCTAAACACTGAGCCACCATACAGTGCTAACCACTGAGCCACCATATACAGTGCTAACCGCTGAGGCACTATACACAGTGCTAACCACTGAGCCACCATACAGTGCTAACTATTGAGCTGAGCCAGCTTTAAATCTCCCACCAATACCACGCTACTCAGCTGATTTGGTCGAGTGATGCCCGATCCTCGACCAATCAGCCGAGTGGTGGCCAGATTTAAATCTCCTGCCAATACCGCGCTGATCAGTTGATTGGTCAAGCGCCGGGCAGTGCGGAAACCTATCAGCTGAGTAGCAAGGTATTGGTGGGAGATTTAAAGCTGGCTCAGCTCAGTGATTAGTACTGTATATGGTGGCTCAGTGGTTAGCATTGTATACTGTTACTCAGTAGTTAGCACTGTATACTGTGGCTCAGTGGTTAGCACTGTATACTGTGGCTCAGTGGTTAGCACTGTATACAGTGGCTCAGTGGTTAGTACTGTACGGTGCTCAGTAGTACTGTGCGGCTCATCTCTTCGCGCTGACCTCATGCAGTGGGAACATGTAGCTCGGCTACCATTGGGAATCTCGATGGTAGCAGTGAGGTTGTCACTGTGTCGCATCACAATGGTGCTGCGGTGGATTGTGGGATAGCGACATAAGCTCTGGAAGTGTGTGACAGAGTTTATTTGTAAATATGTATTTATATATATACTGCTCAACAAAGTAAACACTAAAATACCACATCCTAAATCTCAATAAATCTTTTTATCAGTTGCAAATCTTTAATCATTACATAGTGGAATGCACTGAGAACGTAATGCATAAAAATGTAATTCGACATTAATATCTCATGGAGGTTTGGATTTGGAATGATACTCAAAATCAAAGTGTAAAAATCAAGTTACAGGCCAATACAACTTCCATGGAATTGCCTCAAGACAAGAAAATGAGGATCAGTTGTGTGTTTGGCCTCCAAGTGCCTGTATGACCTCCCTACAATGCACAGGTATGCTCCTCATGAGGCAGCAGATGTTCCCATGAGGGATCCCTTCCCAGGCCTGCATTAAAGCATCAGTAAACTCCTGGAGAGTTTCGTGGTGCAACGTGGCATTGGTGGATGGAAAGAGACATGATGTCCCAGATGTGCTCGATGGGATTCAGGTTTGAGAATTGGCATCAATGCCTTAATTATACAGAAAATGCATGACACATTTCAGCCTAGCATTGTCATACATCAGAAAGAACCCAGGAACCACTGCAACTGCATATGGTCTCACAATGGGTCTGAGGTTCTGTTCATTGCAGCTATTTATCCCAAAGGGTGTGCAACCAAATAAAAAGTTGAGGGTGCCAACAATTTTGTCTGGACCATTCTTGGAGTTATGTGTGAAATTATGTCAATTTGTTGTTCCAATACACACAAAGGAAATAAAAGTGTATAACAAAATGTGTAATTGCAATACTTTTCAGGGACAAATACTTACGGTAATTTTCTGGAATAATTTCAAAGGTGCCAACACTTTCAGTTATGGGTGTTTAATATATATGAATAGACTCTGTAATGCCATGAATCTGATTAAGACATTACAAGGGCCAGGTTTGCAGATAGCTAGATAAATGGGCAGGTCTAGCTGTCCATGATTAGCCCAGGGTATGGGGACTCGGGTGTCTGGGCCCTCTGCTGCGGTAGGGATGTCACTGGTGACCTGCCCAGACCCGTGGCCCTGGTGGTCAAGTAAAAGGGGTAGTTGGAAAGGGAATAAAAGTTTATCGTGACGCCACCCGCAGATTCTGGTGATTAGCACCAGCGCTGCTTCAGACCTCCGGAAGGTGATGGTACAGCAGACGAGATGGTACAGCTCCCTGCAGGTAGAGCTGGCCCTCTGGGGCAAAGATGCACTTATAGTGATGGAAGTGCTGATGATGGAAAGCAATTTGCAGTGCAGCGGTGAATAAGCACACAGAGACTCGGTCACTCTACCCGGGTACTTTACTGGAACAATGCTGATGGTAGTACAGTTCACAGAAGACAACTGTTGTTAAGTAAGGATACCCGGCCGGGTAGTCACAGTGGCTGCAGGATCCCTTGGAGTCTCCCTTGGTATGCCTTCCTTGTATCTAACCCGTGTCCTGCTGCTACTGCCTGTCTGGGTACAGCCCGCTTAGTACCAGGCCCGATTGACGTGCTTCCTGAGTATCCTAGCTTCCCGCTCTCTTCTCTCCTGCACTGGATCTCAACCCCGGGGGGGTTATCCTGGTGAGACTGGTTTCCTTTCTGACAGGGTGTCTGGGCCGGTAGACGGACCCACGACCTCCGGTGTTACAGCTCAGGGGCTGAACTCCCTGTGCGCGTCTTCGGAACCGGCATTCCGGTAAATGGACCAGGATTCCCTCCCTGAGTATGGACGCTCGGGGGTCCCTCTTTCAGTCTGGGATGCCTGTTCTCTCTCTCCAGGCCCCCTCTCTCAGAGTTCCCTTCTCACACAGGGCTCCCGTGCTCCTCTGTTCCTAAGTGCAAACTAAAACTCACTGTTTTTCTACCTCCCTCCTGCCCTAACTCCAACCCCAAGGGTATGGGACCTCACCATCTGCCTAGGTGGGTGTGTGGGAGTGCTAGGATGGGATCCTCCTACAAATCCTACATTCCACTGTGACAGGGGTAACCGCACACTCATTTATGGGTGCAGTACCCCAACTGTGACGCTTGACCAGTGGGGTGCCACATCCACATACCTCCATCTGTGGGTGTAGCTCACATTATATAATGTGCATGCTCATTTGGTATATGGTCTAGGAGAGACAGCCCGATGAGGGGGTGACAGTCCCTTGGATGGGGGGGGGGGGGGTGTACTGACTGGGGTCAGTGTGTGGAGGTTGTCATTCTTCCAGGACAAACCATCAGAGGAAGACCGCATTGGGTCAGGATGGTGTGCCCTGAGGTGGGTACGCTCAGTGGTGCAAATAGGCAGTCATGCAAGCTGGAGGCTTGGAACCGGAGAGTCAGGCCTATATACATCCCTTGTAGCATCAGACAGGGGTATGATGCATCAGTTATTGCCTAGCCGGGTAAGTCTTTCTTGTTTTGCCATTTGATGTAAGGTAATGGTGGGTAAAAATAAAAGCCTTACGTTCCCTGCATATGGAATGTTTGCGAGTATGTGTCACCATCATACAGCACTATAACGCACAGTCTGCTGCTATATATACACACACATACATATACACATATATACACATACATACAGTATATTACGCACACACATACATATATACATGCCCGTATACATACAGAGCTGTGCAATAGTTTTTTTCCCCGTCAATTAACAATATGCAAAGTTAAAGAGCAAGAGTATTGTCAATCATATCAATATTTGGTGTGACCAGCCTTAGTACTTAAAACAGCATCAATTCTTCTACATACACTTGCATAAGTCAGGGATCTTATAGGATTATAATCAGGTGTATGAGTAACCAGTTGTACCAAACAGGTGATAATGATCATCATTTTCATATGTAGGTTGAAACACATCCAAGTGAGACAGAAATAGCTGTGAAAGAAGCAAAAAAACTGTGTGTGCACATCATGCTTACTTCTCCTCCAAATCGGAATTTGTCCAACAGTGCCGTCAAGTCAGAAGTGGACAGGAGTAGAAATTTGGCCAAAAGAGATGTTCTTGGAAGAATTGCAGCCAAAAAGACAGATCTTCAACACAGAAACAAGGCCAAGCAATTCATCTACGCATGAAACCATGGGAACTGGGGTACAGAAAAATGGCAGCGTTGCTCTAAATTGATGAGACAAAATGTGAAATCTGTGTCTGTGAAGGTACCGTCACATGTGGCAATATTGCTAGCAATTTCACTGGCAATTTGCTGGTTGCAGTGAAATCATGGACACATTGTTCTATTTTGTTGCCGTGTACAAATGGAACAATGTGTCCATGATTTCACTGCAACCAGCAAATTGCCAGTGAAATTGCTAGCAATATTGCCGCGTGTGACAGTACCTTAACAGAGGGCAGTTTATTCACCAAAGGGCTGGAAATCTGCACAATAACGAGTGTCAGCAAGAACAGTAAAGCATGGTGGAGGGTCCTCATAAGTTTTGGGTGGTATTCCAGCAAATGGTGTTGGAGATTTGGTCAAGATTAATGCACTGTGACTGTTACTCCAATCCTTGACTGGAGTAAGATTTGTGCCGAAGCATACATGGAGATGCATGCAACTTCATACCTTGCCTGATTCACGAAGAGTCACGTGCCTGCAACATAAATCAGTTGTCTCAAACTCCACCCCACCCTTCCATCAATTCTGGGGTGATGAATTGGGGTCTAAGTTGTCAGATTATACTTATTTTGTTTTAAGTAAAAACAGTTATATTGCATATGTAAATGAGTGGCTTTCGTTGCACCCTTGGCTTGCGCCAAGTGCTTGGAGCTTTGTTCTTTACTCTCCATTACAGAGCTGCTTGGCTGTGTGATAGTCAAAGCAAAAAAGGAGAAGTACCAGCCAATAGAACACCGATGGTTTTTCTCAATGAAAGCATGAATATTTATGTTTGTTATATTGGTCTCCTCCAGCCTATAATACAAAATAGGTACAACGGGACCTTTATCGATACTGTCTTGGGCCCCTTTCACATCAGAGTTTCTGTCTGGCACCGGCAGATCCGAACAAAAAAACGTATCTGCTGCCTAATGGCCACACCTGCAGTACACATGCAGCAATCCCCATGCATTCTCTATGAGACTTGCGGCAAGTGCAGGATTGCCATGATCCGGCACTTGCAGCAGTTGCAGCGGTGAAAAAAAACGCAGCTGACCGCGTTTTTTTTCGAGCCACAACTGCCGCAAGTGTCGGATCGCAGACATACTGCTCTTGCCGCACGCCTCATAGAGAATGCATGGGGTTTGCAGCAAATGCACCTCAAGTGCGCCGTTAGGCACATGGAAGTGCTGTTTTTGCCCTGTGCCCATATTTGATTCAGGCCCTGCTGCATCCTGCATCTTTGAGGTATGTTCACATGAGATCAGGTTTTAAATATGTTAGTTTTAGGCACCGTTCTGATAAGGGTCACTATTGCATGATAGAACGGCTTCTGTACATTTTTTGCAAAAAACCTATTAACTAAATACCCTGTTATTGACACTGTTTTGCGCGTGCTTTTTACTTTTAACTATACAGCAGAGTATTTTTAGACTTTTTCTATACTGTCTTTTTGTTGTGATATAGATCCTGGGTGGTATGAACACGGTTCTACAGACCTGTTCACATTGTGCTCTGGCTCAGCTGTTAGTATCCTTTTAGTCTCTTGTTATGCAAGATGGGAAGTTCCCCACCCCTTCCTTACTGAGCCAGACACAAAAGTGCTGTTTTTGCCCTGTGCCAATACTGGATTCTGGCCCTGCTGCATCCTGCATCTTTAAGGTATGTTCACATGAGATCAGGTTTTGAATACATTAGTTTTAAAGACCATTCTGATAAGGGTCACCTTGGCGTGGTAGAACAGCTTCCATATATTTTTTGCAAAAAGTTTATTCACTTGCTTTTTACTTTTACCTATGTAGCAGAGTATTCTTAGACTTTTTTTATACTGTCTTTTTTTGTGCTATCAATATAAAGAAGACAATATTGACTACTGCCAGGTACGACCAGGACGCACTTGAGATGGACAGTGAAGAAGTGGAAGTTGTAAAGGACTTCAACCTACTTGGATCAATGATCACTCAAGATGCAGCAAAGACACATTTCAAAGAAAGAAATATTTCACTGGTGACGAAAACAAAGCTCAAACATTGTCTGGCCTTTGTAGTAACATATGGATGTAAAACCTGGACGATAAAGAAGCATGAGAGAAAAAGAATCGACTCCTTCGAAATGTGATGCTGGAGAAGGATGTTATCAATACCATGGATGGCAAGAAGAATGAGCAAATCAATATTGGAACTAATCAAACCAGACATGTTGCCCGAAGCCAGGATCACCAAGCTACGACTTGACTACTTTGGACACATCATATGAAGCGAGCAATCACTGGAGAAGGACATAATGGTCGTAAGAGTAGAAGGAACAAGGCGAAGATGAAGACCAGCAACTCGATGGCTTGACGCAATAAAGATAACAGCAGAGAAGACCTTTGGCGACCTACCTAGGCTTGCAGAAGATTGATCTTCTTATAGAGCGCTCAACCATCAAGTCGCCATGGCTCGAGATCAAACTGAAAGCCGTTAAAATAAAAGTACTAGTCAGAACACTGTGTCCGTTCAGCTGTCAACATCTCATCTAACCATGGAAGAGAAATTGTTGAAAGCCAAAGGAGTGTGTTAGTCTTTAGCACTCAACGAAAAAAAAACAACAAAGTTTGATATGAATGAACTCGTAAGACTTGATCCAGCACCCATATCAATAATCTGGGGCCATGGGACAGGAGCCCTGTGAACCACCTCTTACCCCCCAGCCTCCAAGGCTCTCCTCTCTATATACATAATGAGCCTTCACATAGCCTCCTATATAGTATGAGTCCTATAAAAAAAATCTTAGATCAGCTCATACAAAATTAGAAATTAGAAATGCAAAAACAAAAGTCTTTAATTTATATTTTTGCTCAGTGTACAATATGAGCCTTCACATAGCCTCCTATAAACAATATAAGTCACCACATAGACCTCTATATACAGTATGAACCCCCCACACAGCCCTTCTATATCAGTATGAGCCCCCACATAACCCCCTACATGCAGTATGTGCCCTCTACATGGTTTCCTATATACAGTTTGAGCCCTCACATAGCCTCTCTATAGACGTGAGCCCCCACATTGCCTTTCTGTATACACTGCGAACCCCCACATTGCCTCAGCATATACAATTTATACAATAACCTTCACACAGCCTCCTATATATAAGTATGAGCCTTCACATAGCCCTCTATCTACAGTGTGCAATGACAGTGCACAGTTTTGCCAGCTTATCACTTCTGATCAAAGCTGAGTGCATTGTCAGTGTGTACTGAGAAAAACAGTTCACAGTGACAAGAATCTACTGAGCATCTGTAAGACTTGACCATTGACGCATGTTCAGTAGAGCAGAGAATAGCCCAGCCCCTGAAATGAATGCCACTGATGGCGCTTCGTTTCAGGAGGGGGTCAGAGGCTGAGGCAGTGACAGCAGCCACTGCCCTATGATAACGACTTTAAGACTGCTCCTACCAGCGATTCTACAGCTTCCGCCAACGTCACATCAACAGAGGCGGCTTCTCTGCTCCGCTGATGGACATCAGAGCTGGTGTCAGGCTTACTGACAGTCAGGTAGCGGAGAGTCGGCTCTCAATAACAATGATGTTGGCTGTTCAGCCCCTTCTACAAAGCAGAGCAGAAAAGAAGTCGCCGCTCTGTTAAAGAAGCCACTGTATCCCTGGCAGGAGTGGTCTGGGACTCCTCTGGTGTCGGCCAAAACAGGTTAGTAGGTTGAACCTACCTGCCTGTTGCTGCTTAGGCACATTTTGTTTTTTTAAGATATTCTGGATATATTGTTAAAGTGAGTGGCGGAACGTCAGCCTGGAGGGCCCTGGTGCCGCTGCAGGTGATGAGCGGGAGGGAAGGGATGGGGTGCTGGCACCTGCAGCTGAGGAGTGGAGGGGGGATAGGGTGATAGCAGGAAGCTTCCCTCAGTTAACCTCCTCTCCTCTGACACAGGGTCACGGGGTGCCCCCTATAGGTGCTTGAGGGGCCCCCTACCCGATCGGGGCCCTGGTGCAGCTGAACCAGCTGCACCACAGTAGGTCCACCCCTGCTTAAAGTACTGATGGTACCCTTTCAGGAAGACCCAACTAGTATAACTGAATAATTTACCAATTGGTATTTTATACATACGCTGCATTTGTAGCTTTGGTCCCAATCATAAGTTGTTCTGATCCTTTACTTGACATCTAGTACTTTGATATTTGTTCTGTACCTAGTAAGCTTGTTTTCGGCTTATCCAAACAAGAGTTTTTTGCACGAATCACAACTATGCAGCTTTTTCTTTACATAGAGACATCTTTACGACACGACGATCGGCAACAGTACAACATCGATGGCAAAATCAGCCAAGAGTCAATCTTATGTTAATTCATGTCAGATGCTACCGGCGGCACATCCAATACTTGATTTGTCTAATGGTGTCTGTAGGCGTCATTACACTCTGCACCACCTTCCCTCCTATTCCCCCCACATGTCTGTGTTTTTAATATATTTTTAGGATATGCATAAGGCATAGAAACGGCATGTAGAAAAGAAGAAACGGCCATATCACACAGAAAAAGAACCAACTGGCTCATCAAAGCAAATCACAAGATTTCTGTACTTTTCAAATGAAAAATGACAGAACGTCGACTTCTAGGCACTTACAGTGACCATGATCCTTCTGCAAACAACAAATTAGACTTTTAAATGCACATGGCATTGTAGATGTAAATTACAAAATTTTACATTCAAGTATATTAAAACATCTCTTCCAAAATGATTACCGGTTGTAAAAAGCGGACACCCTTATCACTTGCTGTCAGTTGTTCTAGTCTAGTTAAGCAATAATGTGCTAAAACTGCTCCTTTGTTTTGTGCAAGAATTTTTGGCAATAGAAGAAATGAACACTCGTTTTTATACAAACTCGCTCTGCTTTTCGTTGCTTTGATGGGTGGTGGGGTGGGGGGAGAAGCAGCTGCCTGTTTTTCATTTTCTGCCGAGTAGCAAAACCCATCAGTATAATAAGCAGCTTAGGTGCATCCATCCACGGCAACTGTAAGGCTATAGGACTATTCGTTCAAAACCAATCCTTGCTTTAATTTTAACAAAGATGTGTAGGACATATTTGAAAATGTGTTATTACAGGTCTTCAGAAAATGCCCACCATTTCCTATTATTTCCCCCATCTCTTTTAATGTCGATTTGGTAAACCTCAAGTCTTGCAAAAAGTTCAAAAACTTCTGCATTGAAAGAAGAAAAAAAAGCCTTTTATACCCAAAGCGAGAAGTGCGCCGATGCTTCCAGGGGGTTAAAACATACCCAACATTGTATAATCCCTTCTGGATCTACCTTAATATTATCTTCTCTATCACTTGACATGAGGAAAATACATCATTTCTTTAAGAAAGAAATCTTTAGAGCATTTTTCTTTCCCATTACAAATGCTATAATTTACATTATACAATTACACTTCATTAGACATACATCACGCGTGGTCTTTTATTAAAGGTGTAATTCATTTTAACTGCTATAAAGAATTATTTATGAAACAGAATTTTTTTTTTCCCCCCTCTTCAATACAATTCTAAAATTATTTCTGAGCTATGGAAAATACGCTGTATTTAAATAAGAAAGACAGAAATCCTGTACATTTCCTAATTCCATACACAGCCGCTCTTAGGCATTGTAATAATATGTAGAATTTCAAAACACGTCTAAAAGCATTCATTAACCACTTCAATATAAATCACACCTTTACATTCTAAAAGGACAACAACACTTTAGGCTTTAATGTAATATCTTTTTTTTTTCGCTATTAAAAGCCCCGAGATGTTATTACTATTTTGGTTCAATACAGACTTCTAGGCACTGCAGAGCCCGAGCCTTTCAGATGATTTCAACATTAACTAAGAAGTCAGATAATTCTTAATCCGTCTCTCTTGCAGATCCAATAATAGATAAGGAAGCATCTTAGCATGATCAACTAGCAATCTCGACAGTAAGAGTGGCAGGATACCTGAATTTAGAATTAACAAATGTATTTTTTCATATTATCTGATTGAAATAAACCTTACTTACTCAAGCAGTGAAAAAAGAGAAAAGAAAAGACGTCTGGGTCGATTGTGACGACATACGGATATTGTTTATGCAAGAAATGGAGCGGCGGTTAATTCCGGTAGCAATTCGTTGACTTAAGATTTGGAAGGTCTCTCAAAATATATACTATTGGAAGTAACTACGTAGGTTGCCTCAAAGGTATCAGTTTTGGCAAAAGTTATGATTCCATTGGTCAAGGTTGAGTGCTGAAGACTAAAACTGTCTGTGGCCACCGTATGTACAACCTTAAAGCCCCCATCACACCTGGCGACGGGGCTGGGGATGTCGGCGGTGACTGGCGGGTGCGCGCACATTTTTGGCACCCCGCCAGCGTCGCCGTCCCCCGTTTACACGGGGCGACACCTCCAGCCCCATGCCGGCGAGCTGTCAGGCAGCATCGCCGCCGGGGTGTCTGGAAACCCCAGCGGCGATGCAGGACAGTGGGAGCCTATGGCTCCCATCGCCTGACAGGTCGCCGGTGCCCGGTTACATGGGGCGATGTGCATACATCGCCCTATGATGGTCACCTGGTTTCAGAGCACTGCTCTGAAGCCAGGCGACCGCCCAGCACTGCCGACATCGCCCCATTACATGAGGCGACGTAGGGGCGATGTGACCCCATGTGACGGGGGCTTAAGACACGAAGCAAAAAAGGGTCTTCTCATCCACAACATTTCTCGGTTGTCTACTTGTCCTTTCACTTCATTCATGTTACAATCAATAAGGCAATAAAAATAGATTATAGTATTTTATATTTCACAAGCTAACTGCAATCCTGTCATGACAGAGCATGGAGACACCCAGCGCGTGGAACAAAAGGACTAAAAGAGGGAAAATGGGGCCCTGATGTTAGGTGTTTAGGCGTCATCCCTCTCTCGAGGCTATACCCTGCACTCCCTACCATTCCTGGATGGGTCCCTCCTCCTGATTCGTGATCACGTGCATAGGCCCTGGCTAACCCTCAGCAAACCCTAGTTAGTGAGTAGGGCAGCAAGACGTGAGCATTACTACCGCAATAAGAAAACTCAGGGAGAGAGACAAACAAGTGTGAACAGAACAAAAAATGGAATGCCACAGCTTCCACAAGGATAACATCTCCCGGGAGGTCAGCAGAGAAGAACTATAAATGGCAGATGGGAGAGTAAGGAGTGAGTTTAAATAATGAAAGAGAGTGGCAGAAAGGAGCAGCAGCTGAGATTAGAGCTATATGGAATCTCAGCAGGATCAGAAAGGAACTCTCAACCCCTTCAACACCAAATGAAAATGAGTCCGCTCATGTTGTCAACTGAAATCCATAGAGGACCTGCAATCTGTTAATTCCTGAGTCCTACTAATACTAGATACCGTAAAGATCTCAGATGGATGCGACACACTTGTGACAAATCCATGTTGTAAGGATCTATAATATGGTACCCAACACATGCAATAAACCAATACTGTACCACTGTTGACTTCTGATTAAACACAGTAGCATGCTTCAATAATGTATCCAATCTCACCTAGAAGCACTGCTATAAGGAGACTATGATAGTACAAAAGGTGCCCTGTGCAACCTTGGTTGTGGCCAAATAGTTCAGTGCACATTGCCATGTGCTTGTCTATCATCTGTCTACACCTCGTCTTACTTGACTGACAGTTCTGGCTTTACAAAATGTTAGAGAAGGGCACTGATAGATGGAAAAAAGTAGGTGACAAGGTGCACTGAACTATTTGGCCACACCGACGGTGCACTGTGCTTGGTTTGAGCAGTCATTTTGTGCTGATAGACTCTCTTTATAGAGGGATTTCATGCATGAAAGCTTTGATGAGTCGGGCCTAAAGGTCAGTTATACAATCATTCAGGTATTCCATTACACATGAGCTTTCTGGCAAAGGAGCTAGGTAATTTTTTAAATCTTTACATACAATACTTCTGATTAGAGTGGGTTCCTCCATTTTCTTTTGCCTTTTCCCACTGGAGTGAGAACTGATGCTTTTTTTTCCTTTTCTACATAAAAGTTTATGCATATATGCAAATTTGCACTTCACTAAGGAAGTTGAGAAACTCCCGTGCCACATTTAAGCAGCTTCCTCAAAGTCATAATTATGACTTTGAGGAAGCTGCTTAAATGTGGCACGGGAGTTTCTCAACTTCCTTAGTGAAGTGCAAATTTGCATATATGCATATATCTGAGAGGAGGGAAGTGGCTTACAATCTCCTCACCTACTTCGCTCTCTCCATAAGGTTGAGAGCAAGTTCCCAGACCTACATAAAAGTTGCAATTTATTGGTCAATGCCTGGATAACCACACTCACTTTCCCACTCCAACTTCATAAGTATTGGGAGTAGTGAAAAATTACAAAAATTCTTACGGTCAGAAACAGGGCTGTAGACTCGTTAAGCTAAACATCCGACTTCTCAACTTCCATGAATCCGACTCCACCAAACTGGACATCGATTCCACGACTCTGCCTCCACAACCATGGCTGTAAAGTCAGTAAGCCAAACATCCACCTCCGACTAATGGCCGCTTTACACGTCCCGATATCGTCGTCCAACTTCGATAAAAAGTCACGTGGTTCGTGCGTTGGCACGATATCTTTCGTGCGTTGTGTGGTGTGAATGTACAATTCGATGCAAGAACGATGCCAAAATGATATCGGGGGAGAAATGAGCAGGCACTTCAACTGCCCGATATTGGATGGACGATCTGGCAGGATCGTGCTGTGTGACAGCCCAACAACGATTTGGAAAACAACTTCCCCTATTCTCTACCATGTTAAATGGTCGTTCCCTGGTTCGCGCATACTAGGGGGCGTATATATTACAGCTGTGTTGCCTGCCGATATCTCCCTGTTAGGGATGGGCGAATCTACTCGCTAGGACTCGTTACTCGGCGAGTAGTAAGGGACTCGCAGGACTCGGTAGTCTGCGAGTTTCCCAGTGATTACTCGCACGAGTCCAATGCAAATCAATATCAATCCTAGTTTTGTCAGAAACGCTGACTAGGATTGCCATTGTTTGCATTAGACTCGTGCAAGTAATCACTGGCTACTGTGCCAGTGATAGCAGGGAAACTCGCAGATAACTGCTGTTTCTTTGCGAGCCAGTCCAGCTGTCTTCTCTGTGCAGCTCCAGGGTCCTAGAGCCCGCCTGCTCACAGACATTATGTAGCAGTGCTGAGATTGTTCTCAGTCTGCTCATTCCCTGTGTACAGACATGAATGTCTGTGTACAGAGATGATGTAGCAGAGCTGAGATTGTTCTCAGTCTGCTCATTCCCTGTGTACAGACATGAATGTCTGTGCACAGAGATGATGTAGCAGAGCTGAGATTGTTCTCAGTCTGCTTATTCCCTGTGCATAGACATCTATATTTATGCACAGGGGATGTAGCAGAGAGGACATCGCGTTTTGGACTGCGTCGGACGGAAGAGGATTTTTTTACTTAAAGATGGAGTCCCTAATGGCTTTTTTTTTTATTTCTAATAAAAAATTTTCCTTGTGTTGTGTTTTTTTTAAAACAATTTAATAGAAATTCATGGCGGTCATGTCTAATATTGGCGTGACCGCCATAAATTTCGGGCTTAGGGCCAGCTGATAATACAAAGCTGGCCATAACCTCTTTATTACCCAGTGTGCCACCGCTACCAGGGCCGCTGGAAGAGCGGGGTTCAGCGCCAGAGGATGGCGCTTCAATGAACGCGCCATCTTCTGGGGTGGCTGCGGGCTGCAATTTGCAGCGGGGGGTGCCCAGAAAGCTTGGGCATCCCTGCGCTGCGGATTCCAGCCCCCAGCTGCTTAGCTGTACCTGGCTAGACATAGAAATTGCGCGGAGCCCCACGCATTTTTTTTTAATTATTTCATGAATTTCAGAGTCAGAGTCTCAGAGTCTCAGAGTCAGAGTCAGAATCTCAGAATTTCATGAAATAATTAAAAAAAAATGCGTGGGGCTCCGCGCAATTTCTATGTCTAGCCAGGTACAGCTAAGCAGCTGGGGGCTGGAATCCGCAGCGCAGGGATGCCCAAGCTTTCTGGGCACCCCCCGCTGCAAATTACAGCCCGCAGCCACCCCAGAAGATGGCGCGTTCATTGAAGCGCCATCCTCTGGCGCTGAACCCCGCTCTTCCAGCGGCCCTGGTAGCGATGGCACGCTGGGTAATAAAGAGGTTAGGGCCAGCTTTGTATTATCAGCTGGCCCTAAGCCCGAAATTTATGGCGGTCACGCCAATATTAGACATGACCGCCATGAATTTCTATTAAATTGTTTTAAAAAAAACACAACACAAGGAAAATTTTTTATTAGAAATAAAAAAAAAAGCCATTAGGGACTCCATCTTTAATTAAAAAAATCCTCTTCCGTCCGACGCAGTCCAAAACGCAATGTCCTCTCTGCTACATCCCCTGTGCATAAATAAAGATGTCTATGCACAGGGAATAAGCAGACTGAGAACAATCTCAGCTCTGCTACATCATCTCTGTGCACAGACATTCATGTCTGTACACAGGGAATGAGCAGACTGAGAACAATCTCAGCACTGCTACATCATCTCTGTGCACAGACATTCATGTCTGTACACAGGGAATGAGCAGACTGAGAACAATCTCAGCACTGCTACATCAGGCAGCAGGCGGGCTCTAGGACCCTGGAGCTGGGGCAGCCAGAACACAGAGAAGACAGGATCTTATCTGTGCGAGTCAGCGATTACTTACAAAGTAAACTAGCAATGCAAATAAATGACACAACTAGGATTGCTTCAGGCTGAAGCTTCCGAGACACATCTGCGATTTGTAAATCTCACACTACTCGCTATTACTCGCTTCCCCATTCATTAACATTGGACTCGCTAGACTCGCAACGAGTAGCGAGTCCTGTGCTCGGACTCGCTAGAGTCAAGCGATTCCGAGTAATTTAGGATTCGCCCATCACTACTCCCTGTGTGTCAGCTCCTATGTGATCTTGGATTTCAGCCAAAAAAGTGCACGCTCCCGTGCCGTTGTATACAATATCGAAACGATGTTGGGACGTGTAAAGCGGCCATAAGACTTCTCAATTTCCTTGAATCCAACTCCACCAATATGGACACCCACTCTGACTCCACGATTCCGACTCCACAGCCTTGGTCCGAAAACCCGCTAACAAGGGGCTTACTAAATCCTCTCCTATGCTTGTACTCCAAAAAATGTCAAATATATTTAAAGCAACAGTAACATTTGATTGTTGAAGAACCAAGCCTCAAAACACAGGATGATCAGCAGAAGGAAGAGGAGAAAGTGCTTTGGCAAATGATACTCACTCAACATCATAAAAGTTATCCATAGACTTGGAGGTCAAAAGCTCAACCATCACTTTACATGTGCATAGTGGCCAGCATGTAAGGCACTGTTTGGCACAGTCTCATGTATGGAACCATGTCTATATGAACAGTGAAGAGGCCTGACACTAGCTGTAGCACTGTGGTTCCTCCATTCTGCTGACCAGCGGGGAACAGACTTTGCCTATCCTAAGTAAGAATTAAATATATTAAAGCCAAGATCATATTCTTCTGCCACTGAAAACTATTAAGGGCCGTGTCACATCTATGCGCCCAGTGTTTGGCTGCCCTGCGCTAGAACAAGTGAAAGCGAATTCACAGGCAAGGGCAGGCAAGCGCATTGGTGCATAGATGCAGAGCCCTTGTGCTAGTTTCCCCGTATGCCGCCATTACCTTCTATGACAAGTGAACGGGAGCGAAACCCAGTGCAGGTCTGCAGAGATCTTCTACTATACACTAGAGGGGGGAGAAATAGCGCAAAATAGGGTCTTAACTGTGTGATTAATGTTCATATAGGTGTGTGTTGTGCTCACCTTTTTAGTTCGTGCCCAGTCACAACACCTTAAATGCGTATCCGGCTGCTGCTCCTCCCAGTAAAAATGATGATCTCCAAAGTAAAAGAAAGGGATTTTTTCGTGCACTGCCTCCAGACAATAGGCGATCCAAATATTATCCAAACTGTTACCTTTGGGTAACTTTGTATAACTCCTGAGGAAGTGAGAAGTTCTCACGAAATGCGTAGAGTAATAAAGAACAGTTTGGATAATATTTGGATCGCCTATTGTCTGGAGGCAGCGCACGAAAAAATCCCTTTCTTTTACTTTGGAGGTCTGCAGAGAGGCACAGTCAAAGCGCATGCGTCACTCTGGAAACACATAATGCGATGTTTCTGGTGCGTCCGGAGTGACGCATGCACTTTGACTATGCCCCTCTTAAGACCTGCGCTTCTGGGTTTCACTCCCTTGCGCTCGCCATAGAAGGAAATGGTGGCAAATGGGGAAACAAGCACAAGGGCTCTGCATCTATGCGCTTGCCTGTGAATGCACCTGCGCTTGCACTTGCACTAGCGCAGGGCAGGCAAAAACTGGGCGCATAGATGTGAAACGGCCCTAACACAATAACTGAACCCTAATTAGTGAAAACAGATTTAGATAGCTCACCTGCTTTGGAGTTACCTCTTGGGCCCCTTTGTGGCTGAACAGGTTGCACCAATGATATGTCCATCCCTATGTGGGATTCTCAATTTTCCTGTTTTCTCAAGAATTCCTTTGAGAGGTCTGACATATTTAACTACTCAAAACCCCATATTCTATCAGTTACTAAGAATACAATGCAGCAGTAGGTTGAAGTTGGTAGACTGTCAAGACATGTTTTGCATCTGTACAAGGTATCTTTGCCTCAAGGCCTTTGGACGGTGTAGCACCAACTAACGTAAATTAACTATTTTTTCCTAACACATATGTTTATACTCTATTGTTTGAGCAGCTCCACAAAACAAATAGCTATCATCACCCTCGACTCTTCCGACTCTGGGCATCCATTCTAATATCTTTCTGTTTCAAGAGCCTTTTCCTAGAGTCTAATCTCTGAAATGAGGATCTCAAAACCATAATGAAAATCTCCTCAGGCATTCAGTGTCAGGATCATTTGTATCTCATGCTAATCCCCGTGCAGAAAGGCCACACCTCGGGAAACAAAAATCAGATGCACAAGTAGAAAGCCATAGAGGAGGATTACAATATTGAACTTTCCTTGCCCCTAAATAGACTACAGTTCAAGGCACATTATAGCTTCCTAGTTTTACCAAAAGCTTTGGAAAATTTTAACTGAATTAGATGGACCAAGAGAAATATGTCCAAATATTAAGATTTAAGGATAGCTTTGCTTAAAAAAAAGTCAAAATTTTATACACCCTATTAGGGCAATCTATGCTAACAGAGAGGTCCTTTATTGTAGACTAATCCTACTTTAAATAACAGCAGCATAGAACGTGTCTATGAAGCACCCAACATATCCATGTAATTCGAAGACATTCGATAGATCAGTATGGGTACTATGTAATCCCTCAAATCACCTGTTGTAGTGCTCTAGAGTATTGCACTGGTTATAATTGAATCACCTGCAGAGGTGATGATTCCAAGTGCTGTGCAATGCTAAGGAAATCCTGAAAACATGACCTGTTGGCGACCCCTGAAGATTGAACTTCACTTTGAACCAATTTTTTTGACTATTATTCAATTCCTCTAGAGTAGGGGTGGTGAACTTTTTTGAGGCAAAATAGAGAACTTGAGAAACCTGTGAATGTGTGGAATCTCTTCTATACAAATAATGTGTACTGCATATGAAAACTAATCTGACAATATTAGGACAGAGTTTCGGGTTAAAAAACAAAAAGATATAACTTGATTTACTTATCCGAGAACAGAATGATTTGGTACCTATTGCTTGTCCTCCCTGGTGTTTGGTTGGTGTCAGTATGTGTCAGCTGGATCTTTGTGGACAAAAAAGGGGAGATGCTAAGTCAATAGGTTCTATGCGTTCACTTCTACTCATATACTCTAGTCCCAAATTCTTAAGACTTTTGTTTTGCAAGCTAGTCTTAATGAAAGGTGCACTGCAGGAAGATGCACTACATTTATTAAAAAGGCTAATTAATTTGCTTCTGCTAAAGGCTGCCTCCACCAGAAATGCTACATTGACCATGGGCTTACATATATTTTGAAAGGGTGATCAACAAGTGGAACAGGCTCCCAAAGTAAAGTCTTCAAACAGAGGCTGGACAGATACCTGTTTGGGATGATCTAGTGAATCCTGCTTTGAGCAGAGGGTTAAACATGATGACCCAGGAGGTCCCTTCCAACTCCACCATTCTATGATTCTATTTAATATAGTGCATCCGCCATACTCTGGAACTCTCTTCCACACCAAGACACTCCCCTACCGTGGGAACCTTCAAGAAAAACCTGAAGACCCACCCCTTCCTTCAAGCCTATAACCCACACTGAGACCTAATACACTGCACCATCTCACCTCTCCCCTCCACTGTTTCCCACCATCCCCTATAGACTGTGAGCCCTTGTGGACAGGATCTCTGCCCTAATGTACCTGTATGATTTATTTGTCGTTATTTATGTTCTCATCCTTGTTTCTGCCCTTACACATGTAAAGCGCCATGGAACCAATGGCGCTATATAAATAAATAATAATAATATGTAATTTCTGTAGCACAAATTATAATAAATTTGGCAGCCAGGCTTCACCACACCTCATCCAAGCTCTGCCCACTCTACACTCCACTTTGTCCCAGCTGGTAGAGACTGGTGTTAAAATACCAAAGGCACAAAACATATCAAACTTTTAGTAGTGCAAAAATTTGAGATTTGTGACAGATTGGTGCTGTTAACACTTTGGATCTGGCGGTAAATCACTGACACGCGGATCAAAGGTGCACGCGGGAAAGGTGTCCGCTGCACTTGGATCCCGTAATATTGTGGTATATCCGATGCCTCAAACACTGGGGTCTGGCTTGGCCCCGAAAGCTGTCATGGGCACTTCTGAGCGGTTGGCAGCGCTGACAACTCTCACTCCGCAATCTAATACCAATGTGCTGAGATCGGTATCTCTCAGAAGTGATGTGTGCACAGGTGTCTCTAGGGGCAGTGTAAAAGTAAAGATAAATGGAATAAAGTTTTAAAATATGTAAAAAAAAAAAAAAATAACGTTCAAACATAAAAACATAAAAGTTCAAATCACCCCCCTTTTCCTCATTCACAATAAAAGTTCAATAATTAAAAAAATACACATATTTGTATTGTCACTTCAGAAACACCCAATTTATAAAAGTATATAATCAATTAATGAGAGCATAAACTGTGTAACGAAAAAAAGTCCCAACGCCAAAATTACGTTTTTTTGGTGCTCCAACATTGCTAATAAAATGCAATAACGGGCGATCAAAACAGCGCATCCACCCAAAAATGGTATCATTAGAAACGTCAGCTCAAGACGCAAAAAATAAGCTGTCACAAAGCCCCAGCTCAAAAAAATTAGACCGCTACGGGTCGCGCAATTCTTTTTCTTTAAGAACTTCTGAGTTTTTTTTTTCACCACTTAGATAAAAGTAAAAGTATACATGTTTGGTATCTACAAACTCGTATTGACCTGAGGAATCATACTGTTACATTAGTTTCACCATATAGTGAGCATAGTGAATTAAAAAAAAAAAAACTATCTGGTAATTGCACTTTTTTTTGCAATTTCGCAGCACTTGGAATTTTTTTCCCGTTTTCCAGTACACAGTACTGCTATTAGGTAAGATGAATGATGTCATTCAAAAGTACAACTCGTCCTGCAAAAAGAAAGCCTAATATATCTATATTGACTGAAAAATAAACCAGTATGGCTCTTGGAAGAAGGGGAGGGAAAATAAAGTGCAAGAGACAAAATGTAAGGTCCTGAAGGGGCCATAAATAGGTAATAAAAAAAATGTACAATAAAATTAATTACAATCAATACAAGAAACCACTGCAAAACAATACTAAAAATATATTTGTCATTTAAAATGAATATGGTGAATAATAAAATACTGCGGGACTATAAAAGGCACCAATGTCACCTGTTGTTAATTATGTGTTTAATCACATGTATGCCAATGGTTGTAAAATGCCCTATTTTGGATTCAGACTTAGTACCTGAAGAAGGGGACAAACCGTCCCAGAAATACATTGTGCATATCCAATTACATCTTTTTCTTATTAATTTAGCCTCTTTGATCTGCATCGCTCGGTTTGAAACCGCCGATACTTCCCATATACAGATAAGTACACATAAAAGTTTAGTAGTATCTGGATGCCTCTACTCGCCACCACAATGGAGGCATAATTGAGAGGTGGGTGGTTGGTGTAACCAGGGCTGCGGAGTCGGTAAGCCAAACATCTGACTCCAACCCTGAGGAAGGAGCAGAGGTGCTCCGAAACATGTAGGAACTCTACACATTACACCAGACTTTGGTCTGTTTCTTCCAGCGGGGAATTACTGACTTCGTCGTTCAATACCAACTCCGACCCTAAGAAAGCGAGTTGCTCTGAACGCGCGGAATAATCTAACTTAAACTAGACTTTTGGGTCCTGGTTTTTCTTTCCAGCAGCGCGGAATACCGGCACTTCGTCCTGTTTCCAAACATCCGACTCCGACCCTGAGGAAGGAGCAGAGGCTGCTCCGAAAAGGGTCAGAATAAATCTACACCATTACACCAGACTTCTTGGGTCCTGGTTTTTCCTTCCAGCAGCGCGGATTACTGGCACTTCGTCCTGTTTCAAATACCCAACTCCGACCCTGAGAGAAGCAGAGTTGCTCCGAAACGACCGAATAAATCTACACCATTACACTAGACTTCTTGGGTCCTGGTTTTTCCTTCCAGCAGCTTGGATCACTGGCACTTCGTTCTGTTTCCAAACATCCTACTCCGACTCCTCAATTTCCCCAAATCCGACTCCACCAAAATGGACACCGCCTCCTCCCTGACTCCATAGGCCTGGGTGTAACTACATTTCTGATCATTAGATTTAAAAAAAATGCTTTTTTAATTTCTTGATCAAAAATGTTTACATCTCTTCAAACAAATAAAGAACATCTTTATCATAAATTCTAATGCAGCTAATCCTAAAAAATGATGCATAACCTAATTCTTTATACAGTCTGTAGTATCTAAGCATATGACATTACTACATCGAAATAAAGGCCTCCCTGACCTCCTTTGTTATGATCAACGGCTTGGTGTAGAAACTGCGCTTTGATCTTTAAATGACCCCCGCAGAATTGATTCAGTAAAGACATACATTTCCTAAATGAGAATTGACTTGGTATTTTAAGGCTTGTACACAAAAACCCAATCACTCAGCTCCATGGTGGTTACACTGATTAAACCACTATGTGTATTCCATTATCCAAATGTAAAACGTACATGTGGCGGATTTTGAAAGTAGGGTAAAAAAAACACATTATAGCTTCTGTATGTTGATAACTTTTTGTTAAATTTGTATTTAATGATTTCTTTACTATTGCAAGTGCTAACGAAAGAACACTGAAATCTAATGAAAAAGGTATTTATAATTAAAAACACAATGACTAATCATTTTAAAATGGTCTTTGTACTTTCAATTTATTGGAAAAGATAATGTGATAAAACGACAATCTGCAAATCACTTTATATGAAAATGTTGTGGTTCTAACCCTGAAAGTTACTCTAAAAGACTTTACTTGGGAGTCTCCATGCTTGTAACTTGCCCATCACTGCCTATTGCAAAGTTCAATCCCTCTCCAGCAGTGACATCCGAATCGCGCAGGTGCAGTGTGCACAGACCTTAGCAGTTCGCGCATGCGCAGAACAGTTTTAGGCTATGCCCACAGAAGGGCGGAGCACAGTGCGCAGGAGCGATCCAGAGAAGCCTCTGCACAGGCACATGATTCGGATGTCATTTAGAAGAAGAGGCTGCTGGATGGACCGGAGAGGTGGGACGAACAGCAAGGAGAGAAGGGACAACCGAGCTACAATTAAGCCCAGCGGACTGGAAACAGGTAATTATAATACAAGGGAGGGAAGTTTTTAAAACACATTTATTGGTTTACAGGTGGAGTCAGGGCATAATTAGCCACCTTCTTAAAATGCAGCATAAGTGCTGCTGAAGATCACGCCTTTAGTTTGACACACCCAAATCTCGTGAAAGGTTCACTTTAATGCTGGGAAGTATAGGTAAAAAAAAGTTCCTGCCGAAGAGTAATGAGTGAACCTTCTGAAATTCAGCATCAGACTGTGTAGACACACTTTTTGGGGCACCGTTCGTGACCTCAAACTTAACCCAAACCTAAATGGAAGTCATTGATTGGCAGTTCAGCTCTCCACCCATATACAGCCAGCCATAAGTAAAATCCTTCCGGAGTGGGAGGTCAGGTTTTTTTCTCTCAAAATGAATTTTGGACACACATTACACTCACAGACTGTGCCTTTAAGCCTGGTGCAAGTTGATCAGACACTGAGTGGTAGCACTAATGGATAATATGACCTGCCAATAAGTTCGTTTTCTGGTGGTCAAATTTATATAGAATACACCACTGACAGTCAAAGACAGAAAATATTCCCTGTGCAAGAACAATATATGGGTCTTTTGCCCGCCCAAGAGCTCATCAAAGTGCACAATTACTGGTCACGTGGTTTGCATCCTGCAGTCCCGTTGTCCCGGCCGTATCTACTTCCGAGGCCGCTCATTAACTTTCCGGGATATTTACTGCACTACCGTGAACCACTTCGGTTCTCGGCAGTATTGACGGTGACGTTAGGGGTCACCTGAGTTCATGGCTCAGCTATGAACTCAATTGACCTCAGTCACTGACGGTCTCAGCCTGCATGTCGCTCTGGACAGACGCTTGACTGTTCAGAGCAATGAACCTGCTCTGCGAGTGTACATCGAAGAGAAGCTTTTTTAGTAATTAAAGATGGAGTCCCTAAATGTGTTTTTCGTTTTATTTCTAATAAAAAAAAATATTTCTGTGTTGTAGTTTTTTTTTTTTTTTTTAATGTTTACTAAAAAGTCATGCTGGCCAGGTCTAATTTGGCTTGGCCCATGAATTTTGGGCTTAGTACTAGCTGACAATACAAAGCTGGTATTAACCCCAGTATTACCCAGTGTGCCACCCCCCACCAAGGCCACTGTAAGAGCATGGTAAAGTGTCTGGAAATGGCGCCATTTTCAGTGGCAGCTGCGGTTTTCACTGTGGGGGGCCCAAAATGCTTGGGCCTTACATTGCTGAGAATCCCAACCCCCAGCTGCCTGGTTTTGCCTGGCTGGCAATCAAAATATGGCAGGAGACCACACATATTTTTAAAATTATTTATTTAAATAATGAAAAAAAAAAAATTGAGCTTCCCTGTATTTTTTTTAATGCAGATAGTTTTTGTTAATCGTTTCAACTTATACACATTGGTGTACTGTACATGGCATATGTGATGAGTAACTTACTATATTTTATAAGATTATTAACAACTTGTACACCTTTATCCCACCCTCTCCCCTCTCAAACCCCAACTTGTGATTTCTCCATTGCTTTATTATGTTTTTACATTGATCAGCCATACCTCTGACACAGACACAAATATTAAAATATCACTGAGACCCCACTACACCAGGAGTATCCTGTCTTTATGTGGTCCAAACGAGGCCAGGCGAGTAAAGTCTAACCATTTGCCTCAAATTTTTTTGAGAGACATTGGCCGTCCTCTTTTCAGATATATACAGTATGTTTTTTCATACAATGAAGTTTATATTGTTAATAAATTTTTTACGCATAGGCACTTTATCAGAAATCCAATCTGTGGCATTTAACTTTCTGGCAGCATACAACATTCTGACAATTTTACTTTTTCATTTTCATCTCCAGCCACTTCCCCACATAGCCCAACACACAACTTAAGGGGTCCCTGGAGATCTCCTGCCCAGTCACCAACTGAATAAGGTGGAGCACCGTGATCCAGAAGGCCTGCAAACAGGGGCACGTCCATAACATGTGTATAGTATCTGCTTCCTCCAGTGTGCATTTAGGACACCTCGAGTTATCTCATAGTCCTACACTAAACATCCAAAGGGGCGTTTTGTACACTCTGTGAATGACATATAGTTGTGACAGCTGTCTAGCATCACTGAGGAACAGCTTAGGCGCAATTTGCAAAAATCGAATCCCATTTCTCTTCTGAAATTGGTCCCAAATGGTCAACCCATTTTGCTATAAAGCGAATTGCGGGTTTCAATAAGAACACCTGCAAGAGAACCCCATATATAAAAGATATAAGCCCTTTGGGAGTTTTCTGCAGACCCATCATATTAATATTACTATCTGACTGTATAGTAATTGGATACTTCTGGTATTGCTTCTCAAATGCATGGCACAACTGTATGGGAATTCCTTCTAAAGGTCTTCAAAAGATGTAAAGACCCCCCCTCATTTTGTAACTGTAAAGGTACCTTTACACGCGGCAACTTTTCTAGGAATTTCACTGGCAACTTACTGGTTGCAGTGAAATCATGGAGACATTGTTCCATTTGTACACGGCAACAAAATAGAACAATGTGTCCATGATTTCACTGCAACCAGTAAGTTGCCAGTGAAATTCCTAGAAACAATGCTGCAAGCAAAGGTACCCTGATAGCCACCATATTCCAATCCTCCTAAATTGTGCAAAGCCTTTGAGAGCTAGCATTTCGGGCAATCGAGGATTATCCCATATTGGGGAGTACTTTGTATAATGCCAAAGAGATGTTTAAATTTGTCCCACATTTTTGCCATATAAGTAATATGGTTGGGCATCTGTGAGCATGAACCCAGAATGCAGCGATTTAAAGAACGAGGCAGCACTCACTGGTATGTGCAGGGTGGTCTTTTAATCCAGATTGTCAAGGATAGACAGGGTGCAGGGAGGTGACCACGGAGGGCCGGTGGACAACGACGCCGTTTCGCAAACAATGTTGCTTCTACGGGTCCAGGATTAAAAGACCACCCTGCACATACCGGTGAGTGCTGCCTCGTTCTTAAAATCGCTATATAATGTTCTGGTGCTTTGGATGTGCACCGCCGGAGGGGTACCCGCCAGGGATGATCTCCTGGAACATGATTGTTGATACCGCTTAGTGCCCTGGAACTTTTTTCTTTTGGATTTACTTTTTTTATGAACCCAGAATGCACCTGCCTCCAGACTAGACAGCAACGGCCCCTCACTATAAATCTAAGAATTTTCCCCACCGAGTTGCGTATGTTACACTCGCCTCCTCCCAACATGTGTTCTCTTCCAGGAACCTGCATCCTCTTGGCAAGTCTTCTGGGAATGTTCTTAAGATGCGCGCCCTGCATCCTGACACACAAGGTAAAATTACACATGTTCCCTATTGGGGCCCTCATCCTGAGTGCTGTGCTGCTCTGTGCATAGGGGACATCCTCTCCCTGGGGGAGGTGCCAGGGCAACGTGTTCACTCATTAGGAACGTCGCCTCTATCCAGGTCGCACTCCTGCAATGCTCTGCACTAGGAAGACTATTGCCTTGCATTCTACATTATGTCTAACACCTATGTCTCCACGTAGTCCTCTGCTGGCAGTTTGTTGTCCTGGATCTCTTTGGATGCTCCAGATTTCACTCCGTGCTTGCCAAGCATCTCCTGAAATGCACAGAACTGTCCAGATTCCTATACCGGCTGGATCAGCCTTTCCAGGATTGTACAGAGCTCCCAGGATTCATCCCACCAACAGAGCCAGTGTTTCACAGTATATTCCTCTCTTCTGTTTGTTCTGTACAAGTTGAGCCTCTGGTCTGGAAATCGTGGCATTTAGACTTCCTGGTGCTGTACCAGGTGTATCCCTGTACAGGGGTTCTCTCGCCGATGCTCTGCTACGAGAGTTTGGTATCGCAATACAGAGGGTCCTCCTCTCAGACACATATCCGTTTGTTAAATCTTCCTTTGATAAATATCTTTGGTTTTACTGAACGCTCTCCAGTCTCTTGCTGCATTGGGTATTCAGCTGTCACTGCTCCACCAATGGTCCTGGCGTAACAAAAGTTGTCTAAATACATCATTGTTTTTATGAAATCTATTTTGAGAAAGCCAAGCTGAGGCATTATGGCAGATATATGAGTTGCAGCATAAGCACCATCTATCAAATTCACCCTTCCCACTATGGAAACATTCAGAGTCTGCCAGCCTGACTGAGATATTAATTCCTATGTATTTAAATTCCTTTACCACTGGTATGGGAGCATTTATAATGACCCCTGGGTCTAAGGGAGTAGAACAGACTTGACCCAAATAATGGTCAGCCCAGAAATACTTCTAAAGTTGGAAAGCAGTGACATTGTATTTTGAAGAGATTGGTCCAGGTCGCCCAAGAACAGGAGCAAGTCATCTGCATACAACACAACCTTCTCCTCATGTCCCCCGTACCAAATGCCCACAAAGCCAAATTCTACTCTTAGAGCCGCTTTACACACACCAACATATAAATAGAGTTAAGACTGGCGCCAGTCTTAACTCTATTTATATATTGCTTATTTGGACTGAGCTCCCACTTTATAATTTTTTTCCCATTTTCCACTTTTTCCTTAGTTTGGTAGCCACACTTGGACACCATTGTTAGATCCTAGTACACACCAGTTCGTCGTTTTTAATTACATCTAGGACATATAAATTCACATCACACTACTTCATCAGGGCATAGTGTTAGGACTTGGCAGTGGAGGCTCCTTGAAGTGGATGCCAAGCTTGATCTTTAGTGGCCACTACTGAGACTAAGATCTCCGGTTTTCATATTCAGCATAGGGCAGTTTCTGCATTACACATTTGCATTATACCCATTATACCCATACTCTGTCGCGCAGGCAATGACGTCATTGCCTGCGACCATCGGAGGAAGCCGGAAGACGACGGAAGACGCTGGATGAAGACGGAAGAGCGCGATGGCGGCGGCGGGACAGCGGCAGCGGGACAGCGGAGGGATAAGTATACTAATCTCTTCCTTTACAGGATTACTACCCAAGGGGGAGCCTGTATACTGATATGGGGGGGGCACTGTATACTGTATACATTGTATACAGTGACTCGCGTATAAGCCGAGGGGGGGGGACTTTTCAGCCCAATTTTTGGGCTGAAAAACTCGGCTTATACGCGAGTATATACGGTACAATGTATTTTCCTGCTTGCCCCTCTACACGTAGGTGTGCAACTCAATCCTTAATGATTAGTTTTAGAATTTTTTGACTGTGCACCCTTCCCTCACCCTGTAGCCATGCCTATTCCTCCATCTTACTATAGTTCAGGTCCACAGACATACCATTCCAGCACGTTTTAATTGCATTCAGAGGCATATAACCCACACAAGCAATTGTATACCGCAAGTAGTAACATAGAGTTAGGACCCGATAAAATGAGAACACCTTGGTACGGTACGGTTATCAGGCTCTTTGCAGTGGCCGGTGCGTAAGCTAAGTTTCTCAATTTTCTTTATAGTCTGAAGCAGTTACTGCTATGTCCTTTGCCATATTCACATTGTTTTAGCTATACACATAGCCCTGCTATTCATTAGATAAATATTATGCTTATTCACATTCATTCAGTGTTGCAGGGGATTTCTTTCATTAATTCTGACCCTGTAGACTGGGGTTTCCTGGCAGACACTGTTCTCAGAATTGCCTCTAAAGATGAGGATATCTGGGCTGCCACACTTGCCTTGCTCCTAACCAGGCATAGGCTATAACCCTCTCACCTCCACCCAGGGAACGGGATAAGAATGAACTCTATTTAACTAGTGCAGCAATTCACATAGACAGCACAGCGGTCTACATGAGACACGGCTCAACTGAAGAGCCACTACGGTTAACCCTTAATAGACAAAAGAAAATGAAATATTGCAGAAATTCACAGAGTCTGCAGAGCAGTCTACACGTGACAGACTGAGACCATTGCGACATCTGGGATTAGAAGGTCTTGGCGATTAACAGATCCTCTTTGGAATTTGCTTGGTGATTAACATGAATGGAACACATTTTCATCTGGTGTTGAAGTATTTAGGAGTGTCTTTTTGATCCTGCTGAAATTCCATATAACTAATTTCAGCTGCTGCTCCTTGCTGCCACTCTCTTTGGTTATTTCCATTCACTCCTTACTCTCCCATGTGCCAGTTATAGTTCTTCTCTGCTGACCTGTCAGGAGACGTTGTTCATGTGGAAGTAAAATTGAACTCTTTGGATACCATAAGACACACCATGTTTGGAGGCCAAAAAATCCTTCATATCACCCCAAACACACCATACCAACAGTGAAGTTTGAAGGTGGGAACATCATGGTGTGGGGCTGTTTTTCAGTATACGGTACTGGCATACTTCATGCTATTGAAGGAAAGATGAATGAACAAATGTACCTAGACATCCTTTATAATATTCTGTTGCTATCTACCAGGATGATGACGGACAATGATCCCAAACACACAGCCAATGAAACCCTAAATTGGTTTCAGAGAGATAAAATAACTGGCCAAGTCGATCACCGGAGCAGAATCCAATAGAAAATATATGAAAGGAACTGAAGTTCAGAGGTCATAGAAGAAGCAGGGGAACTAAAGGCCCCGTTACATGAGGCGACATCGCCGCCAATTACATAGGCGACGTATGGGAGTGGCCTATCAGCGGCGACATCACCCCTATGTCACCTCATGTAAAGGGTCGAAGTCGGAGTCGCCTGGTTTCAGAGCAGTGCTCTGACACCAGGCGACCAATCTGGGGCGATGTGTACAAATCGCCCCATGTAACCGGCCGCCGGCGACCTGTCAGGCGATGGGAGTCATAGGCCTGTATGTCCTGCATCGCCGCTGGGGTTTTCAGACACCCGCCAGCGGGGGGGGCGACGCTGGCGGGGCGCCAAAAACGTGCACTCACCCGCCAGTCGCCGCCGACATCACCAGCCTCGCCGCCAGGTGTGACGGGGCCTTAAAGGATTTGAAGACTGTGTAGCAGAATGATCTAAAATCCCACCTAAGCAATGCAGGGACTATTTTCTCTCCATACAAGATGCATCTGTCCTCACTAACAAAGGCTTTTGTACAAAGTATTAAATACATTTCCGTAAGTGTGTTCAATACATTTTTGCTGTGTCATTGCTCATGATTACACATAACCTTAATTTATGGATATCTATAGTTCAATTTCTTTGCCTGCGTGGATTGGATGGGTCGTTACAGACATCCGGTGAGAAATTCATATCAATAGCCCCTGTAGAAAATTGGTTCATTACAGTACTTATTTCACCCGCTGCGCATTCTAACGCTTCCTTAAACAATGTTTTGTCTATGCCCCAACCTGTGGTTTTGGGTCCCTCAAAAATTCAACATTTGATGAAATTCACATTTTAAGAAATTAAATTCACTGCAAAAAATATTACAACTTATTAGAATTTTTACCTTCTTTATTTACAGCAATTTATCATCGTACAAGGTTTCGTTCTTTCTGATTTTTGAGGGGTTACTTAATATATTTCCAGCATTCCTTGACTGTCAAAGTGGCTGGGCAAATGTGTATTTGGTATTTATCCCAGGCTGTGATAGCTCCGCTACCTGACTCCAAATGGCAAGATATGGAGCAATCTCATCACACAGACACCAGCTTCATGATGGGCAGTTAATAGATATATCAAACCTTGGGATATATGCTAAGCTGAGGAGATGATTGGTTCGTTGATACACTGATTGATTAGCATAGGGAGAATGGCTTTCTTCTTGACAACCTAAGATTATGTCTCAGCTAAGCTCAAATTGCTTACTCCTCTTCTATTGGCTTTAAAATTATAGCCCTGTCATCCACAATCTCACTTCAATGAAATTTTTACCATATATAAAAATTAAAGGGGAAAAAAAGAAAAGCAAAGTTGATGCTTGGAATGAGAAGGAATGGTGTGGCGATATTCATGGAAACCACTAAGGACACAATTGAGAAAAGTTGTAGAGGTCTGTAATCATGTTTCCTCTCAAAAGCCGAATTTGTTAAATAAAAAGGTTTATACACCATGGTGCATTCACACCAAGATAAAAATGGGTAAACACGGCGCCTCCAAAACTTTCATGAGCCATTTAGCTGTATATTAGAGGCTAAGTATTTTGTGATTCATAAGAATTTACTGGCAACGAAAAAAAAATACAAATAAACATCCTTCACATGCAGTGTTTACACCACTGGAAATGTACTGTATGATAAGGCCGGCTTCACACCACAGTTTTGGGCTATCAGGCCCTGACCGGTGTTTTCCAGGAAACACCAGACAGAACCTGACAGCCCCGGACAAACAGAACCAGAGGGTAAATATGCCCTCCAGTCATGTTTTCTGCCGCAATCGGTAGATCGTAGCTGCTGAAATTTCAAAATCCCCGCTAGCGCGGTTCAGAAATATCAGCGGGGAGCTCTCCATGATGCTGAAGCTCAGCCCCGGCGGCGCTGAGCTTCAGCACTAGGTATCCGGCAGTCGGATGCGAGACTCCCATATTAGGGGGCGCCAGATCGCGCCAGATCCGATTTGTGCAGCTGCGATTTTGTGTTCGGGAAAAAACCCCGCATTCTCCCGGATCCTCCGGACAGATGGAAACCGGATGGCAAATGACTGCCATCCGGCTCCATCCAGCCCCATATGGATACTATGGTGCCGAAATCGGATCCGGGGCATGAATCGGACAGCCCCGGATCCTGAAAAACGTGGTGTGAAGCCGACCTAAGACTTGTAAAAGAAATTGCATACCTCCCAAAAAATTGTGGAGCATCTTGGGAAGTCCATGCACTGCAAATTTGCATTATAAAAATTTGTGTAAATTCATAAAAAATCTATGCCAACTCATAGTTGGCAGAGCTGTGGAGTCAGAGTTGGAGACGTGAAGTCGGGAGTCTGTGTCCATTTTGGTGGAATCGGAGTCGGATTCAGGGACATTGAGGGGTCGGAGTGAGATGTTTGGCTTACTGACTTCACAACGATGGTTGTGGAGTTGGATTCAGGGAATTTGAGGGGTCAAAGTTGGATGTTTGGCTTACTGACTTCACAGCCATATGGTTGTGGAGTCGGTGTCAATTTTGGTGGAGTTGGATTCAGGGAAATTGAGACATCAGAGTTGATGTTTGGCTACTGACTTCACAACCTAATAGTTGGCATAGATTTTATATAGAATTTACAAAAATATCTGGAATGCAAAACAAAAAATAATTGGCCCTTTATATGGGCCTGTTGTCTTCCACTAAACTCCGCTGACTGTATTCAAAGTTCTGAGAATCCCGAATACGTGTTTTTTTTTGGACAAGTATACTACATGAAAAATATTTTCCCCTTTAACACTACAACTTGTGGAGGACTAACCCTTACATTACAACTTACACCAATTTTTGGAATTATGTATAGTAAAACTATCGGCACAGAAGAAAAAGTGACAATGAATGGCCAGTACCTTGACTGCTACGTGTTCAGTTTCTGCCATGCTAATTTCACTTGGGCAGCAAATCATCAAGATTTTACTGCTGGCAGTTCCCTTAGCAATCGCAGAACAATGATGTCTCAGATGTGCCATATGGGAGACAAGTCCGGAGATGCTGCAGGCCATGGTAGCACTTTCCAACCAAGCAGACTGTTCACAGTTGCACCAAGACCATGCGACCTGGCACTGTTCCAGAACTGTAGGGAAATAGGAGTTCAGGGCAGGTTAGACAGCTACTGGGAGTGGGGTATCCATTTTTCAGATAAAAGAGAGCGTAATCTGTCACAAAGACAGGGATCGCCAAGCAGTCTGTGGTCTTCCCTGGTGCTCGAGTTTGGCACATTGCTGATTGGGTTGACAGATTACTGGGAGAGGCTGGTGAGGACCCAGCAGCCATGGTGAACCTTGGACACAAATGGCAAAGTTAGGGGTAGGTAGAAGACTCTTAAAGGTGATTTCAGGGGATCCAGGCTGTAAGCTTAAAATAAGGACCTCAAGGGTGGCATTTTCTGAAATACTGCCCTTACCACGTGCCACACAAGAGAGGCAGATGAGAGATTAGGGAGGTGTATAAGGGGCTCAGGAATTGGTGTAGGAAGGAGAGGTTGGGGTTTCTGGAGAACTGGCTGATGGGTTGCACTTCAATGGGGAGGGTGCAGGGTGGTGATAAATGGCAAAAAGATTGGAGGAGTATTTAAACTAGGGATGGGGAAGGGTATTTACTATACAGAAGAGGAAGATATACCCAGGGCACTATCTGCACTAAGTAATGAGATTGGGTGTGGAATGGGGGGAGGGGTTAGGACAGTCAATACACTAAGCAGGAATAGAGGTACAGGGAAATACATAAAGTACGTGCACACTGATGCCAGAAGCCTCATCTGCACCCCATTTGACTAAAAAAACAGAAATGTATAAATAGTTACAGAGCCTTGTGAAAGTATTTGCCCCCTTGACCTTTTCAACCTTTTTGCCACATTTCAGGCTTCAAACATAAAGATATAAAATTCTAATTTTTTGTGAAGAATCAACAACAAGTGGGACACAATCATGAAGTGGAACGAAGTTTATTGCATATTTTAAACTTTTTTTAACAAATCAAAAACTGAAAAGTGGGTCATGCAATATTATTCGGCCCCTTTACTTTCAGTGCAGCAAACTCACTCCAGAAGTTCAGTGAGGATCTCTGAATGATCCAATGTTGTCCTAAATGACTGGTAATGATAAATAGAATCCACCTGTGTGTAATCAAGTCTCTGTATAAATGCACCTGCTCTGAGATAGTCTCAGGGTTCTGTTTCAAGTGCAGAGAGCACCATGAAGACCAAGGAACACACCAAGCAGGTCCAAGATACTGTTGTGGCGAAGTTTAAAGCTGGATTTGGATACAAAAACATTTCCCAAGTTGTAAACATCTCAAGGAGCACTGTGCAAGCGATCATATTGAAATGGAAGGCGTATCAGACCACTGCAATTCTACCAAGACCCGGCCGGCCCTCTAAACTTTCATCTCGACAAGAGAAGCCTGATCAGAGAGATGCAGCAAAAAGGCTCGTGATCACTCTGGATGAACTGCAGAGATCTACAGCTGAGGTGGGAGAGTCTGTCCATAGGACAACAATCAGTCGCACACTGCTCAAATTTGGCCTTTATGGAAGAGTGGCAAGAAAAAAGCCATTTCTCAAAGATATCCATAAAAAGTCTCATTTGAAGTTTGCCACAAGCCACCTGGGAGATACCAAACATGTGGAATAAGGTGCTCTGGTCTGATGAAACCAAAATCAAACTTTTTGGCCACGATGCAAAATGATATGTTTGGCGTAAAAGCAACACAGCTCATCACCCTCAAAACACCATCCCCACTGTCAAACATGGTGGTGACAGCATCATGGTTTGGGCCTGCTTTTCTTCAGCAGGGACAGGGAAGATGGCTAAAATTGATGGTAAGATGGATGGAGCCAAATACAGGACCATTCTGGAAGAAAACCTGTTGGAGTCTGCAAAAGACCTGAGACTGGGACGGAGATTTATCTTCCAACAAGAAAATGATCCCAAACATAAAGCAAAATCTACAATGGTTCAAAAATAAAGTATCCAGGTGTTAGAATGGCCAAGTCACAGTCCAGACCTGAATCCAATCGAGAATCTGTGGAAAGAGCTGAAAACTGCTGTTCACAAACGCTCTCCATCCAACCTCACTGAGCTCCAAATGTTTTCCAAAGAAGAATGGGCAAGAATTTCAGTCTCTCAATGTGCTAAACTGATAGAGACATACCCCAAGAGACTGCAGCTGTAATCGCAGCAAAAGGTGGTGCTACTAAGTATTAACTCAAGGAGTTATACTCTACTGTCTTCCTCAGGTGGTACAAGGGGATACTGGCACACATGTACATGCCTTGGACAAGACCTGGCCTGGTAAAGATCTGTATTTACTGATCCACAGACAGCAGTCACTTCACGGATTGGAAGCCCACTTCCACTTGGCTTCCAATCCGTGAAGTGGCTGCTGTCTGTGGATCAGTAAATACAGATCTTTACCAGGCCAGGTCTTGTCCCAGACATGTACTGTATAGTGTACCAGTATCCCCTTGTACCACCTGAGGAAGACAGTAGAGTACTGTTGAAACAGCACAAGGGGCCAATAAAGGTCTGTTTTAATTTATATCCTTGCTTCAATTTCATCCTAGCACTCCACAAGCCGATAAATACAGTTGTGGCCAAAAGTATTGACACCCTGCAATTCTGTCAGATAATACTCAGTTTCTTCTGAAAATGATTGCAATCACAAATTCTTTGGTATTATTATCTTCATTTAATTTGTCTTCAGTGAAAAAACACAAAAGAGAATGAAGCAAAAAGCAAAACATTGATCATTTCACACAAAACTCCAAAAACGGGCCGGACAAAAGTATTGGTACCTCAGCCTAATATTATTATTGTTAAGATGTTTTTCCATCCCTGTCCATGAGGTACCATTATCCTCCAAGAACCATTTCTGAATAAGCTTGATATTTGTTGATAAGTAATACACAAAAAGGTTGGGTAGACCAAGACCTCCCCTCCTCTTATGTTTAACTAACAGGGATCTATTAACTGGTTTTATTGCCGTTCCATACATAGGTTACCCTTTTGTTTTGTATTTTTTGAATCAGTGTTTAGGTATGCTAATTGGGAATGCCCAAATTACGTACAGGAATTTTGGTAAGACCTACATCTTAAATTTGACTACTGTACCCATTCAATATAGTTCTATTTTCGATAGATGGAGTAGATCCTGTTGATTGCTTTCTGTTTCCCGATATTGTGTCCATTATAGGTTTCGTTAGTTGAATTCTCAAGTAGGTTAACTGCTTTTACTTGCATCCAAAAGAAAATGAATTCCTAAGTATGTTCTGACGGTCTTTTAAGTTGTAACTTGGTATGCAAGACTTTTTATGATTGATTTTGTAGAGGGACAATTTAGAGAACTTATCAAGGCTGTCTACCTCATGTCTTAAAAACCTAAGGGGGTCAGAGATTGAAATTAGGATGTAGTCTGCAAACAGTGTGATCTTATTTTGCCTGTTATTGTTTAAGATACCTGTAATATTTTCATTTAATCTGATTCATTAGCGGTTCTATAAAAAGAGCAAACAGACTAGGTGACAAGGGACAACCTTGTCTAGTGCCATTAGAAAATGAGAATCTATCAGACAGGATTTTGTTGCAATACGTTTTGCAGAGGTCTCTGTGTAGTGGGCAGAGATTGAATTATTTGTCCTCTGTAAGGTCACAGTTAAAGTGGGGTACCACAGGGGTCAGTACTGGGCCATCTTCTGTTTACAGTATTTATTAATGACCTTGTAAAGGGCATACAGAGTAGAATTTCAATATTTTCAGATGATACTAAATTCAGCAGGGTAATCAATACAGAAGAAAATAATTTAATATTACAGAACGTTTTATGTAAAAAAAAAAAAATGGGAAATGACAATTGAAGTTTAATGTGAATAAATGGAAGGTCATCCACTTGAGCAGAGGAAATAAAATGTCTAACTATGTACTGTAGTTCATTGAAAAAACAATGGGTTGGGTAAAACTGTCACTGAAAAATGGGTGTATGCGTGGACAGCAAATTCAACTTTATTGACCAGTGCTAGGCAGCTGTTACCAAGGATAATGAAATACTGGGATGCAATAAAAGAGGAATAGATGCCCATGAGAAGTAAGTTTTGATCTCCAGTGTATAAAAGAACATAGCTGAACTAGAGTGGGTGCAAAGAAAAGTAACCAAGAAGATTATTAGAGGACTGGGCGGATTGCAATACAAGACAGGTCATTAAATTTGGGGTTATTCATTTTGTAAAAATGAAGGCTGAGGGTTGATCTTATTACAAAATACAAATATATAAAGGGACAGTACAGAGAGCTTTCTAATGATCTACTTACACCTAGGTCTGAGACGTGGACAAGGGGCATCCACTACGTCTGGAGGAAAGTAGATTTAATCATAATCAGACATGGATTCTTTACTGTAAGAGCAGTGAGACTATGGAACTCTCTGCCATGATGTAGCATTTGTTAATCCACTAATACAGTTTAAGAAAGGCCTGAATGCCTTCCTTAAAGAATATAATATTACCGGTAATGTGTACTAGATTCTGTGAATGAGTGTTGATCCAGAAATCTATTCTGATTGCCGTATGTGGAGTGGGGAAGGAACATTTCCCCTAATATTGAGCTTAGTGTTTTCCCCATGGGGATTTTGTCTTCCTCTAGATCAGGGATGGGGAACCTCAGGCCCCAGGGCCGATTGCGGCCCTCGATGACCTGTTCTGTGGCTCTTGGACAGATTCCTGGGGGTAACAGTAATTGGGCTGGCAGCCATGTTTTGCCAACTGACTGCCCTTTAAATCCAGCTCCCCAGTGATCTCTATGCCCTAGCCTCAGCCTCACCAGTGACGTATATGCTGCCAACCTCTCCTGTGATGTCTATGGCCCTAGCAAATCTGGAAAAGCAGTCGAAAAGCAACATGATCACTATTACCTAACATATCAGACGCACCAAAGAGAGCAGCTCCTAATTTTGTGTGGCCCCCCAGATGGATGTTAAAAATTTTCAAATGGCCCTTGGCAAAAAAAAGGTTCCCCACCTCTGCTCTAGATCAACCTATTAGGCTATAGGTTGAACTCAATAGACTTAAGTCTACCTTCATCCTCAAAAACTATGAAACTATGAGAAGGAAAAGTTGTGGAACTAATTAAATCACAGGATTGAAAGACATATCAATGATATGTAAATGATGAAAAAATAGAAATAACATTTAAAACATCTTGATATATTCAGTATCACTTAAGGTACTGTTACATGCTTCAATGTCGTAACAATCTCACTAACGATCTCGGGGGCGCGCGGTCGTTAGGACATCGTTTAGACATCGTTGGTGAGATGTCACATGGCTAGATATTGTGAATGATGCACCAACGATCCAGCGATCCAGTGATCGCCCGAACGACACAGCAAACGATCTTGCCGGTCGTTAGCACGCTGTCACATAGCAACTACGTGAACGACTCCAACCGCAATGTGGGCGTAGTTTGAGACACAGGCTAGGAGATAGGAGTGCGTGATTGTGTTTTACTGCATCCCGACAACTCCGATTGGTGGGCACAACTGCATTACCATTGGTCAACCTTGTCTGGCAAGATGGCCACTTCATTAGCGCTCTTGCCTTTGCAACCATCTCGCCGTGCAAATCGGTTTTCATTGGTGATGCCTGTGGAAGCCATTGATGCATCCCAAAATGTTACACATGAACGTTCGTGTGTGAACTGTTGCCAAAAGAATGTATGGCTATGTGTGGGCATTCAATTGAAGTTGGTAAGCTACACACAACACGATGTACATATGTAAATGCATATTAGGATGCATGTAGTAAGTATGTGTATGTGCATACATGTGTCTAGGGATGTGTACATATTTTCTTACCTCCATTATTTGAAGTGCACATGTATGTGTACATTTCAGTGTATCTACTTGGTTATGTGTAAAAATGTGTGTATGTTGTTTGCATCCCTGATTTGTAATCATATATGTTGACATAGTTTAGGTAGTAGTGTGACAGACATACACGACCAATGACGTTAGGAAGGTTTCCATATGTGTTTACTTATTGATATAT
Source organism: Allobates femoralis (assembly GCA_033576535.1). Taxonomy (NCBI): domain Eukaryota; kingdom Metazoa; phylum Chordata; class Amphibia; order Anura; family Aromobatidae; genus Allobates; species Allobates femoralis. The sequence continues at coordinate 579,696,370 of JARQOC010000001.1, forward strand.
GGTGCACATGTTGACTCATACATTTATAACACAGCAAATAAGGATTTCAGATAAACACACACATCTATATATATAAAAAAAAAAAAAATATATATATATATATATATATATATATATATATACTAGAAAAAAGTACTCTGCAGCACACAGCTACTCCCAATGATGTACATGTGCTAACAAGCTATATATACCTGAGAAAAAAGTTTAAAAACTTACGTTTTTTCAAAAAACTCAAAAATCTTATCTTTTTATTTCTGAAGTTCTTGGTACACACATTGGCCAATGTCTGTTTGCTCACCGACTGCGACAAAGTGACTTCAGGTCCGATGAGTCCTACGCTGATATCCCTATCCTCCTTGTCCGCTCCCCCACTTCTCAGTGGGGCACGCTGGCACCAGTTCACATTGTCTGAGTGTGCTGTGCAGTTTTTTTCTCTTTTGTATGTTATGGAGTTGCTGGCTCCTTACTGCAATCTGCACCCTCATTGACCACAGGTGATCTAGGGTCGAGGTGGTGTCTGCCCACTCAGAAGTGGGGGAGCGGACAAGGAGGATAGGGATATCAGCGTAGGACTCATCGGACCTGAAGTCACTTTGTCGCAGTCGGTGAGCAAACAGACATTGGCCAATGTGTGTACCAAGAACTTCAGAAATAAAAAGATAAGAATTTTGAGTTTTTTGAAAAAACGTAAGTTTTTAAACTTTTTTCTCAGGTATATATAGCTTGTTAGCACATGTACATCATTGGGAGTAGCTGTGTGCTGCAGAGTACTTTTTTCTAGTTTATATCCAGTGTCACTGCTGGCACCAGTTCACATTGTCTGAGTGTGCTGTGCAGTTTTTTTCTCATATATATATATATATATATATATATATATATACCAAAATCTTTCAATAGTACACATTTAAATTTGCGACCACACATGGGTACCTAAACGCCTAGAGTAAAGGATGGCGACTTCAATGAGTCTCCTTGATTAAATGTATTTACTGATAGTTTAAAGAATAAAAACGTTAATGAGTCTACTGATCAACGCATGGAAGATCAAATCTGGCGGCTTTGCCATGAACCAACTCCAGCCAATCGGAACGCAGTGCTGGCCACCAATCGGCGCAGACGGGGCGCGGAAAAAAACAACGCCAAGGCACGCCTACGGGACTGGTTTCACAATCCCAGAAATCCCAAACGTCATCATTATCACGGTGTCACATACGACAATGCAGCAGGTTGGCTGATCGCAGATTGTCAAATTTGAGAACATGTTCTCAATTCTGCGATCAATGATCCAACGATTTTTCGCAGTCATATCTCGGTATTAAACGCAACAACGTCCTAACGATGTCGTTTCAACGCCTCCAAACCCGTGATGTTAGAGCGATATCATTCACGATATCTTATCGTGTAACGTTACCTTTATGAACACCACATACATGAATACACGCACTTATACACTTTGACTACCATGACTGGGTTGTCTGAGACATATTCTGCGCCACAGAATACTCTTGGGCAAAGCATCAAAATCTGCTGCTAGAAGCTTCCTTTCCATATACGCACTAATGACGTCTCAGCTGTGCTGAGAGACAAGACCAGAGAGATACAGGCCATGTTGCACTTTTAGGCTATGCAGGCTGCTCACAGCAGCACAAGCATTATGCAGCCTGGCACTGTTGAGTTGAAAAATGTCTGCTAGGACAATTTGGAGAAATGGCTGCACCACTGTTTCCTCCACACTTGATCTATTCTGTACTACACATTAAATTTCATGTCAACATTCCAAGCCAAGACATCAGACATTGTCTTAACAAACAATCAAAATGCATCTACAAAACATTGGGTCAAAAGCCAGATATCCAGCTACAAGTGTTCAGTTGACCTCATGTCACAATTCATATAGGCTGTCATGTTGCAAAATAAGATGTATTGGAGGCTGGAATGGAAAGTCTATCCTCTTCAACAATAAGTCCTGCTTTTGTATTGGATGCAATGACAACGAGTTTGATCTGGAGACCATGTTGTCAACGCACAAAGAGTCTTTATGAGATAACATTACTCCAGTCCATTTCCTGTATTATGGTGTGGGTGCAGATAAAGTACAGTAGCTTGGATCATCTAGTCTTCATTCCAAGTACAGTAACGGCTCAATGTTAACATTGATCTCGCGGTGGAACTAGTGAATACAGTCATTTCTTCTAAGTATTCCAGGAGTTGTTTGTCAATTTAAATGCCATGCGGCATGTTGCTTGTGCTAATTGTTAGCAGTCTTCATAGCCTAAACATGCTACAATGTCCTGCAAGGTCTTGGACCTGTCTCCCAATGAGCACATTTGGACATCATTAGTTATCAATTCTCCAAGTGCATTCAGTGTGGAGAGAAAATTCCTCAGACAACCATTAATAAACCTCATTGATAGAAGTCAATGTGAAAAGTCATATATATACGGTGTCTGACACTCATACTCAATAATGAATAATTAAAAATTAAACTGTAAAACTGTTATGATCTCCACTATGCCCCTTGTCTATTACTATTGTTGTGGAAGCTGTTAGTCCTGTGCTGCAATTACCTGTCTTCACTTCCCTTACTTAGGCCTCTACTTAAGCAGGCTAGCTCCTCCATTCAGTGTAAGTGGTAAACTTGCTTTGTCTGTGTAGGTCTCGATCCCTCTGTGCACTGTGCCTGGCCCAGCTCTGACTAATTCCCACCTGCGTAACTTTGACCATTTGCCTTGTGACCTGACTACTCTTTTACCTGCTTCTCTGATTCTGTCTTGTCCCTCTGTTTTCCTGACTTTAACTAGAATTGAACTTCATCTCTGACTACCCTTCTTGTTACTGTGCCATTTCCTGGACTTGATCTCAGGTCATTTGACCCTCGCTTTATTTCCAGTAAGTAGTCTTATTATTTACTTTCCGTTATTGCAGTCCTTTCCTTCACCTCTGAGACTAGTTATTACGGGAGTGACTCGCATCACAGAAACAAATTGTTTCTATTTAATCACATTTGCATATCATAAAAGGAATCTGTGACATGTAAAATGCTATAAACCTGCAGATATAGGGCTAATCTGCAGGTTGATAGCGTTAAAAACCTGCCAGGAGCTAGTACATTGAACCTAGCTACCGCAAGGAAATTAACAGCATTCGGGTTTCAGTCATGGAGTGGAATCAGCGCGTGTTCAGTCACGGATCTGTGTGTAGAGAGCGATGGCTGTGACTGCACTCCCTGCACTGTCTGAAAGCGGGTTCTAATTCTGAGTGGCTGCAGTCAGTGTCGGGAACACGTTATAATCGCTGTTCATAATACACAGAGCGGTAAGTGAACCCAAGCTGGTGTCACCCTTGTGACTGAAACCCGAATGCTGCACGGAGAAATAAAGTTCTATTCCTCTGGGTTCAATGTGCAGGCTCCGGGAAGGTTTCAAACATTATAAACCCCATACCTGCAGGTTAACATCATTTTGACACGTGACCGATACCCTTAAAATTTCTATTCTTTGTGTGATTTACATAATTTCGTGACTTTTCGTTCTTGAGGTTGCAATTTCAAAGTTGAGGAGTATATGTGCACAGTAGACACAAATTAGGTTCAAAAATATTTAGACAATGACCAAATCTTTTGTGTAAGGAAATTGGGGGTTTCCAGTTCCTTATTCACTACCGCGGAGGGTGGAGGACTGTGCTGAGTGTCCAGGACCCGAGCAGCAGACTCTTAATTGGACAAGGAGTGGTAGTTGTTCCAGTAAAATTTGGCTTCCTTCAACCAACATCTGGTGAGTACAATATTGTACTCTGCACTTACATTTGGCACGGTGCTGTCTGTTCTCTTGTATCCCTTTCCTCAGGGCTATTGTCTCTATGAAATTTTTATCATTAATAAAATACAACCAGAATTACTCAACATAAATTACAAGGTCTCTCCTTTTCTTATGTGTACCGAAGTTCACTGGTTATATTTTTTTTACTTCTGGCCCCAGTTATAGTGCAGCCAGGCCTACCCGTATAAATTAATGACTGAATCTTTGAGATTTGGGTTCAGAATGCCACTATTTTTACATCAAATAAAAGAACTGTGATGCAAATGAAGTGTAGACCTTCAGGTTTAATTACAAAGGATGAACAAAAAATATCCTATAAAATTATAGAAACTGCAGCCATTTTTCTAGAAAACTTCCTCATTTCAGGAGCTCAAAATTAATTGGACAAATGTACTTTACAAAATATTAAAAATGTTATTTATAGTTGAGAATTCTTCGCAGGCAATGACTGCCATAGACATCAGCATTCACTAGGTTTCCTCCTTTACCTCCAGCCTTTACTGGGGATGACTTCAGTTGTTGCTTGCTTGTGGGTCTTTCTGTCCTAAGTTTTGTCTTAGGTGAAATGCAGCTCTATGGGTTTGACATCTAGTGATTGACTCGTCCATTGCAGAATATTCCACTTTTTCAAACTGAAAAACATCTGGGTTGATTTCACGGTATGTTTTGGGTCACCTGTTTGTGAAGCACCCTTCAATCAACCCTGCAACATTTGGTTGAATTTTAGCAGAAATTATTGCTCAGTCTGCTTCTGTCTTCAGTCACATCATCAATAAACAGTAGTGACCCAGGGCCATTGGAAGTCATATATGCCCGCCATCACACTGCCTCCATCATGTTAAAAACTCATTCACATGTTCGTATAAAACGCACGTTAAAAAATGGTACCAATTTCATTAGTGTTTGGATCAGTGTGTCATTAGTATGTCATTGATGTGTCCATTTTTACTATCGTTGTGTCATCAATGTTGATTTTTTAGTGTTCACTCACGTCGGCATGTGAATATGGATCTGTTGCTGCTTCTGAAAATGTTTGATTGATATGCGAGCGTCATTCCATATGTCATGCGATAGAAAATTTTCCCTTCCTTAGTGTCTGTGTGCCATCCGTGTCCTGTGCGTTTTCAACATCATTAACATGCTACATTACTTTGTGTACATTGTTTTTTTAAACAAGAATAAAGAAAACATATAAAAGCATAGATAGATGCTGGATAAGATGCCAAACAGCTATATAATGTTCTACCCCCTACTTATTCTAAGCTTGCATCCTTTAGTGCCTTTCATGAGGCACTAAAGGGAGTTTGGCCTTGTTTATAGCAACAAATACATAATTATTAAAAACTATGTGGGTTCCCGCTCTATTTGATAACCAGCTAAAGTAAAGCAGACAGTTGCAACCTACAGCCTGCAGCTGTCAGCTTTACCTTGGCTAGTAATCCAAGATAGAGGTCATCCCACGCTGTTAAATTTAAATAATAATTTAAATATAAATATATTATTATATCTTTAAAAAAAATGTTCAGAAAACACAACCCCATGGGCTGGAAGAGCAGGCACTCCGAGGTCTCAAACTGCGCTCCACGTCACCACTTATCATACTCACTGGTTTGCGGATTGCCTGCTCTGTGACCTGCAGTGATCTCACTGACATCACCACTCACGGGGTCGAGAAATACCCACTGAGTGACCCAGCAAGTGTGACATGCAGTGACCTCACTGACATCACCCCTCGTCATGCTCGCCAGCCTGCGGGATACCCCTGTGTGACCCAGTGAGTGTGACCTATGGTAACCTTACTGCATCACCGCTGAAAGCCGGGAGTGCCTTGCCCTTCAGCCTATGGGGCAGCATTCTTTAACGATCCTTAAAATGTTGGGAAACAGAGTCAGGAATGTTGTGGGACCTGCATTGGATTTTGATAGGGAATAAATTGGTGAATGATGGTATATCTTGTCTTTATTTCCTTACTAATTCTCTCTTATAAGTAAATATTAAAGGAGAAAAGAGTTCACCACCTCCCAGGGTATTGAAGAGATTAAGAATCTCTCTCATGTCTTGCAGGTTCGGTTTTGTGGATTATGTCGGAATTACTGGGCTACTGCAGATTTCTTTTTTAGGAGAGGACTATTTTCAGTTAATTAGTAAAAAAGGGAATGTGTTGACGAGTGTTTTTTCTTATCCATGTGCCACGCATTTTTCTTGTAATGGTTGACTTGCCACTCGCAGCTTGTTGCGATTTGCCCCACACGCTGGAATTTTGCACATGAAAAAGATGCAGATATGCTCTAACTTATTATTTAACACTAGCTGGGTGCCCGATGCACATGCATCGGGATTCTAGCAGAGCGAGTCTCTGACTCGCAATGGCCGCTTCGCGGCCAATGCTTCGCGCTGCTAAGGCGACTCGCCATGCCCGCTGCGCGGGCATAGCGAGTCGCCTTAGAACTGCTCGCAATGGCCGCTGCGCGGCCAATGCTTCGGGCGTATCCACATGACCACGCTGACTCGCAGCGTGAGCGGACTCAAAAGGGGCAATTCCATTCGTGATTATATAATAGATAGGTTAGAGTGCAATGCAATTTTATACGTAGATGTGATTGAACCCTAAGGCAGATTAATGGTTTGTACCTTGTGGTGAATCCTCTGTATTTGCTCTCACAAAGTCTTCTCTTTATGGTAGACTTAGACACTAAAACCTGGAGAGTGTTCTTCACTTGGGTGGATGTTGTAAAGGGTTTTTCCACATCACCATTGAAAGGATTCTGCGATTATCCAGCACTGTTTTCTTCCATGGATGTCCAGCCTTCTTATAGTTTCCAAGCTCACTGGTGTAGTATTTTTTCTTCAGAATGTACCAAATTGTTGATATGGCCAATCCTAAAATTTCTGCTATCTTTTTTTTCTTTAGGCTAATGATGGTCTGTTTCTCTTCCATTGAGAGCTTCTTCACCTGCAAGTTGTGGGTTCACAGCAACAGCTTCCAAATGGAAATTCCACACCTGGAATCAGCTCCAGACCTTTAAAAAAAAAATCTAATCCTGTTGCCTGCCTGACATTGTGTCACCAGATGCCAGCTGCTCTGCTACAGCTGTCTGAGAAGGGCTCTGTCAAAGCTCCCCTCCCTTTTGGGAGCAGGTGAAGAATATTCCTGCTCTTAGGACTTGCCCAGCAGTGATGGCTTGCGCCAAGTGCCTCTGTGTCTGTGCCATTGCTGGTACGATGTGATTCTCAAACAGTTGGATCAACTCTGCACATAACAAACCTGTTTCAAAAATTGCGTACTTTTTAAAAAGTTGCAATTTATGAATCAAACAAAATATCTGGACACCCTTATCGCCATCCATAATGATAACGGTAAAATAAAAAAAAGGAAATAAGTGAAGACATGTAAAATAGACTTTAAAAGAGGTGGAAACTTAAAAAATAAGGCACAAAATAAAAACAGGTGAAAAACGTAAAAACTAGACAAAAAAAGTGACAACTGCAGTAATGAATTTTGTCCTATATATCTATTTTCAATACTGTAGAAAAACAGTAAATGTAGGCAGCACTTTAAAAGGTTTAGATCCAAAGGAAAAAAAAACCAATTGTTTATGTATGTATACATATACATAAATACTTTACATATGTAATAATTTACATACGTAAATAATATATATATATATTATTTACCGTATTTCCTGGATTATAAAATGCACTTTTTTCCACAAAAATTATAGGCAGTGTCGGCAATGCTTCGGGCTTGAAAGAGATGGTGTTGCGGTGGTGTGAGGTGCGCGCCATTGAACTACTGGCAGTGGACTTAATGGACTTTAAGAAAATAACTATAAGGTTAGCAGGAATCCGGGCCCCAATTGCCCTGGTCAGGCTTGCATATCCATCCAATGCTGTGGTCAGGGTTGATACCGGCGTTGCTCTGCTCATAGCATCAGGAAACTTAGCAAACACAGAAAGAGCGGCACTCACCGGCTTTCAGGCACGTGTCTGGAGTTTATTCCATATTCACGGGGCACAGAATGCAGGGAGGGAGGGGGTGCAGGGTCGGGCTACGGTAAAACCGTTTCACTCTCTTTGTCTGCTAAGACTTCAAGAAAATGGCTGGGGGAGGCAACGCATGTGCAGATTTAGATTTCTGGGAGCCGAGATCTCAATCTGTGCACGTTCCGCCTCCATCAACAACCAGCAGACCTATGGTGCCCACATCCAACCAGAAGATCAATGGCGCCTGCATCCCGCTACCACAATACCAGCTTCCCTCCGAACCTTGGGCCCATAGTATTGGCCACCCTGCCTCCTGTGACCCTCCTAAGCCGCACCACCGCCACCGAACCCCCATGGTAAACTACACTCGGAGCATAGGGCGGACTCTAGGATTATAAGACGGACCCCCATGTTAACATTGAAAACTATTTTGCTTTCTATGTATCTTCTCTAAATTTAGGGTGTGTCTTATAATACACAATATACTGTACATATATTAGATACACGCACACGTACAAATACATATATCTATATCTATATATATATATAAATATATATAAAAGAACCTGAAAACTCATCTATTCCAACAAGACTACAACCTCTGTTGAGACCCAGCGCCCCTCCACCACACGCTTGGCACTCCCCCCCCCCCTATGGTGTCCTCTCCTACCCCTATAGACTGTGAGCCCTCTAGGACAGGGTCCTCTCCCGTCGTGTATCAGCAAGCCTTGACTGTTCATATGTACTGAACCTGTTCTTGTTACCCCCACTTTTTATGTAAAGCGCCATGGAACCAATGGCGCTATATAAATAAATAATAATAATATATTATATATATGCATACACACGCACACTATATAAATATAAATACGTATATGCAATTGCAATAATAAAAAAGCTAAATTAACACATTGAAAATGTATATTTTTAAAACACAGATATATTAAAACAAGACATACATATATAACACTGGCCCCAGTGGAAGATAAAATATTATTTTCAAGCTAAAATGTAATGCTTTGAAGCATAACCTTTCGTCTGCTCGAGTGGGCAAGGATTTGGTTGTCATCTAAGTCTGGTTAAGTGGTTCATTGAGAATGTTAAAATCTGCATTAATAAATAGAACTGGCCTTCTCTGATTTCCCCCCCTTCCTATCAGCTATGAGCGGTAGGAGATCAGCTGCAACTAAAATCCCCAGCTGAACAATCCAAATTCATCTGAGTGAACAGACTTAAAACAAGGCCACTTATTGGTGCCGGTTATGCAAACAAAGCATCCAAGTCTTCGAAACAGATGTCAACTGAAGCACATGCTTACTCTAAACTGGAATGTGAATATTTTTTTTTTATTATTATTAGAAAAATCAGCTTTAGCTAGGCCTTGACTATGTGCCGCGACCTAACCTGATTTGGCCTTAAGCCGGAAAAATGATGAACAGGCTGATATCCAAGGTCAAAGGAATTAAAATAAAGAAATAAATTGCCAATAAACGAGAACACATTGGAGCAGCTCCCAGAAGCAATTTTATATCGAATTTTCTTTCCCAAAAATAAAAATGACACAGTTAAAAGCTTAGTTCAGGTAACCCATGAGATATCGAGTTATCCCTTTTATACCACTCAGGGTAAAAAAGACGACTTTACGTTCAGGTGGCGACATTAGAGCTGCGCTCTATTTTTTTTCTTACCTCTTCTCACATCTTGATGCCTTTTAAATGTCACTTATTTTACATGAGGCAGTTGGTGGAGACATGAGTCAACAGCAATCAAAGCCATTATCCCCTGCAGTGAGCCCTGGTCCTAATGCATTATGACACCTTAGCTGGCCAGTTACCGATTTACCTTTCTGCTTCTCAGGGATTTAAGTGGCATCATGTGAAAATGGTTGTGATATGAACAGCATGGGCATAACTGGTATTAAATTTACCTCTCGGCCTAAGTGAATTCTCCTCACATGTGACTAATCAAAATGAAAGCTGTGGACACGGGCGGATCAGGCCGGCACATCTCCACCCCTGGGACCGTGGCTATTTTGTTTTATCTTTTTGTACAAGCTGGCAGAGGTTTAAAGTGAAGAGGATAATCCAGCATGGGTGTCTTTATGAAATAACATCCTTACATGAAGAGGCTTTTAACTGTCTGTCGCTGCACCTCTCAGAGAAAAAGGAAAATGTGTGACAATCTCATTCTGCCGAGAACCCTCCCATGAAAAGAGGAAATAATAAGCGGAACCGTGACGACTATTACCGACCTTACATGATCCATTAGACGCTAAAGGTTTAGGAAGAACACGGCGAGGAATTAAAGTCATATCCAAATCCTTGACGCTCTACAATTCAAACGCGAACAGAAACAAACTTTGGAAATTAAAATATATTTTTTAATGATTTCTCTAATATAAATGTAGGGGAGTGTTATAGATTACAAATAAAAATTATGGAATAGGGTAACTATGGATTATGTAGTTGAACAGGCATCCATGCCGAGGTCCGTAATTCACTGACCGGTCGCAGTTGCCGTTGAGTCTGGGTCGGAAGACACAACGGTGTGTGAATCCGGCATCAGGCCGAGAGCAAACGTTTTCATATTTAACTACGGAATAGTGACTGATTTGTTACAAATTATGGACATTTTTCAATAATTAAAAGAGTAGGATAAATCATTTTTCAAGATAAGCAGAATTTCACAGAGAACACAGGTTAAAAGATTTATTTGCTTGATCCAATAGATACAAAATAATCCCTATAAATCCAAGTTATGTAGACAGTTCACACAAGAAATTGATAATAGTACATTTGTCCACATAAGGCCTCATTCAGATGTCAGCATTTTTCACATATTCAACAAAATGGTACTGGTGTCATAAGTGTTTTGTATCCATGTGTCATCGGTGTTCGGTCAGTGTGTCATCAGTGTTCGATCAGTGTGTCATCAGTGTACAGTCAGTGTGTCATCAGTGTTCAGTCAGTGTGTCATCAGTGTTCAGTCAGTGTGTCATCAGTGTTCGATCAGTGTGTCATCAGTGTTCGATCAGTGTGTCATCAGTGTTCGATCAGTGTGTCATCAGTGATTGGTCAGTGTATTACCAGTGATTGGTCCATGCGTCATGTGTTTGATCATTAATTTATCATTGTTCGGTCAGTGTGTCATCAGTATTTGGTTCGTGTGACATCAGTGTTCAGTCAGTGTGTCATTAGTGATTGGTCAGTGTGTCATCAGTGTTCGATCAGTGTGTCATCAGTGTTCGGTCAGTGTTTCATCAGTGTTCGGTCAGTGTGTCATCAGTGTTCGGTCAGTGTGTCATCAGTATTCGGTCAGTGTGACATCAGTGTTTGATCAGTGTGACATCAGTGTTCGGTCAGTGTGTCATCAGTGTTCGGTCATTGTGTCATCAGTGTTCGGTCATTGTGACATCAGTGTTTGGTCAGTGTGTCATCAGTGTTCAGTCAGTGTGTCATCAGTGTTCGGTCAGTGTGTCATCAGTGTTCGGTCAGTGTGACATCAGTGTTCGGTCAGTGTGTCATCAGTGTTCGGTCAGTGTGTCATCAGTGTTCGGTCAGTGTGACATCAGTTTTCGGTCAGTGTGACATCAGTGTTCGGTCAGTGTGTCATCAGTGATTGGTCAGTGTGTCACCAGTGATTGGTCAGTGTGTCATCAGTGTTTGGTCAGTGTGTCATCAGTGTTTGGTCAGTGTGTCATCAGTGTTTGGTCAGTGTGTCATCAGTGTTTGGTCAGTGTGTCATCAGTGTTTGGTCAGTGTGTCATCAGTGTTTGGTCAGTGTGTCATCAGTGTTTGGTCAGTGTGTCATCAGTGTTTGGTCAGTGTGTCATCAGTGTTTGGTCAGTGTGTCATCAGTGTTTGGTCAGTGTGTCATCAGTGTTTGGTCAGTGTGTCATCAGTGTTTGGTCAGTGTGTCATCAGTGTTTGGTCAGTGTGTCATCAGTGTTCGGTCAGTGTGTCATCAGTGTTCGGTCAGTGTGACATCAGTGTTCGGTCAGTGTGTCATCAGTGTTCGGTCAGTGTGTCATCAGTGATTGGTCAGTGTGTCATCAGTGTTCGGTCAGTATGTCATCAGTGTTTGGTCCTTATGTCATCAGTGTTCGGTCCGTGTGTCATCAGTGTTCGGTCCGTGTGTCATCAGTGTGCGGTCCGTGTGTCATCAGTGTGCGGTCCGTGTGTCATCAGTGTTCGGTCCGTGTGTCATCAGTGTTCGGTCCGTGTGTCATCAGTGTTCGGTCCGTGTGTCATCAGTGTTCGGTCCGTGTATAATCAGTTTTCGGTCTATGTGTCATCAGTGTTCGGTCCATGTGTCATCAGCGTTCGATCCGTGTGTCATCAGTGTTCGGTCCGTGTGTCATCAGTGTTCGGTCCAAGTGTCATCAGTGTTCGGTCCGTGTATAATCAGTGTTTGGTTCATGTGTCATCAGTGTTCGATCCATGTATAATCAGTATTTGGTCAGTATGTCATCAGTGTTCAGTCCGTGTATAATCAGTGTTTAGTCAGTGTATAATCAGAGCTCAGTCCGTGTATAATCAGTGTTCAGTCCATGTATAATCAGCATTTGGTCAGTGTGTCATCATTGTTCAGTCCGTGTATAATCAGTGTTTGGTCCGTGTATAATCAGTGTTTGGTCTGTGTGTCATCATTGTTCAGTCCGTGTATAATCAGTGTTTGGTCAGTGTGTTATCAGTTCTTGGTCAGTGTGTCATCATTGTTTGGTCAGTGTGTCATCATTGTTTGGTCAGTGTGTCATCATTGTTTTGTTAGTGTGATCACTGCTTGGTTCAGTAGTCAGTGTTCCGTCTTGTGTCATCAGTGTTCAGTTCTCGTGTCATCAGTGTTTGGTCCATATGTCATCAGTGTGTTATCAGTGTTTTTCACTTATGGATAAATTGATAAATTACAAGGCTTCTCCTATACTTTTTAAAATTAAATAAGGATAGCACACAGATGGTCCACTGATGCCATCCACAAGTTGTACATATTTATCATGGACCCATAGACTAGTATTGGCACTATTCATCCATGATGCCAGAAAAAATTAGACATGTCTCCTTGAGTTTTGCACAGACACACGGTCCATGAAAAAATACGGACATGTGAAGAGCCCAACATGTTGTATCTGAGAAAAACACTGACAGAAGATGTACATGCAACACAAACATCTGAATGAGGTCTTAGGCTAGGGTCACATTAGCGTCAACCTTTTTGCTGATGGATCCGTGAAAAAACTTAGAATTCTGCTGAACGCAGCCTTAGCGCAGTGTTAATGTTCTGTAATGCCGCGCAAATGCTGGCAATTGATTCCTATGGGTGACGGACTTACAGCACAGGCTGCCACTTGACACAGAAGTCCCGAAACCTTGCGCTATTTCGAAGCGCACTGGAAAGCGCTGCAAACCACGTCTCCCAGTGCGCTCCGAAATAGCACGAGATTTGAAACTCCGGGACTTTTGTCCTAAGACATACAGAAAAAATCAGTAGAAAAAAATCAGAAATAAATCTGCTGTAACATTTTTATTTTTTTTTTAACAACTTTTTATTGAAAGATTTTTGAATAATACACACAGCGCCAACATAGCGCCAAACTACATACAAAACTATCATATAAAAGAAAGGGGAAACGAGCTGGGGGGGGGCATTGACAAGAGATTCAGTGGACTAGAATCATCTTATAGACGGCATCAGGGTTGCCGCCGGGTGAGACGCCCAAATGGACCAAGAGTTCTTAGTTTTGCGTTTGTTATCAGCATCTAGAGCTAGGGCATACTCGTGGTTAAAAATAGAATTGGTACGATCTATGACTCCAGAGAGGGTAGGAGGCGCATGAGACTTCCAGTTCGCTGCAAGTGAGAGTCTGGCCGCGATGAGAATATATGAGACCACTGTTCTGTAGCGGGGAGGGTAGACCAACAGACCAATGTTAAGAATAACCAATTCTGGAAGCAGCGGAGACCGCACTCCAGTGACGAAGCCCAGCAGGCTTTCCACCAGCCTCCAGAAGGGCGTTATCTTTGGGCACCTCCACCACATATGTGCCATCGAGCCTATGATCCCACATTACTGCCAACACAGAGGGGAGGCTGCTGTAACATTTGAACGAGTTACAGTGACTTATCCATTATTTTTAGCAGATTTTATTCCATGCATACAGTAAAATCAGCAGTGAAATCTGGCTATATAATTTGAAAAATAATCAATAAAAAAAAAAAAAAAAGTACATCCCACCGGCATGATGTCTACACATATAACCATTGAGCCACATGCACACGTGTGCAAAGTAATATCCAAAAGAAAAACAAAAGATCCAGGTTATCCTAATAACATTTTCTTTATTTCTTCATTAAAAGTCTACACCATGTGTGAAGGCAGATCTGTTGACGCATTTCGTCCAACACAGGGACTTAAGCTGGATTTACACGTACCGACATCGTTAACGATGTCGCTGCAACTTGTAACGTTGCAGCGACCTCATAGCGATATCACAACGTGTGACATCCTGCAACAATCAGCTTGCTGATCGTTGGTATAATGGCCAGGGCCATTTTTTGATCAATGATCAACGACCTCCCAGCGCCGCACAGCACACGCTGGGAGCTGGTAACCAGGGTAAACATCAGGTAACTAAGCTCAGCACTCTGCTTAGTTACCCGATGTTTACCCTGGATACCAGCAATCTCGCTGGTCGCTGGTGAGTCTGCCTGTTCATATAACGATGTCCCAGGGACTCCCATCGTTGGTGGAGTCGCTGGGACATCGTTATGTGTAACCCGGGCTTTAGTCATAACAGTTGTTATTACTTATTAAGTCCCCATGTTGGATGAAACGCGTCAACAGATCTGCCTTCCCAAGATGGGATAACCTGGATCTTTTGTTTTACCTTTAGATAATAATTTGAAATTTTGCAGATTTAAAAATCAAATCGTAGGTCAATTTTCACCTGCATTTTGCAATGATTTCCTTTTTTACATACCTTATGGAGGATGATATCTGGTAAAATCTCATCCAATTTAACCCTGCTGTTTGGGTTTACTATGCACTTATAATGTTCTGGTTATTTTTGACCTATTAAAGTCTTGATTTTTTACTAATTTAAGTGTTTTATTGAATACCTGTTGCATTATTATACTGTATGTGAACACGGTTGTTCATACACAAATGAAAAATTAAATAAAAAATGTCAAATTCGGTCATTTTTGACCGAACAGAACAGCGGGGTTAAAACAGTGATTTTTCTGCTTGGAAGTCATAACTTGCATGGCAAATCTAAATCGGGGGCAAACTTCAAGATGCTAAGCCAGAGGTCCCCAACTCCAGGCCTCGAGGGCCGCCAACAGTGCAGGTTTTCAGGATTTCCTTAGTATTGCATCATCTGCACAGGTAATGATTCCAAGCCCTGTGCAATACTAAGGAAATCCTAAAAACATGCACTGTTGGCGGCCCTTGAGGCCTGGATTTGGGGACCTATGTGCTAAGCCATCAAATAAATGTACAACTCTGCAAAAATAATGAATGAGATGATTCCCAGTGCCATATTTGAGTTTTAGTCCTTCTTTATTGGTGAAAATGGAATAAAAACATCAATTCGTGCCTCGCAGGGGGTCAGAATGCACCAGACGCGTTTTATCCCCAACGATCAAGGGGGCACCCCCGAAATGCATCGGGTGCGTTCTGACCCCCTGCAAAGGATGAATTTATTCCATTTTCACCAAAAAAGAAGGATTCAACTCGAATCTGGCACTGGGAACCTTCTTATTCATATGCGTCAAGCGGAAGCCAAACCCTTGTACCCGGAAGCCGAGGAGCCGTAAGTAATCGTGGTTGAGCAGCCATTCCCTCTCCCCTGTTCTGCGTATATATACATATGCAAAAATAAGACTCCACCCAAAAAATGATCAAAATTGGTACGAAAGGGAAAAAAACATTTATAAAATATATAATAATAATAATAAAATATTTTTTAATATTTTAAAAAAAAAAAAAATGATAGTAGCAGGTCAACTTTAAAACAAACGAAGGTAAAAGTGAACAATCAAAGAGGCAAGTCCTTCAAATATCTTCAAAAGTGCTTGACATTCATAGGAAAATACGCTTTACTAACCACTTAGCTGAGATCAGTAGGTGCCAAAGGAAGTGCATACAGAGCAATTATCAGCTCGCACAGTCAGACTGATGTTTATTCACAAGCAAGAGTGGCTTGCATTCTGCTATGAGCCAACTGTGCATGTTGCTGATAATATACAGTAGGCTTTGCAACATTTATGAAAATAACGTTCTACGTCTACCATTAATACCATATTCACTAGCAATGTAATAGTCACACCCTCTAGGGTTAAACCCCCCTCCTCTGCTCACAGAAACAACGGACGCAAAAAAATAAATACATTCAAAATAATAATGTGTTGGGTTTTACAAGTTTATATTATTTAGACAATTTTTCAACATTTTTCAAGACAAAACAGTCAATTTCCAAACATAGGATGAAGGGTCTGAGAGGTAAAATATTCCTTAAATAGGTATCAGTATCAGAGGCTTCACCTTGTGTGGTTGTGAGAGTCACAACCACTATAAACATCACAAAGCACTCACTGATCTCAGGGAGACCAGTCAAGGAAAACACTGCGGGCAGCCGGCTAAAGCGCTCAAACACAGTGAAATCCCTGGGAATTTGAATATGCTAATGGAGTCCGTGGAGCCTAGATTAAGAGCCTCAAACACGGGACTAGCCAGATATCCCTCCAGGGAAGGACCCAGCCCTGGGGTGGAATCCTTGCAAGGGCTGGGTCCTTCCCTAGAGGGATATCTGGCTAGTCCCGTGTTTGAGACTCTTAATCGAGGCTCCACGGACTCCATTTACAACCACTATAGAAGCAGATTACGGCTGCTGCAGTCCCCAGCGTAGGGCATATAGAGTAGGGAGGATGAAGGGTTAATAAACGCACTGTCGTATTCCACGGTACATCAAAGCGTGAATATGATATTGATTTATTAGTCAACGTGTTTCAGGTCTCCCTGGCCCCTTCCTCAGGACAAATCAATATCCTATTGCCATATTTCAGTGCGTTTCTGGGAGCCCTGAAACGCGTTGACTAATAAATCAATATTATATTCACTTTTTGGTGTATTGTGGAATACAACAGTAAGTTTATTAACCCTTCATCCTCCCTACTCTATATGCAGCACACTGGAGACTGCAGCAGCTGTGATCTGCTTTTATAGTGGTTGTGACTCTCACAACCACACAAGGTGAAGCCTCTGATACCTTACTTCCAGTTTTGGAGAAAAGTCGGAGCTGCACACAGGATTCCTTAGGACGTCTTCTTTATTGGTGCGCAGGGACTTTCATGGTGAGGGGTAGCGGGTGGGAGTTGTCTTAATCCCCCATCCTCCCCCGCTACCCCTCACCTATGTAAGTCCCTGCGCATCAATAAAGAAGACGTCCTAAGGAATCCTGTGTGCAGCTCCGACTTTTCTCCAAAACTGGAAGTGACGTATATGCTGTTTCTAGGAAGTGCGCAGCAGGTAGACTAGGCGTGACACTTGAGAAAGATTCCGGGACACCTCGGAGCCGAACAGCAGCTGATCAACCTCCCCGAGAAGGATTTTTGCACCGCAAATGTGGTGCTGTCCGAACCTGAAACCGTGAGTTTAAGCCTCTGATACCTATTTAGGTCATATTTTATCTCTCAGACCCTTCATCCTCCCTACTTTAATTTTCTGAGATAATGACCTTTGGAGTTTTCATTGGCTGTAAGCCATAATCATCAACATTAACAGAAATAAACACTTGAAGTAGATCATTCTGTGTGTAAGGACTCTATATAATATATGTGTTTCACTTTTTGTATTGAATTAGCAAAATAAATTACGGTAACTCGTTGATACGTTAATTCATTGAGGTGAACCTGTAGCTGTAGCAGAAAACCTAAAACGCCCATCCGAAAAGTAAACCTCCATCTGCTGCGACCAAGCAAAAATGTACAAAAATGAACATGAAATTCTTAGAATAATATTCTGATCAGACGGTGTAAAACCCCCCCAAAATTATAAAGAAATAAATGATAATTTGGAAACATTTCTTACGTGTTTTAAATACCACAAAGGTGCCATGTTAGGGTAGGAGAAGCGTCAATTTGATTTTTCAATAAACTTAACCAAACATAAAATTGGATCGCCACTATAATAAAACTAGAGGGGATTCTAACTAATCTTCGGTAATGCATGGAAAGTAGCTCTCGTCATTCAAGGGGAAATTTTTTTCGTGGGCAAAGTGCCCAGAAAAGAGGAAAGACAAGATATTTTAATAAAAGTGCATGGAGGGAAAAGTTGTTACTTTGTCCAAAATACAAAAATCTAAGTGTTGTAAATTACTAGCTGGTCTGGGTGTTACGCGACTTTTGGAATCGCCAGACTCATTATATGTAGTTTTGCACAACGTGAGAACACTCTTTTAAATGACACAATACCGGAGGCTTTAGCGTGAAGCTAGCTAATCTTCCAAGATTTATTTGGAGTAAATCCCAGGTGTAATCAATGAGGTTAGAGCAGAATCTGGAATAGAAATTCTTCAGTATTTTTGTGAAATAAATAATCATTGATGGTGTTGTGTCTAATAAAAGTTCATCTATCTTGTTGGGTTACCTGATGGCAATCAGGGCTGTGGAGTCGGTAAGCCGAACCTCCGACTCCTAAACATCCCTGACTTTGACTCCACGACTCCTTCATACACGGCTCATGTTTAAGTGATACATTTATTGTAGTACAGGCTTTTAATCATGATTATCTATTAGGATAGAACATACGGTAATAATAATATTCAGCACATACTGCACTGAACTACTGTACTTAATTCTTTATATGTTACACCGACTCCACAGCCCTGACGGTAACTCCTCTATGGGAGGTATCTGTGCACCCATTTTTGACCATGCCTCTGGAAGACTTTACTTTTCACTGCTATTTTGGGTTTTCATGTTAATACCCATTAAGGTACTTGACCTTATTTTATTACCGCTGTTCCAGAGTATTCAGGATTTTTTTCTGTGTTTTTTTTGTTTGTTTTTTAACCCTTGCCTGGTACCATGGTGTCAATGTGACCCCAATGCCGATTGGCACCACTAATGATTTCATTTCATGATACCAGACAAGGGTTAAATCTACCAAAGGGTTCCAGAGACAGGTGGGAATTTTTCAATCCTGCTGAGCAGACTTGATGAGTGAGGGGGAGAGGGTGCTGTGGGAGCTATAGTGGGTGTGCTATTTGCCTAGAGGTACCTCCCACGATCGTTCATCTTCAGCGGCGTTAAGAGGAGAGGAGGGGCGGGCACAGCTGCAGGAAGTGAGGCATCACTCACTTCCCGTCCTCCCTCCTATCCTCGGGCACAGATGATCGCAGTTGCGGCGGGAGGCTGGAACCACGGCCCCCCCCCAGGGGGTGGGCCCAGTCTCAGCCGCGACTGCTGTGACTGCGGTAGTTACACCACTGAGTATAGTCTCCTTTGTAGAAAAGCTACTAATTAGCACTAAAATAAAAGGCCAATATATTGTATTAGATGTCAAATGTTCAACGTCCTGCCGTTCTCCGCCCCCCCAAAAAAAATAGGGCATACTTGTAGTATCGGGAACCTGTGGGCATGAACATCTTAGGTGGTGACGGTGGACCAGCATGTCTCCGATAATACAAGTATGCCAATAAAACTATACTCTGTGGTTCAATGGGAATAAAATAAGAGTGAAAAATAGCAACTTCTGACTTACTAAACTCCTGTTTTCATCCATCTTGGTTTCCTCCATTGGCATTGTGCTTTTAACCCTTTCCTTCCTGTTCTACTGGACCTTCCACCTAGTGGCAGGTCCTCTTTCGGCTATATTCCCACGGCATGCTCTTGGTGAATTTTTAATCTTGTAGAATTTCTGCACCTAATAAGTAACGTGGGCCCCTTGAGTTTTTGTCATGTGCGTTTTCTGCAGACACGTCTACCCCGCTTTTGACACTGCAGTTTTCCGCTCTTCTTTGTATGTCATGTATCTTTTTTTCTACTTCCTTATTTTTTTCTTTAATTGTATGAACTTATATGTTAACATCATAGAAGAATGAATAACATACAATAAACAGTGATTGAAAAGAACAAAAATCAGAGTTGGATATCGAGGTTTTCTATGTATTGGGGTGCAACGTTAGTTCGCCTCCACGTGGTGCACCCTGAGTAACGCTAAAAGACTAACACAACATTATGACAACACTCAAACTACATCTAGATCTCCTGGTCAATATATTTTACGTCATATTTGATATACTTCATTGCATTTGGCTTTGACAAAAACTTCATATGCGAATTACATGCATTTTTAGCGCATTTATGCCACAAAAACGCATTAATAAGACGTGTGCGCTTTTTCTGCATCTAATGGAAGTCTATGGAAAAAATCTACACAGAAAACTCAGCATAACCACAAGAGAATATGACATGCTGTGGATTGGAGACCGGCACAACAGGTCAGTTTACACTGAGTAAAAACAGAAACGCAGCAGCCGGGAGATTTCTATAAATCCAATTGGAACTGTACGACGTTGGGTTTTTGAATACATTCACCAAAAACTCATCATGAGCACAGAGCCGTTCCAATATTTCCATCAAACCTGTGCTCCTGTTAAAGTAAACGGGGTTCCAAGAACGCCAATCACGTGCAGCGAATGAAAATTCATATTAAACCAATATCAGAAGAGAAAATAATGTTCTTACATATGATGATAGATAATACATGTATGATTGCTAGGGTCTGATCAATGGAATCCCCAGAAGAAGGGTGGTACCAAAGCCCTAAGTGTGAAGAAATATACTTCAGATTTTTATTGACAAACATTTAAACTTCATGTAAGGCCAAATAAAGACGTCCATGAAATATGTCCCAAGCGCGCATCGTAGTGTCCGAATTGGCTAAAGCTGGCCAGACCCAAAGTCAAACAGCCTTAACAGTTCTGCAACGCCCTACATCTCCTCCCTCATCTCTGTCTATCGCCCTACACGTGCCCTCCGTTCCGCAAGTGACCCAAGACTGATATCAGCTACAATCCGAACCTCCCACTCCCGTCTCCAGGACTTCTCATGAACTGCACCAAAACTCTGGAACGGATTACAAAAAAAATTAAATTAATTCCCAATACCAATAGTTTTAAGCGAGCCTTAAAAACGCACCTCTTTAGACTGGCCTATCACCTCACCTCACTTGTCTAACTATCTTCCCTTTTCTAAATCTGGCCTCTTGTGTCATCTGTCTGCACCTGCAGACTGTCTGTTTGTCTGTCCCCCATGCATAGTATAGCACTTTATCTGTACTGTACAGATTCTGACCGGTGACCGGTTCATGCAGCGTTACGTGAATCCCCTATTTATTATATTGATGTCTGGACCACATATGATGGCACTATTTACCATTTACCTTTTGTGCTTCCCCCGTTTCCTCATAGATTGTAAGCTTGCGAGCAGAGACCTCACACCTCATGGTTTTTGAATTTTTTGTTACTCTCTATTGTATCATATGGTCTGTACACGTCCCCTCTGAATTGTAAAGTGCTGTGTAATATGTTGGTGCTATATAAATAAAATTATCATTATTATACATGTGTATGAGTCTGAATCCATTCAGGTAAAGGGACTTTCAGCATGTCCGAACATCAAGATCCGTACTCAAAAAAATTTCAAGTCCATCCTATGAAGACCACCATTGTTGAGTGGCGTCCTTGAGTCCTAGGTGCCTAATTCATATACAGGCATCTGAAAGTAGAGAGTGACTCTGTGTGCCTCTTCACATAGTTCCCTCCAGTCACTGACTGGAGTAAGATTTGTGAAGACAGCTTGTTATGGATTTGACGAGCGGGTGTTGCCATGCCCTGTCTCAGTCTTACCCTAGCTTTGCCTATTTTGGCAAGGTTGGCAAAAACTGACATGTGAACACCAAATGTTGCAATATCTTCTAGCAACTCTACGTTGCACAAAAAAATTTTTCGACTTAGAGAGTATTACAGTATAAATCTGGTGTGATCTCTTTGATGAATCGGTGCCTGTGTTTCCCAGTTGTCTAAATTTGGCCTTAGGATAAAAAGGGAAACAGTACAGGAAGAACTGTAAATCATGTATTAAGGGTTCACCTAAAAGGAAGACTAGGAAAGGGAGGAGCACCTCTATTATAGGGTCCAAACATTCAACGCTCATCTTATAAGCTGTAAAGGTTCAATCTACTAAAAAAAGACAACATTGTCAGAGAAATGCCTAAACAGTAGAGACGGAGGCCTTTGTTTCCATCAATCATTAATGAGGTGTTTGTGCATTTCATGATGGAAACTAAGCAGTGTCTAATGAGGTTTTGGAGGCTGGCTTTTCAGATTCTGCTAGACGCAGATAAGATTCGTGAAATTCTCAGGAACTTTTATGTATTTTAATATCAATTCTCTGGAGAAATTATTTTCTCAATTGTTAATATTGATCAGAGACTTTGAGGCTGGTATTGAAAATTGAGTTCACCACGATTAGCCTATGCCACCACCTTACAGCATCTCCGAAGCCAACACACACTTAAACTGACATACCTCCTATGTCGTAAATTGTATTCATTATCAATATTATAAAGCACAATTTATGTGACATTTACAGATTAAAAAAATTGCTACACGGATACCTACATAATGTAAAAAACCTCAAGGTGGCTCAGTGGTTAATCCTACATAATGTACATAGATAAAATCCTCAAGGTGGCTCAGTGGTTAATCTGTAGCACTTATGGTGGCTCAGTGGTTAGCACTGTAGGTTAGCTCAGTGGTTAGCACTGTAGGTGGCTCAGTGGTTAGCACTGTAATGGTGGCTCAGTGGTTAGCACTGTAAGGCAGGTAGCTATGCTCAGTGGTTAGCACTGTAAGGTGGCTCAGTGGTAGCACTGTAGGGTGGCTCAGTGGTTAGCACTGTAGGTGGCTCAGTGGTTAGCACTGAAAAGGGCTCAGTGGTTAGCACTTAGGGTGGCTCAGTGGTTAGCACTGTAGGGTGCTCAGTGGTTAGCACTGTAGGGTGGCTCAGTGGTTAGCACTGTATGTAGTGGTCTGTAAGTGTGGTTAGCACTGTAGGGTGCTCAGTGGTTAGCATGTAGTGGTGTGGGCCTGCTCAGTGGTTAGCACTGTAGGTGGCTCAGTGGTTAGCACTGTAGGGTGGCTCAGTGGTTAGCATGTAGGGTGGCTCAGTGGTTAGCACTGTAGGGTGGCTCAGTGGTTAGCATTGTTGTCTTGCAGCGCTGCGGTCCTTGGTTCAAATCCCACACGAACAGTATCTGCAAGGAGTTTGTATCTCTCCATGTGTTTGCATGCGTTTCCTTTAGCGACTCTGCTTTCCTCCCACACTACACATTATTTAGATTGTGAGCCCCAATGTGGACAGTGTTGCAAATGTATGTAGAGTGTTATAGAATTAATAGTGCTATATAAATGAATAAACATATATAAATGTGTAAAGGCTCTATTCTTATCTTTGGTGTAGTTTTCATCATAAAATTGCAACTGTGACTTCTAGAGTCTGTCAAGTTCTACTGACGTTTCCATTACAAAGATGACAGACACTTCAAAGCAGGCCTCTCCAATGCAGACATAAACGTAGCCGCACTCAGTACATTAACTGGGAACTCTGGGGAGTAAAAACATTCTGTATGGTCTCTGCACTCCTATACTATAAAGTTGAGCCAACTTTATATAATAGTATAATATTTAGAACACTTGGAAATCAATCACTTATTCACTAGCTGCTCCTCACCTGTCACCCCTCGCGCATGGGAAGTCCCCTCACACTTGATTGTGCAGCTCCCCGCGCAGTAAGCATCAGGGAGTCCAATAACAGACACTTGACGAGTGACGTGATATGGGAGGGGAGATGGGTGAGGAACAGCTAGTAATAAATGATTTACAAGTGTTCTAAACATTATAAAAGTGCGGTAGGCAGCTTAACATTATGGTATTAACCAGACATTTTTTTTTATCTCCCTAGAGTTTCCCTTTAAATGATCATAAACATGGACATATAATGGATCCGCGATGCAACTCTACAATTATAATGAACTAAGCAAAGTTCTTTTTCTGGAAATAACCCTTTGCACAAAAGTGATGCCACACAGCAGAAGAGGAAATAACATTTTTACATAACATGATAGAAAATACATGTATGACTGCTGGGGTCCGATCAATGGAATCCTCAGCAATCAGAAGACAGGTCGTACCAAGATGCCCAGTGTGAAGAAAATGGACTACCTCTCTATTTCTACAGGGAGCTTTGTTTTGGTAACTGTGTATGGAACCACCGCTTTTCCTGTTACATCTCAGCACCCAGATTGCCTTGTAGATTTCTGTTCACAACGCCTTCCATAAGTGTCACCACGTTCAGCTTTCTTGCCTATTCTGCACAGAAAAGCCACAGAAGAATTTCATTGAATGACAATGGGGCTAATTCTAGAGTGGATATGTTGCTAATCAGACATGGCTTCTTAAAGTGTGGTTTTCATCATAAATTGCAACTACCATTTATCAGAGTATCCATTACAAAGATCAAAGACTCTTCAAGGGAGGCCCCTCCAATGTAGACATGAACTAGCCTATATAACAGGGGTAAGGAACTCCAGGCCTTGAGAGCCGCTAACAGTGCCGGTTTTCAGGATTTCCTTAATATTGCACTGGTTATAATATAATCTGCACTGGTGATGATTCCAACCCCTGTGCAATGCTAAGGAAATCCAGAAAACCTGCACTCTTGGTGGCCCGTGAGGCCTACAATTGCCCACCCCTGCTACATAACATACTTGTTAAATCAGCATCAGTGTTATCTGTATTTTTGATCAGTGTGAAAAAGATATTACAAAGCTTCCTCTATACTTCGGAAAAAAAAAATGCGGTCAGCAGTGTTTTTTTTGCCACAACAAGTGCCGGATCTGCCGGATCCAGCAGAACTGCACTTGCTGCACCCGACCGCAAGCCCCATAGTCAAGGCATGGGGCTTGCCGGATAGGTGCAGCAAGTCAGTCCTTAGGCGGCAGATCTGGCGCCATCTGCCAGATAGTCTGGAAACATCAGCAAACCGCTGATGTGAAAGGGGCCTAGCAGCAGCTTCCATACTGTATACAGGAACACTGGGAAGAATGAGTGCTCCTGTATATGGGAGAGATGAGGAAGATCACTGCCAGCCGAGTGATCGGACACCTATCTATAGTGCTTGGGGGCTTTAGTCAATTGTTTGGCTGACATTCAGCTCTTTTTTTAGTCAAGCACACTTGCCCTATAATGCTTTAGGATCAAGTCTGTTAAATTAAAGATTACAACATCACATGACTACATCACCAGAACCACCAGGAATACAATAACACATCACTAGAACCCCTGTCAGTATATCACCAGAACAATTGTCAATACAACAATACCTCACCAGAACCACTGTCAGTATATCACCAGAGCCATTGTCAATACAGTAATACATCACCAAAACCAGTCAATACATCACCAGAACCCCCATCAATAACAATAATACATCATCACTATAATCCCCGACACTCACGGCACACAGGGCATTCCTGGCACCACGCCCTGGTAACCTGTGCACAAAGGCAACCTGGCATCAAGGCACCAGGCACCCTGTCACCCTGGCACCAGACACCCGACACCAAGGCACCCATGCACCCTGGCACCAAAGCAACCTGGCATCAGGCACCCCGATGCAAGCGCCCACCACTAGGAACCCTGGCACCAGGCATCCTGGGACCCTTACACCAGGGCAACCAGGCACCCCAATGCAAGCCCCCGCCACCCAGCACCCAGGCACCCTGGCATCCGGCACCCTGTTACCAGGCACCCTTACACGAAGGCACCCAGGCACCCTGAGGAAAGCTCCCAGCTCCCAGGCATCCTGACACCCAGGCGTCCGGCACCCTGGAACCCGATGACCAGGCACCCGGCAACCTGAACTAGGCGCCCGACACAATGGCGCCTGGTACCCAGCACCCTGGTGCCCGGCACTCAGGCACCAAGGCACCCTGGCCAACCCCCCACTTCTCTACTTACAGCCTGCCGCCAGGTTCTCCTCCCTCCTGCATGTGCTGTGCTCTGGCCCCCAGCGCTGAGCTCTATCACCACTGACAGGAAGCCGCTGGGAACTGTATGGAACCCGCACTTCCGGGTTCCATACAGTTCCTAGCGGCTTCCTGTCAGCGTGATCGCTCTCAGCGCTGGGTCGGGGCACAGCACATGTGGGTGGCAATGCAATGCCCGCGTAGCCACACTCTGCCACGGCGGCGGCGACACCCCTCCTCCCCCACAAAGACTCCGGGGAGGGAAGTAAAAATAAATAAATAAAAAATGCTCCCCTGGCGCTGCCCCCTGGATCTGCCGCCCTAGGCACTGGACCATGAGTGACTTAGTATAAATACGGCCCTGTTCACAGGTCCCGGAAACACGGACATGTGTAGGAGGCTTGCTTTTTTTGTCGTCTCTAGAAAAATATGAGCTTTTGTAAATGTGTTTCATACGAAGTGAATGAAAAACCTTATATTTACACTACCTTCTCATGAAAAATGATATTTTAAAACTCCTTTTTTATGGAGAATTTGAATTTAATTTAACAATAACATTTTGATTTTGGGTAGTACAAAAATTCAGAGGAATTTGCCAACTAAGTTTAATTAAAGTGAATTTAAAGCGTAACCATCATTTTCATTTATATTTCATAAATTAATACGGTAATACAAATGAAAATAATCAACATGAAGATATCGTATATACTCAAGTATAAGCCGAGGCCCCTAATTTTACCCCCCAAAACTGGGGAAACTTGACTTGACTACAAGCCTAGGGTGGGAAATGCAGCAGTCCCACAACCTGGTATTATAGCCCCCCATCACTGGTATATAGCACCCCCATCACTGGTATATAGCACCCTCTATCCCTGTATATAGCCCCATCGCAGGTATATGACCCCCATCACAGTATGTGCCTCCATCACTGGTATATGACCCTCACCACTGGTATATGGCCTCCATCACTGGTATATAGCTCCTCATTACTGTATATAACCCCACCACAGTATATAGCCCCCCATCACTGGTATATAGCTCCTCATTACTTTAAATAGCCCCCCATCACAGTATATGCCCCCATCACTGGTACATGAGCCCCATCACAGGTATATGGACCCAATCACAGCTATATGGACTTTCTCATCACTGAGATAGGAAACTGCATATGTTACTGATGAGATTCTATGTAGATAGGAGAGGAAGGACAGTGTGGAGCTCTGCATCTAACTCCTCCCTATGCATATAGCTCCTCCCTCTGCCTCTAGTTCCTACTATCATAGGAGATGAGATTCTATGTATATAGAGGGAGGAGGGGGTGGAGCTCTGCCTCTAGCTCCTACCTCTGCCTCTAGCTCTTCCCATGATAGGAGATAGTAGCTGATGAGATTCTATGCAGATAGAGGGAGGGGGTAGAGGTCAACCTATAGCTCCTCCCATCATAGGATATGGCAGCTGTTACTGATGAGATTCTAAGTAGACAGAATAGGGAGGGGAGCGGCTCTTCCTCTAGCACCTCCTGCATAGAAGGGGGATGAGCTCTGCCTTTAGCTGCCCCATGTAGAAGGGCAAAGGGGAGCTCTGCCTCTAGATCCTCCCTCTGCTTATAGGACCTCCCTCTTTCTCTAGCCCCGTCCCTCTACCTCTAGCTCCTCCCTCCTCAGTAACAGCTGCATCTCCTACCTCAGTGATGGGAAAGTCTTCACTGAATACAGATTTACCCCAGAATTTTGATGACTGATCAATTCTAGGGGAGAAAGAAGAAGATTTGCCTGATCAGATATATTATAGATTTGCTTATTTTCATCTGTACTATTGATGTATCAAATAAAAATTAAAATGACTTGCGCATTAAAATGCGTGAATACATAATTTACCAGTAGCAAAGCGTTACTTAGGAAAATTACATGAAAAAAAAAAAAAGGACAAAACTTTCCTATGGTGTAAAAGTTATTTAGGCATTGACGTGACCCTTCGTCTGTGTACTTTATGTAAATCCGTACAGCTCAAGTGCTATAGGTCATCTGGGTAGGTAGTTTGGATAATGGCTAGGTGGCATAAAGTATATGACGCGGACTACAGTGTATTTTTAAGCAAATTTAAAGAGAGGAAAAAATAGAAAAGAAAAACCAGTGGCATTTTGTGCGAGTGGCGTACAGTCTGACAGATCCTTTCAAATCAGACCTTCCTAAATAACATCGAAGTTTAAATAGAATGTTTTAGTATAAAGTTTAAAAGAGTTCTACAAATGAATTCAAAATGGTGCTTTTCTGCCACATAAATGGCACAAGTCCTTTTAAAAATGAGAGGAGGAAGTAGTGACCATATTTCCTTAAAAGCCAAGAGCCATAATTTTCACAGCAAGCAATCAGAGGAATAAGGTTACATAAGAATAGGACCTTTTAAACGCCACCAGAAAAGCCAGAAAAGTGACAGGTCTTTTGTTAACGCAAAAAAAAATCTAATTTTTTTTCTTTCTCGCAATGTGTTATCTCTGATAGATGATAAAAATGGTTCAACAAAATAATTTAAAAATGTAGTCAAAAAAAGACTAAAGTTAATGAGGAAGATCAAAAAACTTAGGCTTATTTTTTCTTATATTATTTGTGCCTCGTTGCATTTATAGGTCAGTATTAACACCGATTTACAAAAAACAGGAGACACATACTACCACCAGTACCGAATGCTGGAATTTATGCAGTCTTCAATGCTGTTTAGACTCCACATTTTGAGCCAAATCTAGAAGTGGATCCAAATGGAATGGGAGGCATATTAGAGTAGCTTGCTTCTTCCTTTGCGATTTAGAAGTCCAAACAAAAGGAAGCCATAAACTTTGGCAAAAATAACATTTTACTGTTTAAAGGGAATCTGTCACTAGGATTTGGCCACCTAATCTGAGAATAGCATAATATAGAGCCAGAGACCCTGATTCCAGCGATGTGTCACTTACTGGGCTGCTCAGTGTAGTTTTGATAAAATAACTGTGTAATCAGCTGGAGGTTATCATTAAAGGACTAATTGTCCTGCTGCAGGTAGTCCAGCATATTCATGAACTGCTAAACCTGCAACAGAGAAAACAGTAATTGCATTAAAATGACAGCAAGCAGGTCAGTAAGTGACACATCACTGGAATCAGGGTCTCTAGCTCTACATTATGCTGCTCTCAGATGGGATGGAAAAACACTGGTGACAGGTTCCCTTTAATACAATTTTCAGGTGGACTGATCATGTGCATTCATCTATATGGAAAAGGAACTGCCGAAGCCTTTAAATTCTACTGATATTGACAGATGTTACACAAAAATGGAGTAATTATTCAAATGAAAAAGACAATCATTAGCTATACATCACTATGCAATCCTTTTGAGAAGGATCAATCACAGCCCACAGGTGTAAATCACGCACATGCGTGGACAGCACGAAAATCAAGCAGCTAAATGGACTTTACATAATATCAAACAAATTCAAAGCCCATCCAGAAGTACCGTATACAGAATTATGTAATGCATATAACAAAATGGCCATAAAGAAATCTGCATACCCATGGTGATCCTCCTTGCAGCACTGACGTGCGCTCTGCTAAAGCGTTTCTCAAGGCAAAGAGCTGAAAGAAACTATAGCGAAACGTGCGTCGGGATAACGTCTGGAAGTCTTAGGCTACTCATCCTGTATTGTGTTTGTTATATTCTTCTATTTATGAAACACACTTGGATTTCTATGTATACTGTACATATAAATTTGTTACCATCCTTTCCACTTTAGAACTATATGTCTCATATGGACTATCACGCCAATATTCTCTCAGTTCTACAATCTTAAATTACGTGTACTTTTTACTTTGGTTTCCTATGCTTTTAAATAAAATAATTCTAGTGCATGGCAGTCCATTTACTAATTATAGGCAAAAGGTAGACTCTATTGCCACGTAGTACAAATGTCCCCAACCTTTCTGACCTTGAGAGCCACATCCAGCTCAGACAGATGGTAACGAGCCTCATTCAGCTCTAATGGTACCTTTACACGCCGCGACGGCAGGCTGGATACATCGCGCTACTTCACGTGCACGAGCACGCTCAAACGGCTACAAACGGTGAACGCATCTCCTTTACACGCCGCGACAAGGTGCGCTACGCCACGCTACATCTGTAGCTAGCTACATCGCCGGGTGTCTCAAGTAGCCAGCTGTAGCTCATGTACACACCGCTACAACCAGCTACTATGGGAGGACCTGGTGCAGCAGGGACAGCACATAGGCGTGCCACGATCTTGGATTACGAGCCGTCCGTACGATGATAGGACATCGCAATATCATCATGATTGGCCAGGCATCGCAGGAGGCTGAGAAATACAGCACGCTCGAGCGATTGTGTAGTGTGACTGGTCAGCTCCTTAAATATGCCGCCCTAGGCAGCGACTACCAATCGTCATGCAGGAGCTTCCTCCAATGATCGGTGATGGGGCGGGGTATCCCGGAGCCTGGGTCACGCCTTAGCTACATTGCAGCTACAGCGCAGGGTGTCCAGAGTTCCCTTCCGTTGCTTCTTTACACGCCGATACAGCTCGCTACCATCGGCGATATAGCCATCTGTTTTCGAGCAGAGCCCATAAACAGATGTATCTGTCGCCGGCTGTAGCGTCGCGTCTTCAGACGCCGCTACGACGGGCTACATTGACGCTACAAGCTACATTTGTAGCCTGTAGCGGGCTGTATCCAGCCTGCCGTCGCGGCGTGTAAAGGTACCATGAGAGAGCTTCACAAGCCACACCCAGCTCCTACCCCTCACAGTAGTGACACCCAGAGCCCCCATTACCGGTATAATAACAGCCAAACCTTTTCCACAGAATTCCCATCAAGCCAGTATACCTAAATGCAGCAGGTCCTTCCTTACTCCCATTCAGATCGGCTCTCCCGTGTGGGACTCTCACAAAAGTCGTCACTTGTAGACCAGCTCTTCTTAGCTGTTTACTAAACCTGGTGTTAATGCACCAAACTGGCAGACAGCCTCGAGCCACACATCAAAGGTCTGTGAGCCACAGCTAGAGGCTGGGGACCCCTGATCTAAAATAGTATATATTCAGTTAAAGGGAACCTGTCAAAATCTCTTAAATACACAAAAAAAGACAATAGCACAATAATCTGGACCGCCCAGGAATGGAATAAAGCAATTTTATACTATACTAAATGTGCCAAATTAAAGGGGATCTGTAGCCCCCCTCCCAGAGCCTATTAACCTAAAGCCCCCGTCACATATAAGCAAAACCGATAACGATACGACCTGGCTGGGATCGCTGGTGCGTCATTTTCACATCGCTGGTAAGATGTCAAACAGGTATCCCACCAGCGATGTCACCAATGACTTCAGCAACGATCCAGAATAATACCAAGGTCGTTGGTAATTGTCACTCCATAGCGTAGCATTGAGATCGTTGGTCATTAACCCTTTCAAACACAGCGCTGCACCACTCCCAGCGATGTAGAAATGACCCAGAGCAGTGTGTAACGATCAACGATCTCACAGCAGGGGCCAGATCGTTGGTGCGTGTCACACAGAACGACATCGTTAGTGGGATCATTGTTACGTCACAAAATCTGTGACGTTACAACAGTCTAGTTAACGATCTCGTTATGTGTGACAGGACCTTAAGAGAGCCATCTTCAGCAGCGCCTATGCTACATTTTGTGGAGGTGGTTCTTATACCCCTCCCCCCCCTTCCCCCGGAGTACCAAAATAATCACTTTATAAGAAATTGTTTTAGATCCAGGAGTTATACTCCCTTGCCTGGACCCAATCACCTCGCTGGTGTTACCCCTCCTCCTTGACCTTCAGGAACCCTCCTCTTGGTCCGGACCGTGTCCCAGGTTCCGCAATAGATGGGGGGGGGAATATTTACAGGGGAGTTTGTCTTGACACCACCAACGGGTTATGGTCAGAGAGAGGACCACCGTTGCTGCAGAACCTGCGGGGATGATGTTTGGCAGCTGGAGATGGAACAGCTCTCCGCGGTTAGAGCTTTGTTCCCCAGGGCAGTGATAGTAACAGTATATAGATGCTGCTATGGATATTGCTGGATAGGGTAGTAATAGAGATGATAGCTGCTTGTGAGGGAACCCAGGATTTGAGCACAAGGATCACACACACTCACGGTTTTGAAGTTTTCCAAGTCTTTACTGCAGATGATGTTGTTAGCAGAGTAGTATCCACGGAGTCTGTATCGGGGCCGGGTTCTCAGCTTCCCTCTACTGCGCTGTGTGTGTGGACCTGCTGCCGCTTCAGCTAGGCTGCTGGCCTGTCTCTCCTCACAGGTACCCCCTTTTCTAGGCAACTTGAGTCTTTTCTTTGTATATCTGACTCCGCCGTGTTGCTTCGCTGAGCTACAGTGTAGATACATAACCTCCACTAGTCCGGTGTTTACTGTGCTGCGTGTGTCAGTCACAGTTTCGGATCTGGTATCCGGTATGTGCGCTCCTCTGGAACTCAGTCTCCCAGATGTGTTCTCCTGTTTCTCTTACTCCTTCCTTCAGACCCTGGCGAGGCCTGGAAGTGGGTAGCAGGCTGTGGAGAGGCCTAAGGCAGCCCCTTTACACCACCAGTCTTTCTTCCTCAGTCTTCCCAGGAACTGGACTAACTCCAACTGACTAACTGTCACTGCCACTCTGAGGTAAACCACATTAGCTCCTCCCACCACTCTGCTCTTCCCCACTTCCTCTCCACACGAGAATATATAGGGAAGCAGCTTTAGCTCCCCCTTCTGGCCTGGAGTCGCTAGTGTAGTGTTGTGGTTTCAGTTTAGAAAAAGAGCAGGGCTGCACACAGGATAAAACTGCTCATTCCATTTAATGCATCACAGGGGAGTTGCTAGTGTAGTGTTGTGGGTTGTGTGGGGAGTTAACCCATGGTGTTCTTTCTGTGGCACTTAAACCCTGGGGTGCCACACTGGCGTTAGGCGGCACTTGCGGCATATGCGTTTTTTTGTCCGGATTCAAGCAAAAACGCCAATGTGAAAGCACCCTAAGGCAGCTTTCACATCAGCGATTTTTTAAGTGACGCCTTACCGGGACACTTGCAACAAGCCCTATTCATTCTCTATGGGACTTGCGGTCATGTGCGTCAAGTGCGGTTTTGCTGGATCTGGCATATCTGGCACTTGCGGGAGCGCAAAAAATATGCTGCTAGCATCAGTTTTTTGACTCGCTGCAAGTGTCGCAAGTGCACAACTGCACATGACCTCAACTACCATAGGGAATGAATAGGGCTTGCCGCAAGTATCCCGGTAAAGCAGCAGATGCGGCAAAACTGCAATAAAGTGTAATTTCCAGCAGATGTTGCAGAATCTGCCACGTAACGGCCAAATTGCAGCGCCGATCCTGCAAGCCCCACTCATTCTCTATGGGGCTTGCAGTCAGGTTCCGCACCACAAAAAAAAATAACGCTACTAGCAGCGTTTTTTTGTGCGTCCGCAAGTGCCGGATCTGCCGCAAAGCCAACCGCAAGCCCCATGGAGAAGCAATGGGGCTTTCCAGATCAGTGCTGCAAGTTGGCCATGACGCGGCACATCCGGCGACATCTGCCGGGAATTACAGTTTACCATTGATGTGAAAGCACCCCAAGTCTTCTTTTCAGGTTGCGCTCACTCTGCCCAAGTAAGCACTCTCAACCTACATACAGGAATGGTGGAATATGCATGGTAACTGGAGGGTCGGTGCGCTGAGTGCTTGTGGCCACACCAAGGGTGCACGAAACCCCCTCATCTGAATATCAGACAATTTGCTTTTGTTTGTACACCAAACGCAATGATTATTAAACCAAACGTGCAATTTCAAAGGAACCGAGTCCCCCATTTGACCATGTGGTTAGTTTAACAAAATAGTGTTTTTAAGGTGACATACTCTCTTTAAATTGACAGGGAAAATAATTATCAAGAACATAAATAGAAAAAAGGCTATTACCTTGAAACCCCTCATTTTTCAAGTCATTTTTTCCTAGACATTGTTAATAAAGATAATTAGTTGGAAAAATATAAGAATTAGATTTGTATTAAATATAATTGAGGCGTAATTACACTTTGTACCTGTGTGACAGCTCGAAAGCGAAGATGTGTCTTTCAACTATACACAATCAAATGATTAAGTAAAAATGTAATAAACTGAAGGCCGAGTTATAGAAACAATGCACAAATCACTACATTGAGTGATAGAAAACAAGTTGTGTCTGAACATTTACTGAACTTTACGGGATTTCTGTACATTATAATTGATTTTTTTTTCAAAAAGTTTTATTACAGAGTCTATGGCCTCCAATTCATCATTGTGTTTTACACCAGAATTCTGGCATAAAACACCTCAAAATGTCACAAGAATTTTAACGTGAGAATTTTGCAACTTCTGGCATTTTCACTAAAGTCTTGACCAGCTCCACCAAAATGGGTAGAGCTATGGAGGAGCCTTGGCATGACGTTAAACCAAGACCAACACCCGCTCTACAAATCCATTACAAGTAGTGGCGTTCCTTACACCAAAAATCTCACTCCAGCCCCTAACCGAAGTAGCAGTTCTGGTGAAGAGAACACTTCTGATAAGATGCGTCTAATTTAATAAGTGATGTATTGAAACCATTCGACATGTCTGATTTTGGACTACCTTCCAAAGGTAGCAGAAGAGCACTCAACCAAGCGAGTGTTACTGTGTATGATAGACTGAGATAGCTGCTGGCCGAATGATAGGCCAGATACTGATTTGGCTCATGTGTATGTTGGACTATGCAAATAGTCACTTCAGTGAGGGAGTAGACGAACTCTAGTGCCATTGATGGTAGCAATCTTATGAGTCATAACTGACTTATCTAGAAATAAGAGACAAAAGAGCGCATAGGGTCTTATCTGGTATTATTATTATTATTTTATTATCTGGTGGCACAGAGGGGCAAATTGCCCGCTAAAATGTGCTCACCTGATCCGATTGTGTGAACCCACGACCAGTATTTGCGCTCATACAGCAGTATGATCCACACTCCCACGTGCAACGTGGCAAATAACTGGAAAAACAGGACAAAGTGCTCGGGATCCATAATGTTGAAAGGAAGAACCAGCACCCAAAAAGTCTGGTGCGATGATGTTTCTTTATTCCGACGCGTGTCGGAGCAACCTCTGCTCCTTCCGACGCGTGCCGGAGCAACCTTTGCTCCTTCCGATGCGTGTCGGAGCAACCTCTGCTCCTTCCGACGCGTGCCGGAGCAACCTATTCTCCTTCCGACTTAGATACAAATGAATGATACCAACCAGCATGAAAGCATTCATGCTGGTTGGTATCATTCATCTGTATCTGAGTCGGAAAGAGCAGAGGTTGCTCCGAAACGCGTCAGAATAAAGAAACATCATTGCACCAGACTTCTTGGGTCCTGGTTCTTCCTTTCAGTAGAGCGGAACCCCAGCACTTCGTCCTCTTTTTCCAATAATTGACTTTTAGGATTGCTACCTTCAATAGGTGGCACTAGAGATTGTCTTCTTCCTCACTCAAACACTAGAGTTCATCTACTCCCTCACCAAAAGTCAATAATGACTGTTGGATTGCTACTTTCAGTAGGCGGTACTAGAATTCATCTACTTCCTCACTGAAGTGACACTTTGCACCAGGGGCGGACCTACCGTGGTCAGCTGGTTCAGCTGCACCAGGGCCCCGACTGGGTAGGGGGCCCCTCAAGCACCTGTAGGGGGGCCCTGTGACCCTATGTCAGAGGAGAGGAGTTAACCGAGGGAAGCCTCCTGCTTACCTTGGCTGTTCACGCCCCTCTTCTCCTCTCCAGCCCCGGCTCTTAGATCTACAATGCGCGCAGGTAAGAGCCGCAACGCAATTCCCCCCTGCTAGAACCCCCCCAATCCTCACCTGACACTGCCAGCACCCCCCCCCCTCCTCGCTCCTCACCTGACGCTGCCAGCACCACCACCCCAATCCTCACCTAAAGCTGCACCAGGGCCCGGCAGGCCGAAGGTCCGCCACTGCTTTGCACATTTCCCAGAGGAGCATTTCAGCTAAAAGCCTGCTGGTAGGCAGATTGATCTCCATAAGGAGAATAGCTATCCCCCTGTTGGGCTATGGACACGCAATGACAATGATATCTGGTATCTCCATTCTAGCAGGGGTTCTAGCAGTCGGACTCCAACGATCATTCATTCTTCATTGATCCTCTGTTGATAGATTAATGCTGTTTACAAGACAACCCATTAATTTCTATCAAATATGTTCTCCTTTTTTACATAAATAGAAGCCCCCTATTACCACTGATGACAAACAGCCTCGGTCTCTTGCAGAACTGGTACATCCATTTTCTGCATAATGTCGCTCTACCTACATTACTCTCGAAGCCGAGTTTATAATGGAAAGGGCACAAACTAAAAATTTAAGCAGACATAGTTTAACACTAGCACTTAAAAAAAGAAAATTGCCATAAAGTGGCCATTGCCAGCTTCTTGATTATCAGGTTTTTCAATGATCAAGAGAGAAATACACTTTTACAGCTCCTGTCCATTATTTTACTTGCATTGGTCTTTATTTCTTGGAACAAATACAAATTACTATTTTAAAAGTAAGAACATTCAGGCACGGTAGCTTGGCAATAACACACTATTTTGGGCTGTGACAGCTGACAAATCTTTCTTAAATGGCCACTAAACTTTAAATGATTCTGTCAAGGAAAAGACAGGATTTACTATATGGCTGCCTGTGAGTCAGGAGCATTAAAAGCATAGGGAAAACTCCTTCCTGTACTCTGTCACTGCAAAATCACTATTTAACCTAAGCCTACAGTCACATAGGGGACTGGGCCTCTATAAAAATCAGACTTTTATTGTAGTAATCACTGACTTTACCAGGCTAAGAAAAAAAAAACATTTTGAATTATATGCAAATTAGGGTGCTCGGTGCACCCTTGGCATGGCCAAGAGATTTCGTTTACCGTTTTGGCCCTTCAATTTACATTACATTTGCTCCTCCAAGGTCAACATACACACTGTAACAGCAGGGGTCAGCGTACACGTGTTGAGGTGCCGGCTTAGTCAAGGCCATACCTGCTGAGCTGCCCCCGGCTTGGCTGAGCTTGCCCCCACTTTAGTTCAGTATTGCCCTCATCAAGTGTCAGATCAGACAAAGAGACAATAAAACTTGAACATTTCTTTAGTCACTCAGTCTCGTGAAACACGGACATTCAGCTTAAAAGTTACAGTTCTGGGAATACGTACATAGGCTCGATTAGCTGCTCTCCCCTCATCCCGTCACTTACAATCTCTTGTTCCACGACATCAGTGTAACCTGCCCTGAATTCATGTGGTTTCTTTTGGCTACAGCCCTATCCCATTCATGGGGAACCGATACAAAGGCGCTATCAGGGCCACTGATAGACAAAGCTCATTCACTGGTTGCATTGTGGACATTCGTTCACCTGAGTCTATGCTGAGGTCCACAGAACTGACACTGGAGGAAACAGCCGCTGTATGGGGTCCTGCCACAGACAGGAAACAAGCATCAACATAAGGAGGAGTGCACTCACTTTATACTTCATTGCATGTCCTGGCTTCAAAGCCCAAATCCCTCCTGCGACCACAGTGCAGGCCTGTTTTGTTACTTAAACTCCACCCCTAATTGGCGTGCACCCTACCTAACTCCTGTTAACGCTAGCTAGCCTGAAGTACCAGGGAAGTTGCTGCACAAATATTTTACACATACATCTGTAACATGTCAACATATGTATCTGCACATATAACACACATTTACATTACAGAAACAAAGTACCCTCTTAATTGGAGTGACAGCACCCTTGACCCTCTTACACAAGCTTACAGACCTCTCTCATCTCTGCTCCACTGATCGCCGGTCGATCCTCAGATACGCCAAGAAGTTGGGTAGCTTTGAGAGAGGATGAAAGGGTTGAGATCGCATTGACGCAGGAGAGAGATCTGTGCAAACACTTTGCCTCCTGCTATTGCACATGTGCTTGATCCCGTCAGTCAACACAAAAGAAAAGTTCATGCAAATTGAGAGCACAGAAGGGTGCACCAAATCTCTTGGCCACACGAAGGGTACACTTAGCAAAATGGTTTTTTTTTATGCACAACAAAAGTAGTGTTTACTACACCAAAAATAATGGTTTTTATAAGGGCTTATTCCACTATATGACTATAAGAAATAATGGGAGTGCTGGTGTGTCACGGTCCGCGCTGCTGTGGTATGGATAAACTCACCAAAGAGCCAAAAGTACTTTCATCCTTTATTTCTCCTCTCTCCTACGCGTTTCAGCGCCACACCCGGCGCCTTCCTCAGGCCCTGGGTCTCCTGACGTGAACTCAGCAGTCTCCTAGGCATATACAGTTAGGGCCAGAAATATTCGGACAGTGACACAAGTTTTGTTATTTTAGCTGTTTACAAAAACATGTTCAGAAATATAATTATTTATATAATATGGGCTGAAAGTGCACACTCCCAGCTGCAATATGAGAGTTTCCACATCCAAATCGGAGAAAGGGTTTAGGAATCATAGCTCTGTAATGCATAGCCTCCTCTTTTTCAAGGGACCAAAAGTAATTGGACAATGGACTCTAAGGGCTGAAATTAATTCTGAAGGCGTCTCCCTCGTTAACCTGTAGTCAATGAAGTAGTTAAAAGGTCAAGGGTGGATTCCAGGTGTGTGGTTTTGCATTTGGAAGCTGTTGCTGTGACCAGACAACATGCGGTCAAAGGAACTCTCAATTGAGGTGAAGCAGAACATCCTGAGGCTGAAAAAAAAGAAAAAATCCATCAGAGAGATAGCAGACATGCTTGGAGTAGCAAAATCAACAGTTGGGTACATTCTGAGAAAAAAGGAATTGACTGGTGAGCTTGGGAACTCTAAAAGGCCTGGGCGTCCACAGATGACAACAGTGGTGGATGATCGCCGCATACTTTATTTGGTGAAGAAGAACCCGTTCACAACGTCAACTGAAGTCCAGAACACTCTCAGTGAAGTAGGTGTATCTGTCTCTAAGTCAACAGTAAAGAGAAGACTCCATGACAGTAAATACAAAGGGTTCACATCTAGATGCAAACCATCATCAATTCCAAAAATAGACAGGCCAGAGTTAAATTTGCTGAAAAACACCTCAAGAAGCCAGCTCAGATCTGGAAAAGTATTCTATGGACAGATGAGACAAAGATCAACCTATACCAGAATGATGGGAAGAAAAACGTTTGGAGAAGAAAGGGAACGGCACATGATCCAAGGCACACCACATTCTCTGTAAAACATGGTGGAGGCAATGTGATGGCATGGGCGTGCATGGCTTTCAATGGCACTGGGTCACTTGTGTTTATTGATGACATAACAGCAGACAAGAGTAGCCGGATGAATTCTGAAGTGTACCGGGATATACTTTCAGCCCAGATTCAGCCAAATGCTGCAAAGTTGATTGGACGGCGCTTCATAGTACAGATGGACAATGACCCCAAGCATACAGCCAAAGCTACCCAGGAGTTCATGAGTGCAAAAAAGTGGAACATTCTGCAATGGCCAAGTCAATCACCAGATCTTAACCCAATTGAGCATGCATTTCACTTGCTCAAATCCAGACTTAAGACGGAAAGACCCACAAACAAGCAAGACCTGAAGGCTGCGGCTGTAAAGGCCTGGCAAAGCATTAAGAAGGAGGAAACCCAGCGTTTGGTGATGTCCATGGGTTCCAGACTTAAGGCAGTGATTGCCTCCAAAGGATTCGCAACAAAATATTGAAAATAAAAATATTTTGTTTGGGTTATGTTTATTTGTCCAATTACTTTTGACCTCCTAAAATGTGGAGTGTTTGTAAAGAAATGTGTACAATTCCTACATTTTCTATCAGATATTTTTGTTCAACCCTTCAAATTAAACGTTACAATCTGCACTTGAATTCTGTTGTAGAGGTTTCATTTCAAATCCAATGTGGTGGCATGCAGAGCCCAACTCACGAAAATTGTGTCACTGTCCAAATATTTCTGGCCCTAACTGTATAAGCTTATCTGTGTTTTGCATTCCACGTGCAGATTGACTTTTACGGACATCTGAATGAGTCCAATACTATTTCAAATCTTTGAAAATTGGAAGGGCTGAAAACAGCCAACAGGTCATATTTTGTGAGTGTAATTACTTTTTATAGAAAACCCAATTTTTCCATGGCCCCCTCCATCACAGAAACTTTCCCCGTTCACCTTTCCTTCACAAACTACTCCCTATGTTTTCCTCTTAGGTTGCCTTCACATTTGCGTTTGGAACGCAGCCAAACGCTTGCGCACATGCGTTCCCATGTTTAACATGGGAACGCATGTGCCTGCGTTCCGTTGCGTTTGCGTTCGGATGCTGATCTCCTCCTCCCGGCTGCCGCCGAGACAGCTGATTGGCTGGCGGGCTGCATACTAATCTGAACGCATGTGGAGATTCTCCGCTGCGTTCACATCAGTAAAGGTTGCGTTGCACTGCGTCTGCGTCTGCATGCCATACGCATGCAGACACAAATGCGAGTGTGAAGGCCTACCCTTACAAACAGCTCTTGCCTGTTCACACAGACTGTTCTTCCTTCACAATGCTCGTTAACTTGGGAACTAAGGGAATTCGAGCAGTAACCGTCTTTTACTATGTAGCTGGATTTTTTATGATGCACAGTTTAAAGAGGACTTGGATCCACACATTTTCTCAATTGTTTGAATTTGTTGCATAAGTTTGTAAATTATTTGCATGCTCCAGAAAAGTTTCTCCTGCTTGCCATCCGCACCCGTCTCAAAGCAAAGAGTCATTAAAATTGAACTATACTTTAAAAAAAAAATTTGTATAAATTAATTGTACAGGGTAAAATAGGAAAAGTTGCAATATATTATCCGACAAGTATGCAAATTGTTATTTCCGTGAGGAAGTGAAAAACTCTAATGCCAACCAATAAGGGTAGCAATCCTTGTGGTCATAATCGACTTTTTAACAAGCCTTTTGATATGACTTAGGATTTGTGCCAGATCAGAACCCCAAACTGCAGATGCTGCGTTTCGGGGTGACTGCCCCTCATCAGTGCAGTGTGTGGGAATTCTGATCTGGCTCCCCATGAGGAGAATAGCTAGTTCCCTAGATCTCATCTCAGCCTCTCATACAGCCAGGTCAGAATTCCCACACACTGCACTGATGAGGGGCAGTCACCCCCAAACGCAGCATCTGCAGTTTGGGGTTCTAATCTGGCACAAATCCTAAGTCATATTAAAAGGCTTGTTAAAAAGTCGATTATGATTACAAGGATTGCTAACCATCAATGCCATAGACAAAAACCAATACTGCACTTGCAGGACGCAAGTGCAGTATTGGTTTTCGTCTATGGCATTGATGGTAAGTTTTTTTATGCTGCTTTTTCTAGTATTTTTTGTATATTTTTGATAGGACTGACGAGCATGGGAATCCGTGTCGTGGATCGTCAGCTTAAGTGTCTTGGCCAACACATGAACCAATATCCCATCTATAAAGGTTTTTTGTTCATCATACAGAAAACTTTTCTGCACTTTTTTATTCATCTCAGGGTGTAGTTGGGCCCCTATGGGGAGCCATTCATCTAGTGGTACAGAAACATTGTACTGTGCAGCCCATGGCTCAGGCAGCAGAGCTTGGGTAGCTTTCAGACACTCTGCACCATATGTATCAGTGTGAATGGTGCCCTATGCAGGCCCTTAGTGTGCATGGCAAGTCGCCTCCCATATTTTGGTTGAGGTGATTCATTAGCCTGCACCTGGGCTTGCTACACAAGTGTGGTCTGACTGCGTCCTGCAAGTGCAGTATTGGTTTTTGTCTATGGCATTGATGGTAAGTTTTTTGATGCTGCTTGTTCTAGTAGTTTTTGTATATTTTTGATAGGACTGACGAGCATGGGAATCCGTGTCGTGGATCGTCAGCTTAAGTGTCTTGGCCAACACATGAACCAATATCCCATCTATAAAGGTTTTTTGTTCATCATACAGAAAACTTTTCTGCACTTTTTTATTCATCTCAGGGTGTAGTTGGGCCCCTATGGGGAGCCATTCATCTAGTGGTACAGAAACATTGTACTGTGCAGCCCATGGCTCAGGCAGCAGAGCTTGGGTAGCTTTCAGACACTCTGCACCATATGTATCAGTGTGAATGGTGCCCTATGCAGGCCCTTAGTGTGCATGGCAAGTCGCCTCCCATATTTTGGTTGAGGTGATTCATTAGCCTGCACCTGGGCTTGCTACACAAGTGTGGTCTGACTGCGTCCTGCAAGTGCAGTATTGGTTTTTGTCTATGGCATTGATGGTAAGTTTTTTGATGCTGCTTTTTCTAGTAGTTTTTACAAGGATTGCTACCCTTGTTGGGTGGCATTAGAATTTTTCACTTCCTCACTGAAGTGACAATTTGCATATTTCCCAGAGGAGCATTGCGGCTATAAGTCTCCTTAACAGCTTATCTGTCTACTTATGTCGGCAGGAAGATTCCTCTCCATGAGGAGAATAGCTAGTCCCTAAGACCAGAGAAGTATGAATCTTTTCCCACTTATCAGCCACTTTTTCGTCTCTTGTCTGCCACATGAACTTCTCATCCAGTCAAAAAAAAAATTACTCATCACACTGCCCATTTTATTATATGGAGAAGAGTAATAAGGAGTGAAGAAACCATCAGAGGGAGATACAGAATAAGAGCTTTCTAACAAGTCTTTTATCTCACATCAAAGTTTATTCATATCCACACAACTCAATATTGCTGTATATTATTGTCCATGCTGCAACTGCTCATCTCTGTTTGCTAAAAAAAAGTTATTAACAGCTGTGTATGAAATATATCACGGAAGCCCATCTTCACCCATCAGCACAGAGTGGATGACAAATTAGAGAGGTCAAAACTAGTGAAAATGCAAGCAACACGTCATATAAACTATGTTCAAAATTATTATGAGAATTAGTTTTAAGTGTCATAGCGGTTTTTTTTTCTCATTGAAACCCATTGATGGTATTATGTCTCAGGGTTCTTTGGACCACTGAAATCAATCTCAGATACCTGTGATAATTAGTTTGGCAGGTGAGCCCAATAAAAGGAAAAGTGGGTGTTCCACAATATTACGCAGGCCACAGTTTTCAAGTAATATGGGACAGAAAAAGGATCTCTCTGCTGCTGAAAAGCAACAAATAGTGCAATGCCTTGGACAAGGGGTGAAAACATTTGATATTGCATGAAAACATAAGCGTGACCATCGTACTGTGAAGAGATTTATGGCTGATTCTGAGCATAGACGTGTTCGTGCAGATAAAGGCAGAATGAGGAAGATTTCTGCCAGGCAAGTTCATTGGATTAAGAAAGCAGTTGCTAAAAAGGCCTTACAAACCAACAAACAGATATTTGAAGCTGCTGGTGCCTCTGAAGTACGTTGAACCTCAAGGTGTAGGATCCTTCAAAGGCTTGTTGTGGTGCATAAACTTACTATTCGGCCATCCCTAAACAGTGCTCACAAGCAGAAATGGTTGCAGTGGGCCCAGACATACATGAAGACTAATTTTCAACCAGTCTTGTTTACTGATGAGTGCTGAGCAACCCTGGATGGTCCAGATGAATAGAGTAGTGGATCGTTGGTGGATGCCACCATGGCCCAACAATGCTGCGACGTCAGCTAGGAGGTGGAGGAGTCATGTTTTGGGCTGGAATCATTGGGAAACATCTGGTAGGCCCCTTTAAGCTTCCTGAAGGTGTGAAAATGACCTCTGCAAAGTATATAAAGTTTCCAACTGAGAACTTTCTTCCATGGTACAAAAAGCAAAAACGTGCCTTCAGGAGCAAAATCATCTTCATGCATGACAATGCACCATCTCATGCTGCAAAGAATACCTCTGTGTCATTGGCTGCTATGGGCATGAAAGGAGATAAACTCATAGTGTGGCCACCATCTTCCCTTGACCTCAACCCTATAGAGAACTGCTGGAGTATAATCAAGCAAAAGATCTATGAGAGTGGGAGGCAGTTCACATCAAAACAGCAGCTCTGGGAGGCTATTCTGACATCATGCAAAGAAATACAAGCAGAAACTCTCCAGAAACTCACAAGTTCAATGGATGCAAGAATTGTGAAGGTGATATCAAAGTAGGGTTCCTATGTTAACATGTAACTTGGCCTGTTAGGATGTTTTGGAGTTAAATAGCTTTTTATTTCAGTGAATGTGACCTCATGATGCTGCAAATTCAACAAATGAGCATTTTCAGTTCTTTCAAACATATCAAATGTTTAGAAACTCTACTGTGCCTAATAATTTGGAACAATGTCTTTTGAGGTTTTTCTTTTTCATTTTGAAGAGTGTACTGTTATCATTGGGAGGATTCTTCAATAAAATTCGATGTATACTCTAACGGGTGATGACTTTTATTACACTGACTGTCATTTGCACCAACCATTTAGGAAAAACAGAGAAAAAGAACATTTGCATAATAATTTGGAACAAGGTGTAATGACCAGATGCAATGTTACTAATCATTCACACAGAATGAGAAGGTCTAGGTCTTATTATATAAAAATGTCCAGCATGTAAGTCTAGGCTTTAGGGAAAGTGCGTTGCATGAAGGACGATAAAAAATGACTGCCAGGTGATCAAGAAATTTGTAGATGACTGCAGTGGCTTTACTGAGATAAGGGATTATACTCGTGACAGAGACACAGCTCATTCATAGTCTGGTCTTTTTTTTAGTAACATATGGAAGTCACACATGGATGATAAACAAACAAATCAGAAGAATCAACGTCTTCGA
Source organism: Allobates femoralis (assembly GCA_033576535.1). Classification (NCBI taxonomy): domain Eukaryota; kingdom Metazoa; phylum Chordata; class Amphibia; order Anura; family Aromobatidae; genus Allobates; species Allobates femoralis. Next base: position 579,741,031 of record JARQOC010000001.1, read on the forward strand.
AATGTAGTGCTGGAGATGAAGGTTATTAATACAATACCAAGGATGGCAAGAACAACAAATACGTTTTGGAAAAAATCAAGTGAGACATGTCACTCAAAGATTGTGTGATTGGGCTTGACACAGGGAATTAGATTGGTTGCCACATGTTGAGTCAGGAAGGAATATTTTCCACAACCTGGAGATCTGCACCATGACGTTTTTGCCTTCCTCTAGACCAACATGTTAGGCAGTAGCGGACCTTGACCCCAGGGGGCCCTGGTGCAGCCATGTTGAGGAGCGGGGGGGGAAGGTGCTGACGGCCGGCGGCGCGGTCCTGGGGGGGGAGGGTTGTGGTGGATGCTGGTCCTTGGGGATTCCCCGTTGTGGTGCAGCCATGTTGAGGGTCGGAGGGGGGGAAGTCGGGGGTGTTGCGGCAGCTCTCCTACCTGCTGAGCTGCACAGTTCCCGGGAGCCGGAGGAGCAGAGGAGAGGAGGGGTGGGATCAGGCAAGGGAAGCAGGAAGCTTTCTGCTTCCCTTGCCTGACCCTCCTCTCCTCTGACGTCGAGTTACGGGGTCAGCTGGGGGCCCCCTTCAGGCTTGAACCAGCTGCACCACGGTAGTTCCGCCCCTGATGTTAGGCTATAGGTTAAACGTGATGGACTTAAAGTCGCCCTTCAACCTTAAATACTATGAAACAAGGATCACCAAGCTATGACTTCCTCCTTTGGATACATCATATGTAGAGAGCAATCACTTGAAAAGGACATCATGGTCAGAAGAACAGAAGGAATACGGTGAAGAGGAAGACCCGCATCCCAATGGCATGACGCTATCAAGATAACAGCGGAAAAGACCCCGGTGGAGCTATCTAGGCTGCACAAGATCGATCTTCCTACAGAGCGGATCATTCATCAAGTCACTATGGCTCAATATCGAGATGAAGGATGATAAATAATAATAAACAGTTATCCTGATGTTTCTTATCTTGTAAGTGGAAAAAAAGAAGAATTCAAAATTTGTGGTTTTGGTAACTTTCCTTGGATTTAGAGTGACGGATGCAAAAATCTCCTTTTAAAAAACACCCCTGTAATAATACAGGCATGACTTAAACTCACATCATGGGGATGAAATATACAAGAGCTTGCCAGGATTAAAAGTGCCACCGAGGAGCATCGTTCTGTAATATTTTTGCATGCAGCAGTTAAAATTGACTGCTTACACCATCAAAATAGGGTGAAAAAAATGCAGAAAAGCCGTATTGCTGACCTGTGCAAAATGTGCTTTTAAATAAATATTTCAGCGGTTCATATGAATATTTTAAGCATGACAACTACACATAAACACAAAGAGAGAGTGCTCAAATTCACTCAGGAAAGACTATTAAATCATCAACCGGCTTCTGACAGGATCCACTGTATATGGCAACAGTGAGAAGCCGGGAGACAGTTACAGCGATTTCAAGACTGCTAATTTAACTTGTCTTGAAACCAACCAATACTCAACGTGTCATCGTCACTGTCACTGCGCTGAAGTCTGAAAAGCCTCCAACCTAAAGCAGAAAAGGTCTTCAAGTGCCACCCTTCTTGTCTGCTGGTTGAAAATCTAATTGGTTCTGCTGACAGGCTTGGGAATTGTAAGGGAAGATGATCAGTTAATCTCCAAGGGCTAGCATAGAGCTCGGTATCTGTCTCTGAGCTTTGGCTCCTTGCTTGTCGTGAAATGACTCTGATGGCAGTGCAGGCTTGTCTGTTTCAGCAGTCTTGTGACTCCCGTTAAGTCAAATTCAATAAAGTTTGTCACTCAATAATCTGAGAGGCAGACAACAAAACCTCTTTGATCAATAACAGCTTGCTTCCTTTGCGCTCGGGAAGGTGACCTATTAAAGATTAAAACCACACCTGCTGCTTTCAGTTCAGAACATCTTTTTACTTTTAAAAAAGAAAATCCATCCATTACGAGATGTTTAGCTATTACTAGTGCACATAAATATTTCATAATTGAAACTGAATATATGATTAAACGCTAGCAGGGAGAACGCGCTATGCTGAGCTCGGGAAAAAAAAACCGAAGTCTTTCTCTTAAAGCCTAAGATCTACTATGAGAACTGTAATTAATGTACGCAGCCCCCGTACGCCTGAAAATTATTCAATACTGCAGTACCTATAACATATACTTTCAGCTATCAACAGCTCAGATGCACAGGTATTAGGGTACATTTCATTATAGTGTACAGTAGCCATACGCCTGCAGTGCGGAGGAGTGGGCTCCGTGATACAGAATGCTCAGTGCATTCACTACATGGCCTGGGTTGGACCCGAACGGCACAGAAATGACCTTGGTATGGTTAGAGACAGATGGATGGATAGAGAAAGATGATAGACTTAGTACCGCAAATTTTTTTGTTTTTCTGTACTGTACATTTGGCGGTAGTGACTGCCTTCATAGTTGTCTGAGCCCTCCTCCCATTAGTCTAAAGCTGTTTTTAATTAGAACTGTAAAATAAACTGAAAATAAATTGGCAGGACCTTGATCCGGCGCCCTAATCAGTACTCTGTGGCCACTTGATGGGACCAAGCAAGTGACCTGCCATCTACCGATACCAAGAGCACAATTTTTTTTAGCCTGATGCAACGTTTTTGTGTCACGCCAAAATAATGACATGGCACCAGGCCTGTTAATTACGGTAAAAGCGGAACTTGGAATGTCGGCAGTTGACATACCTCCATATACTGATCTGGCCACGGAACCAAGGTCCTGGGAATAGATTTACTCAACTCTACTAACTTCCTTTTAAGTTTGTAGGCCTTGGCCCAAGAAAGGTATATTTAAATTTAATAGTGTAGTTTCCCATCTACAGAGTACACCTTGTTGTGGCTGATGGGCACACATGAATTAGCCAGTGTGTGTTCTAATTACCTCAATTCTACATGTTTTGTCTATGTAGCAATAATACAGTTCAATATTAATAGATTGACATAAACTTCAGAGTGCTCAGTGCTTGTTGGCTTGCATACTATTGTAAATCCTAACTCATGGGTCATCATATGGGTTAGTACAAGTGCAATGCATAGCTGCAAAAACACATAATAACCAAGAAACCTAGAATAAAAACGAACATATTATAAAAAACTTTTTGACTGTGAGGGTGATCAACGAGTGGAACAGGTGACCACGAGAGGTGGTGAGTTCCCCTTTAATGGAAGTCTTCACATAGAGGCTGGACAGACATCTGTCAGGGATGATTTAGAGCAGTGTTTCTCATCTGCAGTCCTCAGGACCCACCAACACGTCGTGTTTTCAGGATTTCCTTAGTATTGCACAGGGTTTGAATTATCCCCAGTGTAGGTGATTAAATTATCATCTGTGCAATACTAAGGAAATCCTGAAAACAAGATCTGTTGGTGGGTCCTGAGGACTGGAGTTGAGAAACACTGATTTAGTGAATCCTGTTTTGAGCAGGAGGTTGAGCCAGATAACCCAGGAGGTCTCTTCCAACTCCACCATTCTATGATTTTAACAGATCCCCTGCAGTAAGTAAATAGTAGTATTACATTTAAAAAAAACATAAGGAACTTAGTTGACATCGTTTTGATCCAAACGACATGAAAGTCATCCCACCGTGACAAGGTGTGCCCAATCAGGGTGGTTCGTAACTCTAGTATCTTACCTAGCTTTGTGTGCTGCAGGCATAAAAACAGACAGGGGCCGCGAAGGACGTAGACCTGACTGTTTTACACCTTCCTGTTAAAAGCTACATTGATTCAGAATTATTAGGCAAATGAGTATTTTGATCACATGATACTTTTTATACATGTTGTCTTAATCCAAGCTGTATAGGCTTGAGAGCCAACTACCAATTAAGTAAATCAGGTGATGTGCATCTCTGTAATGAGGAGGGGTGTGGTGTAATGTCATCAACACCCTATATAAGGTGTGCTTAATTATTAGGCAAATGCCTTTCCTTTGGAAAAATGAAGAGAGATTTGACGGGTTTCTGAAAAGTCCTAAATTGTGAGATGTCCTGCAGAGGGATGCAGCAGTCTTGAAATTGCCAAACTTTTTAAGCGTGATCACTGAACAATCAAGCGTTTCATGGCAAATAGCCAACAGGGTTGCAAGAAGCGTGTTGGGCAAAAAAGGCGCAAAATACCTGCCCATGAATTGAGGAAAATCAAGAGTGAAGCTGCCAAGATGCCATTTGCCACAAGCTTTGCCATATTTTAGAGCTGCAACATTATTGGAGTATCAAAAAGCACAAGGTGTGCCATACTAGGGGACATGGCCAAGGTAAGGAAGGCTGAAAAACGACCACCTCTGAACAAGAAACATAAGATAAAACGTCAAGACTGGGCCAAGAAATATCTTAAGACTGATTTTTCAAAGGTTTTATGGACTGATGACATGAGAGTGACTTTTGATTGGCCAGATAGATGGGCCAGAGGCTGGATCAGTAAAGGGCAGAGAGCTCCACTCCGACTCAGACGCCAGCAAGGTGGAGGTGGGGTACTGGTATGGGCTGGCATCATCAAAGATGAACTTGTGGGACCTTTTTGGGTTGAGGATGGATGAAGCTCAATTTCCAGACTTACTGCCAGTTTCTGGAAGACAACTTGTTCAAGCAGTGGTACAGGAAGAAGTCTCGTTCAAGAAAAGCATGATTTTCATGCAGGACAATGCTCCATCACATGCATCCAACTACTCCACAGAGTGGCCGGCCAGTAAAGGTCTAAAAGAAGAAAAAATAATGACATGGCCCCCTTGTTCACCTGATCTGAACCCCATAGAGAACCTGTGGTCCCTCCTAAAATGTGAGATCTACAGGGAGGGAAAACAGTACACCTCTGGGAACAGTGTCTGGGAGGCTGTGGTGGCTGCTGCACGCAATGTTGATCGTAAACAGATCAAGCAACTGACACAATCTATGGATGGAGGCTGTTGAGTGTCATCATAAAGGAAGGTGGCTATATTGGGCACTCATTTTTTGTGTTTTGTTTTTGCATGACAGAAAATGTTTATTTCTACATTTTGTGCAGTTATATTGGTTTACCTGGTGAAAATAAACAAGTGAGATGGGAATATGTTTGGTTTTTATTAAGTTGCCTAATAATTCTGCACAGTAATAGTTACCTGCACAGATATCCTCCTAAGATAGCCAAATCTAAAAAAAAAAAAACTCCAACTTCCAAAAATATTAAGCTTTGATATTTGAGTCTTTTGGGTTGATTGAGAACATAGTTGTTGATCAATAATAAAAATAATCCTCTACAATACAACCTAATAATTCTGCACACAGTGTATAGACAAGGTAGAGAGCCCAAATGGGAGTATACTATGGCAGTCACAGCACATTGCAACTGTTTACTGTTAACTCATCTACCAGGAGGTCATGGTCAGTTTGGTCTTTTTGTATATAGATACCTCTCCAAAAAGGCTACCTATCTGTCTGTTTGAGAACACCACCCTTTCTCTAGACCAGACATTTGGCGAAAGATTTTGAGCTCCACCAAATGTTAAGCATACTGGCCATCTGCACTAAGGAGACCAACCCAATGGAAGGCTCCTTTTCAATTACATTTTCAGTAGACAAAGAGCTTTTACTGTAGATGTCTATTTGACTCTTAAGATATAGGTAGACACATACGCAATCCAAAATTCCTATTTTAAAAGAGGCAAAGAAGGAGATTAAAGGAATCTATAAAGCATCCCACTGCATTATGCAGGATCATAACAAATCAGCCATCAATCTGTAAAAACAGAAGTTATGAAAAATGCATAAGATCACCAAGCAAAATAAGTATTTAATAGTTGACTAGTCAGTCTGACCTATTCACGGTAAACGAACATGTTAATTCTTGTGCAGGACATATGGGTCACATATTTTGTCACATGTGACCAGTCCTTAAACTCCAAAAGGCTGATTCATCAAGACAGGCATTGATGAGGGGCCAAGCTGGAGTAAGACCCTCCTAATTCATGAAGAGGTGTATGTTTTTTTAAAGATTTAGCACCATTGGAGAAAGGTCCTGATTCATGAATTACCGTATATATTCGCGTATAAGCCGAGTTTTTCAGCCCAAAAATTGGGCTGAAAAGTAGGCCCTCGGCTTATACGCGAGTCAATACGGCCCCAGTGTATATAGCAGCCCCAGCGGTAGTATACAGCAGCCTTAGTAATCCAGGGCCCCCCCAGCCTTGCTCCGGTAACCTGTAAAGGAAAATATACTTATCACTGTCCCGCTGCCGTCCCCGCTCGCCGCTGCCATCCGCGATCCTCCACCTTCATGCGTCTTCTTCCGGCTTCCTGTGTTCGTCGCCGCCAATGACGTCATTGCCGGCGACGAACACAGGAAACCGGAAGAAGACGCATGAAGATGGAGGATCGCGGACGGCAGCGGCGAGCGGGGACGGCAGCGGGACAGTGATAAGTATATTTTCCTTTACAGGTTACCGGAGCAAGGCTGGGGGGGCCCTGGATTCCTGGGACTGCTGTATACTACCGCTGGGGCTGCCGGGGCTGCTGTATACTACCACTGGGGCTGCTGTATACTACCACTGGGACTGTGGGGCTCCTATATAATACCACTGGAGCTGCTGGGGCTGCTGTATACTACCACTGGGGCTGTGGGGCTCCTATATACTACCACTGGGGCTGCTGGGGCTGCTGTATACTACCACTGGGGCTGTGGGGCTCCTATATACTACCACTGGGGCTGCTGGGGCTGCTGTATACTACCGCTGGGGCTGCTGGGGCTTCTATATACTACCACTGGGGCTTCTATATACTACCACTGGGGCTGCTGGGGCTTCTATATACTACCACTGGGGCTTCTATATACTACCACTGGGGCTTCTATATACTACCACTGGGGCTGCTGGGGCTTCTATATACTACCACTGGGGCTTCTATATACTACCACTGGGGCTTCTACATACTAGCACTGGGGCTGCTGGGGCCTCTATATACTACCACTGGGGCTGCGGCGGCCGCTATATACTACCACTGGGGCTGCTGTATACTACCACTGGGGAGGCCTGTATACCACTGGGGGGCTGTATACCACACTGCTGGGGGCTGTATACCTGTGCTGGGGTCCACCCTCGGCTTATACACGAGTCAATAGGTTTTTCCAGATTTTTGGGGCAAAAGTAAGGGGGTCGGCTTATACACGGGTCGGCTTATACACGAGTATATACGGTAATCTTGTTCAGTGTCTGCTGGAGTACAATTTGTGGCGCTCGTCATGAATTTGCCGAATAGCGGTCCTGCCCATTTTATCAAAGCTGGACGAAGATTACACAAGAACGCTGAAAGTCGAATAAGTTTAACGCAGCCACCAGTTGCCAAAATACTGGCATAAAAACTTTGATGAATAGAGTCCAAATTTCAATGACCGTTCCAAAGAGACATATTTGTTTCTATCTCAAATAATACCTATGATTTGTCTTACATGTAATGGATTAAACTCCAAACCTACACCCCAACATCAAACCATAAAAATACAAATATCCTACATATTTCACAAAGTATGACCAAGTAATTGGGCAAAAACATTTCCTATGGCTATCCGACTTCATCTGTGGTACAATGCAAACTTTAGCTATGTTGAAAACATTCAATTACAATAGTAATAACAATAACAACATTGAATAATATACAACTTCCAATGAGAAATTATTCAAATAAAATTGTGCCCCAAAATTATTTTCTCCATTAAAATTCTTGTGCTTTGCTCTAAGCTTGAAGTTAAAAGGAAATTCCAAGAAAATTGGTGCTTTTATTGCATCAATTTTGGGTTGGATATAAAAATAAAGGAGGGGTAAGATGGACATGTACAACTACCTCAAGTTGGGATGCCCAAACTGCACCCATAATTACTGTAGCTACCTTATTCATGAGACCGGAGACATTTCATGGCCAAGACAGGCAACAGCTAAACAGTGGAAGATTCCACGGACCATTAGACTTGGGGACTAATGGAGATTTAGGTAAACATGCTCAATTTTCATTAAGTAAATGGCAAGATAACAAAGAGAGACCATTGGTACAGGGCTGCTTAGGGGTTTCCACACACCAATGAGTTGGCGTTGAGATATTTTATTCAGCTTCTATGGCCTGGATCGAGAAAGTTGAAATGTATCTGTCATGTAAGACCATAAGGTCTATCATAGTAAACATTGAAAGCATATTAATCATTGGACCCTTCTTATATACTGGAGTATGATGGGTTAAGGTGAAATCTAACCACAAGTTAGCATGGCTTGATCTCATTTGGTGAAAAGGCAGTTATTTGGATACACAAATAATTTAGATAGCGTTTGCTCTTAAAATGAATATTAGTCTAGTGGAAAAAATTAACACAATCATAAAGAGAACATATATAAACACTATGTAGATGTTCTCATTCACCAACCTTAAACTGCTGGATGGACCGTAATACTGGAAGGTAAGAGCGCTAGTAACTATTCTTTAGGATTGACCAGTACACTTGAAAAAACTCAAAAGTATTCTCCAAATGTATCGCCCTTTAGTATGCGATTGTGCAATAAAAAACATTCCATAGGTTTCTAGCAAAAAAATAAAATAAAATGGCACAGGTACAAAAGGACAGTATGCTATGCTTTTTAATATGGCAAAACTAGGCTAAAAAATACTACCTGAGCACATCAACAACACACTCATTGGCACATGTTGGGTGAACGGAAACCTGTAGATACAAATGGTGTATGTATTGGGAGTTGCGATGAGCGAGTACTTCAATGCTCCAATGCTCGGTATCTGAATATAATAGAAGTCAATGGGAAACTGAGGTATGTAGTGTCTGCCACAGTGCTGGCGTCTCCACACCCAGAAACCGATGCTCACAGTGTACTCAATAGTGGTTCAATGGTGTCTGCCCAAGCTCAATCTCAATCTCCTGCTTCCTGTTCCTGGGGCTTGCGCATGGCCTATGGCTGAGGAGCAAAGTATTTAAGGCACCTTCCCCCTATGGGAGGTGCCTGACAACGTGGTCTAAGCCTAGAGACATGTAGTTAGTTGCCAGGTCCCCGTTACCCTGAGTCCCTGTCTTAAAGTGATCCTAAACCCAGAAACTGACCCCCCTTATCTTTAGACCTGTCCCTGCACCCCCTCTTATCATTTCCAGCCATCCCTTTTGCAGAAAAAAATCGCTTTTGTAAAGTAAGAGAAAAGGTTATAATACTTTGACCTGTGTGAGTTCTCTCTTTCTGTGGAAGCCGAGATGGGACGGGCCTGTCTGCTGCTGCCTGGTAATTATTCATGCCCCTCTCTGCTTGTAAGAGCCTGGTCGCGTCATGAAAGTGGCGGGCTAAATCGCGTCATGACGGAGCCCCGCCCCCTTTCATGACGCAGCCAGGCTCTTACAAGCAGAGAGGGGCATGAATAATTACCAGGCAGCAGCAGACAGGCCCGTCCCATCTCGGCTTCCACAGAAAGAGAGAACTCACACAGGTCAAAGTATTATAACCTTTTCTCTTACTTTACAAAAGCGATTTTTTTCTGCAAAAGGGATGGCTAGAAATGATAAGAGGGGGTGCAGGGACAGGTCTAAAGATAAGGGGGGGGTCAGTTTCTGGGTTTAGGATCACTTTAATTAAACCATGCATGTTTCCTAGTACTACTACATCTGCAAGTATCTGTCTGTACCAGCCTGCTGCCGTACCATCTGAGTAAGTCTGAATCCATCCAGCGGCTGTATCTCCTGCTCCATCTGAACCAGCCCTGCAGCGGTTCTCGCTGTACCTGTCCTACCAGCTGCACCCTTCTCATCAGAGACTGTGCCTGCATTCCTAATCCCTGGAGTACCGAGATCCCCTGGAGTTGTACCTGGGGGCTACCTACCAGTAGAAGCCTAACCATCTGAGAGGTTCTAGTGAAGACTCAGTAGCCACACAGGTATGCTCCTCCAGGTGGTGCGACCCAGTGGATCAACTCCCGGACGGTCTACCTGGTGAGCATTACATTGAGTATTTTTCTGGAAGAGCCTTCTGGAAAAATACTTGAGTTTTCAATTGGCTTCCATTATACTCAGTACACGAGTGGAGCCCGTCCAAAGGTCCGACCTGCTTATTTCAAGTACAGAGCTCTTGAGCGTTGAAGCGCTCACTCGTTACTAATTGGGAGTAACCACTGCACATATGCCAAACACTGGGATAAAACATAATGTGAACACAGACTAAGCCGCAATGGTGCCGTAGACAAGATTAGCTTCACCCTGATAAATTGCACTCCAGTTCCCATTATGCTTTGTTATCTAGCTACTAAACCAGAAAATAATAGGTTGATAACATAGATTTCAAGACTTACAATGAAGAGTAAAGTCGTAGAATGTTTTTCAAAAACATTGAATTATCACTACGAACGTGTTCTGCGATATACGCACTGCTGATAATGTCACTGTCACTGCAAATAAAATGCTACAAAAAATAAAGTAAAGTATCCATTATAAAGACAACAAGCGCTGAGATTTTTGGTTGGTAGTGTACAAACTATTGGACGTGATTCCTGGCAGATGAGACATGCTAACAAAGTTAGCAGCCATCAAACGCAAACATGCAAGTAATAACCCATTATCAATGTTCTCCTACTGTTTTCATTTATTCCACTTCTGTAAACAAGGTGTATGTAATGTTAGGTGTTGAAGACATTGTCATACATTACAAAGCTTTTAGTTGGCCAGTTGAGGCATGAAAACATCTCTCGTTTCAATTCAAAGAGTGAGTCTCCGGCTTTCACAAACTATGCGTGCGAAAGGATGTAAATTAATTTCTTATGACTGTTTTATAAATGGTGGAAAGAAATATCACTACCTATAGTTATTTGAAATAAAAATACTTATTTATACTGTATTAATACTGAAAAATGGTAAGAAAACGTTTTACCTTAAAATATTCGGCAATTTAAAGTGCTTTGACCTAATATCAAAAAATGAGAAGGTGGCCTTTTTGGTAAATGTGGTTAGAACAAATCAACGTGATGTCATAATTTTAATAGAAGAAAGAAGAATATCCAGGGCCACTTGTCCATAAAGTTCAAGTATTTACGTGCAAAAATTAAAACTATCCTTGCCGGACGCATTTCAGACAAACCATCCTTACTCATCGGCATACACATATACGTTAAAAAGTCCTTTATAAAGATATACCAATAATGTATACTTGTATGCCGATGAGTAAGGATGGTTTGTCTGAAACGCGTCCGGCAAGGATAGCTTTAATTTTTGCACGTAAATACTTGAACTTTATGGACAAGTGGCCCTGAATATTCTTCTTTCTTGGATTTAATGGTGGAAACCGTCCACCTTCAGGAGCCCAGGGATCCAAGGGCGTATTGGTTAGAGGTGAGCGGCTAATTCCATTCCCTAATTCGCACATTTGTATAATTTTAATAGGGTTATCTATAATTTTTGTTTAGTCAATAGACTTCCTGTATGAATACCTACCCCCTGCAGCTCCAGAGTAGGTGCTCCATTACTGCCCTGGAATTTGTTGTGAGGCTGCAACAGTGATGTTATGGTTTCATCCAGGGCTGTGGAGTTGGAATCGGTGCCTGTTTTGGATGGAGCCGGAGTAACATTCAGGGAAATGGAAGAGTTGGATGTTTGGCTTACTGACTTTACAGCCCTGGTTGAGGAGTCTGAGTTGGTTTCCATCTTGGTGGAGTTGGAGTCAGATTTAGGGAAATTGAAGAGTCAGAGTTGGATGTTTGGTTTACCGACTGCACAGCCCTGGTTACATCAAGAGACCACTGCAGCCTAAAGTTTTAATATCTCAAAAACATCTCTTGACCAATACAACCAAACACTAGACTTCTTGGTGGTGTCAAGAAGTCCAGCGGTCATGAAATCACCAAAAAGTCTAGTGTTTGGTTGTATTGGTCAGCTGATGTTTTTGAGACATCATACCTTTAGATTTATCCTCTGTAACGCCGGTGTGTTTGTATCTTGTTTACCGGCGTTACTGTGCATGTCTGTGCTCTTACCCAATGCTCCTTCCCCCCTAACAAGCTGGGAAACTGTTGCCTGTTACCTGTATGGACTCTGCTAAGTTCCCTGCCCTGCTGTGTAGCCGTACACGTGTTGTAGAGTCTTTGCTCCATTGACCATCCAAGTGTGCGGTCCCTGGCTGCGGCTGTGGAAGCTATCCTTGGGTTATGAGGTCCTCTGTAGCCAGTGCATGACCTTCCACGTGTGTCCAGGCTTGCAGCAGCTGCCACATACATAGGCCTTACAAACCAGTACAGCATAACCAGCACAGGAACTGTCTGTGCTAAGGGTGCACACAGCCACACCTTCCCTGTTTGTATTAGGTGGAGTGTGTGCGCTTGAATTGCTGTCCCCAGCCTATTGCTGAGGGTCAGCTACTATTTAAAGTTCCCTTTCCTTGTTGGGTGTCACCAGAGCTTCTCATTAGGTTGCAGAACCTTGCCCTGTGTGTTTGGGCCAACATACTGCTTTTGGTCTGCCTTATCTTCAGCTCCTGTTCTGCCTGCTATCAGTTCTGGGAAAGCTAATGTCTTTGTCCCTGAACCCGTCTTCTCTATGTGTTGATACCAAAGTCCTTGCCCTTGATTGTTGATTCCTGCTGGGTGATCTTCCTGAAGTCCTTCTGTGTCTTGAACTATGTATCCAGTGACTGAGTTTCCTATAACCAGTGTCTCGTGAATAAACCTGTGTTCGTCTATTGAAGATGGAGTTCAGTGTTCCTGCTGAGCGTCTACTACGCTGTGCTCATGCTACTATGCTGTGCTAGCTCCATCCAGTTCCGGGCCCATCCTGCAGTGCTTGTGTTTTCTCAGCTCTGGTCCATGTTGGGTGTGCTTGCACTCTTTTGCTGTGCTCTCACTGCTTGGCTCCGGTCCGCTTCTGTAGTACACGTCATTCAGCTCCAGTCCAATCCAACGGTGCTTGCACCATACCACTTGAGTTCTTTTCCAGGTCGTGTCCGATGTCCAGAGCCTGATGACTGCTATCTGTTGAATGGAGCCGGTGTCCAAGGTCTGGAGCCTGATGACTGCTACCTGATGCCTGGAGCTGGTGTCCCCGATGACAGCTGCCGATTTCTTTGATGACCGCTGCCTTGATGTCCTGTGTTCTGACGTTCCCTGCCTGGATCCATATCCGATGACCTGCCTTTGTCCTAGATGTCCAGCTTGTGTCCACGGGTCCAGTCTGTGGTCCTGGTGATCCAGCCCATGTTTCAGAGTTGGTCCTGCAAGTGTTCTTGGATGGGCTCCTCCTCCGTGTTCCTGATGAGTCTCTATCCTTGTTTTCCAGTGACGGCTCTGCCTGTGTATCCTGGATCTGACCAGCAGATGTCCTAAGCTTCCATGTCGGTGTTCCTGGACCTGTGCTCTCGATGTTCCTGCCTGTGTCCGATGTTCGGCCTGTTCCCTGGGGTCCATCCTGTGATGAAGTCGGTGTCTGATTCTCTCCTGCTGAGCTAGTGCTCTACCTGAGGCCTGAGAGAGGTTTTCCTGATATGCCTGTACAAGACAAATCTGGACTGTATCAACTCATGAAGACCTATTACCATCGCCAGATGTCTGCCTACCTGAGATGTCCCCCATGCTTGATGTGCGTAATCAGGAGCCTGGCATTGTAATGTCTTGCTACCGTGTACCTTGTAATGTGACTTTGTCTAGTAAACTTTATGTTTCTTCATACCTGAAGTAGTGCGGTGTCATCTAGACCTGCATGTTACCATCTTGCCCACATGCTCAGCTGCAGAGACCCGATCGCTGCCTTCCTAGTCCAGGTAGGCCCGGGTTACCCTGTGGTCCAGTGGGTCTGCATACATTACCATCTGGGACGCATGCCCCATGTTGCCGGAACCTGGCAGCGTGGAAGCATAAGCTTTGCACGTGATCCCGCGTCTCATAACATCAACAAACCCCAAGGGCAGCAGAAGAGAGCCAGAACAGGATGGTAGGGCAGTACAGCAGACATTTTTAAATTTACATACAGGAAGCCTATGGTATGAACAAATTAAAGATCAATCACCCTTTTTATTTTTGTCAGATTTCTATGGAACCTAACAAATGAAAACCTTTTATATGGCTCTGTATGAAATCAAACAAATATGGGTGGTGTTGCTTCACACAACTCAGAGATTGAATGGGTGGTTTTACAGGTACTTATAAAGGAGAGGACATATAAAAAAGTGTGGAGCAATGCATTTGAAAATAATAGTATAAACTTAAAAAGTCTCTCCAGTCAGAAATATTTTTCAACTATCTCCAGATTGAGTGACATATGTCACCTGTTACTTATTCCTTGTTGAATGGAATATCCCTTACACGTTGCATTGAAATGTCAACAAATGTCCAAAGAACCAACATCTTTTCCAAAACCAATAAAACATGAATAGATAATCAAAGAGATAAACAAGAAAAAAAATGCCTTAGAGCAATAAATAAAGAAAAAAGCGTTTGATTGAGGCGCTCAGAAATATAGGCAAGGGGCAGGAGTAAAGGATATACAGTAACTCTTCTTTAATGGTCACTTTCCATCACAAACGTTCGCAGGTACTTATAGAGCAATAAGTAAACCGAACCACAGTAGAAACAAAAGTGGACATTTTGATTGGTGACCAGTCCAAAAATCAAGCAATAAGAGTATTTTCACGTCGCATTTTTCGCCTCATTTTTTCCATGAAAAACTCAGCATTTTACTGTCACAGCAAGTGAATGAGATTTCTGAAATCTGATGTATATGTAGCTTATATTTCACTTGTAGATCTGAAATAGTTTCATATCTAGAGAATGTCACTTCTTCCAGTGTTTTGCAGCATTTTTCACCCATTATTATTATTTATTATTATAGAGACATTCATTCCATGGCACTTTACAAGTGAAAAGGGATATACATAATAATAAGTATAATATTCACATACAAGTCACACACAGGCGCAAGAGGAGAGAGGACCCTGCCCGCGAGAGCTCACAGTCTACAAAGGGTGGGTGAGGTTACAGTAGGTGAGGAGAGAAGACCCTGCCCGCGGAGCTTACAGTCTACAAAGGATGGGTGAGGTTACAGTAGGTGAGGAGAGAGGACCCTGTCCACGAGGGTCTACAAGGGATGGGGGAGGATATAGTAGATTAAGATAGAGGACCCTGCCCTCAATGGCTCACAGCTTGCAAGGTATGAGTAAGAATATGGTAGCAGAGGAGGGAGGACCCTGCCTGCAAGGGCTCATAGTCTACAAGGGATGGGTGAGGACACAGTAGGTGAGGAGAGAGGACCCTGCCTATAAGGGCACACAGTCTACAAGGGTTGGGTGAGGATATAGCAGGTGAGGATAGAGGACCCTGCCCATGAGGGCTCACAGCCTACAAAGGATGGGTAAGAATACAGTAGCAGAGGAGAGAGGACCCTGCCTGCAAGGACTCATGGTCTACAAGGGATAGGTGAGGATACAGTAGGTGAGGAGAGAGGATCCTGCCCGCGATGGCTCACAAACTACAAGGAATAGGTAAGAATACAGTAGCAGAGGAGAGAGGACCCTGCCTGCAAGGGCTCATGGTCTACAAGGGATGGGTGAGGATACAGTTGGTGAGGAGAGAGGATCCTGCCCGCGATGGCTCACAAACTACAAGGAATAGGTAAGAATACAGTAGCAGAGGAGAGAGGACTCTGCCAGTGAGGGTTCACAGTCTACAAGGGATGGGTGATATTAGAATATGAGAGTCCTCAGTGATGGATACCTTTTAATGGCTTTTAAAAAATATCTACAAGTTTTAACCTACAAAAAGCAATGTTTATCAACTGAAAAAGTTAATGTGGTCACAAGGGCCCCATAGCAATGAACTGGTCACAAAGCATTCATATACTGGGACCCCAATCAATTACGAACAGTCTTTAATTAGTGTTCTTTTTCCATGCAGCGCCACCAGAGGGTAAATAAAGTATTACACAACATACAGGGTGAGCCATCTATGGGAATAAAATGGGAATGGTTGGTGATATCAACTTCCTGTTTATGGCACATTAGTATATGGGTTGGGTCGTGACCATGGTGGCCATTTTGAAGTCGGCCATTTTGGATCCAGCTTTATTTTTTTCAATGGGCAGAGGGTCATGTGACACATCACACATTATAAGAGAAACAATGGTGTGCTTGGTTTTAACGTAACTTTATTCTTTCATTAGTTATTTCAAGTTTATATCATCAACCATTCCCATTTTAGGTGTATCCATATAGATGGCTCACCCTGTACATTAAATCAATTTGCTATCTGTGTGGATTGGAGACATGCTCTTCTTTATAGCCACTATCTTCTTAAGAAATGAGATGGGGATCCTGAACACCGGACCCCACCCCCAACAATAGGGTATATGACAATGGGTCTTTAAAATACAAAAGTGCACTGAACACCTATATATTACTGAGCAATAGAGCTGCACAAATCCCTATGGTTTATTATAGATTACCGCTCCATAAGTCCTGAAATACACAATTTCAATTTAAAGTCCCATGGGGGAGGGCACTCACCTGCTATGAACAACAAATCCTTAAAGGCGCATTAAGAAAGATTTATCCAAAACTAATAAGATGACTCAATTTATATAATGTGTTCACTCGTCCTGTTATAAGAGGCAACTTTTGACAGCTCTGTAGCTCGGAGTCAAGAAATACGGGAAATAAAAGATTAATTTTGAATAAACTAGATGGGGCTTTGCACCTGTCTCTTTGCCAATCGTGAAGATTTATAGCATTAGCACAAGCATTAAAGGCTCAAGACAATGCGCACTTACTGAAATGAGAATTTGCCTTCTTAATACTGAGCCTTTATTCATAATTTTTGTCATAAAGCAAAACTATCTTCTACGGAAAAAAACGCACAAAAATAAAATTTAATTATGGCAAAATATTTGATAGTTAAGTGCAAAAAGAAAAACCCTGACTCACTACAGTGTAGTCGAACCTAATTCACATTGAGGAACAACGTGCATTAGGTAAAGTTACAAGAATGATGACTAGACCATGAAAACGAGCATCCTGGTACATTCAATAGAGTTTTGTGTTTTTTTTTATTTGGGCTAAATGCCCTTCTGTATCATTCCTTATAGAGTTATAAAGAATCTGGGCAGCACCCATCCAAAAGAAAGTGGGTAGCATGAAACTGTGAAACCTTTTTGCGTTTGTGAGGTATAACGGCAATACTGTACATGACAGGTATACAGTATATCGCACAGACAGAGGTCTGCTATGATCTAAATCTAGGATATTTGCTGTTACTTATTGTTCCATAAGCCTTTATATGATAAGGGCTGGATTTAAGGATGGTCAGGAAGTGATGGGTGGGGCTGACCATTCACATACCTCCCGATAGGTATGTCACATCTGTTTTTAAGTGACTCCTTCCTGATCACATGACTGTGATGTAAGCAAGCTCCTCCACTTCCTGTTTGGTCCACATGGCAATCCAGCATGCTTGAGAGTGGAGCTGGCTAGAGCTGCTAGAAGTCCAGGAAGTAACTGAGGCTTTTGAGGATCTGGCCTCACGACAGAGCCGATATGGACCATGTCCAAGCACCTGGTGGGTGATCCCAGTGAGTACCTTCCTAGATGAAAAGACTAGTAGGAGCCAGTTTAAACCCTGCTAAGCCAGAAGTGCAGGTAAAACCAGAGTGGTACTTTTTATCTCACTGACATCTGTCAATGCACACACTGTGTGGACGTATCCATGATTGAAACTGACCAGCGGGTCACAAGGTTTCTGAGGACTATGCGGACTAGTCTGCGGAAGTAGCCGTCACTATGTGAATTGGTGTTCTCTGTAAACACTGCTGTTTTGAGCTAACTACAGTATATGCTGATACATGATTTGTGTGTGATAATAAACCAGATGGACTATCTTTTATAAGAACTGTGGCTGTGTTTCTGAATATTGCGCAGTAAGCGAGTGTCCCACAACACGCTAAGTAAGCGCTACCTCACAGGTTCCACATGATCTGATGAAGATCTTACCAATACAATCAGAACTTCTTCCTACAAGTGGAACGGTCATGAAAATATACTTCTGTAATTGAGGAGATCTAATGAAGGTTTCAGTTGCAGAAAGTCATTGGGAGCTACTACCCTTACCGGATGGTTGCATGAAAGGAATGTAGTGAAAAGAAAAAAAGAAAAGGTGCTCCAAGTATGTTACCCCCAATATATAGTAGCAAGCAATGGAGTCTACTGTACATGCTCACCTGCCTCAATTGTGACCCGACACAGCGTCGTAATTGTATGATTGAAGAGCTTGTGCTCTGACCACTTGTGGAAAGAAACGTGTTCAAACCAAACAGGAATAAAGAATGATGAGTGGTGGGCAATGCCACAGAGAGAAGAAAAGGGTGTATATTCTATGGATCTTTATTCATGCAAAACGTTTCGAAGTTAGGTTGACTCCATCAGGTAGACAATAGTTTATGTTCTGTGGATCTTTATTCATGCATCACCTTTTGAAGTCAGGCTGACCATAATGAAGGAGTCAGCACAACTTCAAATCATGTATCAATAAAGATCCAGAGAACATACACTATTGTCTACCTGATGGAGTCAACCCAACTTTGAAACGTGTTGTATGAATAAAGATCCACAGAACAAACACCATTACCTTTACCCTGTGGTAGCACCTGGGAATCACCACTCTTTTTTTCTATCTGGTTTAAAAAAAATGTGTCTTCTTCACTTTTTTTTCTCTTGCACATCCTCCTCTCTCGGCCAGTTGGCATGCAAAAAACAGCAGTAAGGCCCCATGTAAACGAAAGGAGATCACTGCATTTCCTTGCACTAACTAATGGGCAGAAGCCAGCTGTGTATCTATTATATAATCACGAATGGGTTTTTTGCCCCTTTTGAGACCGCTCTCGCTGCGAGTCAGCGTGGTCATGTGGATACGAACGAAGCATTGGCCGCGCAGCGGCCATTGCGAGCAGCTCTAAGGCGACTCGCTATGCCCGCGCAGCGGGCATGGCGAGTCGCCTTAGCAGCGCAAAGCATTGGCCGCGAAGCGGCCATTGCGAGTCAGAGACTCGCTCTGCTAGAATCCCGATGCATTGTGCATCGGGCACCCATCTAGTATACTATAACCAGAGAAGCAATAGCTGCTGGCACGTGGACCAAACTGCAGGGAGGCCCTGAAAGCCTGCAAAAGGATACCAAAACTTGTACAAGGAGAGAGCTGCACACATCTCTTTTCCTGTCCAATACATTATATGTCCTACTTTGTGCTGCATAGTAAGCATCACGGCAATCCTAGTCATGCCACTTGCAAGTGCGCAGCTGCCCAGGGAAAACTAAGAAGGGAAACAGTAAACTAGCGCTGCAGCCCCTTATTGTTAGAATTGGTGTTGGCCCCGGATGTCATAGTGATATGCCCTTACTTGACAAGAGAGTAATTCTTTAATCAGTTCAGGATGGAGTGGTACAAGCAATTTTTGGATACCTTTGACCCAATGACACTATAGGGCTGCGCTAATTTTCCTTTTTTTAGTGACTGCAGTAGGACCTGCAGGTTTAATGAACGCTCTTACATTAAAAGTTTTTGTTTTTCTTACTCTATAAATTAGTGAAAATCAGTAAATTATGCCATTCATTCTCATATCCTCCCCACAACTTTGTTACATTTGTTAGAGCTATATTTTCCCAATGTACTTATACAATGGCCTTGGATGTCTCCAATAAATGCCACTTCATTGGCCAGCTGTGGTCAGCTGACCGCCACCCAAGCTGTCAGTTACAAGAAGCCCAGAGCCGCTGCCCATCCACTAATAGGACCCAGCTGTGAAATAACACTGTCACTCACTGTCACTATAGGAAAGATAAAGGAGACAACACGAGGCGCAATAGTGCCCTATCAATGAGACACTGATTTTTGCACACAAATTATAAAATGGTGCACTCACCTTATCTAGTGGTGTGCACCCACAACTAGTTTTAATAGCATGTGATATAAAATCTGCCGCAGGACCTCCACCTCCACGTAGCACGTGTCAGAAATATCCAAATCCAGGGATGGTGTATATACAGTCCGCGCTGCTTGAAATGATCAGTCAGAATCTTGAGTAAGAGACCCCCTTCTTTATTTTCACCTACGCATTTCGATGCTATTCCAAGCACCGTCGTCAAGCCCTGATGACGGTGCTTGGAATAGCATCTAAACACGTAGGTGAAAATAAAGAAGGTGGGTCTCTTACTCAAGATTCTGACTGATCATTTCAAGCAGCGCGGACTGTATATACACCATCCCTGGATTTTGAACTCACTGTCACTGTCAGACATGCTGCAGTTACTGCCCAACCTCTTCATTTATGCTGGCAGTCATGTACATTAAACACTATGAGATATGTGGACAAACATAATGGAAAACAATTAATGGCATGGCTATGTGCATAGCTAATGCAAATGTATGGAAAAATGGAAAGGGACATGGCAAAAACTGCTTCAGAATATAAAGAAAATTGAGAAAACTTAGCTTTAGCACTGGCCACAGCGAAAGAGCCCAATAACCGCGATAAGGTGTTTCTCATCTTATCAGTTCCTCCGTGTGCCTCTACTAGCAGTATACTGCTGTATGTGTAGGTTTTTATGCCTTGTATGCAATTAAAACCTGCATTGAAGGGTAGGTCTTGGACTTGGTTACAATAAGATGGCAGACGTAGCATGGCTACAGGGCAGGGGAAGGGTGCACAGAAAAATATAGTAATACGAATAATTGAAGATTGACTGGCATCACCTTTGTGTGAAGGTGCTAGCAAGAAAAAACATGAGAATTGAAGAGAAAATCTGCTGCAACACTAAACACTATGAGATATGTGAACTAGCATTATGCCAATGGTACTACAGGCCATAGTTTCTGCAGAACCTCTTGAGGCCCTGTTACACGGCACGATGTTGGAACAATGTGGGATGGGGGCGCGGGTCGTTTCCGACATCATTTTGACATCGTTGGTGAGATGTCACACGTCTAGATATCGTGGACGACTCACCAACGATGTTGTGAGCAGGTATCGTTTGCACAACCCAGTGAAGGATACCTGCTCATTGCTATGAATGGGCGAAGTCGTAAACGACATCGTTATTGCGGGGGTCAGACACCACGATATGCCAGGTTGGCTCATCATTGATCGTGTGATTTGAGAACATGTTCTCAAACCTGCGATCAGCGATCCAAAGACTTATCATTACAACTTCGCAGAGACACACGCAACATTCTAACGATGTCACTTGACGACTCCAAACCCGTGGAACGATTAACGAATGTTGTGCCATGTAACGGGGCCTTTAGTTAACACTCTCAGCCAGATACTGCCTGGATCTGCTATGTCGGAGCTGCTGCAGAGATTCTCACATAAGGCGGTTAGTTATATACACCCTGGAGATGCTGCCCAACTGTATACAGGCCAGAGCTGTGCAGAACCTCTGTTAATGCCTCAGTCAGATACAGCCCGGAGCTGCTGCTGAACATCTACTTACATAATTGTCTTGGCGTCTGGATGTCCCCGATAAAGCAGCAGTTGATTGGCCAGCTGACTGCCACCAAATTGCCCAATTGAAAAGGAAAAAAACCTCGCGGCCACCATATTGGTACAACCAAGTGATGGTTGTCCAAGATGGAGGCTACTGGCGGGTCTATGGCCTCACATGTTACTGCTGACCTCCGGGTCCTCCACGCTGCCAGTGTTGCTGAGTTGCCATCTCAGAGCCCGCCCCCATTGTGACATCAGACCCCTTCTAAACACACATTTGCCTGCCATGTTTATACACCCAATCCGCTACAGTGACATCTTGCATGACAGCTCGCCGCAAGAATCACAGAGCCGGCCCTCATTGTGACATCAACAAGGACGCCACCACCACAGGAGCCCCCTCCAGCGCAACAGAACTTGCTCCATCTTGTCATCATCACCCTCACACACACACAACCATCGACAACCCCCCATCTACGACCCGCCCACAACACAGCCACACCCCCCCCAGTGCTATAGAGCCCACCCCCAGCATTGGGCACCCATATAGTATTTCAATAAATGAACTTGGATTGATCCTTTGGAATAAAAGTCTGATGCAAACAGGTAATTTTCTATGCAACATTACAAGGTGAATATTCAAATAAATACCATATATGTTGAAGTCAGAATTTTTCTGTTCCAGGTCAGGGAGGGAGTTATCCTGATAACTGGTGTATCTCCATGAGACATCTTCGTTATCTGTTTCAATGAATTCTCATCATACATTTAAAACAATGATTTTGTTCAGTCCATTTATGAAGGACCTGCCGACAAAATTATGAAGTGGAATTTGTCTAGATCAACTTGACCTATATTCACACAGTATGAGTCATCATCAATAATTTCTAACTGCAGGCAAAGCATGTGACAGATTACCGAACGAGAGAAGCATTGATGGCTCTTAATCTAGGGGAAATACATAAACCATTACAGATATACTCTATAATGATTTATATAGAATATTGAATAAATTAGTCTTCATTACTTCTATTACCATCACAGGTTGAATATGGGTCGAAGCTTAGAGATACAAACATATTTGTGACATAAGATGCCCTAAGAAAAAAAATAAGCTATTGGGTAGTGCTGTACTTGTGCAATTTCCCCAATTTCCCATTCAGTTGTCACTGCAAACCCTCCAGCCAGTGGAATAACTTGAAACTTATGGACCCCGATGCAAAAGCTCCAATGGGGCCCCCAATTACTGCAAATCTTTAATAGTATCAGTCTTTTTCTGTAGGTCAAAAGGGACCTTCTAGGCTCCACGCTCGGGTGCGATTGCAACTCTGCACCGGTTGTAGTTACACCTCTGCCTCCTGCTAAAGGAGCATTCTCCAGTTAAAATTGTTTTAATTAGGTTTCCAATTTCACTTGATTTCTCTACCTTCTATCCATTTCCTACAATGAGAGCTTTTATCTTCCATAGTGTACAGCTGGGTTCCATGGAGTTTGGCTACAAATACCTGCCCAGACCCTGGCTAATAATGTGCAGTAGAGAGATGGAAACTCTTAATATCCCAGCCACCTCTCTCCAGTTGATTTATTTATAGTCGTAGCTACTCACTCCTCTCCCCTTTCTTGTCAGCTTCTAAGGTGCTGTACTTATAAATCGTGCAAAATCAGCAGCCCCACAGCTATCAGAGTAGGTCTCCTGACCATGGCTCTCACTGTTCAGAGCTTGTGTGCTTTGTTGAAATGTCAGGGTTATCCATATATAAATAGTAGGGATAGCAGTGTAAACTCAGAACAAACCACTGAAGGCTGAATGTGTTACAGCAGATCTTGCGCTGAGCTTTATAATTCTTCTAAGAATACAGTTGTACTATTCACCACCAGAGACTGTCAGAAACTAGAAAGTAAGGAAAATGCATTGCTCTGAGCTGCTCAAGAGACTACTTGAGAAAAACACCGTTAAATTAAAAATGGCTACTATTGAACATTTCTGGTGATTCTGTATTACCAAATGGTACTTTTATTCTAAACAACGTAGCTTGCCTCCAGGGGCATAGTGTCAGTGTCACCTAAGAAGTCTCCTGAAGGAGTTGTCGAAATAGGAAAAGCCCAGTCTATATCAGGTCATATGAATGTTCTTAGAATTGGGAACCTTGCTCAGTAGAATCTATAAAGGTAGTATTTAGCTTTCTGGTGACATAAGGAAATAAATGATTTCCGTGCCTCTGAGAACTGGATCTGGCTGAAACGGCTCTGACATGAGAAGTTTTCTCACTACGAACAAAAAAAGTTCACTTGGCATAAATATGGAATATTTTTACTGCCGTAAATGCTATTTTTTTCTTTAATTCCTGCACCTTTCCACCCAAGAGATATATGCCCCCTGTTTATCATATGTAAATCTATTTTTTTAGCTAAATTGGTTGCTTCTTATCTCTTTTTTTATGAGTCTTCTTGAGGATCATGCTTAGTTGGCTAAAAAGATTAAATTTACATACAAGGAAATGGAAAAACAATGTTAGATTCAGAAGAATAGCGACATTTCCACCGGTAAATAAAAACAAATACTATATTTATGAGAATCATATGGTTTATAATGACTAAACTGCCACAAAGAATTACAGTGCCCCTTAACAGTAGTAACATGGCTGGGGGTCAGGTGGTAGTGGTCGACGTACTTAGGGAAGAGTTGGAGCAAAATCCCCCCAAGCAAGGTTTGAGAAACTAGTGATGTCCTGTGGCCGCAGATGTGCTGAAGTCATTCACAGCAAAGGCCTGTACAACTAAGGCCTGACACTTGCTACTGATTGTGTAACCTTCACTACATTTAGTTTTAATCTTTCTCTGTCTACAGTCATTGCTATTCTCTAATATGATCATCACGTTTTGCATAAAATAAAGGTTTTAAGTTGATAAACTTTGATTATTTTGGAAAACACTGTTCTAGTGGCATGGTGCACCCCTTACACAAAAATCCCCAAATGTTCATCAATGCAGATTACATTTGGTCTGCAAAAATTACCGTATATACAGTATTGAGTATAAGCCGAGTTTTTCAGCTAAATTTTTGTGCTGAAAAGTGCCCCCCTCACTTATACTAAAGTCACAGTGTACAGGCTCAGTGGTGAAGGGGGGGGAAGGAGTGATCGGGGTGAGGGGGGGCTGGCAGTAGGAGCGGAGAGGTCACGTGGGCCCGCTCATTAGTGCAATGCAACATGCACTGCATCCCCCTGTCCATCAGCGGCGGGGGTGCGGTGCATATTCCATTGCACTAGGTATACTCGCCCCGTACGAACAGATATGCCCCCATGCTGCCTGCACACCATAAAAATAATCATTCATTTTTACCTCCTGTCGCTATATCACTGCTGCGTTCCTCTGGTCTTCCTGCTTCTTCCTGCTTTTGCCGGCGTCATGTGACCACGCATCAGCGATTACGTCATCACTGCTGCGCCGGTCACATGACGCCAGCAAAAGCAGGAAGAAGCAGGAAGACCTAGGGCGCAGCGGTGATATAGTGATGGAGGGTAAGAATGATTGATTTATTATTTTATGGTGTGCGGCAGCATGGGGCATATACTGATCATAGGGGAGTGAGTATACCAGTGATGTCGGGTGAGTATATACCAGTGGTGGGAGGTGTATACCGTAATGGGGCTATATATCAGTATTACCAGGATGGGGGGCCATATACCAGTGATGGGGGCGTATATACCAGTGATGAGGGGCTGTATACTGTGATGATTGCTACATACCAGTGATGAGGGCTGTATACTGTGATGATTGCTATATACCAGTGATGAGGAGCAATATACCAGGATGGGGTTCTGCGGATTACCCACCCTAGGCTTATACTGCTTATACTCGAGTCAATAGGATTCCCCAGTTTTTTGAGTGTAAAGTTAGGGACCTCTGCTTATACTCAAGTACATACGTAAGTGATGATAGACTGTTCTTTAATGTTGATCACCAGTGTATGTATTTTGAGAAATATCTTTATTTTCAAGGGTGGGTAAAACCTACGAAAATCATTTCTTAGAATCGAAATGGATTTTATACAAACCCCCATGAATTAAGAGTGTTGCAGTCTTCTGTTATCCATTCCCCCAGATCATGCTGCAATGTAAAGTGGCCATTTTTTGTTCCCACCCGGTACTCTTTAAGGTATAAACTAGGCTCATTACCTTCCTGTAGAGATAAAAACAAAATACAGAAGACTATTTTTTTTGTAGACCAGTTTTCCCCTTGACTTTAGTGGAGAGGCGGCACAATGCCCCAAGAGCATATATATCTTATGAAGCAGTCTTTTTTTGTAAGCAGATACCCAAATTATTGGCTATGTGGGCAGTGTTACAGGATAGCATTTATATGCTATCTAATGGCACTGTGTCCTTAGTGATCAAATAGGGTCAGTAAAATAAGTAGCAATCCCGTCGGCGTAGACGGCACAAACGGCGGGGTCCAGGTCAACAGGCAAGCGGCCAATTATTTGCCCAACAACACTGAATTTTCATCTGCCCGCAGCCTCCATCTACTGATTATACAATCAATACAGCTCAGATGAGGAGAACTAACAACTGGCCAAGGCAGATCAATGACAGCAAATAAGAGATTCGTGAGCAAAACTTTGATACCATTCTACAGCAGTGTAAATGCTGTTTCTATTGCAAAGGCATTCATGATGATACTCCTATGATTGCACTGTTATTATAGGTTTAATGTTAGGCAATCAAGCTGCAGTGGTCTAGATATCAACAAACAGCATCAAAAGAAAACACAAAATTGTCCTTATTCTTTTGACACCGTAGCCGAAGCCGTTTTCTTTCTCTTTTTTTTTTTTTCCCGACGTTAGTGGCCTTGAATGAACAATAATAAGTGACAATTTACTGAAAAGCACTATTTTTACCGATAACAAAAGTCATGCAATATAGATTGATATAAGTATGATTATTGCTAGACCCACACGCCAGATCTTCTCGAAACAGATAATTTAAATAAATTCAATATTGTGACAGTCGGCTCTTTTTATTCGCGGATGTCATGGGAGAAAAGCGGAGAGATACATCTTTTTGGGCAAGCCATTGTTGATGCTGCTATTTTGACTCCTAGCAGAATTATATATATAATTATTATACTCCTCCTTGACCGTTTTCTCTGTAGACCATTTTTCATTAATTATACACACGTACGAAAAATGTGCAAATCAACGACCTTTGTCTGTAGCGTCTTGGAAGATAATATTCGGGCACTACAGGCTATCAGAAAATTGGCTAAAATCTCAATACCACGATTATCACTTACTGGGATGTGATGTACAGTAGATACTGGAGATGATTTATCCAAAAAAAATGGTGTAAAAATTGCAAGATTCCTGCAGGACAGACAGTAACTGGAGTAGCATTGTCAGTGTGGTGCACACCAAAGAGGGGAGGCGCCGAATGTATGACATAATATGGAGTTCTCAATGAATTCAGCCCTGTGTACTCCAATAAGACTGTGCACTAAGGCTGGTTTCAGACTACGATTTTTTGAAATCCGATGCTGTCCGATAGAAATCGGACAGCATCGGATCCGAATTTGGCCCCATGTGATCCTATGGGGATCGGACCGATTCGGATGTGCACTAAATGCCATCAGAATTGTGTCCGATCCGATTTTGTCCGATTTCATTCCGATGCAAAAATCGGAGACTGCTCCGATTTTTGCATCCGAATCAAAAATTGGAAAAAATCGGATCTGACAGATCGGATGGCAATTATGCCAAATCCGATCCGATTCAATTCCTGTAACATGGGGCCCAATGGAGCAGGGTCTGAGGAAACATCTGATGTCTCCTCGGACCCAATTTTAGTGTACTGAGCATGCTCAGTACACTAAAACTGCTCCTAACCATCTAATTTTACTTCCGCAATGTATATACATATATTGCGGAAGTAAAATTAAGCAAGGCAGGGGTTAATAATAATAAACCATCTATTCTCACCTGTCCATGAGTCCCCCGGCGTCTCCAGCACATCCCGCCTCTAGGACCTGCCGTGATGTCACAGTCACATGACCGGTTACCGCAGTAACCGGTCATGTGACTGTGACATCACGCCAGGTCCTAGGATCAGAAGATACAGCTGGAGACGCCAGGGGACTCGTGGACAGGTGAGAATAGATGGTTTATTATTTTTTATTCCGGAGGTGAGGGGAGAAGAGGGGGAGTACATGGGGAGAAGCGGGGAGCACAAGGGGAGAAGAGAGGTAATTATTCCCCTATACTCTGCCCTTCTGGAATACTGTTTGCAGTCCTGGGAGCTCGAATTCCAGAAAGACATCGATATAGTGGACGAAGTCCAAAGAAGAGCAACCAAGATGGTAGAAGGTCTGCAAACCATGTCCTATGAAGACCGGCTAAAAGAACTAGGAATGTTTAGTTTTCGAAAGAGAAAGCGGAGAGGAGACTTAATAACGGTCTACAAATATCTGGAAGGAAGTCACAGTGCAGAGAGAACTACCGAATTCTCATTAGCACAAGGAAGTACAAGACGCAATGGGATGAAACTAAAAGGAAAAAGATACAGATTAGACATTAGGAAAAACTTTCTGGCAGTGAGGGCAGTCAGAGAATGGAACAGGCTGCCACGGGAGGTGGTGAGCTGTCCATGAATGGAAATCTTTAAGCAGAAGCTGGAGAAACATATAGCTGGAATGATTTAGG
The DNA here is from genome assembly GCA_033576535.1 of Allobates femoralis. Classification (NCBI taxonomy): domain Eukaryota; kingdom Metazoa; phylum Chordata; class Amphibia; order Anura; family Aromobatidae; genus Allobates; species Allobates femoralis. The sequence goes on from JARQOC010000001.1 coordinate 579,769,184, forward strand.
AAAACTTGCGCTCAAAGGGAGCTGGACCCTGACGATGTTGAAGGTCCCTCCCAAATCTACCATTCTATGAGAACTCTTACTCCAGCCTATGACACCTACATACTCTTTCATAAACACCAGCGAGAAAACAGACAGTCTTGATGAATGGAGGCAAATATCTTTTTTTTTAGAAAGGTCAATATTCCAGTAATCAGTTGATGACCATAGAACTACTCAGTGTTGTGCTAATCTCGAGAGGGACGATTCAGTCACAACAGATTCCAACAGCAGTGACAACTACAGGAGAAACGTAGTATTAAAGTCCCAAACAACCCATTTATAGGGCAACCATTAAGTACATGCTATGCCAGGTCTGCCTGGCACGAGTGAGTTATGTCCGGATGGGACCTTTCTTGTATCTGGGATAAGAAGGTCATGGCGATTAGCAGATCACAGATCCTCTTTGGAATCTACTTAACATGAGTAGATCAGATTTATTTTTATTGGGTGTTGAAAGGTTTTTTTTTTATCCTGCTGACATTCCTTCTGCTCTAATCTCAGCTGCTGCACCTTGCTGCCTCTCACTTTCATTATTTAAACTCACTCTTTACTCCCCCACATGCCAGTTATAGTTCCTCTATGCTGACCTCCAAGGAGAAGTTGTCCTTGGGGAAGCTGTAAAGTTCATTTTTTGTTTTATTCCCGCTTGCTTGTCGCTCTCTAAGTTTTGTCTTATTGTAGTATTAAGACTAGCCTCTTGCTTCCCTACTCACTGGCTAGGGCTAGCCCAGGGTCAGCCAGGGCTTAGGCACATGATCAGTCACCAGAGGAAGGACCTGTCTAGGGATGTTAGGGAGTGCAGTATTCAGCATCAGTTGAGTTTTAGCAGTCACCCCTCTCCCTATCGTCAGAGCCCTCTTTTCCCTTTTCCCTGTGCATTTCCTTTTGTATTGCGCTGCACGTAGAGCATCTCCTCGCTTTGTGATGACAATGCCAGAGAGGAAACACCTCACTCATTGCTGAGGAGAAGGTATTTTTCCTATATTGGACATTAATTAACCAAAAAAGAATTACCGTATATAGGCTGCAGTTGTCATATTGAGACAAGCCTTTATCAATTTTTTTCTATCTTGAATTTTAGGAATAAGACATGAGAGTGTTCTAGTATTGTTTGATAGAAATGTATTCAATCAAGCTACCTAAAGAGAAGATGATTAAAAAGTGACAGCTTGTTGTGAGAATCCAAGAAGTATGTGGTGAAAACTAAATGTGACAGTTAATATGGCTGCACTTTCTGTTGTCACTTTTACAGAAAATGTGTTTCTTTACATTTTACAAAGAAATCCTCTGTAAGGCTACTTTCACATTTGCGTTCCCCTCCGCAGCGTTCTGCGGAATGGAGCCGCAATGTGAGCGCAGCACCGCAAGCCCCTATGTTTATAATGGGAGTGCACGGTGCTGTGCTTGACTGCGCATGACCGTGCGCAGTCAAGCACAGCACCGTGCACTCCCATTATAAACATAGGGGCTTGCGGTGCTGCGCTCACATTGCGGCTCCCCTCCGCAGAACGCTGCGGAGGGGAACGGAAATGTGAAAGTAGCCTTACAGAGGCCAGTCCATGTTCTAGAGTCAATCCCGCTCGTGTTCCTGGACGGGCTCGTCCTCCGTGTTACGGGGAGTGTCCAGCCTGGATTCCGGTGATGGCTCTCCCTGAGTTTCCTGGACTTGTCAGTGTTCCTGGACCTGTGCTCTCTGTGTTCCACCTGAGTCCTGATGTCCGGCCTGTTCCCATGCTTGATGCGCGAAATCGGGAGCTTGGCATAATGTCTTTTAACTTGTATTGTGACTTTGTTTAGTAAACTTTATGCACCTTAGACCTGAAGTTGTGCGGTGTCTTCTAGTCCTGCACTTGCTCAGCTGCCACAGACCCCGGTTGCTGCCCTCCCCGAGTCCAGCTAGGTCCGGGTCGCCCTTGTGTTCCAGTTGGTCCACATACTAATACCGCCTTGGATGCATGCCATACGTTGCAATGGCCAGGTGGCATCAGAGCATAAGCAAAGCCCTCCATCCTGTAACAATCAGCTTGGTACTCTCTACAACAGTGTTCCCCAACTCCAGTCCTCAGGAGCCACAAACAGTGCATGTTTTCAGGGTTTTCTAGTATCGCATAGGTTAATTTAATCACCTAAACAGGTGATAATCCCATCACCAGTACAATGCTAAGGAAATCCTGAACACATTCACTGTTGAGGACTGGCGTTGGGGGCTCTAGAATGAGAAACGTTTCCCTTAGAATTCTTATTTTGCAGGATTTTTGCACCGTACTAGATGTATAAATATACATTCTGTTGTTAAAAAACAAGGGACACATATTCATTATGACTTGTCTCTCCAATGAGATACTGGTGTTCTGGCTGCCGGCTTGATCTGAGGATACATTATACAGGTCAATACAGTCATCTTTGACTTGAATTAAAGCAAGTGTTAGAGCAAATTGCAGCACTTTACTCAAACCACCTCTTTGATTTCTAATACACTCCTTTGTTGGAAATGCACAATGTGGCACATGGAAAAAGCAATGAGAAAACACAAGTGAGATCACTGGTTCAACTCTTCACCTCTTCCTGCCTGGATTCCAAAAATTGTGGTTGAGCGTTTACTCCAAAATCATCTTGTGTGACTGACAGACGGTTCTCGGTGACAGATTCCATCCAATATGTGAATTTCACATCTTACATACTCCATTACATTGTGTCAGTACTTTGACCTAATTATTTTCACATTTCTGACAGGGAATAATGTGGTTGCGATAAATGTGACAGTCAGAAGAGTGAATTATCATTTTCTATACGACTATGATCTAAGCTTCATTGACAGCCACAACTTCGAGAAGGAACCAAAATTGTCCCTGACCGTTGAGGTGTGCAGCTTATTTCTCAAGCTTTTGCAAATGTTATGATAGCACATTTCCAAGATGCCGTGATTTCTATGTAATGAGACACCCACCGCACCGACTTCATCGCCTTCTGTAAATTACACGAGCAACGAGATAGAAAAAGGGAAAAAAATACAACAGAATATCACCGGTACACAAAGCCAACCCTCTGCGGGTAGAAAGACCGCACAATGGCCAACATTTACTAAATATTTTACGCTGGATTTTGGATTAAAAACAACAAAAAAGGTGCTACATTCTCTCATCTCGAGCACTAGCCAACACCAATGACCCACCATGAATGGAATCAATTTTGAGAACTAAATTTTTGTTGGGTGTAGACTTGATATTTCTGTTCATTCCACATACACTGATTTTTATTTCCTAAGAGGCGCGCTCCTTTTAATAAATTAGCCACAAATAATTCCATCTATCCCTTAAGGCCACGTGCACACACAGAGTATTTGGGGAGTTTTTTTACCTCAGGATTTGTAGACAAAACCAGGAGTGGAACAATAAGAGGAGAAGTGTAATAGAAACACGTCACCTCTTCTGTATTTATCACCTACTCCTGGTTTTGGCTACAAATCCTGAGGTAAAAAACTCAAATACTGAACGTATGCACGTGGCCTTTAGAAGAATTGAGTCCTAAAGGTTTATTTATAAGCCATTCCTCCTTTAAAACTGAACTAATACCAGCGGTATTGCTCTAGACCCTGCAGCGGTCTCTCTGCACTCACACCACACAGATCTACCGTCATCATGCTAAAGGTGCGAAGGCAAGCACTCCCCACCTCCCAAAGGGGCAGTACACGCACTCTTTAAGTGTCCCCAGCCAATGACCAAGGGACACTAGGCACTTAAAGCACCCTTCCTGTTAGGGAAGACCCTGAGCAAGTTATCAGTAAGTCTGTATGGTAGCTAGTTGTCAGGTTGCGTGAACATGTTCCAGTCCTGTGTTTCTAAACCCAAGTTCCTAAGCCCATTCCGGTCCCACATACTCATGTGGCTAGACTCATAGAAGGTAGAGTTGGAATGGACCTCCTGGGTCATCATGTCCAACCCCCTGCTCAAATCAGGATTCACTAAATCATCCCAGACAGATGTCTGTCCAGCCTCTGTGTGAAGACTTCCATTGAAGGAGAACTCACCACCTCTCGTGGCCACCTGTTCCACTAGTTGATCACCTTCACTATCAAAAAGTTTTTTTTCTAATATCTAACCCCTTAGTGACGAAGAAATTTGTCATTTTTCATTTTCGTTTTTTCGCTCCTCGGCTTCCAAGAGCCATAACGTTTTTATTTTTCTGTCGACACAGACATATGACGGCTTGTTTTTTGCGGGACGAGTTGTACTTTCAGATGCAATAATTTGTTTTACCATATAGTGTACAGGGAAATTGCAAAAAAATTCTAAATGCAGTGAAATTGCAAAAAAAGTGCAATAAGACGTTTGTTTTTTGGGTTTTGTAGTCGCCGTGTTCACTATATGGTAAAACCGACGTGACCGTGTGATGCCTCGGGTCAGTACGAGTTTGTAGATACCAAACATGTATACCTTTGTTGGTATCTAGGTTATGGAAAAAAATTCAAAAGCATGAAAAAAAAAAACATTGTACTTTTTGCGCCATGTTCTGCGACCCGTAGCGTCCTCATTTTTCGGGATCTGGGGCTGGGTGACGGCTTATTTTTTGCGTCTCGAGGTGACGTTTTTAATGATACCATACTTGTGTGGATGCACTGTTTTGATCGCCCGTTATTGCATTTTTATAGCGTTGTTGCAGTGATCAAAAAAACTTAATTTTTGCGTTTGAACCATTTTTTGCGCTACGCAGTTTAAGGATCTCATTATTTGATTATTTATATTGATAGATCGGGCGATTCTGAACGCGGCAATACCAAATACGTGTATTTTTTTTTTAATACTTTTATTGTGGATGGGAGAAAAGGGGGGTGATTTGAACTTTTATGTTTTTTGTTTTTTTCATTCTTACTTTTACACAGCCCCTGTGAGAGGCATGCAGCTGCACAGTCCGATCGCTTCTGACACATACAGAGGAGCTGCAGCGGACCTGTTGTGGTTGGCAGCCCCTGCCAACCACAACCCGGAAATGCTCCATGACAGGTTCCAGGTTCAAGCCAGGACCCTGGCCTGTGACATCAGCACGGGAGATCCCGCGATACTATCGCGAGATCTCCCCTGGAGGCCGGTAAGCGCGCGCTGCCGGCTGCGGCTCCCTTAGATCCCGCTCTCAGAGATTGAGGGCGGGATCTAAGGGGTTAACAGCACCGATCGGATGGCGGGACCGATCGGTGCTGTTAGACCGACATCTCAGCTAGTGAGATCAGCTGAGATGTTGGAGGTTTGAAGTGAGCTCCACGCTGGAGCTCACTTCAAACACCGGGTAATGACAGCCGACGTCTAGAGACGTACGGCTGTCGTTAAGAGGCTAATCTGTGTCTCCTCCCATTCAGTTTCATTGCATTGCTTTTTGTCTTTCCTTGTGAAAATGAGAATAAAGCTGATCCCTGACAGCCCACAAAATTTCAATGGTGCCACAGCCAATCAGTGAGTTCAGCAGCTCTGAGCAGCTTGTGCTGCAAACCAGGGACGTCGCTATGCATTAAGAATCGGGGCTCTAGCCCCGATTCTTATGCATAGAGCCCCGAATCTCGCCGGCTGTCAGGGCCAGGGCCACTTTCTGTTAAGTCCCGGCCGCTCTACAGCACAGCTTGGCAGGGGGCGGTAACATCACGGAGCTGTGCAGAGCGGCCGGCAGACACATGCTGAGAGGAGACTGGAGCAGCTCACTGAGGACTGAGGAGAGAGAGGTGAGTATTTATGTTGTTTTTTTTCTACACTGATGGGAGACTATGGGGTGGCAGTGCAGGGGAGATCATATGGCTGGTGCACAGTGCAGGGGAGATCATATGGCTGGTGCACAGTGCAGGGGAGATCATATGGCTGGTGCACAGTGCAGGGGAGATCATATGGCTGGTGCACAGTGCAGGGGAGATCATATGGCTGGTGCACAGTGCAGGGGAGATCATATGGCTGGTGCACAGTGCAGGGGAGATCATATGGCTGGTGCACAGTGCAGGGGAGATCATATGGCTGGTGCACAGTGCAGGGGAGATCATATGGCTGGTGCACAGTGCAGGGGAGATCATATGGCTGGTGCACAGTGCATCAGAGACCAGAGTGGCAAGGGGCCCCGGAGCTAGGGAAAGTGGATGCCGAGACAAAGTCAGTGCTGACAGGAGGAGGTGCAGGGACAATGTGCTGTAGATAAGTATGCTGATAATGCTGCTGCTGCCTGCTGGTTGTCTGTATAGTCACTCACTGTGCTGAGGGGGGAGGGAGAGGCACTCAGTGTGGCCCCCACTGCTCTCTGTGCTGCTGCTGCTGATCCATGGAGAGAGAGGGAGCAGGACATTAACCCTATCATACCCTCCATAAGAGGGAGGGGGCTGTGCAGTGTGTCCCCTGCTCCATCCATATCACTGCACACAGGGACATCTGTGCCTCATCTCCTATCAGCCAATCACAGCTTTCACTTCATAAGCACATCTGTGATTGGCTGCCAGCAGATGATAGTGTCCCCTGTGCCCTGGAGCTGCAGATTGCAGGAGCTGGAGCAGGAGACATCTATGGCCCCTCTGACACCATAGAAAGACTCACAGCCTCTGGGGAAAACTGTAAGAATATTTTTTTTAATAATTTCTCTAAAACTTAATTTCTGTATGCGCATGTTGGCAGTAGTAGTTGACTTGCCCCGTGGGGGCTGTGGGGTACTCTGAGCCGGGCACCTCGATGTCATTCAAGTGTCTGGGGTGATGTCACAGTGGCGTGACCCGGTCTGTGGCCACCCGGATGGGCAGTCAATAGAAAGGGGGTTAAAAAATTAGGGAGTAGTTTGTCATGACGCCACCCGTGGTATGCAGCTGTAGTGGCCGCTGCTGCAGGCCGGGACCTCTGGGGATGATTTAATGGCAGCTGGTATGGTGTCGCTCCCCACGGGTGGAGCAGATGCCCAGAGCATCCAGAGTAATGGAGTGTTAGGGTGCTGGGGAGCTAGCGGGGCTGATCGGGCTGCAGGGAAGGATCGGGACCAGTGGTGTAGCATGGGGGGGGGGCAGCGGTCCGCGCCAGGCGGCACGTGTGTGGGGGCGGTAGCAGGGCTGTATTTAAACGGCAGGGGAGCGCAAGCTTTTTTTTTTCTTTACCTCCCTCCCCCAGACTCCATATGAAAACTGAAGTCTTTGTGGGAGAGGGAGGGTGTTGCCGCTGGTAGTGCATTGCCGCCCGGCCGCGGCGCCCGCATGTACTGTGCCCCCTCCTGGTCCCCCAGCGCTGAGAGCGATCACGCTGACAGGAAGCCGCTGGGAGCTCTGCTGCTTCCTGTCCCGTGATGGCTCCAAGTGCTCGTGCGATGGAGGCGGCTGCGGTGCTGGCGGCTGTGCCACCCAGCGGGCCCCCCATGGACCCGGAGAGGTGAGGGAAACTGTGCAGGGGATAGGGGACAGGGGAGCAGAGGAGAAGAGGACAGGGGGGCAGAAGGACAGAAACAGGGAGACAGAGGAGAAGACGAGCAGCTGCAGGGACAGAGGAGAGGAGGACGGGTGTGCAGCAGGACAGTGGAGAGGAGGACAGTGGTGCAGGAGAACAGAGGAGCAGCAGGAGGGACAGAGGAGAGGAGGACGGGGTGCAGCAGGACAGTGGAGAGGAGGACAGTGGTGCAGGAGGACAGAGGAGCAGCAGGAGGGACAGAGGAGAGGAGGACGGGGGTGCAGGAAGGCAGAGGAGAGGAGGACGGGGTGCAGGGGGACAGAGGAGAGGGGGACAGAGGAGAGGAGGACGGGGGTGCAGGAGGGACAGAGGAGAGGAGGACGGGGGTGCAGGAAGGCAGAGGAGAGGAGGACGGGGTGCAGGGGGACAGAGGAGAGGGCGACAGAGGAGAGGAGGACGGGGGTGCAGGAGGGACAGAGGAGAGGAGGACGGGTGCGCAAGAGGAGTGGGGCTGTGTGGTGATAATGGCAGCTGTACCAGGTGTCTCTGCCTACATGCGGCAGCCTCCACCTTCCTGTGTTGGCAGGGTGTGGCATGCTGGGAATTGTAGCTCTCCTGCCTGTTCTGGCATTACTGTATGGTTTCTGGGTAGTGTGTTGGGTGCTGGGTGTTGTAGTTCTTCTGGGTGGGCTCAATGTTCTCCCGCCTCCTGTCTGTGGTTATTGTGCCTCTTCTGGGATGTCCTCGGCTCCGTGCTGTGCATAGACAGTGTACCGTATATTGTCTGTGCACAGCACGGTGCTGGGGAGTTGGTGGTACAGTCTCCCGCCGCCTTAAAATCGATCTGTTTCTCATCCAGGAGAGTCGGATGAGTGACATCTGTTTTTTGGTCTGTTTGGCAACTGCTGTGCGAGTGTCCGACATTTTTCTCAGATCACATCTGTGTGCAATCTGTTCTTTCCTCAGCAGCTATTACTGTAGAATCATTTACAGGAACATTTTACAGTTGTCTCAGCTACAGAATGAGAATGTATCAGTGAAAAAAACTGATGCCTCTCGGATGGTCAGTGTGCGGTCCGTGATTTTGTCGGACTCATATACTTGCATTGTCGAGTCTAGGTGTGAATCACATACTGTCACAGCATGTTGCAACTTTTTTCTCATCCTGAATCTGGATGAGAAAAAAGCGTCCAACACACGTCAGTATGCTCTCAGAAATTGATTGCAATGCGAGAAAATCGCACATTGCACTCATCAGAGTTTCACACCAGTGTGTCCGTACCCTAATACTAAAATCCATATAGTAATCCAACTGGTATGGGGAGGGTTTATGGCTCAGTACACACTCCATACTTCCTGTTATTAACCAATCAATGCTCTTTTATCCACCGCACTGCAGTGTCAAAAGAGGAAGACAGCGACACAGGCAGCAACATGGCGTCAGAGAGCCCCTGACCTCCAAATAGAAGATCCTCAGATCCTGGTATTGTGATATAATATTAAGAATAAAGTTTTTTGCATTTTTATTACACTATGAACTCCACAGTACAGCGGTGAAAATTGCTCTGGCCCCGGGTCCTCCTTGAGTCCTGCTTGTTGCCATATACTGGGGTTGTGCAGAGGTGGCGATGCACAGTGACAACCCCAATAGGCGAGTGGCTATTTGGCCCAATACTTACCCCCCAATTGCACCCCTTCTCTTTGTGTTTTAGTATAGTAGTTATATTCTTGTATATAGGGGCAGACAGTGTATACTATGTATACTTCCGGATTATCAACAACCAAAGGGGCGGCAAATTTTTCGGCCCCGGGCGCCACATCTCCCAGGCAGGCTCCTGCTGCCTGCGCGGTGTTTCAGCCTACCGCTCCTCAAGTAGGAAAGGAACAGTCTCACACAATTCTGAGTTCCCAACCCGGTTTACTTAAGTTTTCTCTGCATGTACTACAGGTCACAGTTCAACTACATTGGCGGTGCGGGTAGTCTGCTCTCCTCCTTCCTGCACACGCCTCTGCGCACAGAGCCCCAATCCAGCAGTCACAGGCCTTGTCAGGCTACCGGCTGTTTCCCCTGACCCTAATACAGCTGCCTACTCGGCGGATGTGCTGGGAGTTGGCCACAGCTCCTCTGGACCTCGTGGCCACCGGTTCTGTAGTTGGAGCTTGGAGTGTACTTCCTATCTTTCAGGGTCGGGTCCCTGGTGCCAGCCCTGACCCTCCACTTCACTGCAGACTCGGGCGCACAGGCTCCTTCCGTCTCTCCACAGTCTTGTCCCGGGACGAGCCTCATCTTTGCTCAAGTCCTCCGGGTCCTTTCTCTCTGTCCTCCATTATAGAACATGTTCTTTAATGGCGTTTTTTGACAGCGAAATTCATGCACTTTAAAATCACGGTATTATCGCCAGAAAAGCGCTCAAGTGAAAGAAGCCTTAGGATTACTTGGATGTTGGCCTAATACTGTTATATTTTGTGTATTTATTGAGTGCATGTTGGCAATCGCTATAATGTTTTAAAGCATTAAATCTGTTAATATTATATATGTAGAGTGTCACTGGTTATTAAAGTACATTTTACTTGGGTTTTATTTAAATTTATTCCGAAAAATGCAGCTCAGTGGGCCCGAGCCCCGGATGTTTTTTGACCCTAGCAACGCCCCTGCTGCAAACCTAGGCAGAGCTGATGGACTCGGTGATTGGCTCCAGCGCTGTTGACATGACACCAGCACTGCAGACAGTAACAGACACTGGGAGCAGAGACTGAACACTGGACCCGAGGAGGGTGAGTAAAAAACAGTGTGCTTTTTTTCTTATAACCAGGGCTATAAGCCTGTCAGTAAGCCAAACATCCAACTCTTCAATATCCCTGAATCCGACTCCATCCAAAATGGATAACAACTTCAACTTCATGACTCCGACTCCACAACCCTGCTTATCACTGCAGCTGGGGATCAGGGTTCTTCCAAAACTGGAAATTCCTTTTAATGGGTATGGAATGGTAATTTTTTTATTTTTTTATTAAAGATTATTTTCTACTCTTGCACAACTTTTTTAAACTCCTAGAGAGCCCTTTTTAAATATATCAACTCTCACATTAAGGTCGGCTTCACACCACGTTTTTTTGTTGTCAGGCTGGATGCACCGGACACAGCCTGACAGCTCCAGGCACAACAAAACCAGAAGGTTGATATGCACTCTGATTCGGTTTTCTTCCAGAATCATTAGTGCGGGCTGATGCCGCTGTCCAGGTCCTGAAATTTCAAAATCGCGGCTCGCGGGGAGCTAGTCGTGGTGCTAAAATTTCGGCTGGGATCTATCCACAGTGCTGAAGTCCAGTGCCGGCCGGAGCTGAGCTTCAGCACTGGTATCCGGGAACCGGATCCGATTTTCTGTTGGTTCCAGTGCGATCCGGAGCCCATAGACCCCCATTTTTGGGGGGCAGCCAGATCGCATCGGATCTGGGAAGATCCGACAGAACCCGATTTTGTCAGATTTTTGCTCCGGACACAAAAACGCTGCAAGCTGCTATTTTGTGTCCAGGACAAAAATTGAATGCAGCCTGATGCTGCCGGACAGGGACAGAACTGGATGGCAAATCACTGCCATCCGGCACCATAGGCATGCATTGGTTCAAAATCGGGTCCGAGGCTGTCAGGTTCACACCTGACAGCCTCGGACCCGAAAAAAACGTGGTGTGTAGCCGGCCTAATAGTCCTCCCTTATCTCGTCATATACTAAAGGTTCACTCACATCTGTGTATAATAAATTTGACTGATTTTCATCCAGAAAAACTTGGATGAGTGTAATCCGTTCAGTATTCCGTATGTCGTGATTGCTCTGCGATGTGATTTTTTTCTCGTCATCCATACACAATACGTTTTTTTTTCGTCAACAGCTATTATTCTACAATCATTTCCAGTGTTCTATGTTACAGAATCATAATGTATCTTAATGGTCCGCGTGCCGTCCGATCTTTTTCTTGCACTGGTGAGTCTTGGTTGTTTTACACAACCATACACAGCATGCTGAGATTTTCTTTCTCAGGCCGAAAACAGCTGAGGGAAAACTCGCAGATCATTGAATAACTTTGGTCTGTGTAATGTGATTTTTTTCTATCACATTGCACCCGTCGCATTTATACTCAGATGTGAGCGAGCCCTAATGCCGTGATACACGGAGTCCTGAGACGCTGCTTAGAGACACAGTTGAGGTCAGGAAATGAAAGGAGGATACGTCTTAAGACTCAACCTTTTCTGCTCTATTAATCCTGAAGTCACCTGCACCCTTGTCTGTACAGAGACTTAAGAAATACTGATCCCACTCAAGTCTAATTATTTCTCTTGAAACACAAGCATACGCTAACTAGCTCCCAAGCCAGACCAACCTGGATATTGGATTTAATACATTTGTGTAATTATGACTTCTTCGGCTTTTACTGTGTTTACATTAAACATAATTGAAGAGATAAGCACGGCGCCATCGAACATTAGAATGGAGATTTACTTTGCCTTCCTTGGAAATCCTATAGCAGAATATTATAGCGGTAATGAATCATATTTTATTGCAAATTAGTTTTAAAATTACTAGAAATGTTGAGGATTGTGTTTTCCATTAAAAGTAAATGACGGTAATGTAATATAGTTGAATGATATTGAAGACGTGGCCGACCTTAGGGATGTGCAACCAAACAGGGCGGATCGGCTATCCTGCTGAAAGCGGGAGCTCGGATAGCCTGGCCCTTAAGGGTTGTCCTTCATGGCGTATGGCTTATATATTTACATCAAAGGCTGTGTCATGCCAGCCCACATCTTTACTTGCACATGATGGTTGATCTGATCAGCCATCATGTGCCTCTAGCAGCTGCGGGTGGATTTGAAACCCGTCCACTGCTGTTGACTACAGCAGTTAAATCCCGCTGTCAATCTCTGACAGTGGGATTTAACATGCACCGACATCTCCGCTCCCATGAGCATGCCCGAGACGTCATCGTGGGGCACTGATGGGTTGCCATGAAAGGCGGGGTTCAGCTGATGACCCCTGTGTGTGTCATTACGATCCTCTAGTGAAGCTGCAAACTGTAGGAGATCATGATTCCTGCTGTACAGAGCAGGGCTGATGCTGATGCCCTACTCTGTCTAGCACAAACTATTGCAGCTTCAAGTCCCCAAAGGGGCCTAGTAAATACAGTAAAAAGCAAAAAATGTTTTTACAAAAATGAGAATGGTAGGCATCAACAATATCAATAAAAAGAGGACTTTAATTCACAAGGTAGTAAGAATCTTATAAAATATACGGTAATCCCCTATCTGATGTTGCACCAATCTTTCTTTACACTTGGGCCAGATTAAAATTTCATTTAAAAGGGAACACATGTGCAATCCACAGACCACATGAATCAGAAAAAGAAAAATAATGCAGCCAGCTTCCTTAATATGGTTATCATGAATTTGGAGTTTGGAGATTCCATTCTGACCAAACATGAATATCCAAGTACAAAAAAGGTGCTTCCGATAAAATACTTGTCTTTATTAGAATGTTAAAAAATGAGAATTACATATGAATCTTTCACAAATGTGTGGTGTCCTGATGTGACCTCAGGGGGATCTGGGGTCAGAAGGTCACAGTGCTTAGTTGATTTCAGATCCTCTTTAGTGCCTGCTCGCCGTTTATCCTGAGAAGGTATTTATTTATTTCCATTCGGTGCTGAAGAGGTTAAGGTTTCTTTTCTAGCCTGCTGTGATTAAGATGTACTGTAGTTGTAATTTCAGCTGCAGCCACTCCCTTCTGCTTTGAAAACCAACTCTTCTCCCTCTCCTATACTGGCAATAGTTCATTCTATGCTGACCTGTGAAGGAACTGTCTCTGGAGAAAGCTGTGATGATCTTTCCAACAGATATGGTGTACTCCCTCTCTAGAGAAGAATTATGGTACCTTCACATGCCGCAATCTTGCCTGGGAATCTTAAAGGAGATACGTCGCCCGGAGCAATCACCATGAAATTGCCTCACAGTTGTGGCGTGTGATTGGGGAATTTCGCGGCGATAAATCACCTCTCGCCTGTCACCTGATTCCTGAGCACTGCTCTGAAATCACAGCAATCATGAAGGCGATATTTCCGTGTTGTGGCGTGTGATAGGGCGATAGTGATGGAATCAGCGTCGCCTAAGATTTCCCATAGGCGTGCCACAGCGTGGTGTAGTCCGCGCCCCATGTGAACTGATTGGTGTGGGCTACTGTGTTCCCATTGGCTGTCAATTGACACCGCGCCATATTTGATGAGCTGTCCGTCCAGCACCACACAATGGCAAAGGCGTCATGTATTAGCCAGCTTTCCAGAGCAGGCTGACCAATAGGAACGCTGTTGCGTTATCCAATGAGCGCGTAAGAGGTGCGGTGTAAACCACTGTGGCACGCCTATCTCTTCGCCGCGCTGAACATGTACGCCCACATTGCCTTTGAGATTGCGGCGTGTGAAACTGGGATGGGATTCGGCAGGATTGCTTCCGATGTATGTGAGGCAATTTCCGGAGCGACACATCGCCTTACTTTCAGGGCGCAATTGCGGCGTGTAATGCCACCATCAGCGATCTGAGGCGAGCATGAAAAACATGCACGCGCACGTTAGATCGCCTCATATCGCCAGGCGATATTGCGGCGTGTGAAGGTACCATTAGAGTTCTTGTTGTTGTATCCGTTTCCTTGTTTGTCTCTCCTTCCCCGTGTTGTCTTTATATTAGTAGTAAGACTAATGTTTTGCTTGCCTGCTAGGTGATTGACAAGTCTCTCCTATGTGTGTATATAGGGAGGATTACTCATTAAACTAAAGAGGTGTGAGGAGAAGCTGGTCAGGAGTGGAGATGGACTGTCTTGCCTCTGCCTATGGTCCATCGCTGGATCTTCAATTAGCCAGGCTCTCATTTATGCAGCCACCAGTGTTGGAGTGAGATGAGATGACCATAGAGTGTGACCACAGCAGCCAATACTACATGGACAGTCATGTCAATCAGCTTGATCATTCTAACTGCAGCCTCACATTGCTCCAGACACTTTGCAGAGGTTTGGGACAATACAGTAGGTGAATGAGAACAATAGGTATATTTAAAAAAATTGCTATTATTTTAGGTTTGATTTAGCCTAAGTATGCAAAAAAAAAGGTCCTATATATTTCTCTACCTCTCTGAGTATCTGCTTGCTAGCTGATAAGATAGTCAATCAAGAGAAATGGAAAACGTAAGACATTGACTAAAGAGATTGTTAGAAAAAGGAAGGATAAAATGATCTCTTGATCACCGGAGGGCTGGTGTCAGTCGAGTGGAAATTATTGGATAATGTAAAGCTAGACAGATTTGATCCATGTACAAGGACAGGTCCCTTAAGTAAAGAAATCCTTAAGATTAGCAGTGATCACTTACACACATGAACAATAATACTAAGTACATTTAGCTCTTTGTCTTTTAAAGGGGACCTGTTATATAATACTACATGTCCAAAACTACGGCAACAACAGTCTGAAACTGCAGCCATTTATATTGCTCTGAAATGGAAATGCTTTTAAATCGTTTGATATAAAATAAAAACATATTTGTGTTCCTAAGTGCTAAATGGCAGTGTAGTTAAAGGATTTTGCTATAGATGGCAGAAAAAATGTAGCCGAGAAGTAAGTAATCGGTGAAACGACAGTTAAATAAACCCTGCAAGGTGAGACAGTCAGACAAGCATTGTTAATGCGCATCATGGGTTAATTTTCGTAATTGGGCCAGATGTATTGGTCTTTTGTTTGCTGACTCATGTCTGTTAAGTCCATGTTTCTTGCTAGATGCTGAAGCCCCATTGTCTCGTTGGGATTGTTACATAAATGTAAATTACTACCCCTTTCTGTCTACATCATTCAGAGGAGAATTATGCAGTCGGACTGAAATTCAACCAATATGAGAACAACCTTATCCCACCAATCCTTGAAGAACACAATATACTTGAGATGAAGATTTGTGATCTAAAAAGGACTGCTTAGTCACCAGGGGTATATATGCACATGGCCTCAGTTTAGGGACTTCGCCAAGCTAGAAAAATCACATCGCTCTCATACTCTGTAAAGCTCATTAAGAGATTTGGTTCCGACAGAGGAGCAACAGAACTGGATTAGTTCTGCACAATTACTAGGATTCTAGATCGGTAGAATAAGAGATACTTAGGAAAATTCAGTTGGACAACTCAGTCCCCTGGCTACAGACTTTTCTAGCACTAGTCAGATTCCAAAGCCTCCCGCTTATTCTCATCTCAAAGTAGGTGCCCACCAAAAAGTGGTACCTCGATAGGTGAGTGGCCCTAGAAGTCCAAACAAAAATATTAATCCCTCGTAGCAGCAGAAGGTGAGTTTTGCCTTTCCCTGTTTTAGCTGGTAGTTATATGCTTTAACTGTTATCTAGTAAGGTCTTATTTGGTGTTCCCTCACCCAGGTTGTCATATGCTCTGCACTAATTCATTGTTCAAGGATATCTGTATGTGGTCTTTCAAGAGCCGTGGCCTGCGTCGGAGAGCACCACTGCACATTCTAAAACATTTGCACACAAAAAAAGTCATAACGAACAACAAAAAACATACTGATCACAGAAATTTTTTAAAACAGACTACTGAGGCTACTCTGCTATCTGCTTCATCAGCCGGTAATGTCCAAAATGTATAACTCATTGTGCTCAATAGGTTGTAATTGAAGTTTTGAAAAATAAAATTAATAATGGCAATCGGTTGAGTTGTTATATGAATGCTGAGTCCGAACACACAGGACTACAGCAGCCAACATGGCCTCAACATTGTACAGCAATAACTTCTGAGGCCAGTGACTGGATGTAAAGGTACATGGGTGTATGTGAGTCATCACCACAGCAAAAAACAAAGACCAGAGTAAGAACCGATCAGCATGCGGGAGTTTTTAGCATTTGTTTGCTATTGTATTACATCAACTGTGTTACTGAGTACTCAACGCTTTCTAAACACCGCCTACTTATCGTGGTTCACTCTAGTACCAGTACCTGAATCATGAACGTCTTGAGTTGCCTTGTGATGATATGAGTCATAGGGAAACACGGACCAACTCTAGCAGTATTGTACCTACCTGTCCTGGAGAAAATTTCTTCCCGTCCTTTCAACTATAGCAGGTGATATTCCAGCACTCACCATCCTTTTCACTTGATTGTTGAGTTTCTAGTCAAGAGGTTGAGCACCGAAGCACTCGAGCACCGATAGTCCTCGAATCAATGCTCCTCCAGTGGATTGAATATCAAAGCATAAACATCATCTTTATGTAATAGTCTGTGTTCAGCACGAAAACTAAACTTTAAAGTCCAGTCTGCTCCTCTCTAATGGAGCAGCATTGACAAATGGATAATCCAGCTAACGGGCAGCTTCAGAGCAGCATTTACAAGCTTACAGAAAAGTGTATCTAGCACAGCCGGTGGTGAGTAACCTATCATGAATAGTAAATATAAGTGGACAGAGAGGATCTTCTAACAGCAGGTACATGCATATTGCTTTTTTTGTGAATCAGTTGCAACTTAACCAATGAGAATATCCTTTGAGAGCATTTCCACAGACAGACCATAGAGCCCCTATCTAGCATTTAGATGACACAAAATACAAACAAGGGCAGAAACAATTAGCACATAAAATACAAACGGATATTGGATCGAGCCTATCAGATTACACCAGATGCACTTTATCAGAATGGCACAATTTACTAAAATATTGCAACTCGACAGGCATGTAAGGCAATATATTAACATTAAGATTGTTAAAAGTATTCATTTCATGGCTTGTTTCAGTGTAAATCCTCAATTAATTAATGTTTTACTAAATAATTTGTGATTAATAAACCCTGATTGAAGCGTACTCTGTTAAAATGAGAAAATATCCTGTCTGCATGAGCCTGTATTTGCCAAAAATCTCCTAAATTGATATGGGGACTTAATAACTTGAAATCTGTATATCCCTTTTACTTAATACTGCACAAACTAAACATTCTAAATTTATATATGGAGCTATATATATATTAATACACACACACTATATTTTTCGACTATAGGACGCATCTTATAAAGTGAAGCACCCCAGGTCTACATGGCATAGAATAGTGAAGACATATTCCTACTAATGAAAACTTACCTAGCGGTGTACAGCTTAAACCTGTCAAAGAATCCCGTTATGGATAAAACCACAATTTTATTGAATACTCAAGTAAAAAGTACATAGAAAAAGAATATACGTATATGAAATAAACGAAAAGGATTACAAACCGAGGCCGAGTCCAGGTATAGGCGAAGAAACAAGAAGTAGGGGGTCTGATGCTCACCCTTTCTTATCCAAATATCTCCCTACCTATCGTGCAAAGGTCGGCACCCTAGTTGATGACGATATGGCGCCCACACTTTCAACTGGGTGCAACGTCACATAATATTAGGAGATATTAGGATAAAAAGGGTGCACATCAGACCTTGTTTCCTTGCCTATTTCCAGACCCGGTCTCTCTTTTTATCTATATTTTGTTCCTCTTTTTAATGTGTATTATTACTTGACAATTCAATTAAATTGTGTTTTTATCCATAAATGGATTTTTTGACAAGTTTAGGTATTTTGGATCCATTCCCATTAATATACTTTTTGGTAGTGGAGAGGTGAATATCACTAATATTAATGCGCTAGGGTAGAATGTAGAAGTAATAGACCTATTGTTAATGATTCTTTGCAGCTTGTGTATTCCACTTATATAGCTTTACAACACGCACATAATGTATAGTCTCTGCATGCACTGTTCAGGTGCACTTAGCTCTGCTGCATATATACCCAGCTACACTTCACACACACAGGTTTGCTACATGTACACAAACCTTAGCTATATGGGCACACTGAACGTTACTACATCAAAACACAGCTCAGCTAAATCAACACACACAGGCTAGATACATCGACAAACGTAGCTCAGATACATCAATGCACAAATAACTTAGCTACAACATATATAGCTCAACTACATACACATCTCTATTGCCCATTATGCATACACTATCAACCTACAGGCATATATCGTATTGTTCGCTTTATAAGACGCACCTGATTATAAGACGCACCCCCAAATTTGGTGAAGGAATAGAGAAAAAAAATCATTTTTAATGTTACTGGGGTCTGTCTTATAATGCCAGTGTCCGTCTAACAAATCATATAAGGTATATGTCCCTCATAGCCCCCTCATCCTGGTACATTATCCCTCACCCTGGGATATAGCCCCACATCCTAAAATTAGCCCCCTTAATCAGGATATGGCCCCTTATATTAGATATAGCCCCCTACTGCATGGCGCCCCGCATGCTCCCCTACTGCATGGCTCACGCTCCCCTACTGCATGTGCTCATGTCCCCTACTGCATGGCTCACGTCCCCTACTGCATGGCTCACGTCCCTACTGCGTGGCACACGTCCCCTACTGCATGGCACACATCCTCTATGCATGGCACAAGTCACCTATGTGATGGCACAAGTCCTCTATGCGTGGCAAATGTCCCCTATGCATTTCACAAGTCCCCTATGAGTGGCACACATCTCCTATGCATGGCACAAGTCCCCTATGGGTGGCACACGTCCCCTACGGGTGGCACACGTCCCCTATGTATGGCACATGCCCCCTTGTGTTAAATATTGCCCTCATGCTGCTGCCCATAGTAAAATAACAAACTCTTTACTCACCTTCCTCCAGCGCTGATCTCCTGGCGTTTTCCTCTGTGCTGCTGCACTCCTCCACTTCCTGCTTCTCGGTGCCGGTCATGTGATCAGCACAGCTGAATGACATCATCTCTGCGTGCCCAATCACAGTGGCAGCCGGGAGACTGGAGAGACACCGGGGGATCAGCGCTGGAGGAGGTAAGTAAAGCTTTTTTATTTTAGGATGGGCAGCAGCATGGGGGCCATATAGAACAGAGGGAGGGCATGTGCCATCACAGGGGTGCACAGGCACATATAATATGCGATGCTCCCCCAGTCCATCACCGCGGTGCAGTTTCAGCACCACGGTGATGGAGAGCGGCTATGCATATTACATGAGCGGGAGCAGGAGATCTCCCACTGCCTCCTGCAGCCTCCACCAGCCATCCCCAGCCCCTGGACAGGCTCCAGAGCTGCCCCCACCTCCCTGCAGTACATACCGTATATACTCGTGTATAAGCCGAGTTTTTCAGCCCAAAAAATGGGCTGAAAAGTCCCCCCCTCGGCTTATACACGGGTCAATACGGTAATCCTATGGTGGGAGGGGGCGCGGGGGGTGGGGGGGCGCTGCGCAGTATTTCTTACCTTGTCCCCCGTTCTGCAGTGCCTTCCGGTGTCTTCCGTGCTCCGTTCCCGGTCTGCTGGGCCTTGTGGTTCCTCCTGGTTCCTCCTCCTTCGGTTCCATCATGGGGGCTGCCATCTTGCTTCTTCTCTCCGTCCCCGGCCAATGATGTCAGAGCAGGCCGCGCTGTGGTTGGCTAGCACCCGTGATCACATGTCACGGGTGCTAGCCAATCACAGCGCGGCCTGCTCTGACATCACTGGCCGGGGGCGGAGAGAAGCAAAATGGCAGCCCCCATGATGGAACCGAAGGAGGAGGAACCAGGAGGAACCACAAGGCCCAGCAGACCGGGAACAGAGCACGGAGGACACCGGAAGGCACTGCAGAACGGGAGGACAAGGTAGGAAGCTGTGTGTATGTGTATATATGTGTATGTGTGTGTGTGTGTGTGTATATATGTGTGTATGTATGGGTATGTGTATGTAAGTAGGCTGGCTGCCAATATAAGCCATACCTCTGGGGCTGCTGTATATACTTCTGGGGCTGCTGGATATTACCACTGGGGCTGTATATACCTCTGGGGCTACTGTATACTACCACTGGGGCTGTATATACCTCTATGGCTACTGTATACTACCACTGGGGCTGTATATACCTCTGGGGCTACTGTATACTACCACTGGGGCTGTATATACTTCTGGGGCTGCTGGATACTGCCACTGGGGCTGTATATACCTCTGGGGCTGCTGGATACTACCACTGGGGCTGTATATACCACTGGGGAGGCTGCTGTATACCACACTGCTGGGGGCTGTATACCTGTGCTGGGGTCCACCCTCGGCTTATACACGAGTCAATAGGTTTTCCCAGATTTTGGGGGCAAAAGTAGGGGGGTCGGCTTATACACGGGTCGGCTTATACACGAGTATATACGGTAATCCATATATTTGGATTATAAAACGCACCCCCCACTTTCCCCAAAAATTTGGGGGAACAAAAGTGCGTCTTATAATCCTAAAAATACAGTAACTGATCACATGACATTGCAGGTTCTTCAGCTAGTCAAGACCTGCAGCTTTCGTGCATTTATAGTTTTTACCTCTCAAGTTTTACAGAACTGAGAGACAAACCAAGGCAAATTTGGACCACACGTCCAGCCACACCCATTCACCAATTTTTACTATCCTGACAGGAAATATTAGAGGGTTGACAATAAAGAGCATTCAGCAGACACCCAAGATTGCAGGGTGTAGACCCAAATCCGGTATTGTGTCTCCATATCCGGGATGGTTGGAACTAGGGTTGTGTGCAATGATTCAGTGGTGCCCGGCAGCTAGACGGGAGGCCAACGGATCTATTGCCATCCAGCACGGCGCTAGATTAGCTAAGGTTGGCACTACGCTATCTGTGTGTTCAGCTTATCTCTAATTGATAACTATGGATATATTTTTTGCTCTTTCATTCATAGTTAGAGCAGCAGAGTTGTGGAGTCGGATTCTTGGAAACTGAGGAGTCGGATGTTTGGCTCATTGAATCCACAGCCCTGCATAGCAGCCAGAACTTACTCATTTTTATGTAAGCTTCACTATATGACATCTTGTGTTTTTTTTATCTATAAGGCCGTGTTCACATGTTGCATAAATGCTGTTTTTTTACTGCAGGTGTCTGCACAAAAGTGTGTAATATTATTCTTCCCTGGTGATTGCATTTTTACTGCATTTTTTTATGCCTTTTCTCTCTTGTTTAATGCTTTTCAGGTCTAGATTTGAAGCGTTTTTGGCGCTAGTAAAAAAAAAAAAAACATGGATTCTGCATTTAAAAAAGTAACTGCAGTTTTTTATGGATTTTTTTTTTCAGGCTCCACGTAGAAGCCTACAGAGAATAAAAAGCACAAAAATTACACAGCTCAACAGGGACTTTACAAACATAGTGGGGAGCATTTTTCATGAAATCACATCCACTTTGGTTGGACAGGTAATACGCTGTGTATTCTCCCCTTCCCCCTTTCTATTTAGTAATTACACTCCAGAGGGTCTGACAATTGAATCCTTGTGGACATATTCTTATTTGGTCATTCCAGCCCTCTGCCTGCAAATGTTTGTAATCACCTCCTGGAGTGGTGTGCCGACCGCTGGTTTGGATATTGGGAAATGGTTGGGGGAGGACAGGCAGTGCGATTTCGTTCTGTGTGTGGGATGCTGAAGCTGAGGCCAGCTCCCCGAAAAGACCTAACGAAACCTGGATTACCTGGAGATACAATATACTGCTGAATTGTTTTTATGGATTTTTATGTTTTCAAACAATAAAGGTTCTTGGGCTGTTCATACATCTCTCGCTCTGTTGATTGTGCGATACTGGAGAAGGACCCCGTTACAAAAACACTTGCATTTTTAAGTGTAGAATCCAAGATGGTCTACACTATAAAAAAACTATTATAATGATGCTTCAAATTTGAACCAAAAACACATCAATTAAAGTGGAAATTGTGTAATAAAATGCAGCAAACAAAGCAATAGTTAGAGAAGATTAAAAAGCTCTGACCTGCTAAAACAGAAGCACTGCCGCAAATTGGAAGCTATGGCTGCTTTCACATTGGATATGCTACAAACAGGATGCCTACGGATCAGTTTTAAGCCCCACTGTCTTTCAGAGGAGGCGGAAAACACTTCCGTGGGTATCCTGGCGTCACTGTTTTACCGCGGATCAGTGTGAATTAACGGCATCACGTTACTTTTCTCGGAGACTAAAAACTTATCATGATATGTTTCTGGTCTTCGTGAAAAGTAACGGTGATGTCGCGGATCCACATGGATCCGCGGCAACATGTGAAAAATCAGAACGGGTGCCTATCGGCACAGAAAGCCACGGACAGTACAAATCCCAGCAGATCCATACTTCTGGGCTGTAAATAGGACATGTACATAACGCAGTTGTTAATGACATGCCCTCTAGGGGGTGTATCATTATTGGTCCTACAGATCATGAAAACTATGCACATGGATGTTGCTTGCAGGGAATCCATGGCATACATGGTTTTCCTGTATACCCACAAATTCCAAAATTACCAGTGTGAAAGCAGCCTGTGTTGGAGATGTGCAGCTTTCTCTCTTGCAATGCACCAGATTGAGAAGTTTTGGGCTGGAGAGCTGTGCCGCCGCTGCATACAGTGACCAGGAAGGATTCTGTCTCAAGTTCCCCTGGATCAAAAGCTGCCTATAGACTATAAGACATATATGCTTTTTAGCAAGATTTTTTTTCTTGCTTAAAAGTGCATCTTAAGGTGCCGTTACACGCTATATTGTTAACGATATCCTTAGAATGATCACGTGACAGTGATCGCTCCGACATCGTTAGTGTGTTGTCACACACAAGGATATCGTTAACGATATCCCATTCGGCAGTGCACCAGTTAAATAGGAGAGGAAGAACTGAACGATCTTTTAAAGCGGCAGGAATAGGACATTTTTGAACGACATCGTTCAATAAGGTGTCACACTGAACGATGTGGCTTTTCATGCAGCGTTAATTGGATGACGAACGATAGATTTGAGGTCTGGATCACATTGATAGGATGAACGTTCCAACGATTTTTCCATCCTATATCGTTTGTTTACACGCAACGACCCCGAACGATATCTTTAGAACGTTCACAAATCCGTGACGTTTCAATGATATCGTGAACGAGATCCTAGCATGTGAAGCGGCCTTTAAAGCACAGGCATACAAAATATATATATAGGTATATAGTGAGGTAATGATAGCAGGGTATAGGGCTTACTACACCAGTAAAGTGAAGCAATGGCCCAACAATATAATGAAATTAAAGGGTGAAAGGTTGAAGGGGTTAAAACTTAACCTTTATTTGTCATCTCATAAAAATGACTATAGAGTCAATAAAAATATAAAAACTACAAATAGTGCAAGATAGCACTGTGACTGTCACCAGTGTCAGTGATATAAAACTATCCCTGTATAGTCACAGGGTCATAGTGTATAGGGTTACCAAACTCGCACCTTTTATTTAACAGTACCAGAAGTATACCCCTATATCTCTGACTACATGGATCCAGGTCCCACTATCTCTTGTGGTCCTTAGGTGAAAGAGATATATGTAACGAGAGCACAGTAAACCCACACTACCCAAATTAGAAAGATCTCACCGGGTTGTCTCTTGTCGTTACTATTTGAGTCTTCCCAACTCCATATAGTCCTATGGCTTTTTCGACCAACGGGTTGCCGACTCAACAGTTGTTCATTTTATATATGCCACCACCGGAGCGACGTAAGGTGGAACGCACGTGCGTTCCACATAGCCGGAGAGACGTAATGCGGTGACGCATCTCCGCTGCGTCACTTCCGGCAACGCGGAACACCACGTGACTGCTATGGAAGCAGTCATAAATAGAGGGAAATGACCGCGGCGGGTTGTTCAAACCACAGATGCCATGCACAGCTAGGCTGGGTAAGTGTTGAACAAAGGGTTGAACAAAAATATCTGATAGAAAATGTAGGAATTGTACACATTTCTTTACAAACACTCCACATTTTAGGAGGTCAAAAGTAATTGGACAAATAAACATAACCCAAACAAAATATTTTTATTTTCAATATTTTGTTGCGAATCCTTTGGAGGCAATCACTGCCTTAAGTCTGGAACCCATGGACATCACCAAACGCTGGGTTTCCTCCTTCTTAATGCTTTGCCAGGCCTTTACAGCCGCAGCCTTCAGGTCTTGCTTGTTTGTGGGTCTTTCCGTCTTAAGTCTGGATTTGAGCAAGTGAAATGCATGCTCAATTGGGTTAAGATCTGGTGATTGACTTGGCCATTGCAGAATGTTCCACTTTTTTGCACTCATGAACTCCTGGGTAGCTTTGGCTGTATGCTTGGGGTCATTGTCCATCTGTACTATGAAGCGCCGTCCAATCAACTTTGCAGCATTTGGCTGAATCTGGGCTGCATGCAGGAAAACCTGTCAACTTCAACTTAAGCAACCTGCGGCATCGTTTGGTGTGACATCGCAATAGAGGTCACGGCCGACCCTGACTATTCGCTGCATTGCTGGATCGCAGCGCCGTCACCGGCAACATCTTGCCATGTGACAGTTAGGCTGCGATGTTGGAAGCGAGCGTGCACCTGCGGCATCGCTTCTGACATCGCAGCAGATGTTGTAAGGTGTAACGGTATCTTAAGAATCTACTGCACCGACTGGTAAATTGCTGTGGCAATATAATTTGGCAATATAACAAAAACAGTGAATAATCTGGTTAGTCATATTGGACTGCTATTATTTTGAACACTACAGTACTTTGTATAGACAATGGGTAATATCTCGAAACACCGTGCTTGCAAATTGAGATTCTGGTCTGCTTTTAATTCCAAGTCCCGTTAAAGGGTCTACATTGACTTTTAGGATTGCTACTTCCGATAGGTGGCACTAGAGTTCAAGTCTGCTTCCTCTCTGAAGAGGATTTGCGTACGTTGGGGAATAAAATCATGGACAACCCCTTTAAATATTATTAATCTTATACACAGAGATTTCTGTTTTTACAAAGACAAGATTGCAGCGAAATCTTACCTTCCATCTAATATAATACATTCTATTGATTCTGCATTATGGATGTTAATACTTTGATGGCCCGTAATCACATCTTGACCTATTAATCTCGAGCGCAGTCACGTCTGATTATACATCTAAATATTATATTGTCTTAATCCGTCCTCGCTCCTTCACTTTTATCTGATTATATACACTCTATCTATCTATCTATAGGATGTAGGTCAAATTATCGTAATAGTCAGGTTTCTTTTCTAGCCTATCACGGTATATTAGCTTTTACTGATTTCGTGCACAAATTCCCTCCAGACAATTTATGCCCTTATATTACTGATCTTAAAGGGCTGTGGAAAGAGCTGTCTTACTCTCAAGACACTGTCATTTCTCCAAGCACAAGTCCTGCTTCTGTACCTTAGCTAAATGCTTTAAATTGCAATTTTGATGACCCGAGCTGTGAATAGCACTTTCTTTGAATGTTGTTCTTGAGTGCAGAAAGTAAGCACTTTGACAGTGGAGACGTGGACCTAGCAGCCCTGTAACTTTTGCGCACCACAAGATAAGTACCTCTTTAATATCTTCAAGGATTTTAACTTTCTTATTAGCGCCGCTGACAGTTCTATACAATATATACTTTATATGTTCTATGCACAAATAACCTTGCCGGTTTGCTCAATCACCCATAAATGTCAACTACCAGACCGGTGAATTACAGGCAGGAATAAAATAGTGGCTGCCACTTTTCCGATCGTGTCACAAAGACTACAATATGTCAGGACATTGTGCGGGAAAACGGTTGTCTGGTGTATCATTTTGCCGTAATGAAACATTTTTGGGGGGGGGGGGGCGGTTAAAATGTACAATATAAGAAAAAATACAACCATAGAAAATAAGAAATGATGAGATATAATGCAAGGAATAAAGGGTTAAGAAAAAAAGGATATGTCTTATTATGATATTGAGAATGTTTTTTTTTTATGTATATTCAATGTGAAATTTTTAATAAAAGAAAAATATAAAAAAATAGACACAAAGACTGTCCACAAATGAATAACACCTTCTTAGGAAGGGTCATCAATATCTGATTGGTATAACATCCGGCACCTCCAACAGTCAGCTGATCCCGGCTCCGGTGGCGGAAGGAGGTACTCATTGGCCGCGGCCGGGTACTGTACATCTGCCCCTTCTCTCGTCAAGGACCCATTCACTTTTCTCCTTAGAAATTCAGTGTTGTCTATGTTTGACATGTTCTACTGTAACGAATGTTAATCCAACCAACAAATAACTACCAAAAACAAGAAAAATGACTCCTGCAGGATTGATAGGGAGAGTAGTTCTGTCAGTTTTGAAGCACTGAATATACCATTGGTCGCAAGTCAACAGTGCTGCACTATTCACACACAGAAGTCTAGGAACTCCAAGTCTTTCCAGAGGAGAGAGCAGTCGGATTTTCAGTGATCGGAAATTTATCACCTGTCCTGCGAGTAGTGGACAACTTCTTAATTCCTATGTTTCCCTACAGAAAAATAACAACACCTCTACTCACCACCGGTGCCAGAACTGCGCGCTAACTTCCTCTGTATGTCTGATTTATCTGGAAGAGGGGAGAGTAAAGCCAACGATGATTGGCCAAAGGGACATAATGTCAAAGGATCTGCCTAGAGTTTTATATATATTTCAGGTGGTTCCGATTATCCCACCACTGGGCTTCTTTCGTGTTCTCAGGTCGTCCTTGCTTAGATTTATATGGGGAAACCGGAGGCCACGGATCAAATTCCAGACCCTCATACGTGCCATTTCCTTGGGGGGATAGTGCGTCTTCCCGACTTAGGAAAATACCATCAGGCTACAGTTTTGTTGCACCTGCTTGGGAGTTTTCGTGCCCCTTCCAAAAAATGGGTTGAGTTGGAACAAGAGGGATTCATGACACCACTGAAATATTTACCGTGGCTGGAGACCAGGAGTAAGCTTCCTGAAAAACTCATAGGTTTGTTTGTGGAAGCGGTGTTACGAATTTAGGATCGGCTTAACCTCCCTAAAAGCGGTACCATTTTTTTGCATGGAAATTTGGTGTTATGTACTGTCGGCCTGCAATTCTTAGTAATTACCTGATCAAAGAAGACTCTAGTAGACCTCTCAGATGTGATAAAGTTTGAAACATAAAATCATGAATTATAATTAAATAAATAATATAATTTTATTCAATAATCAATAATCTTATACCTGGCGATATGATTATGTCAGGAATTTTGTACTAAGGGTACTTTCACACTAGCGTTTTTTTTAAATCGCAGCAGATGCGGTGAAAAAAACCAATCTGCCGCGATTACCGCATAACCGCGACACTTGCGGCACAGTTGGGTCAAGCCCCATGCAATGTCTATGGGGCTTGCAGTAAGGGTGTGGCAGGTGCGGCAAGTGCGGTTTCAGCACTTGCGGCAGGTGCGGCCGCGAAAAAAACCGCAGTCAGCCGCGTTTTTTTTGCAGCCGCACCTGCCGCAAGTGCCGATACCGCACTTGCCGCATCTGCCGCAAGCCCCCATAGACATTCTATGGGGCTTGCGGCAACTGTGCCGCAGGAGTCGCAGTTATGCGGTAATCGCGGCAGATTCGGTTTTTTCACCGCATCTGCCGCGATTTAAAAAAAACGCTGATGTGAAAGCAGCCTAAATGTGGTACCATTTTTTTCATAAAAAATTTCTTTTATGGGCCGAAATGTTATACTTTTTTTTTTTCCCACCCAGTTCTGCCTCCAATGAGCCGCTGCAGCTCACAGAGACGGAACCAGGAAGTCATATGGAGGCATCCGAAGGGGCTCTCACCGGCGATCACAGCGGTGGATCACCAGGAGAAGGGAAAGAGACTCCGCTGCCATTTACCCAGAGCGTCAGGGGCGGATCTACCATGGTGCAGCTGGTTCAGCTGCACCAGGGCCCGACTGGGTAGGGGGCCCCTCAACCATCAGTAGGGGGCCCCCGTGACAGAGAGGAGGGTAACTGAGGGAAGCATCCAGCTTCCCTTGGGTGTTCCTGCCCCTCTTCTCGTCTGCAGCCCAGGCTCTAACCCTA
This sequence comes from Allobates femoralis, assembly GCA_033576535.1. Classification (NCBI taxonomy): domain Eukaryota; kingdom Metazoa; phylum Chordata; class Amphibia; order Anura; family Aromobatidae; genus Allobates; species Allobates femoralis. The sequence continues at coordinate 579,797,530 of JARQOC010000001.1, forward strand.
ACACCCTAGCCCTAACCCTAAGGGCCCCGTCACACGGGGCGACGGGGCTGGAGATGTTGGCGGTGAATGGCGGGGGTGCGCACGCTCTCGCCGCCCCCGCCACCAGCGCCGTCCCCCGTTTAGACGGGGCGACTCCTCCAGCCCCGTGCCGGCGACCTGTAGGGCAGCATCGCCGCTGGGGTGTCTGACAACCCCGGCGGCGATGCAGGACAATGGGAGCCTATGGCTCCCATCGCCTGACAGGTCACCACCGCCCGGTTACATGGGGCGATGTGTGCACGGGACCAGCGGCATCGCCCCTTTACATGTGGCGACGTAGGGGCGATGACACCGGTGATAGGCCACGCCACCACATCTCCGCATGAATGGGCAGCGATATCGCCCCGTGTGACGGGGCCCTTACCCTAACAATAACCCTAACCCTAGCCCCAACCCTAACCCTAGCCCTAGCCCTAACCCTAGCCCTAACCCTAGCCCTAGCTCTGGAGAAGGGGGCGGCGCCATATCACTGACATGGCGCCGGCGACAAGGAGCAGGTAAGACCTGCAGCAGGGGTCAGGGCCGGCTCGGCTCTGACAGCAAATCCCCCCTTCCCCCCGGAACTCATGAACCCCGCGGCTGAAGCAGGGGTGGCGGGGCACTGATAGCACCCCCGCCCCCCCCCGGAGCTCATGTCCCGCAGCTGAAGCAGGGGCGGCGAGGCACCGATAGCACCCCCGCCCCCTCGGAGCTCATGTCCCGCGGCTGAAGCAGGGGCGGCGGGGCACCGATAGCACCCCCGCCCCCCCGGAGCTCATGTCCCGCGGCTGAAGCAGGGGCGGCGGGGCACCGATAGCACCCCCGCCCCCCCTGGAGCTCATGTCCCGTGGCTGAAGCAGGGGCAGCGGGGAGGGGGAACACTGACAGCCCCCCCGGAGCTCATGTCCCGCGGCTGTAACAGGGGCGGTGGGGAGGGGGACCACTGACAGCACCCCCCCCAGAACGTATCAGGTGGCAGAGCACAAAACGGCTGCACAGTGAGCGGCTACAGCAGCCACAGGTAATCCCGAGTGTGACTCGGGGTTACCGCTTCTAGCAGTGAAAGTTAACCCCGAGTCACACTCGGGAATACCGCTAGGAAGGTTAAACATAAATGTTTCTTTATGAACCCCGCCAATCTTCTATCCCCCTTGGTTTGGTAATCTGGGGATTTTTGGGAATAGATTCCTTCGATGGCATATAGAGGAGGATCCCAGAATTGCTCAAGTCCTAAAAAACGGGGAGTTGACATCTTTTGAAGCATTACAAAATCTAGATCCCCCTAAAAGACTCTCCTGGATGGAATACAGACAATTATCCTCTTTTGTAAGACTACGTTTAAGGAAAAGTGGACCGAGTGCTATATAGGGGTTTACTCCCCTCGAAAAAACATTGACACAGAATTCAAGGCCAGCTCATTTAATATCCGTTATACAGGGTGGGCCATTTATAGGATGGGCCATTTATATGGATACACCTAAACAAAATGGGAACAGTTGGTGATATCAATTTCCTATTTGTGGCACATCAGTATATGGGAGGGTATACTAATGTGAACAAACAGGAAGTTGATATCACTAACCGTTCCCATTTTATTTAGGTGTATCCATATAAATGGCCCACCCTGTATACAGATCAATATTACATGTAGAGGTGGTCAGAGAACCCGATCCTAAATTTCTTGGGTTGAAGGAGCAGGATTTGGGTGTTACTTTCTCTGATGAAGAGAAACAATCAGCGTACATGTTTACACATACACTAACGACAGCTGGTAATGCAAAAGAGAAAAATTACAAGATCTTATCGAAATGGAACCACTTATCTAGCAAAATTAAGTAAGATGTTCCTGGGGGTGACAGACCAATGTTGGGGCACTGGCTCAGACCGGGGCTCAATGCTATATATTTGGTTGGAATGCCCTACCATACGATCCTTTTGGAAGGAAGTCTTTCAGACTTATTACATGATCCCCGGAACTCTGGTCACTCAGTCCCCATAGATCTCTCTTTTGTCCATGCTCCCCGGCTCCATCGGAGCTCAGAAAAAATGCTTATTGAAGTTTTTTCTAGCAGTGGCTCGCTCAGTTATACCGGTCCATTGGAAAACTACATATACCCCAACTTTGAGGGAATGGTTTCAAGAGTTGATTCACATTAGTCATATGGAAGAGCTTGCAGCTGAGAACACGGGGGATCTGGACAAACATGCTAAACTATGGCAGCCTTGGATACTGTTTAGAGACAGTCCGGATTTTCATTCCATACTTGGCTATTGAATGGAGCTGAAGGACCATTGGTGTGACCTCGTGTGGGGTGGGACGGGAGCTCCCTGCCTTTCTCTTATCTTCTTCCCCCATTCCCTCTTTTCTCAACCCTCTCTTCTCTCCTTAGGGTTTGTTCTTTCACATCTCCTTAGACATTGCCTTTTCCCCCTTTATTCCTATTCTCTATTCCTTGTTTTTCTTTCTTTTCACCTCACCATGTCTTGAGTTCTCCAAGTAGAAGAACCCTACGTCCTGCCCCAGACTCCTTTGCTGGAATCGGAGGCAGTTGATAATTGACACATAGGAAGAGGTTACAGTGAGTTGATGGTCACTGACCCTATGTGAAGGATTTTATAATATTACTTTTGGAGATATGAGTTTCAACATATACACATGTCCCTTACTAATATCCATAACGTTGACATCTGTATTGCTTTTGCTTCATTTAATAACATTCAGGAAACAGAAAGAAGCCGCACACAGGACTTATCAAATCAGATCAGCGGTTTTATTGTGCCCAGATGCACATAGCAGGGTGTGGGTAGCGGGAGGGAGGACGGGGGGTGGAAGTACAACGGCATTTTGCGCCACTAATGGCGCTTCAGCGGGTACAATCCTCTATTTACTAACAGATATGTGATTTAGCAGCTTCATATTTGAGCAAGTACTAATTGTACTACTAACTAAAGGATCCTAAGGAGAGCAAGTGCCGACACCGCTGGAATATAACAGCCACTGGAGGGAAGCAAAAATGTTATTATTTTACCTGGGGGGGGCAAAATGGGGTTTGATAAAGCGTTGTCTGAATAGTGGACAGCCCCTTTAAGAATGACTTCCTGTTGGATTAGCCAAAATGTTGTACATGAATGTATATACAGTATCATGTCTGGAGTCCTAACATTTTTGCCGTATATATTACCTGTCCTGTGGATAGATTATACATGTATTTAGAATAGAGTTGAACAAAAAGATTTGCTGGTCCAGCAACCATGTCAGTAGTCCAGCCCTGCCTGGCTCCTCTTTTGATTAGTAGTTCAGCCATGACATCTTCGTGACGGCACAATGTAAGCGGTACATTTTGCTGGGTTTACTAATCAGAAGAGGCATTACACTGTAGAGGGATCAGGTTTATTCTCAGTTGTACAAGGAAAGGCTAGAAACAATGGGATGAATGGGAGGAGACACATATTAGATATTGGAAAAATATTGGAAAAAACATTTTGGAAAATATTGGAAAAATATTGGGAAAAAAACATTTTGACAGTGAGGGTGATCAACTAGTGGAACAGGCGGCCACGAGAGGTGGTGAGCTCTCCTTCAAAGGAAGTCTACAACCAGAAGTTGGACAGACCTCTGTCAAGAGATGATTTAGTTAATCCTGTAGGGGGTTGGACCATACAACCCAGGAGGTCCTTTCCAACTCTACCATTATATGATTCTATGTCAGCAAGTAGGCTGCGGTCCGCAGAGTGTAAATAATGGATGTTGTTGTTGAACTAAGGTCCTACCATCAATGCCAAAAACAAAAACCAATACTGCACTTGCAGGATGCAGTCAGACCCCACTATGTAAAGCAAGCCCAGGTGCAGGCTAATAAATCCCCTCAACCTGCAACGAGGTGTGGGAGGCGACATGCCATGCACACAATGGGCCTGCATAGGACACCATTCACACTGATACATATGATGCAGAGTGTCTGAAAGCTACCCAACTGCTCTGCCGCCTGAGCAAATGGGAAGCACAGTGCAATACTTCTGCACCTCTAGATGAACAGCGCCCCATGGGGCCCAAATACACCCTGAATTGAATGAAAAAGTGCAGAAAAGTTTTTTATATGATGAACAAAATACTTTTATAAATGGGATATTGGTTCATGTATTGGCCAAGACAATTAAGCTCATGATCCTCGTCATGAGCTTAAGTGTCTTGGCCAATACATGAACCAATATCCCATTTATAAAAGTATTTTGTTCATCATATAAAAAACTTTTCTGCACTTTTTCATTCAATTCAGGGTGTATTTGGGCCCCATGGGGCGCTGTTCATCTAGAGGTGCAGAAGTATTCCCATGCTCATGAGTTCTAACAAAATTGTACAAAAACTACTAGAAAAAGCAGCATCAAAAAAGACTTACCATCAATGCCAAAAACAAAAACCAACACTGCACTTGCAGGATGCAGTCAGACCCCCATTATGTAAAGCAAGCCCAGGTGCAGGCTAATAAATTTTCTCAACCTACAACAAGGTGAGGAGGCGACTTGCCATGCACACAATGGGCCTGCATAGGACACCATTCACACTGATACAAAAGATGCAGAGCGGTTGGGTAGCTTTCAGACACTCTGCACAATATGTATCAGTGTGAACGGTGTCCTATGGCAAGTCGCCTCCCACACCTTGTTGTAGGTTGAGGAGATTTATTAGCCTGCACCTGGGCCACATAGTGGGATCTGACTGCATCCTGCAAGTGCAGTGTTGGTTTTTGTTTTTGGCATTGATGGTAAGTCTTTTTTGATGCTGCTTTTTCTAGTAGTTTTTGTACAATTTAGATAGGACTCATGAGCATGGGAATCCGTGACGAGGATCATGAGCTTAAATGTCTTGGCCAACACACGAACCAATATCCCATTTATAAAAGTATTTTGTTCATCATATAAAAAACTTTTCTGCACTTTTTTATTCAATTCAGGGTGTATTTGGGCCCCATGGGGCGCCATTCATCTAGTGGTGCAGAAGTATTGTACTGTGCGGCCCATTTGCTCAGGCGGCAGAGTGGTTGGGTAGCTTTCATACACTCTGCATCATATGTAGCAGTGTGAATGGTTTCCTATGCAAACCCATTTTGTGCATGGCAAGTCGCCTCCCATACCTTGTTGTAGGTTGAAGTGATTTATTAGCCTGCACCTGGGCTTACTTTACATAATGGGGTCTGACTGCATCCTGCAAGTGCAGTATTGGTTTTTGTTTTTGGCATTGATGGTAAGTCTTTTTTTGATGCTACTTTTTCTAGTAGTTTTTGAACTAAGGTCCAGCAAATCTTTTAACTCAACTCTAATTTAGAGGGAAACCCCCATTACATATGTAATAAATGCAAAATGTAAATCTTCCTCTTTTTTTTACGAGCATCTGACTTTTGGTGGGAAAAATCCAAATCCAATCCATCACTTCCTGCAATAGGAATAAGCCGCTAAGAAATCCCGCACAGTTCAGATGTAAATAACATGCAATGCAGCATTGATTTACAATTATGTAATGTGAGTCCAAACAGTTATGACACGGCTCAATGAAATGTCAGCGAAAATTATAGTAAAGTCATGTTTCCCTTGCAAAAAGCGGCAGTACAGTGATCATTGTAGTCACCAAAAAAACATGAAAGTAGTTTCAGCCGTGACAGCATTTCACAGCAGTGTGAGGATTTAACCGGTGCCCTGACCTACGGGCCACCCTCTCTAAAATAAAATGTGATTAAGACTCCATTGCAGCTTAGCACCAGAATCCTCCCGAGAAGGGACTTTGTCAATCACGCTGAACAGTGGTGATAATAAGTGATTGCTTTTGTGCGTTCACTACACTCAGGCCTCTGGGGTGTGAATGTGAAGAATATTTATCTGAAGGAGCCTGAAATCTTGGGGAGTAAAAAAGAAAAGTATAAAAAAAGACAAAAAATACCAGTAACCTGCACCGTCTTTGAGCTGCAGGTAAAGGAACGTCTTCGGTAGAATCTTTGAGAGTCTTGGGAAACGTGGAAAATATATTATTATATGCTATTAAAGTTAAGATTATCACGCAGGACTCAAAGACAAGAGTAAAAACAAGAGTTAGATGATCAAATTTTCTATATTACAAAATGCCGGATTAGTTCAGATACTCATTTTATTTTTTATTTGCAAAAGTTAAGTAATTTTTACGTGCGTGAGGTTAATAAACGAAGGATTCTAAGGTTTTAGCAGATAGGATAGACTAAGGGTTTAGAAACGGTGAAGGGTAAGGTCTTAATAAACTTGCTGAAATATTAAGATAAGGCCGCTAGAGGATCTATGGCCAATGTAAAGAGCGTGGGGGGCGGACAGACTTTGCAGGTTCCCACTATCTTGATTAAGGTTTAAAGATATAAAAATAAGAGTAAAAAGACCTCAAACTGTTCCAATGATATATTAAGGAATTAATCAGCACAGAATTTTGGAACCTAAAATAGTGCTGATAAAAGGTGGTGATTACATTTAAATGGTCCCTGGAATTAAAAAATATAGATCTCATTAGATACTTTGATGTGATAAACAGACAATTTGCAAATCACTTTTCTTACCGTAGTAATCATTTATAACTCCCTAAAAGATAACTGCAAAGTGTCAGCCACCAAGTGTCTACCAGAATCATAGAATGGTGTCGTTGGGAGGGACCTCCCGGGTCAGGTGATCCAACCCCCTGCTCAATCACTAAATCATCCCAGACAGACTTCTCTGCTGGTCTCGATTCTGTGTAACTTATTGTTTACTGCCTATTGTCAAGTGCAATCCATCATTACAAGTAAAGAAGTTGAGACAGATTTCAGGAAGTGGAGATCAGCTTTTAGTTTAGCTTAGGAAAGCCATTGGAGGAATTTTAAGCACAAAAGCAAGTAAGTTTCTGTTCCTATAGTGCAGGGGTGGGGGAACTCCAGGCCTCGAGGGCCGCACACAGTGCAGGTTTTCATGATTTCCTTAGTATTGCACAGAGTCTGGAATCATCACCAGTACTGGTGATTATACTATCACCTGTGCAATACTAAGGAAATCATGAAAACCTGCACTGTGTGTGGCCCTCGAGGCCTGGAGTTCCCCACCCCTGCTATAGTGCTTGCAGACTGCTGATTAATAGGAGCCACCCAATGAAAAAGAGTAGGTGAAAAGTCAGGCCAAAAGAGGTTATCAGCTCACCACAATGAGTCTGGCATGCCCGAACCGGCGTCCTGAAACCACCTGAGCGTGATGCAATGAAGGTAATGGAGGGCCGGCTTCCAGAGTGAATGCAGTTGTCTTTATTCAAATTACAGCAATGTTTCCATATAAGCAGTACAAATCACTGGCTTGATAAAGGACTTTATTGTCCAAAACGCGTCGCCTGGCACAGGGCTCTCGGCCTTAATCATCTCTGCGTGCTTATCATCCATTACTTGTAATGTTTATATGGGAACATTGCTGTAATTTGAATAAAGACAACTGCATTCACTCTGGAAGCCGGACCTCCATTATCTTCATTGAGAAAAGTTAAGTCCCATTCAGATGTGCTTTAAATACATACTTTTTTTTTTTCTTAGGCTGGTTTCACACTGCAGTTTTTTCCCTGATCAGGTTCCATCCGGTTTGTGTGCCAAAATGGACACCGATTCTGACTTCACGACTCCACAGCCCTGCCCATCATTAAATCTCCTTGGATCCCAACTGGAAGCAAAGACCAAGCTGCACATTGGTAGACAGTATTTTATTTTTTACCTTTAGACTAAAAAAGTTAACTAGTTAACTAGTGACCCTGCCTTTTTATGACATTCGGGTTTTATCGCACATTCACTTTGAACAGCTATGAAAAGTTTTCTCATTCAGACATTCAAATGATTTTGGCCTCAATTTTTGTGACACATGCACTTGATTTTTATGTCATTTTGTATTCCTGGTTTTTGCCGATATTGCTAGAAAATGTAAAGGAATTATGTGTATTTTGAACATATATTTTAATCACCAACAACTGATAAAAACATATAAAATTGCACTCCCTTTCCTGTAAAAATAATTTTTCTACTGGACTTATTTATGGGGATGGGGCTAGAAAGTACTTTGATTTTTTTTTTATCATTTATTATACATACTATGTCCCCCAATAATTTAATACATTTTTTTTACTGCTGTTTTCCTCTGTAACTGAGGCTGGTATATTAACCAAAGCTACAGGGGAGATTTAGCCTCCTGGCCGTATAGCAGAGCTGAATAGTAACGTCCTTCCACACAGCGATCTCATGACCACTGGGTTTGGAGTGCTGGTTCAGCACAGTGTATACAAAGATCAAGACTGTAAACATAGTAAAAAAATCATGTCAATGTTCTTTGGGAGGAGTTATGCTGTGCCTGACATAAGTCTCCCCCCACCACAGAGATTCACAATCACGCATAAGCAGCTTTCCATGCGGTGACATTTTAGAATGTCAGTGCAGAGTAAAGTGTGGAACACCTAGACGTTTATGGTCTATGGCCAATCCAGAAGTAGCGAAGCATAAAATATGGTGCTATGGTTGGATTCCTGCAATTATTATGGCCGCTTTACACGTCCCGATATCGTCGTCCAACTTCGATAAAAAGTCACGTGGTTTGTGCATTGGCGCCGATATCATTCGTGCGTTGTGTGGTGTGAATGTACAATTTGATACAAGAACGATGCCAAAACGATATCGGGGAGAAATGAGCAGGCTCTCCAACTGCCCGATATTGGATGGACGATCTGGCAGGATCGTGCTGTGTGACAGCCCAACAACAATTTGGAGAACAACTTCCCCTATTCACTCCCATGTTAAATGGTCATTCCCTGGTTCGCTCGTACAAGGGGGCGTATACATCGCAGTTGTGTTGCCTGCCGATATCTCCCTGTGTGACAGCTCCTATGTGATCTTGGATTTCAGCCAAAAAAGTGCGCTCTCCCAAGCCGTTGTATCCAATATCGAAACGATGTTGGGACGTGTTGGGCCATCAGAGAAAAAAAAAACAATCGACAGCAAAAAGTCACCTTTACCAACACCATTCCCCACAAAGTCAACTGGGCTTAAACTATTCATCAGACCCCAAAATTAGTTTTTTTGTTAAATCTAATGAAAGTTTTTGGTTCAGTTGACAGGGACAAAGAAGAAGGTAAAAAAAGTTCCGAAACGAACGCGGAAAATTATAATGTAGAAGCATGGTGAGACAATCCAGTAGTAAGCAATAGTGGCTAGACAGATATAAATATCAATGTGTATCTTGCCTGACAGGTGAAAAGCAGATATAGCCGGCAGGGCTAAAGGTCTGGTAATAGTGTCTATATAGCCGATAGGGCTAAAGGTCTGGTAATAGTGTCTATATAGCTGGTAAGGCTAAAGGTCTGGTAATAGTGTCTATATAGCTGGTAGGGCTAAAAGTCTAGAAATAGTGTCTATATAGCCGGTAGGGCTAAAGGTCTGGTAATAGTGTCTATATAGCCGGTAGGGCTAATGGTCTGGTAATAGTGTCTATATAGCCGGTAGGGCTAAAGGTCAGGTAATAGTGTCTATATAGCCGGTAGGGCTAAAGGTCAGGTAATAGTGTCTATATAGCCAGTAGGGCTAAAGGTCTAGTAATAGTGTCTATATAGCCGGTAGGGCTAAAGGTCTGGTAATAGTGTCTATATAGCCGGTAGGGCTAATGGTCTGGTAATAGTGTCTATATAGCCGGTAGGGCTAAAGGTCAGGTAATAGTGTCTATATAGCCGGTAGGGCTAAAGGTCAGGTAATAGTGTCTATATAGCCAGTAGGGCTAAAGGTCTAGTAATAGTGTCTATATAGCCGGTAGGGCTAAAGGTCTGGTAATAGTGTCTATATAGCCGGTAGGGCTAATGGTCTGGTAATAGTGTCTATATAGCCGGTAGGGCTAATGGTCTGGTAATAGTGTCTATATAGCCGGTAGGGCTAATGGTCTGGTAATAGTGTCTATATAGCCGGTAGGGCTAAAGGTCTAGTAATAGTGTCTATATAGCCGGTAGGGCTAATGGTCTGGTAATAGTGTCTATATAGCCGGTAGGGCTAAAGGTCAGGTAATAGTGTCTAACCTGAATGGTTCTTTACGAGAGATGGATTGATAAAAACGTTTGAAGTTCAAAATGCATTAATGGTAGAAGCGTTCATGTGATCCTTTGTATATGGCTGGTGTCTCACTTTCATGCAACTTTGCTAAAACAGTTATAGATGTTACAGATGTGCCGGACTAACACAATGTTCACCCTGGAAGCATTTGGCTAGTCTGTGCACCTGAGTGTATTAAATACATCAGCAACTGAATCTTGTGGGAATCAGTAAGCAGAAAAAAGATTTTCCTGCCAATGAAGGTGAAACAGAACCAGTCATCTGGTACAGTAGAGGGTAATCATGGTGGACAAGGCAAGGATTTTATAATAGTGGATTAGTAGAGCCCGATCCACAGGTGCATCTCATTGAATTAGAATATAATCAAAAAGTTAATTCATTTCAGTAATTCAATACATAAAGTGAAATGTATATATTATATAGAGAGTGATCTATTTAATGTGTTTATTTCTGTTAATGTTGATGATTATGACTTACAGCCAAAAAGTCATTATCTCAGAAAATTAAAGTAGGGAGGATGAAGGGTCTGATACATAAAATATTCCCTAAATAGGTACCAGAGGCTTCACCTTGTGTGGTTGTGAGAGTCACAACCACTATAAAAGCAGATCACAGGTGCTGCAGTCCCCAGCGTGGTGCATATAGAGGAGGAGGATGAAGGGTTAAAAACCGCACTGCCGTATTCAACGAGACATCAAAGGGTGAATATAATGTTGATTTATTAGTCAACGTGTTTCAGGCTCCCCGGCCCCTTCCTCAGGACACATTAATATCATATTGCCATGTTTCATGGTGTTACTGGGAGCCCTGAAATGTGTTGACTAATAAATAATATTTTTTAATAATAATATGTATTCATTTACATGATGCTATTAATTTCATAGCACGTTACATACATCAGTAATGTTGTCCCCATTAAGGCTCACAATGTAAACATCCTATCAGTATGTCTTTGCAATGTGGGAGGAAACCGGAGTGCCCGGAGGAAACCTACGCAAACACAGGGAGAACATACAAACTCCTTGCAGATGATGTTGTCCTTGGTGGGAGTTGAACCTAGGACCTCAGCGCTGCAAGGCCACAGTGCTAACAACTGAGCCACTGTGCCGCGCCGTGCGTAATATACATCAATGTTATATTCACCATTTGATGTATCATGGAATACAGCAGCGTGGTTTTTAACCCTTCATCCCTCCTACTCTATACGCACCACGCTGGAGACTGCAGCAGCTGTGATCTGCTTTTATAGAGGTTGTGACTCTCACAACCACACAAGGTGAAGCCTCTGATATTTCTTATGTCATATTTTATCCCTCAGACCCTTCATCCTCCCTCCTCTATAGGCACCAGCTGTGGACTGCAGCAGCCGTGATCTGCTTTTATAGTGGTTGTGACTCTCACAACCCACAAGGTGAAGCCTCTGATATCTATTTAGGTCATATTTTATCTCTCAGACCCTTCATCCTCCCTACTTTAATTTTGGAGACAATGACCTTTTGGTTTTCATTGGCTGTAAGCCATAATCATCAACATTGACTGAAATAAACACACAAAATAGATCACTCTGTGTGTAATGACTCTATATAATATATGTGTTTCCTTTTATGTATTGAATTACTGAAATAAATGAACTTTTTGATGATATTCTGATCCATTGAGATGCTCCTGTATTTCTTAGGGTGTGGTGCAGGAGAGAAGTCAGAGAAGATAAGACAGATAGGATCCGGTTGGCCAAACAGATGTGTGTCGGGTGTATGTGCCGACCATGGTGCGAGAATCATTGTGGCAGCTAGCGGGGCTCAAAGACGGCCATGGATTATGGATGGGTGAGTCCATTTCAATATAGTTCCCATACGGTATATAAAGGGTTGTGAGTGAACATTTTCTACAATCAATAACTGCCAGTAAATGTACACATATCCCCTGCATCAGACAATAGGATCTTAATGGATATCCTCGCCAATGAGGACCAGATAATGGTTAATGCGCATTCTATTTCTTTCAATGGTGACCCGCGGTATGACTGACACGGCCAGCTAGATTTGTCATTACACTTAAAAGCATTGTTGCAAAATATATTAGAAAGATTCCATTGCTTTTTATGCCTGACCCCAACTGACTGTGGTAAGTGTGCGAGAGGGGGTTGATAATGACTAAATACCCATTCCTGACAGGTGCCCGAGGCATGCTACCATTTGCAGTAATAAAACTTCCCGGCTCACTTACTGAACACTGAATATTGATTTATATCATGAGTGCTGTCAAACACCGAGTGCAGACCTGAGATATGTACTGGCAGCTCCGCAGGACCGCCAACTGGAAATAGGGGTCGTAGATTAAAGCCAAGAATCTGCTGAAGCTGAGAATTCCGAGGAGATAAAAGGCACCGCTACATGTTCTATAAGGAAGACGATACGCAATCATTCTAAGCACAAAAATAAAAATAAATTAAATATAAAATTGTAAAAAAACAAATCCTCCATGATTTCATCTAATACGCTAGTATAGTTGTGGCCAAAAGTATTGACACCCCTTCAATTCTGTCAGATAATACTCAGTTTCTTCCTGAAAATGATTGCAATCACAAATTCTTTGGTATTATTATCTTCATTTAATTTGTCTTCAATGAAAAAACAAAAAAGAGAATGAAGCAAAAAGCAAAACATTGATCATTTCACACAAAACTCCAAAAATGGGCCAGACAAAAGTATTGGTAACCACCCTCAGCCTAATACTTGGTTGCACAACCTTTAGCCAAAATAACTGCGATCAACGCTTCCGGTAACCATCAATGAGTTTCTTACAATGCTCTGCTGGAATTTTAGACCATTCTTCTTTGGCAAACTGCTCCAGGTCCCTGATATTTGAAGGTGCCTTCTCTAAACTGCCATTTTTAGATCTCTCCACAGGTGTTCTATGGGATTCAGGTCTGGACTAATTGCTGGCCACCTTAGAAGTCTCCAGTGCTTTCTCTCAAACCATTTTCTAGTGCTTTTTGAAGTGTGTTTTGGGTCATTGTCCTGCTGGAGACCCATGACCTCTGAGGGAGACCCAGCTTTCTCACACTGGGCCCTACATTATGCTGCAAAATGTGTTGGTAGTCTTCAGACTTCATAATGCATGCACACGGTCAAGCAGTCCAGTGCCAGAGGCAGCAAAGCAACCCCAAACATCAGGGAACCTCCACCATCTTTGACTGTAGGGACCGTGTTCTTTTCTTTGAATGCCTCTTTTTTTCCCTGTAAACTCTATGTTGATGATTTGCCCAAAAAGCTCTACTTTTGTCTCATCTGACCAGAGAACATTCTTCCAAAATGTTGTAAGCTTTCTCAGGTAAGTTTTGGCAAACTCCAGCCTGGCTTTTTATGTCTCGGGGTAAGAAGTAGGGTCTTCCTGGGTATCCTACCATACAGTCCTTTTTCATTCAGACGACGACTGATAGTACGGTTGACACTGTTGTATCCTCGGACTGCAGGGCAGCTTGAACTTGTTTGGATGTTAGTCGGGTTCTGTATCCACCATCCGCACAATCTAGCGTTATATCACTCATCAATTTCTCTTTTCCGTCCGCATCTAGGGAGGTTAGCCACAGTGCCATGGGCTTTAAACTTCTTGATGACACTGCGCACGGTAGACACAGGAACATTCAGGTCTTTGGAGATGGACTTGTAGCCTTGAGATTGCTCATAATTTCTCACAATTTGGTTTCTCAAGTTCTCAGACAGTTCTTTGGTCTTCTTTCTTTTCTCCATGCTCAATGTGGTACACACAAGGACACAGGACAGAGGTTGAGTCAACTTTAATCCATGTCAACTGGCTGCAAGTGTGATTTAGTTATTGCAAACACCAGGTAAGTTACAGGTGCTGTTAATTACACAAATTAGAGAAGCATCACATGATTTTTCTAAGGGTGGCAATACTTTTGTCCACCCCCTTTTTATGTTTGGTGTGGAATTATATCCAATTTGGCTTTAAGACAATTCTTTTTGTGTTTTTTCATTGAAGACAAATTAAATGAAGTTTAATAATACCAAAGAATTTGTGATTGCAATCATTTTCAGGAAGAAACTGAGTATTATCTGACAGAATTGCAGGGATGTCAATACTTTTGGCCACAACTGTATATGTGTCCCTGCTATGTACTGTGTAATGGATGTGTCTGACTGTACTGGGACATGGTCTGATGATACGACATCTCCTGTGCTGAGATAATCTTATATATGTGTCTCTGCTATGTACTGTGTAATGCCTGTGTCTGACGATACAGGGACATGTATATATTCACGATGGCCTCCGATGCCTTGGAGAAGAGTGACATGTTTGGGCTCAGAGTTTCTTTGACATGGGAGACTCTGGATAGTAAAGGTTTTCGTTTCCTTTGGTGCTGCAAGGTTTAATGTCAATTTTGTTGCCAGCAGCATTGATTAGCTCTTCTCATGTGCTTCTGGTTGGTGTCCACACCTATCACCTTTAAATAGTCCCGTGTAAGAGCAGAGAGTGCGGATTACACATGAATACACATTCCCTTACTTGCTACAGTGGAGTAAAACCTGGGTTACACTCTTCAATGGTCGAACGAGCCGACCAACGATCCGACTTGACCTAGATCATTTGAACGTCGTTCAATGATCGTTAGTGAAATGTCACACGTACAGATATCTAAGGACCGCAGCAACAATTCCGCGACAAGTGACCAACACTTGCGGTTGTTTGATCGCCTACGTCCTTCAGTTCTGAATAGGCAAAGTCGTTAACGACATCATTATCAAGGTACTTCCAAAGTTCTGGGATCAAAGGTGTGTTACAGTCCGCGCTGCCCGGTCATCCAGGGAAACACAAGGGAAACAATGTTCCAAGTAAAAAGTTTCTTTATTCTTCATTGGTTTTGAAGAATAAAGAAATTTACTTGGAACATTGTTTCCCTTGTGTTTCCTTGGATGACCGGGCAGCGCGGACTGTAACACACCTTTGATCCCAGAACTTTGGAAGTACCCACTATCTTGTGGAGGTGGAAGTCCAGCAGCAGCCTACATTACTAAACCAACGCCTTTATTCCAGTTGTGGGAATCACAACTGAACCAGGTTAGTGCAAACCTGATTATCTATAAGACCCTGTTCATACTCAGTGATAGGGCACTATTGCGCCTCTGTTGTCTCCCCTTATATTTTTATATCATTATCAAGGTGTCTCACACACCGATGCTGCAGTTGGACGGACGATCATCGCCTGGTTTAAGGTCCGGTTCAAAAACGTCCAATCAACGATCAGCCGACTTATTATTGATAGTTTCTACTTGTCACACGCAATGACGTCGTTACAACGTCATTGCTCCACCCAAAAAGCTGTGACGTACCAACGATATTGTTAACGATATTGTAGCGTGTAATGGGCCCTTGAGGTTGCTCTGGGGTCTTGCTGCTGCTTTACCCTTGCTGTTGGGGATACCTTTCTAGGAGAAGTTGGTGTTATATCCTTTTGGTGTTTTCCCCTGTATGTGTTGATTAGTGCAGTGGTGGCACTAGTACTCTCACTGGCCACCTCACTAGTGTGGGTAAAGGTAGGGATAGCGAGGGACTAGGTATCCTACTCGGCCATTGGGGAAAATAATTCATATAGGGACGGCCGGGATCAGAGTACATCTGCAGGTAAGAGCTGGAGGTGTCCCATCACCTGCTCCCTACAGTCAGGGCCCACCATTGTTATTGTGTTTCCAGTGTTCCCTTGTTGGTGGCGGCACATGTCAGGGGTTTCCCTGGTATGTGGAGGAACACAGGTAGTTACAGTGTGACAATAATATTGGGCACTGCCTACACATAAGGGTCACTCAATATGAGGAAATATCGAGAAGGTGCCAGATAGTGACAGTATTAGTTTTGTGTCTAAAGTGCAAATCCCGGAATGAAGAAAGCCACCATTTCTTGCAGTAATACTGAGACAATAGCTTGGCATTAGCCATAGAAATGATAGAATTCGAGCATTTGAAGACTATAATTGTTGCTAATTAGCCTGACTGCAGGTATCAGAGTTCAGAGGCCAAGCACAATACAATGTAGTGTTTTCAACTCCTAATCTGCTCTTCAAAATGCTCAAGGTTAAGCATTAAAAAAGCTCTTAACATCACATATTCATCATGCAAGTCTGTTATACATCCGTGAATGTAAAGTCAAGTAGCACCTCAGGACCTGTATGGTCAAAACAATAGCAAATAAAAGGAGCGCGCTATACTGGTTCTCCCGGCACGGAACAATACAGAAATAGCAGAACAGATAATAATAAATGGAAGAGACTAAAGTACTTATCACACATAAATCCACCATTTCTCCTTCATCGAGGATGATATATGCTGCACAATCTGGATTAAAAGACTGAAGAACACCTAGAGACCTAGAGACCTTGACCATCTATAATTTGGGTAACCGGCCCAATTTTCTGATGATGAAGAGTTGGCAGATTGGCAATTGAAAAAATGATAAGATCATAAAATAATAGATATCACATCAACGCTGCAGTCCGACTGACATTAATGGGGTAAGCTCATCTCATACTTATGGCACACACATATGGTATTACATAAAAGTGTGGTAGATGAGGTCCTAATAATGGACATACAATTTCTTCTGGTCTCTTCATTTCTATGAGAATTTTGACCACTAGTGATCAACGAGTGGGACAGGCGACCACGAGAGGTGGTGAGTTCCCCTTCAATGGAAGTCTTCACACAGAGGCTGGACAGACATCTGTCTGGATAGATTAGTGAATCCTGCTTTGATGAGGGGGTTTGAAACAGATGACCCAGGACGTCCCATCCAATTCTACCATTATTATTCACTGAGGGCCCCATTCTTGAGATAGAAGCAGGAACCATTGGAGATATCTCCATCTGCATTGGATCCGAATGGATGGACTTTCAGCTACCATACATGTATGGAAATCCCATGGATTTGCCCACAAATGTGAAATGATTTGAATACCCTTTAATGATGCCATAAGCACCTCTTCCACAAGGGCTACACAGTCAAGGCAAAGAAAATAGAAAATATACAGGGTGGGCCATTTATATGGAGGCACCTAAATAAAATGGGAGTGGTTGGTGATATCAACTTCCTGTTTGTGGCACATGGGATGGGTGGGGACCATGGAGGTCATTTTGAAGTCGACCATTTGGATCCAACTTTGGTTTTTTTCAAAGGGAAAAGGGTCATGTAACACATCAAACTCACTGAGAATTTATATAAGAAAAACAATGGTTACTTGGTTTTAATGTAACTTTATTTTTCATGAGTTATTTACAAGTTTATGACCACTTATAAAATGAATTCAAAGTGCTGCTCATTGTGTTGGATTGTCAATGCAACCCTCTTCTCCCAGTCTTGACACACTGATAGCAACACCGCAGAAGAAATGCTGCACAGGCTTTCCCAGTATCCATTGTTTCAGATGCTGCACATCTCGTATCTTCACAGCATAGACAATTGCCTTCAGATGAGGATGAGGCAAACTTTTTTGTGAACGGTGAAGTTACCAAACAAAACCAGCGCTATTGGTCTGAACTAACCCACAGTGGAGAGATCCCTCCAAGACTGCTGGAACACAAAAATTGATGGTAGGTGTGGTATATGGGGCACAACGGTAGTGGGGTAATTTCTCATCATTGTTGGAAACCTCAATGCCCTGGATATATGAAATTGCTACATGATTCAGATATCCAGTGGCATTGAGGTTTCCATTGATGAGGAATGGCCCACTATCTTTAGTACACCCATCATAATCTCTCCTCACTATGGGTTAATGTCAGACCAATAGCGCTGGTTTTATTTGTTAACTTCACCATTCACAAAAAAGTTTGCCTCGTCACTCATCTGAAGACAATTGTCTATGCTTGGATACGAGATGTGCAGCATCGAAACAACCGACACTGGAAGCCTTGTGCAGCATTTCTTCTGCGGTGTTACTATCAGGGTGTCAAGACTGGGAGAAGAGGGTTGCATTGACAATCCAACACAATGGGCAGCACTTTGAATTCATTTTATAAGCGATAATAAACTTGTAAATAACTCATGAAAAAATAAAGTTTGTTAAATCCAAGCACACCATTGTTTTTCTATAAAATTCTCAATACGTTTGAGTGTCACATGATCCCTTTTTCCATTGAAAAAAATAAGTTGCGTTGGCATCTGTCCAATATTTAAATCAAGAATGAGGAAAAACCGGCATCCATCTTCTTTAGATCCTTTATTAAACTTGATATAAAAACATCAGGAAATGACGTACAGGGGTGAACGCTGGACGCGTTTCGAGGGAGCACCCCCTTAATCATGCAGCCAAGAAATGACTCGAGGATTAAGGGGGGTTCTCTCTTGAAACGATGGATGCCAGTTTTTCCTCTTTCTTGATATAGCTTCCTATATAGAAATTAACTTAGAGATGAACTACAAAAATTATATAAATGAAGGATAAGGATAAATTGACATTGATCCACTGGTGATCGTCAAGACATCCTAACGAAGAAGAACGGAAGATCCCTCAAAACGCGTAGGTTTCTGATCCTAGCAGGACTCTGTCAATAGTAACCTGTACACATCTCCATGGTTTACAAGAATGACACCGCCAAGGCGCCCTATGTACCACAGCATACCACCACAACCACCGCTGCCTGGTGATCATGTTCTGCAAAGTAAACTCCTTACCATGGACTTCTTACATCGATCTTCTCACTTAAGATTGATATTTCTTAAGGAAAACTCTCCTGTTCCCTTTTGAATTTATTACGCTCAGCCCAAAGCTATAACTGATGTAAGTTTCAGGAAATTTCCTGTTCCAGAAAGCAATATGCACACATTGATGTTCATATTTTGGTCTCAACATCACTTAGCTTCTAGATGTCACATATTGGCTGCCCTTGCAGTTCTGGAGTGTTGCTGCTGTGCTAATTGAGTTTTTTTTCCTTAGTCAGCTTTGCAACACTGCAGGTGGAGGTAAAGGTGAAGGGGCATGTCTGAGCTTTCTGCTCTCCACCCCCTCAGGCTTAAGTAGTTCTGCTTCCTTCCATCAGATATCGCAGATTCAGTCCATTCTAATCTAGGACCCGTGCTGTGCAGAAGTGCTGTTGGAGCATCTGCTATCCCCATCATTTGGAGTGATGTCCTTTTCCTGGTCCATAGGTGGACATAGGGGCTCTTAGCTGAGGGCAAGTTGAGGATTTGAGGGATAGGGTGGTGGCACGAACCTCCTCACCTTCAGAGGTACCTTCGGGAACAGGGCTAGTCAGGGACCCCAAGTCCAGGGCCAGACTAGCCTCCCAATTGCCCTTGCCCGTTATCCCTTCCTGCTCCATTCCTCTCGTCCGCTACACGCGTGACACTATGTATGCGACACTAGTATAACTTTATGCATTTGTGTGACTGTGCTGTATTATACTGTAACTAATTTGTCTCTCTGTTGGAATTTTGCTTTGTTGTATTTTTCTAAATTACTAGTGGACTAATAGCAATTAAACCTTATCCCTCATTTATAGGATTTTTTGAAGTGCAGTAGTTCATCCTTATTTAGTCTTTTATATTTGAGCCTTCTACCAGCAGCTCCAATATCTTTTTTACATTTAGTGAGGCACCAACGTTGTTATTAGTGTTGCGATATAAATTCTAGTACAAACTGTTGCACATATCGTGCTGTAAAAAGTCTTTAAAATTAGATTTTAACCATATATGAGTAGTGACATGTCTACCTTTCCCCGTACCGCTTTGGAAAAAGACAGCGATAATGAGATCAATATCTTCTTATTGAGCACTTGTGTGTCAGAAACGCTCAATATCTCATCTGACATAGAAGACTTCTGGAAATATCAGCTCAACATCTTAAAGGAAATCTACATCAGAAACAACCTATTGTTCAAATCAACATTTTGTGGTGGTGCAAACTACATCAATTTTGTATTCAGTGAAGACTTTCCCATCACTGAGATAGGAGACGGCAGCTGTTACTGATGAGGTTCTATGTACATAGAAGAGGGAGGAGGGTGGAGCTCTGCACCTAGCTCCTCCCTCTTCATTGGCTCCTCCCTGATCCTGTATAAGAGTGGTAGGACAAGGTATCTAGCTCCACCTTCTTGTATAGGAGGGGATGGAAATGACTATAGCTCCTCTCTCTGGCTCCTCCCTCTGCCACTAGACCCTCCCTCCTCATCATCATAGAATTTCATCAGTAACAACTGTAATCTCCTATCTCAGTAATGGGACTGTCTTCACCCAATACAGATTTCATCCAGGAATTGAGAATTTTGCTAATGAATAATCAATTCTGGCAGAGAAAAAGGCAGATTTGTCTGATAAAATATATTGCAAAGTTGCTCGTTTTTATGTGTAATATTGATTTATGCAATAAAAATGTAAATAACGATTATATTCTAATGTTTTGTTTAATTTCTCATTATACTATCTGAATTAAAAAAATTAATTTTCCTGTCCTTCCACTGACTACTGAATTTTGGTAACATTGTTGTGTGGAAAGCACTGGTATGAGGGGTCAGTCTGGGCACATACAGGCGTTACTAGAACCCCATTTTACATGATGTGTAAGCTGGTGGGCACAGTATAAAATGCCTTGGGGGAGGGGGGTTGGGGTGACAGGTTCCTTTTAACTAAAGTTATTTCATTTTATTGGCCAATATTTTGATGGCTAATATAATTTCTCATCCTGCTGAGAATCCTTGTCACTTAATATCAGGTGCACCTTATGACCACTCCGTTCCTCTATTTAAACTCACTCACTCCTACCTCTCTCCTGTGCTGCTTCTAGATCTTGTATGGTGACCTCTCTGTTGTTCCAGTTAAAGATGTGGAGTTCTTTCAAATAGAAGCTGTGAGATCCCTTTCTGGAGAAGCCTTGGCATTCCATTGTTAGTATTTTGTCCCACGTATTGTTTTATCGTAGTAGAAAGACTAGTGTCATGCAACCCTGGTCACTAGCTAGGCCTAGGCACGTGATTGCTCACAGGGGGAAGGACCCGTGTAGGGACAATAGGGGGCACAAGGTTCAGACTCAGGTTAGTGTTAAAGTGTAACCCCTCTCCCTATTGCCAGGGCATGCCTTTTACCTTCTACCTGGCGTTCTCCTCCTACTGCACCGTACACTGAGAGTATCCTTGCTGTGGTGAGACAGCAACAGAGCGGTGAAATTAAAACAATATTTTATTCCACTCGGCAGCTGTTATTACATGATATGTCCAGCTCAACATGAAATTTTGGTGAAAGGTTCTTAAGTAGAGCACCAAATGAGGTTCGGATCATCTCAGATCAGTGTCCTCACTGACTCCCTGTGCAGTCCAAGTGGCTCCAAGTGTGTTGTCTGCCCTTGACCACCACGTGCAAGCAGTAATTTGCGTATGAAAGTGCCTTTACTACAAAGTTAAAGTCATGAAAGACCGATAACCACACTCGCTATAGGAATCAACGTTAAAATGAACACCTTGTTATTAAAGAAGTTGGACACTGTAATGGGATGCCCTGAAATGTGAGTTGTAAATGAATACGTGCAACTTACTGATAAACTTTTTCCTATAATTTGGCACCATCTCAAAATTACGCAGAATTTGTAAAATTACATTTGAAAGGCCTGATCCAACTTTGTAAACATCATCAGCCAGGATATTAGATGGTAATCTAGTTGTGCCAAAATCAGCGGGTTCACCAGGCTTCTGTTTGAGGATCTTAAAAAGGTTTTCCATTACTAATGCGATCCCCTTTCTTTTGTCCTAACTCTTCCTAACAGTTTCTGCTACCTACCCTGCTCCTGCAAGCTGATCTTTCTGCGGCTCGTAAATACAGTGCCTTGTGAAAGTATTCGGCCCCCTTGAACTTTTCAACCTTTTACCACATTTCAGGCTTCAAACATAAAGATATAAATTCTAATTTTTTTGTGAGGAATCAACAAGTGGGACACAATCGTGAAGTGGAACGAAATTTATTGGATATTTTAAACTTTGTTAACAAAAAAAAAACTGAAAAGTTGGGCGTGCAATATTATTCGGCTCCTTTACTTTCAGTGCAGCAAACTCACTCCAGAAGTTCAGTGCGGATCTCTGAATGATCCAATGTTGTCCTAAATGACTGGTAATGATAAATAGAATCCACCTGTGTGTAATCAAGTCTCCGTATAAATTCACCTGCTCTGTGATAGTCTCAGGGCTCTGTTTCAAATGCAGAGAGCATCATGAAGACCAAGGAACACACCAGGCAGGTCCGAGATACTGTTGTGGCAAAGTTTAAAGCCGGATTTGAATACAAAAAGATTTCCCAAGTTTTAAACATCTCAAGGAGCACTGTGCAAGCGATCATATTGAAATGGAGGAGTATCAGACCACTGCCAATCTACCAAGATCTGGCCGTCCCTCTAAACTTTCATCTGGAACAAGGAGAAGACTGATCAGAGATGCAGCCAAAAGGCCCATGATCACTCTGGATGAACTGCAGAGAATCTACAGCTGAGGTGGGAGAGTCTGTCCATAGGACAACAATCAGTCATACACTGCACAAATCTGGCCTTTATGGAAGAGTGGCAAGAAGAAAGCCATTTCTCAAAGATATCTATAAAAAGTCTTGTTTGAAATTTGCTACAAGCCACCTGGGAGACACCAAACATGTGGAATAAGGTGCTCTGGTCAGATGAAACCAAACTCGAACTTTTTGGCCACAATGCAAAACGATATGTTTGGCTTAAAAGCTACACAGCTCATCACCCTCAAAACACCATCCCCACTGTCAAACATGGTGGCGGCAGCATCATGGTTTGGGCCTGCTTTTCTTCAACAGGGAAAGGGAAGATGGTTAAAATGGATGGGGAGATGGACAGAGCCAAATACAGGACCATTCTGGAAGAAAACCTGTTGGAGTCTGCAAAAGACCTGAGACTGGGATGGAGATTTATCTTCCAACAAGACAATGATCCCAAACATAAAGCAAAATCTACAATGGAATGGTTCAAAAATAAACGTATCCAGGTGTTAGAATGGCCAAGTCACATCCAGACCTGAATCCAATGGAGAATCTGTGGAAAGAGCTGAAAACTGCTGTTCACAAACGCTCTCCATCCAATCTCACTGAGTGAGAGCTGTTTTGCAAGGAACAATGGGCAAGAATTTCAGTCTTTTGATGTGCAAAACTGATAGAGACATACCCCAAGAGACTTGCAGCTGTAATCGCAGCAAAAGGTGGCGCTACAAAGTATTAACTCAGAGAGCCGAATAATATTGCACGCCCCACTTTTCAGTTTTTTATTTGTTAAAAAAGTTTAATCCTGAATAAATTTTGTTCCACTTCACGATTGTGTCCCACTTGTTGATGATTCCTCACAAAAAATTTTGAATTGATATCTTTATGTTTGAAGCCTGAAATGTGGCAAAAGGTTTAAAAGTTCAAGGGGGCCAAATACTTTCACAAGGCACTGTACCTTAATTGTTGTTGTTACTTTGATCCTTCCGATCTTGAGACTGGATTTGGACCAACAGAGCAGGGCACTGATTGGGGCGGGGCTGCCTCTCTGTGAGTGACAGCAGTCTGGGCATGCATGCCTGATCACACTTTACTCTCCTCTCAGCCCTCACCAGTGCCCTGCTCAGTTGGTCTAAATCTGGTGTCCAAACTGGGAGATCAAAGATACAACATCAATAAAAGGTATTTACGAGCCTCTTAGAGATAAGCTTACAGGAGCAGGGTAAAGAGAAGAAGTATATTGGGAAAGTGTTAGTTAGGAAAAGTTAGGAGAAAAGAAAAGGGGTCACATTAGCAGTGGAAAACCTCTTTAAGGGTAGAATCTTTCATCCATAATCATCTTCTGTATTTATTTCATATTGATACCCTCTTTGATCCCATCTGATCACCGCACGAGCTCCGACAACAGTGCATAAATCTGATAACTAGCGCTGAAATTGACATTTGTGTTTAAACTTCTTATCAAAAGGTTCAGCTTCTGCCCATATATACGGCACAAACGTAATCTTTATGCAAGCTCTGTCTCTTTGTGCTGCCATCGCTGTTATGGTGTAATTCTATATCTTGCAGGGATAGGTAATAACTGGGCTGTGTAGAAGCAACGTGCAATCATTCAGCCTCCATTTAGATCCAGAAAATCTGTTTTTAAACCACCGGGAAACCGAGGATGAGATGCATTAACCTCTAGGGTGCCGGGCAGTCAAACAATGCACACCTATGGAACATAAAGGGGTTAAACGATGAAGTATAGACCGCTAGGCAACCTGGTGACCGACTCCGTTTCTACAGCGGGAAAAAGACATGATATTTGGGCAATGGATTTGATAAGTGAACAGATGCTATAGTTCTCTTCACAAAATTAAGAATTAATCCTCCTGTCCTATTAACATCAGCACCAGATAATAATTGCCGGGGTGAAAACCTCATGCTGGGATTTGTAACAGAAAGCTCGGGGAATGATACCAAACAAAGACATCTTCATTCTCGGAAATCTAATAGGCAAGCTGTTGCTGTCACCTCCGGCATTTCATTCCTGATTCTGTGAGGACCATTTAATGCTAACGTTTAACGTGAGTTTTGTTTATTGTTTAATAAGTGCAAATTATGTGCAATCAGATACTTAAAGTATAATTGGCAAAACAGAAGCGTTAATGGGGGAAAAGAAATCTATCAACATCATTTTTGAGTGGATATAAAGTCAACATTGAATATACTCCAATATCAGTCCCTGTCCCCAATGGGGCTCATAAACAGATCTCAGACAGACAATAGGACAATTAGGGTACCTACCAGTATATTTTTGGAGCCTAGTAGGAAACCAGAGGGTCCCCAATAAAATCAGGGAGAATAGAAAAACTCAATGCAGACAGTGTAATTTTCAAACCCAAGAGATAAAAGGTTTGTCCACTATGCGGACAACCCGTCTCAATCTCTAGGTTTCCCCCAAAATTAAATTAGTAACACTTAAGGTACCTTTACACGCCGCCACTGCAGGATGGATACCAACCGCTACTTCACGTGCACGAGCACGCTCAAACAGTTACAAACGGGAAACGCACCTCCTTTACACGCCGCCACAAGGTGCGCTACGCAACATCTATAGCTAGCTACATCGCCGGGTGTCTCAAGTAGCCATCTGTAGCTCATCTTAGCTCATTTACACACCGCTACAACCAGCTACTATGGGCGTACCTGGTGCAGCAGGGACAGCACATAGGCGTGCTACAATTGTGGATTACGAGACGTCCGTACGCTGATAGGACAAAGCAATAATACCATGATTGGGCAGGCATCGCAGGAGGCTGATTAATACTTGACGCTCGAGCAATTGTGTAGTGTGACTCGTCAGCTCCTTAAATATGCCGCCCTGTGCGGCGACAACCAATCGCAACGCAGGAGCTTCCTCCAATGATCGCTGAAGGGGGCGCGGAAACCCGGAGCCTGTGTCACGCCCCAGCTACATAGCATGGTGTGGAAACAACCCTTCTGTTCCTTCTTTACACGCCGATACAGCTCGCTACAATCGGCTTTGTTGCCATCTGTTTATGGGCAGTGCACAGATACAGATGTATCTGTAGCCGGCTGTGTCGTCCCGTCTTCAGACGCTGCTACTACGGGCGATATTGGCGCGACAAGCTACATTTGTAGCCTGTAGCGGGTTGTATCCATCCTGAAGTGGCGGCGTGTAAAGGTACCTTTATACTCACCTCCCGGGCTAGCGCTGTTCTAGCGGTGTCATCACTCGCTCACCCTGGTGCTCACATTGTTATATCATGCGATCCCAGTGGCCCTTTCTTTGGACATTGGACATAATTGACATCCAAAGGAAGTGAGAGCTGTGACTTTTCTCTCATTTCCCTATGATGTCTGATTTGTCTAAAGGTGGGGGCAGTAAAGTGGCCACTGATTGGCCGCAAGGATTGCATGGCTGGTAGAGGGAGACAAGACCGACACCAATAGAATGGTGCTGGCACCAGAGGTGAGTATATGTGTTATATTTCACTTGGAGGAAATATATGGATTGAGAAGAGATTGTCCGAGTTTTGGACAACCCCTTGAACGACGTGTCCTGCTTTCAGTGTTGTGTGTAGCCGGATGACGCAATCTCTTCTCTGCAACCCGTGGACTGTGACTAGGTCACCCACCCAGGTAATTTAAACCCGTGGGAATGCAGCAAGATACCAACTCAATATTCAAGTAGTTGATGTTCCCGTGACACCACTGTAAATACAACTTAAGTATTACAGTCATTATGGTTACATCAAGCTCTTCTGTACAATTCTGTTACATCACTATACCAGCTCTTTTGCACTCCATTGAAAAGCCTCCATTGAAGCTCAGTTTTGCTGCAGCAGTTCTTCAACATTGAGTCAACACTACTACATTGGTTTGCCAACTCCTCTACATCACTGTTTCCACCTCTGCTGCCATTGTACCAGCTCATCTACTTCAGTTACTGTTGTTTAAGCTCTGCAACAAAAGCGTTGATTGTTCGAACTAGATTACCAAGCTGCACCAGCACCACCTCTACAAGCTTTGTTAGAAATAAAGTTAGAAAACCTGTTTTCAAATCTTTGATTGCAGTTAATAGATTTGGATCTACCATGCTACATCATATTTCTTATGCACATAGCCCGGCATGCTCCTATGTAATAGACTTCCTAGGTCTAATTAAAGGTGATCAGATCCAGGGATGGTGTATAGACAGTCCGCGCTGCTTGAAATAATCAGTCACAAGTCTTTAGGTAAAAGACCCCCCTACTTTATTTCCACCTACGCGTTTCAGTGCCACTCCGGGAATACCCTGATGACAGTGCCCGGAGTGGCACTGAAACGCGTAGGTGGAAATAAAGTAGGGGGGTCTTTTACCTAAAGACTTGTGACTGATTATTTCAAGCAGCG
The DNA here is from genome assembly GCA_033576535.1 of Allobates femoralis. NCBI lineage: Eukaryota > Metazoa > Chordata > Amphibia > Anura > Aromobatidae > Allobates > Allobates femoralis. The sequence continues at coordinate 579,824,535 of JARQOC010000001.1, forward strand.
CGGACTGTCTATACACCATCCCTGGATGTGATCATCTTTACAAGTGCTACGTGGTGGTGGAGGTCCTGCAGCAGCTTATAAACTACATGCAATAAAAACTAGTTGTGGGTGCACACAACTAGACCAGGTGAGTGCACCTCTTTTTGATCTGAGTGTGGAATCAGTGCCATATTGATAGGGCACTATTGCGCCACGCTTGTCTCCTTTATCTTTTTCTATAGGTCTAATTAAGGCCTCTGAAGACTTACGCTTGGCTCTTGGTATTGCTCTAAGACAAGCTAGTAATTCGTTTAGTTTCTGTGCACAGTTCTATACCAAATCAGGACGTCTCCTGGCTTTCTGTGGTTCCTCCATGAGTTACTTGTCTGCAGTTTCCAGTAACCTAGCCACTGATCAGTGGAGGACCTACTTGTCAGTGGTTTCTAGTATCTCAACCTGTAAGCCACCAGATCTCTTCTTCGCATCTGCCTGCAGTTTTCAGGATGTATATTGGCTGTATGCAGGTTCCCAGGTATTAGAATTCCTTTGTACTCTAGAGTTCTGTTTAGTACCTGTCTGCATCTCCATGATGCCACCTGCTTTTGAGGTCTGCAATACCTCTGCAATTTGCCGAAGGCCTTCTGTGCCTTTGCTGTCTGTCTGAGGTCTTCAATAACTTTGCTCTCTATCTGTAGTTAATAGGACTTTATTAAACTTTTAGTTTTCATTCTTCTTGTCAGTGTACTATATGCTCCATCTTACTGCAGCACCCACGCCTGTAGCCCGTGTGTGTGCCCACCTGGACCTTAGGCTTAGGGGATCCACCTCACCACGTGAGCCCACTACATGTAACAATATTTTACTAGCCAGGTGGCCCCCAAAGAGCATCTCTCGCTGTGGAATATCGAAGAGGCTCATGTTTATATTATAATATTTTATTTAAAGAAGTTGTCCACTACTTTAACATTGATGTACAATCCTTAGGATAGGTGTGATTGGGTCCCACAACCTGTACCCACCGCTTAGCTGCTGTCTGTGCCAGCAGCGGGAACAGGTGACCAAAAATGCTCAGTCTTTTGATAGTAGCCACATCTGCCTCCTGTTCCAATCACTAGGTGCCGGATGTTGGACCCCGTCACTATGAGAAGATTGGGCCGCTTGGGAGCTGAGCATTTCCAGCCATCTGCTGCCACCACAGCCACCAAGAACAGCTGAATGGCAAGTACCAGGTGTCGGACCCTGGCCGATCAGACATTGATGTCCTCTCCCAAGGAAAGACCTTTAACCTCTTCCCGACCCTTGGCCTACCGTTTGGGCCATGAAAACAAGTTCATTCCCGACCCATGGCCCAGGGGGTGGGCCATGGAATGATCAGGCTCCTGCAGGTCGAGTGAGGGTGTCACTGACCTGTCACTCGGCCTGCAGGTACATGGGGAGTTGTACAACACCCCATGGGGGGTCGATTTACCCCCACCCCCACTCCCCCGGCTACAGGCACGGTGATTGGCACTCAAAAGTGGAAAGTGAAAATCACCGCGCCTGTCATGCTTCCCTGCCTGCCCCTGCTCTCCCTACCCTCCGATCTGTTCCCCTGTCATCCTCTAACTGCCCCCCTGTCCCCCACCTCTCTTTCCTGCCCCCTCTTCATCTTTCTTACCCCCCGCTTCCTGTCCCTGTCGCCCGCTTCCTGTCCCTGCCGCCCGCTTCCTCTTCCTGCCGCCCGCCCTCTCCTCACTGCCCAAGCTTCCTCCTAAGTGCCCCCCATCTCCTGTCAGCCCCCCTCTTCCCCCTTCCTGCCCCCCCGATCACCGGAGTGGCGATCGCCTCTCCCACTCACCCCTCCGGCGGCCGCACTCTGTCCTGCACCGCTGCATCCCGCTCCTCCTCCTCTTCTCTCCCGCCGCCTCCGGATCTGACAGCTCTGTGCTGGAGCTGTCAGACCACTTTCTACAGCTAGATCCTGAGGATCCAGCTGTAGAAAGTGATCTGACAGATCCAGCACAGTGATCCACAGTGACCATTATGTGATCACTGTGGATCACTGTGCTGGATCTGTCAGATCACTTTCTACAGCTGGATCCTGAGGATCTAGCTGCAGGAAATGATCTGACAGCTCCAGCACAGTGATCCACAGTGACCATTATGTGATCACTGTGGATCACTGTGCTGGAGCTGTCAGATCACTTTCTGCAGCTGGATCCTGGGGATCAAGCTGCAGAAAGCAATCTGACAGCCCGGGCGCACTGATGCACGTAGTGGGTCTCTGCGCCCGGGCTCTTAGATCGCTGCTCTACAGCCCGATCTCCATGCATGGGCATTGAGCTGCAGAAAGTGATCTGACACCCCGGGCGCAGTGACCCACTATGTGCATCACTGCGCCTGGGCTGCCAGATCGCTTTCCGCAACTCGATCCCCATGCAGGGGGATAGAGCTACAGAAAGCGATCTGACAGCCCGGACGCAGTGATGCACATAGTGGGTCAATGCGCCTGGGCTGCCAGATCGCTTTCCGCAGCTCGATCCCCATGCATGGGGATCGAGCTGCGGAAAGCGATCTGGCAGCCCAGGTGCAGTGATGCACATAGTGGGTCTCTGCGCCCGGGCTCTTAGATCGCTGATCTACAGCCCGATCTCCCTGCATGGGCATCGAGCTGCAGAAAGTGATCTGACACCCGGGCGCAGTGACCCACTATGTGCATCACTGCACCTGGGCTGCCAGATCGCTTTCCGCAACTCGATCCCCATGCAGGGGGATCGAGCTGCAGAAAGCAATCTGACAGCCTGGGCACAGTGATGCACATAGTGGGTCACTGCGCCCAGGCTCTTAGATCGCTGCTTTGCAGCCCGATCTCCCTGCATGGGCATCGAGCTGCAGAAAGCGATCTGACAGCCCGGACACAGTGATGTACATAGTGGGTCAATGCGCCCGGGCTGCCAGATCGCTTTCCGCAGCTCGATCCCCATGCTGGCAGCCCAGGCGCAGTGATGCACATAGTGGGTCACTGCGCCTGGGGGGTCAGATCACTTTCTGCAGCTCGATCACCATGCTGGCGGATCGGGCTCCAGAGTAGCGATCTGAAAGCAAAGGCGATCGAGCGTCGTGGGACCTTCGTTGTGGACTACGTCGGAGACAATCGAACGTCATGGGACCTTCATTATGGACTACGTCGGAGCGATCGAGCGTCGTGGGACCTTCGTTGTGGACTACGTCAGATCTTTTTATAATAAAGATGGAGTCCGAATTGTGTCTGTTTTTTTTTTCAAATAAAAAGATTTTTCTCTGTGTGTATTTATTGACTAAGTACCGTACTAGAGATTCCTAATGGCGGGTCTAACATTGGCCCTATATTATGAATCTCGGGCTTAGTGCCAGCTGCCAATAAAAAGCTGGCATTAACCCCTTTACTACCCAGTTAGCCACCGGCACCAGGGCAACTGTAAGAGCACGGGTACAGCGCCAGAAAATGGCGCTTCAATGAATGCGCCATTTTCTGGGGCGGCTGCGGGCTGCAATTCGCAGCATGGGGGGCCCAGAACGCTTGGGCCTCTCTATGCTGAGGATTCCAGCCCCCAGCTGCCTAGTTGTACCTGGCTGGACCAAAAATATGGCGGAGCCCCACGTATTATTTTTCTAGAATTAGTTCTAGAAATTTAAAAAAAAATGGGCTTCGCTGTATTTTTGGTTCCAGCCAGGTATGACGAGGCAGCTGGGGGTGGGTGGCAGTCCGTAGCTGCCAAGTTGTACCTGGCTGGACCAAAAATATGGCGGAGCCCTATGTCATTTTTTTTCTAGAAATAAAAAAAAAATTGGGTTCGCTGTATTTTTGGTTCCAGCCAGGTATGACGAGGCAGCTGGGGGTGGGTGGCAGTCCGTAGCTGCCAAGTTGTACCTGGCTGTACCAAAAACATGGCGGAGCCCTATGTAATTTTTTTTCTATAAATAATTCTAGAAATAAAAAAAAATAGGCTTCGCTGTATTTTTGGTTGCCAGCCAGGTACAACTTGGCAGCTAGGGGGCCGGAATCCTCAGCATGGAGAGACCCAAATGTTTTGGGTCCCCTATGCTGTGAATTGCAACTACTAGACTAATATGTTTTTTCACAAAAAGTTTCTTTATTCATTTATACTGCTTAATTTGTGAAGCACATGGGGGTTCAAAGTGCTCACTGTGCATCTAGATATGTTCCCTGGGGGGTCTAGTTTCCAAAATGGGGTCACTTCTGGGGGAGCTCAAATGTTTAGGCACACAGGGGCTCTCCATACGCGACCTGGTGTCCGCTAACAATTTCAATTGTTGGCAAACACCAGGTTGCGTATGGAGAGCCCCTGTGTGCCTAAACATTGGAGCTCCCCCACAAGTGACCCCATTTTGGAAACTAGACCCCCCCAAGGAACCTATCTAGATGCATAGTGAGCACTTTGAATCCCCAGGTGCTTCATAAACTGATCCGTAACAAGGAAAAAAATACTTTTTTTTTTCACACAAATTTTCTTTTTTAATATTTACGGATCAATTTGTGAAGCACCTGGGGGTTCAAAGTGCTCACGATGCATCTAGATATGTTCCCTGGGGGGGTCTAGTTTACAAAATGGGGTCACTTGTGGGGGAGCCCCAATGTTTAGGCACACAGGAACTCTCCAAATGCAACATGGTGTCCGCTAACAATTTGAGGTGATTTTCCATTCAAATTGTTAGCGGACACCATGTCGCGTTTGGAGAGCCCCTGTGTGCCTAAACTTTGGAGCTCCCCCACAAGTGACCCCATTTTGGAAACTAGAGTCCCCAGAGAACTTATCTAGATGGGTAGTGAGCATATTGAACCCCCAGGTTCTTCACAAATTAATCCATGAAAATGAAAAAAAAATATTTGTGGAAAAAAAGTACTTTTTAATTTTTACGGATCAATTTGTGAAGCACCTGCGGGTTCAAAGTGCTCACAATGCATCTAGATATGTTCCCTTGGGGGTCTAGTTTCCAAAATGGGGTCACTTGTGGGGGAGCCCTAATGTTTAGGCACACAGGGGCTCTCCAAATGCAACATGGTGTCCGCTAACAATTTGAGGTGATTTTCCATTCAAATTGTTAGCGGACACCATGTCGCGTTTGGTGAGGCCCTGTGTGCCTAAACTTTGGAGCTCCCCCACAAGTGACCCCATTTTGGAAACTAGACCCCCAGGGAACTTATCTAGATGGGTGGTGAGCATAATGAACCCCCACATGCTTTACAAATTGATCTGTGAATATGGAAAAAGTACTTTTTTTTCACAAAAATGTTCTTTTAGCCTCAATTCTTTCATTTTCACATGGGTAACAGGATAAAATTAATCCTAAAATTTGTTGGGCAATTTCTCCTGAGTACACCGATACCTCATATGTGGTCATAAACCACTGTTTTGACGCGCGGCAGGGCTCAGAAGTGAAGGAGCGCCATTTCACTTTTTGAATGGAAAATTAACTCCAAAAGTCAAATTGCGCTCTTTCCCTTCAGAGCCCTGCCGTGCACCCAAACCGTGGTTTATGATCACATTTGAGGTATCGATATACTCAGGAGAAATTGCCCAACAAATTTTAGAATCCATTTTATCTTGTTGCCCATGTGAAAATGAAAAAATTGAGGCTAAAAGAACATTTTTGTTAGAAAAATTAAAATATCCATTTTTTTGTTTCCAATTTGCTTAGTTCCTGTGAAGCACCTGAAGGGTTAATAATCTTCTTGAATGTAGTTTTGAGTAGGTTGAGGGGTGCAGTTTTTGGAATGTGTCACTTTTGGGTGTTTTCTGTCATGTACACCCCTCAAAGGGACTTCAAATGTGATGTGGTCACTAAAAAAAATGGTTTTGTAAATTTTGGTGGAAAAATGAAAAATTGCTCATGAACTTTGAACCCATATAACTTCCTAACAAAAATTTTTTTTTTCCCAAAATTGTGCTGATGTAAAGTAGACATGTGGGAAATATTATTTCATAACTATTTTGTGTCACATAACTCTCTGGTTAAAAAATTCAAAATTTGAAAATTGCAAAATTTTCAACATTTTTGCCATATTTTTGATTTTTTCACAAATAAACGCAAAAATTATCGACCTAAATTTAATACTAGCATGAAGCCCAATATGTCACGAAAAAACAATCTCAGAATCGCTAGGATCGGTTGAAGCGTTCCAGAGTGATTACCTCATAAAGGGACACTGGTCAGAATTGCAAAAAAGGCCAAGGTCTTTAGGGTCAAAATAGGCTGGGTCCTGAAGGGGTTAATGTTAAAGTAGTGGACAACCTCTATCTTTGGTGGCATTGTAGAAGAAGCACACACTTGCTTCCGGATTTCCTCCACCAGTTAATTGCACAGTGTCACGATGGACTAAAGGGGTGTCCGGCTACCTTGACAGGGGCACACAGACCAACGATGTCTGGTGCACTACACAAAACAACAGACGGGGAGACACTGAGGGGACAAATACAGTGGAGGGCCCTGCTCATAGGGAACGAGGAGGAAGTGACCTCCTGCACTCACCTTAGGCTGTGCCCTGATCTCCCTACCATCCCTATATGGGTTCTTTCAAGCCATCGCCGAACAGAACACCTAGTCCCTTGTGGGCCCTGATGGTAGCCCTCAATAGGGAAATGGCTGGAGGGAGCACTAGTCCCAACCACTGCAATAACAACAACAAGAGGGAAGGGGAGACCGTCAGGACGACAACAACAAAAAACCTCACGCCTGCTGTCACTCTTCTAGTCAGCAGATGGCTTGGCAACGGTCAGGCTCCTTTCATCTCAGGAAGCCAGGCCAGGAATGAAATTCAATCACCAGCAAAGGATGCTGGAACCATGTGACCATATATAGGGGATGGGAGTAATCACAGAGTAGCTACACCTGGACAAAGAACTAGCTAGCTTGCTAGCAACAGAAACTGACATTAACTCTTAAACTGCTCCAATATAAAGTCTCAATACAGGAGTGAGCTAGGGGTCTTAAAACTGTCACAAGTCTCCACAGTAAGAGAGACCATCGTGTCACAGAGTTCTTCACCTAGTAATCAGCCCATTTACAAGATAGCCTCAAAATGGATAAGAAATGTTTTTTTTTTGCAAAAAGATATTCACGTCATATTAAATGTGGGATAGGTAAAGGTCGAAACGATTGGATCATCCATCTATGCCAAGAACAGCATCAGATAATCATTACGTGTGTTTTCAGACAATTTGCTTTTTACATTTTTCTTTTGCAAATCGGTAAAATAAAAAAAAAAACAGATATGAACACACATAAAAGGAGATGGCACAATATAACTCCAGTAAAATTGTTCAGGTGACAATTAAATATAACGATCTCACTAACAAACATGCAATGGATTATTTTCAGTTAGATAAAGGGCAAATTGGGGAAAGATGAACAAAAACAATGAAACTTCAACAGCCGCTAATAACAGCCTTTGTCGATCTCATCTTTAATATACTGGTTCACAAAAAATATTTTATTATAGAACAAAGGATTCTGGGTGACAGGAGGGGCAAAGAGACACGAAAAATAGAATTACTGTATTACTGCAACGCTACAATAACAAGAAGAGCCAGAATAGAAGACAAATACTGCTGCTATCTACCTACAGTGGTGAGAGGGGATCATTATTATTATTATTATTTATTTATATAGCGCCATTATATTCCATGGCGCTTTACATGCTAAAAGGGGCAGACTAGGACAAGTAACATAGTAACAATACAAGTAACAATAAATGTGGACAATTCGTACAGATACAAGAGGGGAGAAATCCTGTCCGCGAGGGCTCACAGTCTACAGTATAGTAAACGCTGGGTAATGTGTAGCACCCCAGTGTCCAGATGTTATGCCTGGAAGCAAAAAGGGGGTTCTCTATTCAGGTGACACAGCATCCACCACTTTGTTGTCTCCAGACCAAAAGGTGGAGCGCTAGAACCCGGTTTAAGGGGAACTTCCCTCTATAAATACTGGCCCGGAGGTGGGGTTAGTCAGAACAGCCATGGAGTGAGTCTGAGGAGGAAGGAGAGGAGTACCTGGGGAGCAGAGCAACATCTTGCCGACCCTAAAGAAACCAGATGCCAGAAACCGGATGCGGAGTCCGAGGCTGTCCGGGTACTAATAGCCTAGCAGCACAAATCCAGGCATGGGATTCCAGATCACCTGGCCTACCTAACACCTGGAGCATAGTAGCATACTAGAGCCAGGGGTCTCCACTGAGGAGCAGCCCCTGGATCAGGGCTCGCGCTGCCTGCTGTACAGGTACAGACAGAGAGGGAGAGAGAAGCCGCAGCACAGCTTCATGCAGCAGTGGGGACTCACACGTGAAAGCGCAGAAGGGATGCCTACAACCCACCTGGCGAGGTGGATCTCCTGATTGCTTCCAGGCTGCCCCGGGTCCATAGTAACATCTAAATCCGTGCACCGGTCTGTAATTGCAATGAACAAGTAAAGGTAAATAGACTGCTACCCCTGTGTCTGTTGTTCCTTCAGCACACTGAACCATGCACTCCCCACAAACTATCCCTTTCGTAGACTGCTCATTCTGCGCCTGCAGAGCCGCTATTGATTTTGCAATCTGGCAGTGGAGACTGCCTGAAGGGGCTGAGAGCGTTATACCAACACTACCAATACTACAGCTTGGGGGAATAGCCCTACCCGTGGAGGGCTTAACATCCTATCTGCCAACCCTCATCATCCCCAGGGGTCCTAACTGCAGCGGTGGCTAAAGCTGGCCACAATCCATGGGTGGCGTCACGTTCATTCCTAAAAACTGTCCCTTTTATTGACCGCCCAGGGACACGGAGCCGGGGCTCGACCCCCGTGACTCCCACAGCAGAACTGCTGCCTGGTTCCGAGTACCCCATGGCCCTGGTGGGTGAGTCAAATGTGTTCTGCATAAAAACAGTAGCATCTTTTCTTAGACTCTGTGCTGTTCTTCTGTTATTGCAACTAGAAATGAAGGAATAAATTGATATTCAGATCCGTCATCAAAATTCACAATACAAACTGAACACATTAATAAACAGATCTCTTAGACCTGAATGAGACTGATGTACGGTATTTACTATGAAATCCATGCAAGAATGGCTGGATAATGCTCTTTGTAAATTAAATTCAATCTCCACCCACCTGGCTTGATTGACAGTCCCTCAGCGCCCCTCCTCCCTGCTGCTCTGAATCTCCACTCACCTAGTCTAAATCACAGCTCCTCAGTGTCCCTCCTTACTGCTGCTGCCCTGGTGAGGAGCAGGAGGGGGGGAAGGAGTGGTATGGGTGCTGGCGGCCGTCGGCATGGAGTGGGGGGCGGTTACTGGTGATGCAGCTCTCCTACCTGCGCCCTGCGCTGAGCCGGCCGGAGCATTACTAGGAGCCGGGGCGGCAGAGGAGAGGAGGGGCGGGATCAGGCAGCTTCCTGCTTCCCTTGCCTGACCCTCCTCTCCTCTGACATCGGGTCATAGGGGTCGGCTGGGGGCCCCCCGGCAGGCTTGAGGGGCCCCCTAGCCGGTCGGGGCCCTGGTGCAGCTGAACCAGCTGCACCACGGTAGGTCCGCCCCTACATCTACCCTGATTGCAAGTGGTAAAGGACTTCAACCTACTCCGGATCAATGATCACTCATGAAGAAGCGACAAAACCAGAAGTCAATAGGAGAAAAGCTATGGGCAAATCAACAATGAAGTCACTGGACAAGGTCTTCACATCAAGGAACATTTCACTGGTGATGAAGACACGGCTCGTACATAGTCTGGTCTCTTCTGTAGTAACATGTGGATGGAAACAGGGATGATAAAGACACATGATAGAAGAAAAATTAACACCTGTGAAATGTGGAGCTGGAGAAGGATATTATCAATACCATGGATGGCAAGAAGAACAAACAAATCCATTTTGGAACAAATCAAGCCAGACATGTCACTGGAAGTAAGATCACCAAGCTATGACTTGCCTACTTTGGACACATCATATGAAGAGAACAATCACCGTAGACATAATGGTGGGAAGAGTAGAAAGAACAAGGTGAAGAGGAAGACCAACAACCCAATGGCTTAATACTGTCAAGATAATGGCGGAGAATTCCATGGTGGACCTATCTAAGATTGGAGAAGACCATGGTGTGCCTATCTAGGCTGCACACGATCAATCTTCTGGCAGAGCTTTCATCCATCAAGTCGCCATGGCTCGAGATTGAGCAGAAGGCTGTTAAAATTTAAGAAAAGCCTGATTGAAAACTCTTCAGTATCCCTTCTCCACTGCATAGCCTGATTAACAATGTCTTAACTGTCCTTCATCCCTGCTGTTGAAACCTCACACTGCTCAGTACAAGCTTCAGTCGTCAGGCTGAGTGGATAGAAACTGGGTAGAGAGAAATATTTTCAACTTATCTAACCTCACCTTTACTCTTCTACAGGATGGGTAAAAACGTCTAGATTTGTGGCAGTCCAACCACTGGGATACCCACCAATGGCCAGAGTGGGGAGTTTTGACTTCCCATTAGAATTAGGCGGTGCGCTTTCTCAACTGCTGCTCCATTCATTACTTGACTTTCTCCGGCAATCCCATAGAGAATTATGGAGCGGAGGTTGGAAATGCACATTCTAATAGGGATAAACATGCCCCATTTTTGCCATTGATAGAGGTCCAAATGGCTCGATCACACACTGATTTAGATTTGTTCAATTACAGATGTGGACAAAATTGTTGGTACCTTTGTGTTAGGTTTTGCTATCATCTACGTATAAGTATGAAGAGTGCAATGTGATAAACAAAACTCGATTAACTCGCACCAATATTAAACAATATGGCAGTGTTGATCTGCGATTTGTTTTCTCAGTTGTTTTCAGCCTGAGGAAAAAAAAAAATCACAGCATGCTGTGTACGGTCCAATGCAAGTATACGGGTGCGAGAAAAAAAATGGACATCACATGGACCATTCTAGTGGAAACTGTTCTTGACAAATGCATTACCATTCTGTTGCAGAGAACACTTAAATGGTTCTGTAAATGATTGAAGAATAATAGCTGCTGAGCAAAAAAATGCATGTCATACGGATGATAGGAGAGAGAAATATTGCACAATTGCATTGCACTCGCGTGACATATGGAATACCAAACCGATTTCACTTGTCCAACTTTTTCGATTTTTTATACGGAGATGTGAGCGAACCCTTAGGTGAGAAAAGTCCACAATGGTCACTGAAATAAAGCTTACAAAACTCATTATACACTATCTGCTTACACGAAATCCTTAGTCTGTCCGTCTGTAAGTCTGTCCCTGAAATAGCGTCACATAGAGGACACTGGCCGCAGCGCAGGCAGACCCAGGTATTTCCTGATTGGCCAGATTGTAAAAGAAAAAAATGATTTTCATGCTCATGAACAGTAACTGACGTGGCCGCCATCTTTGTACACCTGGCCATATTGCTACCCCCAGTCATTACTTTAGGAAGATACATGGCTATGGCCTTTATTAGAATTGCAGTGGGGGGTCTTTGAGTAAGATCCACAGGTGAAGGGGGGTGCAGGTGGCTCTAAGACCCCTTGCATAGGAGACACCGCTACACCCATCAACTAACACATGCTTACCTTAAAGCACACTATAAATTCAGTAGGTGTGACCGCCTTCATTGTGGATGTGAACGGTTTCCTTGCTAGGCATGGCAACATCTCCTCCCCGTCACCTAGAATCAGGGAAAGGGCTGCCTTAGACCTCCCCCCAACCATGCCCCTATCACATGACACAGGTCACGTCTGGAAGGAGCACGTACAATATTACACTTACACCAATATGGCAGTGTTGATCTGCAATTTGTTTTCTTAGTTGTTTTCAGACTGCGGAAAAAAAACAACACAGCATGCTGAGTCCGTACGGTCAGGTAAAACGGCCAAGACTCACCAATGCAAGTCTATGGGTGCGAGAAAAGAATATGGACGTCATATGGACCATTCTAGTGGAAATTGTTCTTTACAAATACATTACCATTCTGTTGCAGAGAACACTTAAATGGCTCTGTAAATTGTACAGTCTAGCATCTACCATCGGGTCATAGCTGACACGCCCGCCATATTACTAAACACACTAATGCGCAGTAGCACTCCAGGTGTAACGGCCGTCATACTTTAATAGTTAATAAATTTAAATGTGTAATATTTTCAATTCCTGTAAACATTGGTACATTGTCATATTATCTGTTGATGTTCATTACACCATAAATAGCAGTAATTTAATCAATACCAGCATTCATCATACACATACCTACATTGTTATTTGCATTTTAGACAATTCAACTACTATTGTACAGTTTTACATGCACCTATTTGTTTTTGCATTTAGTAACCTAAAACAATAATATGCTAGTGCATCTCAATGAATCAGAATGTCATCAAATAGTTAATTTATTTCACTAATTCAAATCATAAAGTGACACATATGTTATATAGAGTCATTACAGACAGAGGGATCTATTTCAACTGTTTATTTCTGTAAATATTGATGATTATGGCTTACAGCCAATGAAAACTCAGAGGTCATTATTTCAGAACATTAAAGTAGGGAGAATGAAGGGTTAAGAACCGCACTACCGTATTCCACGACACATCGAAGTGTGAATATAATATAGATTAATTAATCACGCGTTTCAGGGCTCCCAGAAACACCCTGAAACATGGCAATATGATATTGATTTTTGATGATATTCTAATTCATTGAGATGCAGTAGCAGTAGTTGAACTAATATACAAACCCTGGCAAAAGATTCCCTGAAGATTCACACCAGCTCCCCAGACAGACTGACGGGGAACACAGATTCCAGGTCTGTGTTCCCACTACAGGGTTGGGGGCACATCAGCAACCAGGAGGACCCGGCTTGGCACCCATGCACATAGGGGAAGCTATATTAAAGGACCGAGCTGTCGCTCCGCAATCCACCTAAAAGAAGAAAGAGAATCAGCCTGAAAGGACACATAGAAAGAGTGAGGGATCTCAGAGTGACAACCTGGCTGCAGAGGGTTAAAGTGTACTGGAGTAAACCAAGTAAAGCTGTTAAGAACTGAACTGTACTGTGCACTGTTGACCGTGAAGAATTGGAAAGTAAACCCAGTGAACCCTGCTTCAGTGTCCATGTCTGATTCCAGGTATAAAGAACTGTCAATCCACCATTTTACCCTGTCAGGAGCTGTCCAGACCCGCGGCGGGCTCATCCACCTTGCTGCAGCATCCATCCATCCTCCTGACAGAAGTACACTGCAGTGGTGGTCCCCTTACTGACCACAAGCCAGGGTGGCGTCACGACTGACTAATCCCTGTAAATAATCCCCCATTTATTGGCATTAGAGTTTGTTTACTCCCTCACTGAAGTGACAATGTGCATATTTCTCAGAGAAGCATTGCGGCTATAAGTCTCCTCTGTTGGCAGGCAGATTGATCTTCATGAGGAGAATAGCTAGTCCCCCAGACCTCGTCTTAGCCTCTTCTACAGCCAGATCAGAATTCCCATACACTGCACTGATGAGGGGCAGTCACCCCGAAACGCAGCGTCTGCAGTTTGGGGTTCTGATCTGGCACAAATCCTAAGTCATAATAAAAGGCTCGTTAAAGAGTTCATCATGACTAGAGTGATTGCTACCTTCAATGGGTGGCACTAGAGTTCGTCTACTTCCTACCTGAAGAAGCATATTTCCCAGAGGAGCATTCCGCTCATTATATATGCACTGCTTCCCCCTGTCAATCAGCGGCAGGGGGAAGCAGTGCATATCTGGCCCCCAAATGCAGGCACTCACCCCCCGCTGTGTAAGGGCCCCCCCGCTGCTTATCTTACCATCCCCGGTCTTCTGCACACACAGCGCCGGTCCTCGGTGCTCTCTCCTCCATGCTCCCATCCGGCTGCATCCGGGATCCCTGGCCGTCGCAGGCATATGACGTCATCGTGCGACGGCCGGGGATCCCGGATGCAGCGAGGACGGGAGCATGGAGGAGAGGGCACCGAGGATCGGCGCTGTGTGTGCAGAAGACCAGGGATGGTCAGTTAAGCAGCAGGGGGGGGCGAGTGCCAGCATTTGGGGGCTGCTGTGTACCCCTGGGGGCTGCTGTGTACCCCTGGGGGCTGCTGTGTACCCCTGGGGGCTGCTGTATACCGCTGGGGCTGCTGTATACCCCCGGGGGCTGCTGTATATACTGGTGGGGCCTGTATACCACTGGGGCTGCTGTATATACTGGTGGGGTCTGTATATACAACTGGGGAGGCTGCTGTATACCCCTGGGGCTGCTGTATACCCCTGGGGCTGCTGTATACCTCAGTAGGCTGCTGTATACCCCCGGGGCTGCTGTATATACTGCTGGGGCCTGTATACCACTGGGGCTGCTGTATATACTGGTGGGGCCTGTATATACCACTGGGGCTGCTGTATATACTGGTGGGGCCTGTATACCACTGGGGTTGCTGTATATACTGGTGGGGTCTGTATATACCACTGGGACTGCTGTATATACTGGTGGGGTCTGTATATACCACTGGGGCTGCTGTATATACTGGTGGGGTCTGTATATACCACTGGGGAGGCTGCTGTATACTACCACTGGGGAGGCTGCTGTATACCACACTGCTGGGGGTTGTATACCTGTTCTGGGGTCCACCATCGGCTTATACACGAGTCAATAGGTTTTCCCAGGTTTTGGGGGAAAAAGTAGGGGGGTCGGCTTATACACGAGTATATACGGTATAAGCTTTTATCTGAAAGCCGATTCTCTCCACGTAGATTCCCAACGACAATCCTGCTCCAGTTTTCCGTCTTTGGATGAATTACCTGATTATCTTTTTATTACATATCAGACGCATTATCAGATGTTCAGACATCAATCCATAGAGGTGTTCACGGCTTTGAAGACATGAAGATTGTAGATCATTCTGATCGAGCCGTAAAGTGCTATTTAGTATATTTTAATTTGGATGGAATGCGTCACATCACGCTCGTCTATCACTGCCGTAGTTTATTTATCCGCCATGTAGTACATATGACATTGCCTTCAGTTATTTTTTTTTTCTACTGTTTATTAACAAGCCCTTGCAATTAACTGGCTTTTAAATCAGAAGTATGATACTATTTTAATTTCCTTTATGCATTCTAACCTATCATTTGAAATCACATTGAGCTGACTCTTAAGAGGCCACCTGGTGTAATAATGTCACATTGAAATGACTTGTTTTGGTGTGCAGAAAACAGTGGTAATGTTCAAGGTAAAAAAAAAAAAAAAGAGAAAAAAAAGGTTTTTTTCCCTTTTTGATGACAACGTTGGAATAAAACGAACAAGCTTGGTTCATAAACGTTACCACTGATTAGGAAAGCAGAGCGCCCCTCTGCATGCATGCAGCAATCTTAAAGGGTTAAAGTGCAACACACTGTATGAAGTTTTTTATTGTATTCTAGCAATATGGCTAACTGCACGGGCACACTTGTTTCCCGGAGGTTTGGATCATTATTGGAATTTTGGTTATCTCTGAAAAAGAAAAAAGACCTGGATCGGATACGGTTTCCCCGAAAAGAAGTCCCAGCAGGAATGTTGGAAGGATGCTTAAGATATAGGCCCTACTCGAAAATAAGCCTCATTTTGGTTCAATAAGGAAGTGTCCAGGCAGATAAAAAATAAAAAAAATATGGCAGGACATTACATTAAAGAAAGCTGAGCCCCCTAAAAGAAATTTTATATCATTTTACATTTTATTCTTCAAACCTTGAAGCATTAGTAATCACTAGAAATACTTATTCAAGTTAGGGTGAACCCATCACGTGTAAAAACGTTATGAACCTGTGGGTTAATGTTGATTGGAGCCAGCCCGGTGCTGGCACATTGATCCCGGCTACCGGGAGGAAATTAACTGTAATTCTCTCTGCAGCGGTCCGGTTTAAGTCATGTGGGTGGGGCGGGTTCAGTCACTGCTCAGTGTACAGAGCACACCGGCTGTTACTACGCCCTCCGCACTGATTGCCAGCCAACGAGCATTATGTAGAACAAAAGGTACAGGAGCGCGATGTGTGAAACCTGGTGGTCTCGGGGGTTAACAGATTGCATGCCAATTGGCCACTCACCCGTGGGGTTGGGCAGTTGTGCACAACACCGGTATATGCCTGGAAGCAGAGGAGTCCCCTCTAGGAAACTGCACAATACGCTGGCCTGTAGTCTTGCCTCAGCCACTGTGAATCCAGGAGGTCAAGTGATCCAGTCTAGATGTGACATCACCACAGGTCCTACCTACCTACAGCCAATGAGCATTAGACACAGCTGTCAGTTAAAAACAAGGCGTAGTTACAGCCACCGATCTCCATATACTGAGTGGTGGCTGAACTCGCGCTGGCGCCATTCCTGCGACTGAAACTCGGACACTGCCCAGGAGGTTAATTTCCTCCCGGTAGCATGTCGCGTTCCTGGTGCGGACGACAATGTATGATTTGTACGCAAGTACGCACATGTGTACAAATCACACAGGCAAATGAATGGGAGTGCACGGTCATGCGCAGTCAAGCGCAGCACCGTGCGCTCCCACTACAAACATAGGGGCTTGCGATGGCTGCGCTCACATTGCGGTTCCCCTCCGCAGAACGCTGCGGATGGGAACACAAATGTGAACCCAGCCTAAGGGCTAAAGAATATAGCCTCTGCTAATTATAATCCCTAAAGAGGGAGTAATAAAATCGTTTTTATGCACTTTCACAGGATGCTTTTAGGAGACAAAGGGAATGTGAGATTAGTGATGGGATGCTGCAGGGACAGGTTTTGGTAGCTTAGGTGGCGTTTTGGAGGTGACAGGATCCCTTTAAGCATGTACTGTAGACAAATGACAAATATAATCTGCACCAAAAATGCAGAATAAAACTCCAACAAAAACGCAGTAAATCCTGTGTCACACCATATACGGGATCTTTCACTCAATCTCCGAGCAGCATACCTAGTCCCTTGCTGGCACTGATGTTAACCCACAATAAGAAGATGGCCGACGGGAGCACTAGTCCCAACTGCTGAACTAAAATCAACAAGAGGGAGGAAAGACAGACAAGGAAACGACAAAACAACTTCATGCTTGCTGCCACACTCCTAAGCAACAGACAGCTTGGCAACAGTCAACTTCCCTAGAGTAGCACCTTCACCTAAGATAGCTAGGCCAGGAATGAAGTTCAATTTCTAGGAAGGAATGCTGGATCAAGTGACCACATTAAAGGAAATGGGAGTGATCACAAAAGTAGTCACACCTGGGAAGACAACTGAGAAGCTTTGCTAGCAATAGAAAACGACATTAACTCCTACACTGCCAAAGGAAAGAAAACAAATTTAAAATGACATCTCACTACAGGAATGAGACACAGGTCCCAAACCTGTCACAGGTCTCCAAAGTAAGAAAGCCGATAGCGGCATCCTGCTTTTCATAAGCAGCTTATTTACTTGCCAAGAAAGCAGGTTTTGCCTGCAGAAAAAAAAGCAATGTGTGAACGTAACCTTAGGCTTTTTGCTGCATTTTTTTTATTCACATGCTTCGTCATTAAAACCATTCCTAACAAATGCATTGTGTATTGGTGATAGAAATGTTCTCTCTAATACAATCATTATTTGTCAACTGAAAACTAAATCATCTTGTGAATGTATCGATTTCTGCTCCATTGTGTTTTTGCACACGCCGTATTGTATGAACAAAGCAGCCATTTATAAGACCATGAGCTTTGTTTTAATATTCATAACCCAACCATGCCCCCAAAACATATCGCTTTCCCCTGACTTACATTTAATCTCCAACTAAGTCAATTCAATTGAAGAACAGTAAATCATTCCTCGCGGGCAGGCGGCAAAATCTTTATTGTCTCAATAATCGGCAGAAATGCACAATTATTTATTTTACATATATTTAGAAGAAAATGAGCTATCTCTAAGAGTAGACGTTAGGGTTGTTTTTTTACATTAGCTCCACAGGATCCTGAATCTTTAGTATAATTGAGGACTCGGTTTGCATGACAACTACCGTATATACTCGTGTATAAGCCGACTTTTTCAGCCCAAAAATTGGGCTGAAAAGTCCCCCCCTCGGCTTATACACGAGTCATATACTTTTGTGCAAGGTGGGGGCTGTGTCCGGGAGCAGGAGGAGGCAGGAGGAGGTTGGAGGAGGTGGGGGGAAGGCTGTAATATGAGCGGCTCTAGCCGTGGAGCCGCTCATAACTTATTCATGATATGCACTGCATCCCCCGCCCATCTGCGGGGGGGAGCAGTGCATATCCCATTACAGGCTCCCCATAACAATATGGCGCCCCCACCACAATAAAGCCTCCCCATGCTCCCGCTGCTCAGTGTATAATGTATAGTGTTATTAGCTCTCACCCTCTCTCATGCATCATCTCCTCCACGTACTACATCGTTTCATGCACTCACAGGAGCTTTAGAGACAAAGAATGTGAGATTGGCAGGATCACAGGACAAGGTTTTGGAGCGTAAGTGACAGTTGGAGGTGAGGACCTTAATATACATATTAATATACAGAATCACCGCACCAAAGTGAGAACTAAACTGTCGAACAAAGCGCAGTAACCTGGTGCTGGGAGCCTTATTCAGGGATGTTGGGAGCTAATTCCAGGCTAGGCCTAGTCCTTGACGGCTGTGTTAACCAATACGATGGCTGCGGAGCTGTAGTCCAGACTGCTGGAACTAATTCACAGGGCGGGACGAATGGAAACAGGCACATGCTTGGTGCACTCTAATGCACAGCTGCTGGAACAGTACCGTGGGCTCTGAGGACCTTATACAGGGTAGCTGGGCAGGTGAATTCCAGTCTTGGAAGGAACTGTTGACATCAGGTGCATGGAAATGGTGATCACAAGTAGTCTCACTGGGAGGACTGATACAGTTGCTGCTAGAAGGAGCTTCTACTACCTGCCAGGGAAGGAAACAAATTTAAAGGCTGCATAGAAGAGTACAGGGTCCTGAACGTATCCAGGTGCTGCGAGCTGTATTCCAGGCTGCTAGGAAGCTGTATTCGGAGTCCTGGCTTTTCATAAGTCTATTTCTTGCCTGGAGAAAGCAGTTTGCTGCTGAAAAGCTGTACAGGGCGACTGACTGTATTCCTATGGGCTGCTTGGGAGCTTGTTATTCCGGGCTGCTCGGAGTCTATTCATGGCTACGAAGCTGTGATTCAGGTGCATGGAATGTCTTCAATCCAGGTCTTATTTGCACTGAAACTAACACTGTGGAAGTCGATTACTGTCCATGGTGTTGGACGTATTATGAAAAGGCAGCATTTATCACGGGCTTTGGTTATTACCAACTGCCCAACAGTCGCTCTGGCCTGTATACATGAATGTCGACTGTATACATGAACGTAAGTAACCACCCTCGCGGGCTTATAGCGGCAAAATCTTATAGTTCTTCTCGCAGATTTTGGGCAAATTAGTTATTGTGACTTATTAAAAAGGGTCTGCTTATACACGAGTATAGGGTGTTTTCCCGTTGTCAGATCTTAATTTTAGTTAATTAGGACTAATAAGATGTGATGCCTACTTTTCAATTGAAAATGATATTTCTCGGATATGGGCTATTATTAGAAGAATAAATCCTGCAAATTAAATGTATCTGGGTAGACCAGAGTAAGACTGGAGATAAATAATTATTCCCATTAGCATAAAGAGTAAGAGACAACCCCTGGAATATTATTCTTGAAAATTGAGGTCATAAATGCCCCGGAAAATAGGTAGAAAATTCGCTAATAAGTCGAAAAATGTAGAGTAGAATAATAGGGCTGCTTCATCCAAAAACAAGCGCTCCTTCAAATCCCACAGGTCATGTATGGAATTGAAGACTAGCCCCATTAAATAAAGGGTTTCACATCGCAACATTGTGGAATATTGATAGGCTATGCCGTAAAAGTCCAATGGTCGTGCAACTCCATGGTGGTTTCACACTACTGCTTTTTTTCAAATCAGCAGATGGGTTTTTCACAAAAAACCTTTTTTGCCCATTTACTTTAATGGTATCAGGTAGCAACCTGAAGCAACAGGATTCTACCTGACACCATTAAGGTACCTTTACACACCGCCACTGCGGTGTAGCAACTGCCAGGCAATCGGGATTTTTGTCACGGTTGCCTTGAAATTGCTAGAAGTTGCGGCGTGTAATTTGGGAAAGTGATCGGGATATTTGCAGTTGCCCCGGGTTGCGATTTCAGAGCATTGTTCTAAAATCAGAGGCAACCCAGATGGTGAATTGCCCTCGTATTGGCGTGTAAACAGACGACAGGGATGGAATCTGCGTCGCCTAGTGATGTTTTCCGCGCCCCATCAGCGATGATTGGTGGGGGCTACTGTGTTTCCATTGGTTGTCCCTTCACAGGGCGCCATATTTAAAGCGCTGTCCATTCGCACTACACAATTGCAATGACGTCATGTATTAGCCAGCGTTCCTGCGCAGGCTGGCCAATCATGACGCTATTGCGTTGTCTAATCAACGTGTTTGGGGGCGGAATACACAACTCTGTCACGCCTATGTTCTTGCAGCGCTGAACATGTACGCCCACATTCCCTTAGTGGTTGCAGTGTGTAAAGTGGTGACGGAATTCGACCAGATGAAAAAACACTTTTATTCCGTAAGGATAGCTAATAATAAGAACATAGCAGTTTAAAGAGGGCCAAAATATTTGACAGTGACAACAAGTTTGGTTTTTTAGCTGTTAACAAAGCTGTTCAGAAAAACACATTAAATATATATAATATGGGCTGAAAGGCACGCTCCAGCTGCAATATGAGATTTTCCCCATCAATCGGAGCAAGGTTTGGAATCATAGCTCTGTATCCTACCTCCTCTTGTTCAGGACCAAAAGTAATTGGCACGGGCTCAAAGGGCTCAATTAACTCTGAAGCGTCTCCCTCGTTAACCTGTAATCATGAAGTAGTTCAATAGGTCAGGGTGATCCAGGTGTTGTTCTGCATTGAACTGATGCTGTACAAACAACAGGGCAAAGGAACTCTCAATTGAGGTGAAGCAAACATCCTGAGGCTGACAAAAAAGAAAAACCCTTCAAGAGATACAGACATGCTTGGATAGCAAAATCAAAGTTGGGGTACAGTTCTGAGAAAAAGGAATTGGATGGTGACTGGGAACTTCTAAAAGGCTGGTACGATACAAAGTGTGATGATCGCCGCATATTATTGGGAAGAAGAACCCGTTCACAACATAACTGAAGTCATCAAAATCATCATGAAGTAGGTGTTCAGTTCTAAGTCAACATAAAGAGAAGACACATACAGAATACAAAGGTATCACATCTAGATGCAAACATTCAAACCATCAAAATAGACATGGTCAGAGTTTAAATTTTGCTGAAATCACCTACAAGAAGCCATGCTCAGTCGGAAAAGTATTCTAATGGAGTTGAGACAAAGATTCAACCTGTACCAGATGATGGTAGCAAATGTTTGAGAAGAAAGGACGCACATGATCCAAGACACCCACATCCTCTGTTAACAGGGATGCAACGGATGCATGGGCATGCATGGCTTTCAATGGCACTGGGTCACTGGTTTTTATGACATAACGAGCCAACATATACCGAATTCTGATGGTACCGGATATACTTTCAAGCCAGATTCACCAAATGCTGCAAGTTGATTGGGCGGCGCTTCATAGTACAGATTGGACAATGACCCCAAGCATACAGCCAAAGCTACCCATGATTACATGAGTGCAAAAAAGTGGAACATCTCAATGGCCAAGTCAATTACCAGATCTAACCCAATTAGCATGCATTTCACTATGCTGAAATCCAGACATTAAGACGGAAACCCACAAACAAGCATACCTGAGCTGCGGCTGTAAAGCCTGGCAAAGCATTAGAAGGAGGAAATCCAGCTTGGAGATGTCCAGTGGTTCCAGACTTAAGGCAGTGATTCCTCCAAGGATTCACAACAAAATATTGAAAATAAAAATATTTTGTTTGGGTTATGTTCATTTGTCCAATTACTTTTGACCTCCTAAAAATGTGGAGTGTTTGTAAAGAAATGTGTACAATTCCTACATTTTCTATCAGATATTTTTGTTCAACCCTTCAAATTAAACGTTACAATCTGCACTTGAATTCTGTTGTAGAGGTTTCATTTCAAATCCAATGTGGTGGCATGCAGAGCCCAACTCGCAAAAATGGTGTCACTGTCCAAATATTTCTGGCCCTAACTGTAGGTTATGCTTCTAAACAAGTCTCTAGTGCGACCACACTTAGAATACTGTGTACAATTCGGTCTTCGGTGTTTAAAAAGGACATAGCTGAACTAGAGCGGGTGCAGAGAAAAGCGACCAAACATATTAAAATGGGTTATCTAAGGCTACGAGTATTTAATTTTTTCACTATGAGCCTAAGAACAGGCAGGTAGTTGCTACCTACCTCCCTGTTCTGCACCGTGCTGATCTCTGCCAGCACAGAGAGGTCACATACCATGCCTGCTGTCTCCCTGTTGCCTAACTGCAGGGAGCCAATAGTCGATCAGCATGAGACATCAGTCACGCCTCGTGAACAATGCAAAACGAAGTGGAAGAGGAACAGCTACTCAGTTGACGTGAAGCCGCAAAATCTGTATGCAGAACTTCACTAATTCACTGTGGAAGTGGAGTGGAGATCGCCAAGAGTAGCACGATGGATAGGGGATAACTTCAAAACTTAGTACAAACTATAGAAGAAAAAACGATAGCAAAAAAATAGAAGATATCAAAAGTCATCATTAGCCGCTGCATACAAGGCTATCAAAAGATAAGCACAAGATATACAACAGTATATTGATGAGATTCAGAACCATAAACATGCATTGTTCTTAGATTTCATTATTTCATCTGAAGAGTTCATGTTTTAAACAAGTAAGCACATTTCAAGCAACAAGAACAGACTTGTAAGGAGTTTCTGAGACTAACATTAATGCCCTAGTCTCAGGATAGGTCATCAATGTTTGATAGGCAAGAGTACAACATCCAGCAAACCCCACCGATCAGCAGTTCACGGTGCCACCGGAAGCTGGGACTACTTGATTTAAATAGGGGGCGGATATGCAGTACCGAGCCACCCCTACTATACCATTGATGGAGCGGTGCTGCCTTGCAACTCAGTAGTTCTATCCGCCGTTAGCACTGGGAACTGCTGATCAGTGAGAGTGCTGGATGTCACTGCCCCCCCACCGATCTGACATTGATTACCGATCTTGACGAGAAGTCATCAATACAAAATTTCCGGACAACCCTTTTAACCTTCTGCATCTACAGTTCACATATGGATCAAGCATTTTTTGGCTAACACAAGCTTGCATACCCACCGTGAAGACACTGTGAAATGGAAGGAATTCCGCTCACCAGTACCTAGTTGGTCGCAAGGCTTCTTGCAGATACAAGAAAGGAGAAACCAAACCCAACATCCAAAAATTGATGAAATCTTGACTTTATTTCTCCAAACATATATCCAATTAGATTGGATGAATAGTTGCAATAGCCATGACTGAGGGATGGTTTTGCCTGAAACACATAAGCGATCTCTATATCTTCTGTTTGTGGAATCTCATTGGATATGTTTTTAATCTGAAGAAAGAAACTCAAGATTTTATCGCTGGCTTTCAGTTTCCATGCCTCTTGATAATATTGTCTGTTTGATCATTCTGTGAAGGTCCTGAGCGGACCACTTTGATATGTCCTTTTACCGGGTTTTCATACATATATATATATATATATCTTGGTGTAATTATTATTTGTATTTGAATTACTGTATATGCTGCCCATCTTTTAAATTCATGAATTCTATTTTGTTAACTTGATCCTTTTATTCATTTTATTCTTTGTGGTCCACAGAGACGAGCACAGCTGTATCCTATATGGGCCCATTCTGCTCACTGAATTTGCGATCCACAATATTATTGTACTTGAGAGGCTGCCAGCCCTGATATCCCATCCTGTACCATAGTATTATCAAACCGTTTGTGTTTCTATTCTTTATTTATACTGATATATTGTTCATGAACAGATGGGTGCCAGTAAATTTTGCTTTATGGATTTCTAAGAAATAACGAAGGGCACATATTTTCAGACTTGCACTCATGTACTTAGTATTGGGTCAATCACGGGTGACATACATGTCTTATCTCTGGCTTTAAAGTCAATGACACGGGTTTGTTTCAAAATAAAGAATGCACTTACACCAAAATTAATGCCTCATTCAAAGACGCAAGTTCTCAACGTTTCATAGATTCCCTTGATAATGGTAGTCCGATTTCCTAAAACCGGGAGGTGTGATATAATACAGATGCAAGATGCTGCCATATTATTGCTGTCTGAATAAGACAATATGCAACATATTGATATGCGCCTCATCACAGAAAGTAATGTCCAATGTCTTGTAAATGATTTGCACTTGTGGGGAAAGAAAAGCCATGGAACAAGGACCCGATATATCGATGATCTCCAATTTGTGTGGTTTTAGCTGTTGAGAGGCATAGCTTTGAAATAATTGGAGAGATCATACGGACTCGTTACCCGGTTGAAGCATTATGTGCAATCCAGCAGAAAAACAGCAATGCTGCTTTCAAATAACTGAGACTGCTGTGGAACCGCTGTTGGGGATTGTAAATAGGGGGGTCAGCCAAGAAAACTTAGTGCAAAAGATTGAAGACACATCATGTTTGCTTCCATTCAAAACCTAAGAATGTCAAGCAGTGCCATCAGCTCAGAACTGGCAGAGACCAGTGGAAACAACCTATAACAATCTACTGTTTGGAAAAGTCTTACCAAAAGTGGAGTTCAAAGAATATCTTCAGCCAAAAAGACATACCTTTCAACATAAAAAACGGCTAGAAGGGTCTTATCCGGTGATGGAGAATGACAGGTTAAAATCAGGTTGGCTCACCTATTGCGGTTGTGTGAGACACAACCACTACTGATCACAGTAGTGGCAGACCTTGGTTTGTGGAGTGAATAGGGTACCACTTGCGCTGCCCTCCGGTTTAAGGATCCACACTTGGCCTTGTTTTATGTTGAAAGGTATATCTTGGTTCATGGAGTGAATAGGGTCCAACTTGTGCTGCCCGCCCGTTAAAGGATCCACAATGGATATCCAAATTATTATAATGTACAATAGACTTTTTTTCTACACGTTCCGTGGTGTTCACACCACTTCTTCAGAAGAGTCTATACACAAATATACATGGGACAGACCCTAAGACCTAAGGGTCTGTCCCATATATATGTTTGAATTCACAGTCAGTGCTGCATTTAGATTGCCATGGGGCAGGGGGGTGACAGGTCCTCTTTAAAACATCTCCCGTGACAGTTCCTTCAGAAACTATGTTAAGTGTACCCTGACGAATGGATGCTTTGATACTGTTTGCACAGTACTATACATATTAAGGAACTTTTAGGGAATTATCCTTTAAGTCCATTCACCTTAACGATCATGGTATAGAGCTTTTTTTCTTTTTTTTTTCTACATGTTTTCTAAAATAACTCAAAAATTGTTAGATGAAAATAAAACCCTATTAAAACACCGTAATAAATATAATATTTCCTTGAGTGTACTGGAGTCTTTTACATGAATTGCACAATATCTTCAGAGGATCGAGCATGAAATAGGGAGCCCTGCATTATCCTGATTTGTCAATATTTGTGCATACAGCCATCCATCTCTTCATTTATCAATTGTGGTGATAATTTAATATCCATACAACCCGAGGGGACGACTATGCAGCTGCGGGATATTAATCAAGCCTCCTGTGATTTCTCATTGTTGTTCCTCGCTCTGTATAACATGTCTATGAACATAGAGGAACATCTTTCCATTCAGCAATATGGCACCCTAGGGGGTGTATCGCTCCTAAGTGAAAAGAATTGTGCAATATTGTAAAATATATAAGACATCTCCACGCACTTTCTGCACTGATCTATCATTATTTCTATAACTATAAAGGGTGAATTTGCTACTCGGGAGCGGCGGGGGGTATTTAGCCTTACTACTTAGAAAGCAGCTGTCCTTCTTGTAGATTATCGACTATTCCGCAGATCATTGACTGAAACAATACAGCTGTAGGACGCTCAGCATTATGGAAAGAATAGGACAGATCAATGCATTTAGCTGGTGCCAACCCATTCTTCAAGAATTCAATGCAAAGGAAAAAATAATTGATACTTTTGTACATCTTTGGATAGAGTCGAAAACTAATAGATTAGCGTCAAAGTTAATTAATTATGCGGATTTTGATCCTGCATGTAATAAGGAAATCAATAACTAGCGACAGAGCACATGACAATGTGAAGAACATCTCTCATGGAACTCTCATGGGTTAACGGCAATCATTTGCAAAAGGAGGGTTGGGAAAATATAACTGACCAAAGACTATGGAGGATCAATAACAAAAGCAAGTTAAGAGGGTCATGGTTGAATGTACCGTGGATATAAAAGTCCATATACCCCATTAAAGACGCCAAGAAGAACCATTTCACAACTTTTTACACCTCCAATATTGCCTACGATCTCTACAATTCAACTGAAAAATACAAATAAAGAACTAAAGTAATTTGACACAAATGTGTTTGAATGGCTAATGAAGGTAACATCCTCACCTGTGACCTGTTTGCTTGTAATCAGTGTGTGTGCATAAAAGCTGAATGAGTTTCTGGGATCCAGACAGACTCTTGCATCTTTCATCCAGCCACTGATGTTTCTAGATTGTGAGTCATGGTGAAAGCAAAATAATTGTCAACGGATCTACAGGAAAATATAGCTGAACTTTATAAAACAGGAAATGGATACAAATAGGTATCCAAGGAATTGATGATGCCAGTCAGCAGTGTTCAAACTGCGATTAACAAAAGGAAAATCAGGGGCTCTGTAAAAAACCAAACCATAATCAGGTAAACCAACAAAAATTTCAGCCACAACTGCTAGGAAAATTGTTCGGGATGCAAAGAAAAAGCCACAAATAACATCAGCTGAAATACAGGAGTCACTGAAAGCTAGTGGGTGGCTGTTTCAAGATACACAATAAGGAGGTACTTGAAGAAAAATGAGCTGCATGGTCGAGTCACCAGAAGAAAGCCATTACTGCGCAAATGCCACATAGTATCTCGTCTACAGTATGCCAAACAGCAGAGAGAAAAGCCTCCAAACTTCTGAAAGAAGGTAATGTGGAGTGATGAGACCAAAAATCAAACTTTTTGGCCACAACATTACATTTGGAGAAGTGTCAACAAGGCCTATGATGAAAGAAACACCATTCCTACTATAAAGCATGGAGGTAGATCGCTGATGCTGTGGGGATGTGTGAGCTACAAAGGCACAAGAAACTTGGTCAAAGTTGAAGGAAAGATGAATGCAGCACAAAATTAGCAAATACTGTAAGTAAATTTGCACTCATCAGCCTGGAAGCTGCGCATGGGACGTACTTGGACGGACATTTCATCCAAAACACAAGGCCAAGTCGACCTGTCATGGGCTACAGCAGAATAAAGTGAAGGTTCTGGAGTGGCCATCTCAGTCTCCTGACCTCAATATCATTGAGTCACTCTTGGGGAGAACTCAAGCGCACAGTTCATGCAAGAAAGCCCAGGAATTTACAGGAACTGGAGGCTTTTTGCCAAGACAAATGGGCAGCTTTACTATGTTTGAAAATAAAGAGCCTCATCCACAACTACCACAAAAGACATCAAGCTGTCATTGATGTTAGAGGGGGCAATACACGGTATTAACAACTGAGGTATGTGAACTTTTGATCAGGGTCATTTGGATGTTTTTGGTTGTCATTATTATTTAATAAGAGAAAGCACAGTAGTCTCACAATAAATGTCTTCACCCAACCACTAACCATGAGCGGAAAAAAAGGTTTTGTGCTATCATTCATATTCTCTGAAAAAAGGTCAAGAAAGCAAAAAATCTGCCGGGGTATGTAAACGTTTGAGCAAAACTGCATGAATTTACCCATGTTTTTGACAGCATTCAGTATTTTTGGGTGGGAGTCTATCAGCATGACACATCTAGAATTCCTTGCAGTACAGCTCCTAATCTGTAAGATTCTGAGGGCATCTCCTAGATACAACGCCTTCTTCAGGTCAACCCACAAAATTTAAATTGGATTCAGGTCTGGACTCTGGCTCAGCCATTCCAAAACTTTGATCTTCTTCTAATAAAGCCTATTCTTTGGTTGATCTGAAGGTATTCTTGACCAGAATTCTAGTTCTGGCCAAAGTATAATGATGCCTCCAAGATTCTTCACCATGGGTATGGCGTTGCACAGTGTTTGCTTTATGCCAAAAATGTTGGAATTATGACCAAAACGTTCTACCTTCTCATCAGACCAGAACATATTTTGCAATTTGCTTTAGGCAGACAATGTAGGTTTTGGAAAAAAACACAGGGACTTGGACGTTTTTCTTTGTACGAAAATGCTTCCATTTTGACACCACCCCTACAGGACAGACATATGAAGAATACAGGAGACTGTTGTCACATGTAGCACACAACTAGTTCTTGCCACAATTTTGTGCAGCTCCTTTAATGTTGCTGTAGGCTTCTAGGCAGCCTCTTAGGTAATGGGACTACTTAAATGCTGGGACTACTTAAATACACACAGCAACTAATACTGGAGAGCCACATCAACAGAACCCAGGAACCGCAAGCCAATCCGCGGCCAGCTGACGTCGTGCATGGCCTCTGATTGGCTCACGGTTCCTGCACTGTAATTGGTGCAGGGCTCCTGACCTGGGCGGAGATTGGCAGCTACAGCGGGAATCCTGAGAATGGACGCCACCGGGGAGGGGGAGAGCGTGCACACCGGAGAGCGGGGACCACCAGAGAGCACGGACACTGGAGAGCAAGGACACCGGAGAGCGGGGACACTGGACCGGTAAAAATCGGTTTGTGTGTATGGGTATGTGTGTGTATGGGTGTGTTGTGCATGTGTATGGGCGTGTGGTGTGTATGGGTGTGTGTGTGTTGTGTGTGTATGGCAGGCTGCAGTGGGATGTACGTTATATAAGACCCCCCCCGAAAATAGGACATAGTCCATCTTTGGGACCAAAAGAAAAAAAATATAAGACGGTGTCTTACTTTCTGAGAAACACGGTACATTTAATTTGTCTGTTCCACTTTGAGGAACTGAAAAACATCAAAATGGTTATTAAGGGGTGCATCTGGGATTTGTTACGTGTTCATTTTAAGAATAAGAGAAATAGTGAGTCACAAATATGTTTTTAACATTATTTTATTCCTTAAAACAGAAAAGACAAATGGGACCTCTGATCAAGACACGAAAAGTGGCAAAACACAGCTGACCCAAAAATTGTAGACCTAAAATGGACACAAAGACATACAAATCTGAAACTGATAGGGTCATGTCTGAATATGGCACCCCGACCTTCACCGACCAGAAAATGATGGTAACTCCTAGAAATATGCCATGATTGTCTCTTCTCTTTAACAGCTATGGCGATCACATCCTTGCCTAAAGCAACCTTGTCAGCGGGGTTATCACATCAGCTCTTACCATCCCCATAACAAAATGGTAAGTGTTTAACCTTAATACATAACCCATAAAATGTGGCAATTTAGAAAAACTTATCAACTCTTGACTTATTAAATGATGATTATATTTTGTTGATTTATAAATCTATTAAATAAAGAAAACTTTTGGAATCTGTTCAGAAACCAAAACATGCAGACACTGAACCCCATATGTCAGACTAGCAAGACCCAGATGGCAAGAAATGTGACTACTGTCCTGGAAAGTCGCTCTAGGATTTCCTGCCAAAACCACATTAATATGACAGTGAATAGCATGGTGAACGGGCACCGGAATGTCTCCAACAATGACATGGTATGGAGTGTACTATCAGCCCTTCAGAAATCTATCAATTTAATAGTTATTTAGCACAGTATCTATCTATGGTATCTAGTTATCTTTCTATCTATCATTTATCTATTTATCTGGCAATCTATTCTTCTACAGTTGTGGCCTAAAGTATTGACACCCTGCAATTCTGTCAGATAATACTCAGCTTCTTCCTGAAAATGATTGCAATCACAAATTCTTTGGTATTATTATCTTCATTTAATTTGTCTTCAATGAAAAAACACAAAAGGGCATGGAGCAAAAAGCAAAACATTGATCATTTCACACAAAACTCCAAAAATGGGCCAGACAAAAGTATTGGCACCCTCAGCCTAATACTTGGTTGCATAACCTTTAGCCAAAATAACTGCGATCAAACCGCTTCCGGTAACCATCAATGAGTTTCTTACAATGCTCTACTGGAATTTTAGACCATTCTTCTTTGGCAAACTGCTCCAGGTCCCTGATATTTGAAGGTTGCCTTCTCCAAACTGCCATTTTTAGATCTCTCCTCAGGTGTTCTATGGGATTCAGGTCTGGACTCATTGCTGGCCACCTTAGAAGTCTCCAGTGCTTTCTCTCAAACCATTTTCTAGTGCTTTTTGAAGTGTGTTTTGGGTCATTGTCCTGCTGGAAGACCCATGACCTCTGAGGGAGATCCAGCTTTCTCACACTGGGCCCTACATTATGCTGCAAAATTTGTTGGTAGTCTTCAGACTTCATAATGCCATGCACACAGTCAAGCAGTCCAGTGCCAGAGGGAGCAAAGCAACCCCAAAACATCAGGGAACCTCCGCCATGTTTGACTGTAGGGACCGTGTTCTTTTCTTTGAATGCCTCTTTTTTTCTCCTGTAAACTCTATGTTGATGTATTTGCCCAAAAAGCTCTACTTTTGTCTCATATGACCAGAGAACATTCTTCCAAAACGTTTTAGGCTTTCTCAGGTAAGTTTTGGCAAACTCTAGCCTGGCTTTTTTATGTCTCGGTGTAAGAAGTGGGGTCTTCCTGGGTATCCTACCATACAGTCCATTTTCATTTAGACACCGACGGATAGTACGGGTTGACAATGTTGTGCCCTTGGACTGCAGGACAGCTTGATCTTGGTTGGATGTTAGTCGAGGTTCTTTGTCCACCATTTGCACAATCTTGCGTTGAAATCTCTCGACAATTTCCATCCACATCTAGGGAGGTTAGCTACAGTGCCATGAGCTTTAAACTTCTTGATGACACTGCGCACGGTAGACACAGGAACATTCAGGTCTTTGGAGATGGACTTGTAGCCTTGAGATTGCTCATGCTTCCTCACAATTTGGTTTCTCAAGTCCTCAGACAGTTCTTTGGTCTTCTTTTTTTCTCCATGCTCAATGTGGTACACGCAAGGACACAGGACAGAGGTTGAGTCAACTTTAATCCATGTCAACTGGCTGCAAGTGTGATTTAGTTATTGCCAACACCTGTTAGGTGCCACAGGTAAGTTACAGGTGCTGTTAATTACACAAATTAGAGAAGCATCACTTGATTTTTCTAACAGTGACAATACTTTTGTCCACCCCCTTTTTTATGTTTGGTGTGGAATTAGTCCAATTTGGCTTTAGGACAATTCTTTTTGTGTTTTTTTCAATGAAGAGAAATTAAAAAAAGATAATAATACCAAAGAATTTGTGATTGCAATCATTTTCAGGAAGAAACTGAGCATTATCTGACAGAATTGCAGGGGTGTCAATACTTTTGGCCATAACTGTATGTTGTTCAGAAGTACAACTCGTCCCGCAAAAAAACAAGCTCTCATCATATGTCTATGCGGACAGGAAAATAAGCTCTGGCTTATAATATGGCTCTAGCAAGAAAACAAGGAAAACGTTTCTTTTTATTGTTCAAGTTCATTAATGCCTTTTTTATATTTTTTAATTTGAGATTTATTACATTTTTTTACTTATATTTTTTTCATGGTTCATTTTGTTACTGACATTTGTAGTTTTCTCCACGTTGTACCAGGCAATAATCTTCCGCCCTGTGCGAAGATCCTGTTGTTATATATACATCTGCTCTACGATGATATCTACAGATCACACACATCTTGCGGAATAACATTTTAGTTGTGGAGTTATTCTTGAAATCATCATCTGATACATTTATCTGATGATTATTATGTTGCGGCTTATTTATAGGGTTGATACCGTAACGCGTTTCGTCTATCGTGTCGGGTATGAAAAAGTAACACTCGTCCAACCATCGTGGCTCACATCTCCATTTACCTTTATGTTTACTGATATTATCTTATACACTTGAAAATATATAGTAAGGAGTCATCCGCTGGGCTCCTCTATGTGCTTATCAGTCCATTAACACGTGCACCCCATGGATCTGCATATCTACAGTAAATGCATACATTGCCTCGGCTTTGTGCATCTCTTTGCAGCATCCTTCCTTCACAGCGTGAAGATTCGGGTGATTCAGGCGCTGCCATTTCCCACGGTTCACATATTATATACAGACAAAAAAAAAATCCATAAATAAATTATGCACATTATCATTATTATACATGACATCCGGCAATATCCCGGTCTATACATTTACTTGACAGCTATATGTGTAATGTGAAAGTATTCAAAAGTCAGCAGATTTCTCTGCATTATACAGATGACTACAGCTAGCATTTTTTTATTATTTTTTTTTTTATCAATATGAATGAGGTGAATTTCTACTAAATACCATTTCAGGTTCTTTTTGTTTTTGTTTTGTTTTTCATTTAAGTAGGGTGAAAAATTCTTAAAGGGAATCTGTGAGCAGGATTTTTCTAGTGAATCTGACAATAATAATATGATGTAGGGGCTGAAACCCTAATTCCACCGATGCGTCATACCATTTCTTTAAATTACTTACAGCGCCTTGTGAAAGTATTCGGCCCCCTTGAACTTTTCAACCTTTTGCCACATTTTAGGCTTCAAACATAAAGATATAAATTCTAATTTTTTAGTGAAGAATCAGCAAGTGGGACACAATCGTGAAGTGGAACCAAATTTATTGGATATTTTAAACTTTTTTAACAAATAAAAAACTAAAAAGTGGGGCGTGTAATATTATTCGGCTCCTTTACTTTCAGTGCAGCAAACTCCCTCCAGAAGTTCAGTGAGGATCTCTGAATGATCCAATGTTGTCCTAAATGACTGGTAATGATAAATAGAATCCACCTGTGTGTAATCAAGTCTCTGTATAAATGCATCTGCTCTGTGATAGTCTCAGGGTTCTGTTTCAAGTGCAGAGAACACCATGAAGACCAAGGAACACACCAGGCAGGTCCAAGATACGGTTGTCGTGAGGTGTAAAGCCGGATTTGGATACAAAAAGATTTCCCAAGCTTTAAACATCTCTAGGAGCACTGTGCAAGCGATCATATTGAAATGGAAAGCGTATCAGACCACTGCAAATCTACCAAGATCAGGCCGTACCTCTAAACTTTCATCTCGAACAAGCAGAAGACTGATCAGAGATGCAGCCAAAGGGCCCACAATCACTCTGGATGAACTGCAGAGATCTACAGCTGAGGTGGGAGTCTGTCCATAGGACAACAATCAGTCATACAATGCACAAATCTGGCCTTTATGGAAGAGTGGCAAGAAGAAAGACATTTCTCAAAGATGTCCATAAAAAGTCTTGTTTGAAGTTTGCCGCAAGCCACCTGGGAGACACCACACATGTGGAATAAGGTGCTTTGGTCAGATGAAACCAAAATCGAACTTTTTGGGCACAATGTAAAACGATATGTTTGACGTAAAAGTAACAAAGCTCATCATCCTCAAAACACCATCCCCACTGTCAAACATGGTGGTGGCAGCATCATGGTTTGGGCCTGCTTTTCTTTAGCAGGAACAGGGAAGATGGTTAAAATTGATGGGAAGATGGAAGGAGCCGAATACAGGACCATTTTGATAGAAAACTTGTTGGAGTCTGCAAAAGACCTGAGACTGGGACGGAGATTTATCTTACAACAAGACAATGATCCCAAACATAAAGCAAAATCTACAATGGAATGGTTCAAAAATAAACGTATCCAGGTGTTAGAATGGCCAAGTCACAGTCCAGACCTGAATCCAATGGAGAATCTGTGGACAGAGCTGAAAACTGCTGTTCACAAACGCTCTCCATCCAACCTCACTGAGCTCCAGCTGTTCTGCAAGGAAGAATGGGCAAGAATTTCAGTCTCTCCATGTGGAAAACTGATAGAGACATACCCCAAGAGAGTGCAGCTGTAATCGCAGCAAAAGGTGGCGCTACAAAGTATTAACTCAAGGAGCCGAATAATATTGCTCGCCCCGCTTAAGTTTTTTATTTGTTAAAAAAGTTTAAAATATCCAATCAATTTTGTTCCACTTCACGACTGTGTCCAACTTGTTGATTCTTCATAACAATATTAGAATGCATATATTTATCAATATAGAAGAAAAAGCTGGGCGGCACTCACCATAATTCCATGATCCTTTATTCAAACGTCATATGGAGACGATAGATTCAGCGGGAAGAGGGAGTGAGGATCAGTGGACGACAGCTACCGCTTTGACAGCCCTGCGAAACGGCAGCCGTTGTCCGCTGATCTTCACTCCCTCTCCCCGCTGAATATATCTTCTCCATATGACGTTTGAATAAAGGATCATTACATTATGGTGAGTGCCGCCCAGCTTTTTCTTCTATATTGACTTGTGTCTTGTATCTGGAAGGCGTGCAACTCCTGTCACCGAGGGGCTTATATTTACTGCAGCAGTTAGCAATTACGGTACCTGAGTCGCTCCAGCCCAGCGGAAGGTGCCTGGTACCTCTATATAACAATTGAATTATATCTTTATGTTTGAAGCCTGAAATGTGACAAAAGGTTGAAAAGTTCAAGGGGGCCGAATACTTTCTCAAGGCTCTGTATTTATTTTTGCAATCCATAGGACAGCTAAGTGTGAAGGCAACCAATCACAGATCCCGACACAGAGGATGGGGGCGCTGTCTGACTACAACTAATCACAGACGCTCTCACACAGGGTGGGCGAGCGAAGCAGTGAATATTCATAAGGTTGAATGAGCGAGCCAGGAACAAGCGTAGAAA
This sequence comes from Allobates femoralis, assembly GCA_033576535.1. Classification (NCBI taxonomy): domain Eukaryota; kingdom Metazoa; phylum Chordata; class Amphibia; order Anura; family Aromobatidae; genus Allobates; species Allobates femoralis. The sequence continues at coordinate 579,859,463 of JARQOC010000001.1, forward strand.
CTTGGTAAGTATAACTGTCCTGATTTTATCCTCATGTTGCTTCCTTTTACAGCCCTCCAGCCCATACTACCACCATTATAAACCACTAAAGTTCGAGTCCCCATAGACATATCAAGTTCGGGGTCCGGACTCAAGTTCGGGTCAAAGTCAAGTCCTGAACTGCACTGTTTTTTGTTCGCCCATCTCTAACCAGGACCAAAATTTCCCAGCTGTGCATTGCTCAGAGCATTCCCACCACCTCTTCCGACTTGTCTTGTTCACTTAGTGTTTCCTGGTTTAATTTCTATACCAGGTAAAATATTAGAATCTGAGAGTCCTCAGTGGTTGATACCTTTTAATGTTTAACTGAAAAGATGGTAAACATAACAAGCGTTCGGGACACTGTGGCCCTTTCGTCAGGCAAATAATAAAACAGATTCTGAAGACACATACAACCGCAACTGCCGCGATTACCGCATAACGGCCGCACTTGCGGCAAACCCCATACAATGTATATGTGCTTGCGGTAAGTGTGCGGCATCAAGCGTTTTTTTCGCGACCGCACCTGCCGCAAGTGCCGAAACTGCACTTGCCGCACCTGCCGCACACTTACTGCAAGCCCCATAGATATTGTATGGGGGTTGCCGCAAGTGTGCAGAAAAAGATTTTATACAAAGCATTCCGGAGTCTTTGTTACATCTTCGAGGCAGCAGCGCGGACCTGGAGGCACTTGGTCCTGGAGAGAGTTTACATTCCCACATCGGGGAAGTGCGGTTCCTGCGGCAGCTGCTAGTTGTGAGCTTCACAACCTAACCAGGTGAGCAGATTTTATGCTACACGTTACCTATCTCCTATGTGACATAAGACTCTATGCGCATTCTCATTTTTATCGACAACCACAATAAAGGTATTTATACGCATATAAGGTTACGGGGTGGGGTAGGGAGTAGAAGTACGGTATGTTAGGAAACAGGAAGAGTTAGGGTCCGTTCACAAGCTGTGTTTTTCCTGTGTTTTTTGAGGATCTGTAATTCCAGTCCAATGCAGTTACGTTTGGCATCCCAGCCAAGTCAATGCAATCCCAAATTTAGTATTTAGATCCCCCGTTTTTTTTGAGGATCCATTTTCACTGGAAAGCGGATCCTCAAAAAGAATGAGCATGTCAATTTTTTGGCGTCTTTTCCTGATCCGCTTTTCCATTGCCCCCACTGTAGAATGGGCTCATAAAAAGCGGATCATGAAAACGCACTGTGTGAATCATGATGCGTCTTTTTGGAAAAAGCGGATCCTTTTTGCGGATCCTCAAAAAAAAGCAGCAAAAACGCAGCGTGTGAACGTACCCTTAGGACAAACAAAAGAAAGTGAAATTAGTAGTAGAAAATCTCTTTAACACAAAGAGCTCAGAGATGTGTCTCCCATCACAAAGTATATTGTTTACCTGCAATGTTTGTTTTAGCACCAGTAGCTTATCACTCCTCAGTCACAGCAGCATGCAAGCCCATGTCTATCACAATTCCAGCTGTGATTAGTAGCTCCTCACTGTCTATAGACATTGTACATGTAGGGCCTGGTGGGGGCGGGGGCATCTCTCTCGGCTTGGCAGCATTGTAAAATCTAAAAATTGTTGATCGTGTCAGAATGGCTGCACCCAGTAGTGTAAATGATTCTTGTATTCAGGGCCTCTTTGTGATCTCTGAAGAGACGGCAAAAACTAGCTGACAGATTCTCTTTAACTGGGAGAGTTGATGAGGCAGGAAACTGATGACAGGTTCCCGTAACCATTTTGTGATCCTGTAGCTCTTCTATGTGATCAGATCAATGTTATCCTATTATAGTCATGATGTCACTACAGAGACCACTGTAGCCAATCTCCCTGCAGCTGACGATCCACTCCAACTGAATTACTCAGCAGACATCGGTTTTAGTGTTCTGGCTGCCCGTTGTATACCGATCATTGGATTTACAGATTGTCATGTATGTTCACTTTCCTCTGATGAATATATTTTTACAATCTGAGAGGTTAACATGTATGAAAAGCCTGAAGTAACAATTAGCGCAGTGCGCTGTAGGAGGAGGACTATCAGTCATCCATTTACCTGTCAGGCCCACACACGTGTCACCTTAAAAGTGTTATTGTCTATTAGCAAAATCACAAGTTTGTCCCCTCGTGTGTGGCCCATAATTGGTTTCCTATCTCAGACTTCAGGTTTGACGTGGCCTCTATTGTAGGAAACAGTATGTATCTATGCACACATGATCACGCTCCAAATTCCAGAAAACAAAGTATACGTGAACTGTATTCACATCACAGAAACAGATTTATACATCAGAAGGGGAATAAAAATGATTATCCTCAGTTTTGCAATTTTTTATGTCTGGGAATCCATTTGTAATGGATCGAATTGGGGGAAAAAACGTTGAAAAAATGATGCAAATGGATACCAAACGGAATCCAGTCTCCATTCTACAACAAATACATTAAGTGATCAGTTAACAAATGTAAATGTCACGCTGTGGTGTGCGGACGCCCAGCCTACAACGCCTTACAAATGGGGCAACAGGAATGTAATAGAAGGAAGGCCCTGACAATAGGGAGAGGGGTCACCTCCTGGCACTCACCTGAGACTGGACCCAGCAGTCCCTAACTTCCCTATACGGGTTGTGTCTCCCCTCCCCCCCACCCCCTTCGCCGCCATGTGCCTAGGCCCTTGCTTGCCCTGCACTAACCCTGGCTAGCGTGCAGGCCGGCAACTTTACTAGGCTCCCCACTGTAAATACAACCATGAAGAAGGGTATACAGACAGAGGGAGAACAGACTCAATAGGAAAAACACTCCAAACTCCACTAATGCAGCAAAACACCAGATTTGCAATTGTCACGACTCCTCAATTTCTTCCAGAGACAGGATCTTTCTAAAGTGGTCAGCATAGAAATGGAATATTTAGCCGGTATCACATGGTAAAACACGTGACTACTTATAATGGAGGGGAGTGATCACAAAATGTCTACAATGAGATTAAGGCTACAAAGAACTCCTCCAATGCAGCAATACACCAGAGCTGCGATTGTCACGATTCCACAACTTCTTGTAGAGACAGGCTCTTCCAAAGTGGTCTACATAGAAATGGAATCTATAAGCGGAGACACATGGTAAGACACGTGACTATTTATAGCAGAGGGGAGTGGTCACAAATGTTCTACAATGAGATTAAGGCTACAAAGAACTCCTCCAATGCAGCAAAACCCAGAGATGCAATTGTCACAACTCCTCAGCTTCTCCCAGAGACAGGATCTTTCCAAAGTGGTCGGCATAGAAATGGAATAGAAATGGTCGGCATAGAAATTAATCTACAGGGTGGCTGCGCCATTTCCTGGACCTGACCTCGGATCGCTTGACCTCCCTTTACTTATCTAGTAAGTAATACTATAATATAATTACTATCTGTAATTGTACAATCAAAAAAATAGGAAACCGCACCAAATAAACCTGTATCTGTAATTGTAGTTGTATCTATCCACTTCTGGGACTAATTATTACTGTAGTGACTCGCATCACAATAGGTGGTAATTTGCTGATCGGAGGGGCTCAATCAATACCTAGCATAAGGCTCTACAATGCCCTGTTTGGATGGAACGCTAGTAGAGCAGGTGTAACACCGCTCATAGTCATTCTCTGTGGGATTGACAGAGACAGAAAAGTACAGCGCTTAACTTCTTCCAGTAGTCCCATGGAGATTGAATGGAGTATTACCAGGCATTACACATTCTCAGAATTCAGAGTCCCAACAGTTGGGCCACCACCAATCAGTAAGTTATCACTTAGGATATATTGAGTTGGCTGGATCAACTTGCAGGACTCCAGGTGTTAGACAAAATAGGGCCTTAAATGGTAATATGTTACATGAGCACATAGAAAAATGGAGGTTGCATTTACAGGTGCTGAGTTCAGGCCATTAAATGAGCGCGATTGACACTATTGCAATCATTCAGTGCTTGTTTCCAGGCATCTATACACAGGATGACAATGAATGGCGGGCCCAGAACGATCACTAGTAGATCAATTTGTCTGTATACAGTATCAAATTATCAGCAGCACCTCTGCAGTTTGCACCAGGCGATGTGCTGCTGAGAACAATGATTTTTGTTCCGCCATAAACAATCTAATCACCTAATGAATGGGAAACATTTTAACGTTTCATTGGACAATTGCCAATATATTTACACCCAAGGATGTGGAGTTTGGTAAGACAAACATCCGAGTCCTCAATTTCTCTGAATCCGACTCCACGAAAAAGGACATTGACTCCAACGCCATGACTCCCAACGCCATGGCTCCCAACTCCATGGCTCCCAACTCCATGGCTCCCAACTCCATGACTCTCAAAGCCATGACTCTCAAAGCCATGACTCTCAACGCCATGACTCTCAACGCCATGACTCTCAACGCCATGGCTCTCAACGCCATGGCTCCCAACGCCATGGCTCCCAACTCCATGGCTCCCAACTCCATGGCTCCCAACTCCATGACTCTCAAAGCCATGACTCTCAAAGCCATGATTCCCAACGCCATGACTCCCAACGCCATGACTCCCAACGCCATGACTCCCAACGCCATGACTCCAACTCCATGACTCCAACTCCATGACTCCAACTCCACAGCCCTGTTTTCACCTATGAACTCTTATATGTGCATCCAGGATTTATAAATGCATGCTACATACACACATTGTGTGACACAAACACTTTAGGTTACACATATATGCATACATACAATGCATGTAACACACACAAACACAAAGAATGATACACACCCACAAAAGCATGATACACACACAGTGTATTATATATACACACACAATGCATGATACACACAATGTACAATACACATGTACCCACAATGCATGACACACACACACTAAATGGTACACACAAGCAATGCAAGATACACACAAAATACATGACACACATACATTCGCTATACAGGAGTTACCAGTTTGTCCCTTCTTTATTTCTTCTAGACTCCTCTATGGTACAGGACCTGTGATGACATCACAGTCAAATGGCAGTGATGTCACCAAAGGTCCATCTGAACTCACAACATAGGAAACTACACTTATAATGCACAACTGCCATTACCAATATAGTTTCTGCTGAAAACGCTGGGGGTCTTGGAGAGAACTGGGCCTCTCCACAGGTCCTTACTTCTCTAAGATCCACCCCCTCCAAAGCCGGTCCTGGGCCAGGTTTGACGTCTCAGGTCACTAGGCAGAAAGCTCACAAATCTCTTGCCATCATAAGTACCCAGTGTGAATTTGGATATGGCACACACACTCATCCTGACCTGGCTGATGGACTGGAGTCCTGAGAATAGATTTGCCGAACTCTAATTATTACTTCTAAAGATTGGAATTATACTTTAACTTCGTGATTTGGGGCAAATAACAGATCTGCTTATCTGAATGTCACAAGACTGTGACAGGTTTGGGACCTTGGTCCCATTTCTGTATTGAGACTTCATATTAAAATGTGTTTCTTCCTTTGGCCGTGTAGGATTTAATGTCAGTTTCTGTTCCTAGCTATCCTCCATAGTTCTCTTCCGAGGTGTGGCTACTTTGTGATCACTCTCATCTCCTTTATATGATCACATGTTCCAGTATTCCTTCCTGGTGATTCAACTCCAATCCTGGGCTAGCTACCTGAGGTGAAGGAGTTACTCTGGAGCAGCTGACCATTGCCAAGCCGTCTGCTACTTAGGAGAGTGGCAGCAGACCTTAAGTTGTTTTGTCATTTCTCTGTCGGTCTTATCTTCTCCTTTTATTGTAGCAGTTGGGACTGGTGCTCTGGCCATCTTCCTATTGAGGGTAAACATCAGGGCCAGCTAGGTATCCTGCTCGGTGATGGGGTGCAAGAACCCACATAGGGATGATAGGGACATCTGTATTCGGATGCTCCCTAGTCAGTGGTGTGACACCGAATTTATGAATGAATGGAGTATGTATAAATGGTAGATACACTCTATATACATATACACATAGAAAAATAGAAAGTAACGGGCTCAACCGCTAACACAATCAGGACATTGCTGCTGCCACAACACAAATAAAATCTACAGAGTCTACAGAGTCCGTGTCACTCCTCGACTTGTCTCATGTCAAGTACAACTGCTTAGAGATAAATGAATCACAACTAAGAAGAACAGGTATCTTAACAAGACAATTGAGTGAAAAACACAGCACATGAGTCACTGGAAATTGACATTTTTATGACCCAAGATTGCGGCGTGCTGCACCTCCTGCACTTGACTGCTGACATCTCTGACTAAACCCCGAGGGAGGGTTTTTTTAACATTTTTTTTTTCCCATTATTATTTACAATTTTTTTTCCTCCAGTCGGGTTTTCTGTATGTCAGATTGAAAAGAAACACAAAGTGACAGAAAAATAACTTGAAATTGCCATAAATTGAATAGAATTTCAAAATGCACAAGCAAACAACATACTCTTTAATGTAACATTTCTCAACTTGGCAGCCGCTTAAATCGCGTATCACTGAATTCCACAAGAAAAAAAGGACAAGCAGGTGACTGCTCCACAATGAGCACAATGCAATGTCGCCGAGTGTAAAAATAAAATGGCACATATCTTTATCATTAAAAGGAAAATGTGATGCCAGTAAAATCGAAATATGCACGAGCGGGCTGTGAAAAATGCTCAGCATGTGAAGAGCTAAAATAAGTATGAAAGAAATAACAAATTACAGGAACTACAAAAACAAAACATATATACTCTCTCTGGCTATGTACCATATATACTCGAGTATAAGCCAACCTGAGTATAAGCCGAGGCCCCTAATTTTTGTGGTAAAATATATTGACTCAAGTATAAGCCTAAGGGTGGGTAATGCAGCAGACCCCCATTCTGGTAAATAACCCTCATCACTGGTATATAGCAATCATCACTGTATACAGCCCCTCATCGCTGGTGTATAGCCCCCATCACTGGTATATAGCAATCATCACTGTATACAGCCCCTCATCACTGGTATATAGCGCCCCTATCATGGTAAATGGCCTCTCATCCTAGTATATACCCCCCTCACTGTACATATTCCCCCATCACTGGTATAAAGACTACCAGCCTGGTATATAGCCCTCATCACTGGTATATAGCCTCCCCCTTCACTGGAATATAGCAATCATCACTGTATACAGCCCCTCACCCTGGTATATACCCCCCTCACAGTAAATGGCCCTCATCCTGGTATATACCCCCCTTACTGTACATATTCCCCCATCACTAGTATACACCCCATTACTGGTATACTCGCCCCCCTATCATCACAGTGCTGCCACACACCATAAAATAATAAACCATTGATCTCTCACCCTCCATCATGGCACCACTGCGTCCTCTGGTCTTCCTGACGTCATCACTGCTGCACCGGTCACATGATGCCGGCACAAGCAGGAAGACTGGAGGACGTAGCAGTGCCATAATGATGACGGGTGAGAGGTCAATGATTTATTATTTGATGGTGTGTGGCAGCATATACTGTGATGATAGGGGGGCAAGTATACATAGTAAAATGTAATATGCACCGCTCCCCCTGCTGCTGATGGACAGGGGGATGCATTGCACTAATGAGTGGGCCCACATGACCTCTCCGCTCCTACTGCAGCCTCCCCCCGCCTCCTCCAGCGCCTGTTCACTGCCCCCTCACTGAGCCTGTACACCGACTCAAGTATAAGCCGAGGGAGGCACTTTTCATCACAAAAAGTGTGCTGAAAAACTCGGCTTATACTTGAGTATATATGGTATATAATACTGAATGAACATCTCTATCCTATATATTGTAAGTCATGTGGGATTAGTGGATGGGAGCAGGTATATCTTGCCCAGGTATCTGTCCTACATGACCTAGCCTGGTCAGTATCACCTGGCTACTAATGAATTACTAGGATGCGGTGGGCGGATGTAAAAGGAGGTTTGGAGGTCGGGTGTGTGTCTCAGCCTGGGAACACAGAAAGTCTGTCTGTGTATGAGACACATGTGAGTGGAAGCATTGCTCAGTGTTCATGTGGTTTTGCTGGAAGGGAGAAGCCCTCCAGTCTGCAGTCAGGATATTGTCCTATTTAGTTAGCACCGGACAGACGAGGACTTATTTTTGTTGCGTTTTCTTGTGATCCCTGAACGTGTTATCACAATATATTATTAATAATTATTATAGCGCCATTAGTTCTTTGTCACTTCACATTTGAAAAAACAGGGAGCGAATACCACCAACCGTTCCCATTTTATTTAGATGTATCCATATAACTGGCCCACCCTTTAGTATTAAAATATTATTATATTTATATATAAGAAATATAGAATCTCTATTTGACTTGAAAAATAGCTCATATAGTGGTTACATTTCATCAGACATTCATCCATCCTCCTGATGTCTTATTATGAACTTTACATTGTCTCCAAAATCACCGACTCCGCAGAGAGAAGGAAGAGGTCAGATGAACCCACTGAACCATCATTATAGATTGTGATCTCAGAATGTGCCTGCGCCATAAGGAGATAAAGGAACTTGCCCACGGACATAAAACTGTAAAACGTTACCCATCGCAGAGCACTGACACAATCGGGAAAGCTCTTTGCATTGAGACGTGAAAGGCACTGGATTAATACTTTTATTTTGGCACCTTGTGAACTCTCCAGACTGGGTCACATGACAAGCCGCAAGATGCAAATTCACTGCGGACACATTGCAACAAGAAACCTGCAAACTTTTTTCTTATTGTTTGCATGTAAACAGAGAATAGAACTAATACCAGCCAATACATTTGCTACAATCTCCTACTGTATCCTCACCCCTTCCTTGTAGACTGTGAGCCCTCGCAGGCAGGGTCTTCTCTCCTCACCTACTGTATCCTCATCCATCCCTTGCAGACTGTGAGCCCTCGTGGGCAGGGTCCTCTCTCCTCACCTACTGTATCCTCACCCATCACTTGTAGACTGTGAGCCCTCGTGGGCAGGGTCCTCTCTCCTCACCTACTGTATCCTTACCCATCCCTTGCAGACTGCGAGCCCTCGTGGGCAGGGTCCTCTCTCCTCACCTACTGTATCCTCACCCATCCCTTGTAGACTGTGAGCCCTCATGAGCAGGATCCTATCTCCTCACCGACTGTATACTCACCCATCCCTTGTAGACTGTGAGCCCTTGTGGGCTGGGTCCTTTCTCATCACCTACTGTATCCTCACCCATCCCTTGTAGACTGTGAGCCCTCATGAGCAGGATCCTATCTCCTCACCTGTTGTATCCTCACCCATCCCTTGTAGACAGTAAGCCCTCCGGGCAGGGTCCTCTCTGTTCACCTACTGTATCCTCACCTATCCCTTGTAGGCTGTGAGCCCTCGTGGGCAGGGTCCTCTCTCCTCAACTACGGTATCCTCATCCATCCCTTGTAGACTGTGAGCCCTCGCGGGCAGAGTCCTCTCTCCTCACCTACTGTATCCTCACCCATCCCTTGTAGACTGTGAGCCCTCGTGGACAGGATCCTCTCTCCTCATCTACTGTATCCTCACACATCCCTTGTAGACTGTGAGCCCTCGTGGGCAGGATCCTCTCTCCTCACCTACTGTATCCTCACCTATCCCTTGTAGACTGTGAGCCATCGTGGGCAGGGTCTTCTCTCCTCACCCACTGTATCCTCACCCATCCCTTGTACACTGTGATTCCTCATGGGCAGGGTCCTCTCTCCTCACCTACTGTACCCTCTCTCCTCCTGTACCGGTGTGTGCCTTGTATTACTCATGTTTATTGTACTTGTCTATGTATGCCCTATATTACATGTAAAGAGCCATGGAATAAATGGTGCTACAATAATAAATAAGTATTATTACTCCACTATTTGCAAAGCAAGTGCAGCTTTATTTAAAATAAGACACTTTCTTTACTTATCTGTATATGTTCACAATAGGTCACAAACGTTTTAATAGGTTTTCCACTTCTGGAGACTTTTTTTTTTACTTTTCTTTTTACTTCAATGCATTTAATTAGGGATAAAAAAATATATATATATTTCTCCAGTTTGTTTCTTTATAAAATGTGTACCATTTCACTTTAAATCCTTTTGTTTACCTGAACACTAAACTTTGATGTGGTCATTAATCATCTATGAGGAGCTCAGAAAAAAGATAAAAGAGTTACAAAGTCTCCCACCAAACCGTCATAGCGAGCTCACTGATAGATTCTCAGTTAACTCGTCCTGCAGTCAGCAATAGTCAACATTATATAGAGCGCAAACGGTGCAACATTTTTATTGGAGGTACAGTACGGTAATTACAAAATTGATTTTTTTTTTGCAAAAAATAAATAAATTATTTATATATGTAAAATGTCAACAAAAGGTATACAACCCCGTTACATTTTAGGAAAGTATTTGAAGGCCTTTATTGAAAACTCAAAATGATTGCATGGTCGATATATCTTTAGGCGAGATTATGTCGGACCCCTAAAGGGTGGTAATTTCTTTACAAGGAGATGAGCACAGAACATTTATGCTTCTCGCTTTACCCCTGGCTAAAAGAAAGTGTGAAACTGGTAGAAAGGGCAAAGTGTATTCAGCGAGCAAATCATAGAATAGACAGGCCCCCGAGGAGCAATGTTTACACTCTGCTCGTATTGTGCAAACTAGTGAGACTGCGAGATGAAGATATTGAGAAAATGTCAAACTATTAAAGGGGTTGTCTGGCATAATTCTAATACAGGAAGGGGGGGAATAAACTGAGGCATCCGTCATCCAGCGTAGTCGCTCTGGTGGTCGGCAACGGCTGAGAAGCAATAACTGCAATTCAGAGGAAATTGCAACCCTGAAAGCCAAAGGATGCAGCAGCCTGCATTGGACAACACCTCGAAATTACAGATGAAATGGATGGATATGAAGTAGAAAAAGGACAGAGTAGGAAGGACTGTTCAGAAAGTTGAAAAAAGAACTTGAATGAAAGAGAGAGAAAAGGGAAAGAAAGAACAGAGAAAAAGGAAAGAGAGAGACACTAAAGCGAGGGAAAGGGAAAAAGAGCGAGAAAGAAAAGAAAATGAAGTAAGAGAAATAAAAGAAAGAGAAAAAGGTAAAACAGGAAAGCAAGAAAATAAAAGAGACAGGAAAGGGAAAAAGAGAAAGAAAGATAAGAGAAAGAGAAAAACAGAAAAAAAAAAGAGTACAAAAAGAAATGAGAGTGATGGGTGAGAGAGAGAAAAGGAATGAAAGAGAAAATGAAAGAAAGGAAGGAAGGAAGAAGGAAAGAAAGAAAGAAAGAAAGAAAGAAGGAAAGAAAGAAGGAAAGAAAGAAACAAGGAAAGAAAGAAAGAAGGAAAGAAAGAAACAAGGAAAGAAAGAAAGAAGGAAAGAAAGAAAGAAAGAATGAAGGAAAGAAGAGAAAGAAAGAAAGAAAGAAAGAAAAAGAAAGAAAGAATGAAGAAAGAAAGAAGAAGAGAAAGAAAAGAAAGAAAGAAAAAGAAAGAAAGAAAGAAAGAAAGAAGGAAAGAAAGAAAGAAGGAAAGAAGGAAAGAAAGAAAAAAGAAAGAGAAAGAAAAAGAAAGAGAGAAAGAAAGAAAGAAAGAAAGAACGAACGAACGAACAGGTTTTCTGGGGATGGATGGACCAAAAGACTAAGGTAGGCTACGTTCACACATTTGCGTATTTTGCTGCGCTTTTTTGCGCGCGCTTTTTGCCGCGTTTTTCGGCCGCGCAAAAAAGCGCAACAAAATACGCAGGGGCTTTCACACACTGCGCTTTCTTTACTCCAGAAAGCGCAGTGATGTCACAGAGGGGAGGAAGAATCCTGCTTCCTCCTCCCCTCTGTGACAGCCCCATTAGATTTCACAGTGTATTAATATACACTGCGAAATCTAAATTAAACAGAGGCAAATGTATGTAAAATAAAAAAGAATGAATACATCACCTCTCCGGTGCCTTCTCCCACTGTCTGGTGCCTTCTCCCGCTCTCCGATTCTAAGTGAGAGGTGTACTGATAAGACCTGTGGTGACGTCAGAGGGGGCGTTCCCGGGGCGTTCCCAGCGCTGATTGGCTGTTCGCGGTCATGTGATATGTATCACATGACCGCGAGTGCCCAGGAACGCCCCTCTGACATCACCACAGGTCCTGTCAGAAGAGATCTCACTTGGAACCGGGGATCGCACAGCGGCAGAAGGCGTCAGACAGGTGAAGTATTCATTCTTTTTTATTTTTCAGACACTTGCTTTTGTTTAATTTAGATTTCACAGTGTATATTAATACACTGTGAAATCTAATGGGCGGTCACAGCTGTCACAGAGGGGAGGAGGAAGCAGGATTCTTCCTCCCCTCTGGGAGAATACGCAGAAGTAGCTGCGTGAACAATTGACATATCAATTGTTTACGGAGCTGCGTTTTCTCCCGGAAAACGCAGTGCGTATTTTTACGCAATGTCTGCACTGCAAAGTGAATTTCCCATTCACTTTGCAGGCAGACAAAAGGCACATTGCGTATTTTGAAAAGCACGCGTAAAAAAAAGCGGCAAAATACGCAATGTGTGAACGCAGCCGTAAAGTGACAAATCAGTTAAAACAAAAACAAAAACAAAAAAAAAACAGATTTGTGAAAAGTGGCGAATGATCGGCGGACAGAAGCAGGTCGGTCATTTCTTCTACTTGTATGTTCAGCCGCCATTGGCCCCCTTCAAAAAAAAAATCGTATTAACAGATCACATGTTGCCAATCAGTAGCCAGTTAATAATGGCCATTGCAAAACTTACCAAGAACGTGTGGTCACAATTAGCCATTAGTTATCTGACTTTAATCAGTCCAGGCAGTTTGGTACATACAATGCCTTTGGCGGCCGTCACACGGTTCAATATCGCTAGCGACGCGGCGCTTAGTAACCCGACGTTTACCATAGATACCATCTCCCAGCATAGGCTGTGCCGCTGGGAGATCGTTCATCATGGTGTCACACACCACGATGAGGCAGATTGATCAAGCGCTTATCGCTTGATCTGAGCTCCGGCTCTCATATCTGCGATGTCACGATCAAGCAATTTTACATTGTAAAATCGCTTGATCGCACGCAGCGATGCACAAACGATATCGCTTAAGCAATCAAAAAGCAGATCGCTTAAACGATATCGTGCATTAAATTGAGGCGTGTGACGGCCGCCTTTCTCAGATGGATTCCACTTGAATTCTACCTGAAAAAGGACTTAAAGTGAACCTGTCATATGCAAAAATGCCATTAATCTGCAGATGTAGGGTTAATCTGCAGATAATAGCATTCTGAACCTGCATGGTGCCTGCACAGTACACCCCTCTGCTGGGAGGAAGTAAACTTTAATCCACATAGCAACAATCTGGTTTCAGCCATAGGGGCAGCGTCGGACGGGTTCAGTCACTGCTGTGTGCTGTGGCTGTAGCCCTCGCACCGAGTGGCATTTGCATGAGGCAGAAGGAGGGTATGGTTACAGCTGCCGTTTTCCAAACCTGAACGAAGCCTGGAGTACAGAAGTACCTCTCCTCATGGCAGCGGGTATATTGTGCGGGCGCCGGGGAGCGCTGTTAACCTGCAGACTAACCCCCATAATCTACAGGTCATAGTGCTTTTGCAAGTGACAGGTTCCCTTCAAAGAATACAAGAAATATGCTCAACATTGTCACCACCTATGGTGCACACGTGACGTCCTTTTTGGGCTTCTTTAAACCGCTTTAGTCTTAGAAATCCATATAGCAGCTAAAAGATGTGACCAGCTCATTCTTCAGGTGGCCTTCATTTCACAGACACCCACTAGTTTATATAAATAATGGTGGCTTGGTGGTTAGCATTCCGCTATATTTAGAGTGGCTCAGTGGTTAGAATTGCGCTATATATAGGGTGACTCAGTGGTTCGCTTTGCACTATATAGGGTGGCTCAGTGGTTAGCATTGTGCTATATATAGGGTGACTCAGTAGTTAGCTTTGCACTATATATAGGGTGGCTCAGTGGTTAGCATTGCGCTATATATAGGGTGACTCAGTGGTTAGCTTTGCACTATATATAGGGTGGCTCAGTGGTTACCATTACGCTATACATAGGGTAGCTCAGTGGTTAGCTTTGCACTATATATAGGGTGGCTCAGTGGTTAGCTTTGCACTATATATAGGGTGGCTCAGTGGTTAGCTTTGTACTATATATAGGGTGGCTCAGTGGTTAGCATTACGCTATACATAGGGTGGCTCAGTGGTTAGCATTACGCTATACATAGGGAGGCTCAGTGGTTAGCTTTGCACTATAAGGTGGCTCAGTGGTTAGCATTGCGCTATATATAGGGTGGCTCAGTGGTTAGCATTGCGCTATATATAGGGTGGCTCAGTGGTTAGCATTGCGCTATATATAGGGTGGTTCAGTGGTTAACATTATGCTATACATAGGGTGGCTCAGTGGTTAGCTTTGCACTATATATAGGGTGGCTCAGTGGTTAGCATTGCGCTATATATAGGATGGCTCAGTGGTTAGCATTGCACTATATATAGGGTGGCTCAGTGGTTAGCATTGTGCTATATATAGGATGGCTCAGTGGTTAGCATTGCACTATATATAGGGTGGCTCAGTGGTTAGCATTACGCTATACATAGGGTGGCTCAGTGGTTAGCATTACGCTATACATAGGGAGGCTCAGTGGTTAGCTTTGCACTATAAGGTGGCTCAGTGGTTAGCATTGCGCTATATATAGGGTGGCTCAGTGGTTAGCATTGCGCTATATATAGGGTGGCTCAGTGGTTAGCATTGCGCTATATATAGGGTGGTTCAGTGGTTAGCATTATGCTATACATAGGGTGGCTCAGTGGTTAGCATTACGCTATGTATAGGGTGTCTCAGTGGTTAGCATTGTGCTATATATAGGGTGCCTCAGTGGTTAGCATTGTGCTATATATAGGGTGGCTCAGTGGTTAGCATTGCACTATATATAGGGTCGTTCAGTGGTTAGCACTGCACTATATATAGGGTGGCTCAGTGGTTAGCACTGCACTATATATAGGGTGGCTCAGTGGTTAGCATTGTACTATATATAGGGTGGCTCAGTGGTTAGCTTTGCACTATATATAGGATGACTCAGTGGTTAGCATTGCACTACATATAGGATGGTTCAGTGGCTAGCACAGTTGCTCAGTGGTTAGCATTGCACTACATATAGGGTGGCTCAGTGGTTAGCATTGCACTATATATAGGGTGGCTCAGTGGTTAGCATTACACTATACATAGGGTGGCTCAG
Organism: Allobates femoralis; assembly: GCA_033576535.1. NCBI lineage: Eukaryota > Metazoa > Chordata > Amphibia > Anura > Aromobatidae > Allobates > Allobates femoralis. The sequence continues at coordinate 579,874,714 of JARQOC010000001.1, forward strand.
CGGTTAGCATTGCGCTATATATAGGGTGGCTCAGTGGTTAGCATTGCGCTATATATAGAGTGTCTCATTGGTTAGCATTACACTATACATAGGGTGGCTCAGTGGTTAGCATTACACTATACATAGAGTGGCTCAGTGGTTAGCATTGCGCTATATATAGGGTGGCTCAGTGGTTAGCATTACACCATACATAGGGTGGCTCAGTGGTTAGCATTACACTATACTTAGGGTGGCTCAGTGGTTAGCATTGCGCTATATATAGGGTGGCTCAGTGGTTAGCACTGCACTATATATAGGATGGCTCAGTGGTTAGCATTATGCTATACATAGGGTGGCTCAGTGGTTAGCATTACGCTATACATAGGGAGGCTCAGTGGTTAGCTTTGCACTATAAGGTGGCTCAGTGGTTAGCACTGCACTATATATAGGATGGCTCAGTGGTTAGCATTGTGCTATATATAGGGTGGATCAGTGGTTAGCATTACACTATACATAGGGTGGCTCAGTGGTTAGCATTGCGCGCTATATATAGGGTGGCTCAGTGGTTAGCTTTGCGCTATATATAGGGTGACTCAGTGGTTAGCTTTGTACTATATATAGGGTGGCTCAGTGGTTAGCTTTGCGCTATATATAGGGTGACTCAGTGGTTAGCTTTGTACTATATATAGGGTGGCTCAGTGGTTAGCTTTGCGCTATATATAGGGTGGCTCAGTGATTAGCACTGCACTATATATAGGGTGACTCAGTGGTTAGCATTACACTATACATACGGTGGCTCAGTGGTTAGCATTACACTATACATACGGTGGCTCAGTGGTTAGCATTACACTATACATACGGTGGCTCAGTGGTTAGCATTGCGCGCTATATATAGGGTGGCTCAGTGGTTAGCTTTGCGCTATATATAGGGTGGCTCAGTGGTTAGCTTTGCGCTATATATAGGGTGACTCAGTGGTTAGCTTTGCAACTGATCCCAATGGATCCACACTACTGCACCTCTCACTTGTGTTCCAGAAGTGGCACATGGCTGAGTTTCTTGTGATAGATTTAGGGTAAGGTTTAAAGACGAGACCTGACCACAAAAGCCTTGTTCTGTGCTCTTTTGTTTCCGGCCTAATTTTCCAGTACCCGTCATTATTATAGTCACCAGCCTGGCCGCCATCGCCTGTGATAATCCTTAAAAAGACTTTGTCATGGCATTGGCCTCCCACCTCTCGGGTTATCGGGTGATATGTAATTAAAAGTGTGACATAGGACTTTTAAGGAAAGATAAACTACTTAAAAAATGTTAAAATAGGAAAACCAAAAACTTCCACCGCGATCATATTTCAGCGTTTTATTGTCCGCTTTATTCAGTAGAGCCATTTAAATTTACAGTAACTGCTGCCATCTATAGGACTCTTCCGGTACTGCACCTTTGCTTGTTCGTTCCCTCTATTGGGGACGGATAAGTGTACCAAATCTGCAAGCACTTTTCCTAACAGCAGGTGTCCTCACTTTTACTGCAAATTTACTTCAAATACATTAGTTTAAAAGCTTTTCCATGTTTTGTAAAGCAAACACTAACTTCTGTTTTGAAGGGGGGGAAAAAAAAAGTATCAAGGTGGTATAGAGGAGCAAAACATGACCCTTGAAACTTTGCAATTCATTTCAGTTATTTTGTAGAAAATGAGATTGCGGGTAATAGATGTAAATCTTCCCTTGGTTTTCTGGCAGCCACAGGGAAGCCTTGCTGATTTGCAGGTGTTAGATTAATTGGGATTGAACCGGTAAATTGGACAAGGAAACATAAATAGTATAATAAGTCATCGAAATACAAGGGAGAGAGGCAGAGGCGGGAACGCAGGGCAGGGCAAGTGCACAAGATGGCAGGAATAATCAGCATGAAGACTCTGGAACAGTTTAGAAGGGAGTAAACATCCTAGATTAGGGCTGTACAACATTTCTTGGTCCAAGGGCCCCATTATCTTACTGAACCAATCAGAAGGGCTGCAAAAAAATAAATAAATAAAAAGGAGTACTTACATGAATATATCGCCAGAACCGCTGTCAGTAATTATCTGAACCAAGTTTTGAGTAGTTTGGAAGACCATTAAGTTTCTGCTCCAAAAACACACACAATTTTACACTGAATTTGTGGTGCAAAAACAGATTATAAACTCAACCTCAAATCCTTCACATAATCTCAAAACTAAGTTTTGAGGATTTTTCAGTTTTATCATGAAGCACGTTATGGATTGCAACATGATGAGAACAATGTTGGTAGATGAATGCAGCACAAGAACCACTGTTAAACAGATGCAGCACCAGAAACACTGCTGGTACATGAATTTAGCACAAGACCACTGTCAGTATATGAATGCAGAACCAGGAAAACCATTGGCACATGAACGTAGCACGGGAACCATCATTAGTACATGGATGCAGAACCAAAATCACCATCGGTACATAAATGCAGCACAAGAACCCCTGTCAGCATATGAATGCAGCGCCAGAACCACCGTCAGTACATGAATGCAGCATGAGAACCAGCGTCAGTACATGAATGCAGCATGAGAACCACCGTCAGTACATGAATGCAGCATGAGAACCACCGTCAGTACATGAATGCAGCATGAGAACCACCGTCAGTACATGAAAGCAGAACCAGAACCACCCACGGTCAGGACATGAATGCAGCACCAGAACCACTGTCGGTAAATGAATACAGCACCAGAACCACTAGAATCACACTTTCCCATACTGTGCCTTCAAATAAATAATAAAAGTACCTAGAATCTTTGGCTCCATAAGACTCTTACCTTATCCTCTTTGGCACAGCTGACAGGGGCAGCGAAGTGACGTGGCAGCAGAGTAATTGTGGCAGTAAGTGGTACTCTCAGCAGTACATGAAAGCTGCACCTAGTACAGTGATCAATTACAAAGTAAAGCCAAACCCCTATACACATGCTGTCACGTATTGACAGGTTGACAGGTAAAAAGTCTGCAGCATGGTGCGACACAAATGGACAGTGGGATGGTAAGAAGGAGAAGAAAGGCCCTAATAGTAGGAAGCGGGGAAAAGGGTTACATACTAGGCAATGGCCTGTATCTGTTCCTTTCTGCCCGGACACTGTCACATGCCTAGTCCCTGTCTGCCACCTAAGGTAACACTGACTAGTTCACTGAACGACGAAGGCTCTAGCCTCACCACTGTGGATAATAAAACACAGGGACAGGTTGAGACAGACAAGATAAATCACAATAAGGATACTTGGAAATAAGCAGCAGCACTTCAAGGTAGAGCAAGGGGGTACCCAGGAAAGTTTCAGCAGCAGAGAACTACTACCACACAGCAAAATGGTCTAGAAGGGAATGAACTCTAACAATGACTTCAGGTGATAGGTCATGTGACTATTTAAAGCAGTGTTTCTCAACTCCAGTCCTCAGGACCTATCAACAGATCTTGTTTTCAGGATTTCCTTAGTATTGCACAGGTGATAGTTTAATCACCTGCACTGGGAATAATTCAAACCCCTGTGCAATACTAAGCAAATCCTGAAAACACGACGTGTTGGTGGGTCCTGAGGACTGGAGTTGAGAAACACTAATTTAAAGGGTAGAGGAGGATAATCAATTGCGTAACCTGATGAAAGACTTCAGCAGCAACAAGGAAAAAACTTGACTCTTAACTTTTCAAAGGAAATTAACAACATATAACATACAGACTGCAGAGCAGTCAACTCGTGACAGTGGCCTCAGGACCCTTACTCCCAGATTTGTCTGGAAATACTATACATTCAGAACACACAAACACCCTCACGTTTACTTCCGTAGACATCTGATCCTCCTTATCAGCATAGATGCCCATATGAGATACAATTGGCTCTTGGCCTTGACTCACCTCCTTAGTGATGACCTGTGGAATATATTACATACATTAGGCATGGGAGGTAGGTCGAGCTGAAAGCACATAGGGTTGAGGATGGCCATCACTCTAAATGGACCAATAACCTTGGAGCTCCAAGCCCCTGACATGTACTTCCATCTGATGCTCTGGTGAATACCCATACATAGTCATTCACACACAGGTGTTAGGACTCTTACCCACAGGGTAATTAGTGGGAGTTGCCACCCTCCCCAGGGCACTCTGCCCAGGATGACGCCAAGGCGTAGTATTAACCTCCGGTGTAGGTTGAGCTTTAACACTATTCTCAGGTAGTCCTACAACCCCCTCCGCCGGACACGTAGGAGTAGACTTAACTAATACGGCAGAGAGAGTAATACCCAGGCATTTATTTTCACAAAAATTACCCCAATTAACTACTTCACTGGACCGCCAGTCAATCACCAGGTTATGTTTTCTTAGCGAAGGAAGGCCCAATTCGATAGGTGTAGGCAGATTCTCCAAGACATAACAAGAAAGGAACTCCTTTTGAAGAGTACCTATACACAAGTTCACATTGTGTATGACTTGAGAAAGAACCTGTTGGCTGAGAGGAGCAGAGTCAATGGCAGAGATAGAGCGATAGGAATGGATCTCACTAATGCATTACAGAGGAGACCATGGGTCTAAGCAAGGCGAGATTCCATCAGATTGACTCCAACTCTGTTATCTAAAAGAACTAGCACAGTCTTAATTTTACCAAGGATCACCACTTCAGCTAAAAGTGAAAACGGAGACCTAGAAAGGAAGAAAAGATAAACACTCTGACCGTCTCCTTCCAAATGTCTAGAGGAATGCGACTTTGAGGTGGAGTAGCCAATTTGCAGCGATGTGGACAAACGTTAATATTACATACAGCAGGTGGTCTAGTAAGACATGAGACTCCTGGCAGCGGCATGGGTTCATCAAATACTACCCATGGAACCTCCTCAACAAATAACTAGGCCCTTCCCAGCCTGATAATACCAGCCCCCTGCTGTTTATCAAAAATTAGGGCGGCCCCACATTTTTTTTTAAATTATTCAAATAAATAATTAAAATGGGGCATGAGAGCCCCTATATTTTTGATAACGAGCCAAGGTAAAGTAGACAGCTGGAGACTGCAGCCCGTAGCTGGTTTTCTTTACTCCTCCAAATTTTTATTCTGCTGCAAAATTAACAAAGTCTTGCTTTATGCCTGCTGTAAAAGACTTTTCTTCACTTTATGTGTGGTTATAGCCCAATTGGGGAGACAACTGTTTCTTTCACTGTAGACATAATTTGGATCTTTTGCTCTTTTTCTGAGGTCTCATGAGGTTGGCCATACAAATCAAATATATATTGACTAATCCTGAATCCGGCAGACCACCTAACATGTATGGAGTCCTCCAAATTACCCCAACTGCAGATATCAGGGTTGTTATGATTCCATTTGTTCTAATGGAGGTAAGTTGCTGCTAAGGGAGTTTAAATGTCTCCGTTTCTAAAGTTTCCTGAACCTGACGAGTTTGGAGTTACCTGCAGACCATGTTTATGTATGGCGGATAAAATCGGGGAAGAGAACGTTACGGAAGTTTGAATTTAAACACCCGATCCGATTGTTTTCCAGGGAGATAAACAGCCGTCAATGGTCGGTTAACGGCTTACTACTCCCTTCCCTTTGAAGACACATGTACATTTAGCCAAAGGTGCAGGGGAAACCTTTGTAGCCCTATTCCTTCTGAGAGCAAATGCATGCTCAACTGAGGGGATCAAAGATAGCTATTGGTCCTAACAGGTTTTTGGCCTATTGCTATCCAATGTGTATGATCAACCTAAAAAGATAAAGGAGGTCCCAAAAATTTTTCTAACTTTACTGACAAACAGTAGAACATACATTCACTGTTAAAACGTCTATTATTCCTTTACCAATCTAGAACCAGGTTTACACCAGAAAATCCATTGCTTTAAACAATCGTGGATTGGTAACGTCTTTCCTAATCATAATCATCAATCCTTTTAAAGCCTGTTCACACTAGATGAATATGCTTACAATGGGCACAAAACCAGCAGTAAGGGTGGTTTCACACTGGCGTTTGCATATGTTGCATCGGCATACGTCCCAGTGTGGCTGCCTATGGAACCACTCTGTGTCCCTATGTTTAACATGGGGACGCATGGTGGATGCGTTGGTATCCGGACACATGCGTTTGCGTCTGGTTGCTCTTTTTCTGTGCCGGTCAAAATCTCAACTTGCTGCAAATTTTGTCCGTTTGAAGGAACATGATTTATATGTATGTATCCTGAAGACTAAAATATTACATGGAGTTCAATGGTTCCGCATTGGAATCCGGTGGCAGCGCTAGTAAACAAATATAGCCAATATAGTAAAATCTCCTCTCTCTCTGTTTCTATGAGGATTTTGGAGCCTCCGGATCTGTATTAAATGCGCTGCGCTGACATGCGTCGGCATCTGTTCGGCCATCCGTCTACATCTCCATACACTAGTGTGAAACCAGCCTAAAAGAGCTTTAAGTGCTCAAAGGCTGTCATTGTGCTTGGCTGCCAAAAGCAACAATCTTTTCAGCAACCGGTAAAATGAGCTCTTTGCTCATTTGTTGAGTTATCGGTTGGGAAACCTTCCCAGGGACGCTCATTCAAAAGAAAACTAAAAACTTTTACTTCTTACTTCTATTTCTAGAGAGAAGTGGACCAGTGGAAGTTTGGCTTCTGGGGGTTCAGCTGGACTTTATATTAAGTTCTGTTCTGGATCCAAACTTGACCTAAACCTCACTTCAAGTCACTGATTGGGCAGTTCTGCTCTACGCCCATATACAGCCATGAACAAAGCACTTAAAGGGCAGGGAGGGGCTTTGTCATTTTCTTTTTTTTTGGTACACACTACATCCGACAACGCTGATTTTATCCCCAGTGTGAGCCGTTAAAAAACTGCAAGTGGCTCACACTGAAATAAATTCCCTTTTAAAAGTAGTCACTCCAATGACATATAACTCAACAAAAAAGGAGAGAAATCCCCTTTCTTTTTAGGAATGATTAATAAATTAAGTCAAAATACAAATAAATTCCAATTCTTTATTTATATTTCATATCAAACTATTAAAATTATTGCACAGAGCATTCCCTCATATGGGACCAATCATATTACAGCCTAAACAGTATATATTACATAGTACATTTTATACTCAACAATTCATTCTATCACTGTAGTGTAGTATGTATTTCACGTTATATCCACTACTAGTAAGATCTAATGGACTTCCAGATACATAGGCCAAACCTTTTCAATCTTAAGTGGCTACCCACAAACTATCAATCCCTATTAAGTAAGGTCTATGTTGTTGTAGAGTAGCAACTATTGTGAGCTAAAGCCCGATCACTCGTTCAACCCCCGGAAGAAGCGAGGTGCGAAACGGACGTAGGGGAGAGGGGACATCATTGCAGCACAGCAGTTTCTATCAGGTACATGCTCTAACTAACAACTATCTAATAAGGTTGGACGAGTGATCGGGCTTTAGCTCACAATAGTTGCTACTCTACAACAACATAGACCTTACTTAATAGGGATTGATAGTTTGTGGGTAGCCACTTAAGATTGAAAAGGTTTGGCCTATGTATCTGGAAGTCCATTAGATCTTACTAGTAGTGGATATAACGTGAAATACATACTACACTACAGTGATAGAATGAATTGTTGAGTATAAAATGTACTATGTAATATATACTGTTTAGGCTGTAATATGATTGGTCCCATATGAGGGAATGCTCTGTGCAATAATTTTAATAGTTTGATATGAAATATAAATAAAGAATTGGAATTTATTTGTATTTTGACTTAATTTATTAATCATTCCTAAAAAGAAAGGGGATTTCTCTCCTTTTTTGTTGAGTTAAGTGGCTCACACTGGTCTGAGCACCGAGTGTACCCTTTACTTCAATATGTTTTATTAAGTTTTCAATCAGAACAAATCACATCAGATACAAAGACACGGAAACAACCAAAACAGAAGCACAAACCAATCCAAAACACAAAAAATGGACCAGCACCAGCACCTCCTCTGTAACAATCTCCGCCGTCTTGACCATATGCTGACGTCCACAAGCCTACACAGAGTCTTATGGAAAGTGCCGAAATAAGGCATTGGCCTTCCATTACTCTCAGAATGTCGGAGGAGCGAGTTTGGGTGCAGGGTCATAAAGTCAACAGTGGTGGCGCATCGGTAGTGTTGAAAGGCCCCTTAAAGTCTCTATTGGGTCCCGAGCCCCTCCATGATGAATACTTCTTCGTGGTCTGCCGAATATTATGTAATACAAGGAGGGGCAACTAACAGGTGGTTAACAGGGGATGAGCAAGTCACATTTCAGACAAGTGGGGAAAGACAAGGGGAAGGAGTAATGAGGGGAATCAGGGAGTATTGGAAAGGCGGGGAAGGAGGGGGGCGAAAAAGGGGGGGATTGGCTGCGCCAGGGGGAGATGGGGGATAGGACCATAAGAACAGAAAAGAAAGAAGAGAGACTGAAGGGAATGTGGGTGTTCCGCACAGATATGAGAGATGGGGTAGAGGAAAAGCATAAGGAGGGAGGTCTCAATGGCGAAGGGGACTCAGTAGGCGATTTGCACTGCAAGGGGATGTTTCGCCCAAAGATCCACCGAGTGTACCCAAGCACGGCAAAGCTCACTCCAGTGATTTGCGTTCGTAAACACCCGAACTCTCAACCCAAACACTGAAAACATTTGTAAAGTCTACGTTCGGCACTGAACACCAAACTTTAAAGTCCGGTTAGCTTATCTTACCTACTTACCTCTCTACGCCTTCCCCACACACGTCCTGCAACCTCTCCCCACCCGGTTCTCTTATCAACAATTCTTTTCTCTCCCTACAAGTCATTGGAAATTTGATTTACCGCAAACTAATTCAATGCACATTGAATCCGACCCTTGAATTGAAAAGATCTACCGGATTCAAATTTTGGAAAATTTGCCCAACTTTATCATCTCTCGTTTACCTGTACACAAGCCCTTTTACCATTCTTTGTGCACATCACATAGACTTTAGCATTTTTGCATCTGATTTTTATTACAAAAAGTAATAGAGATCATGCCGGTTATTTTTGGCTGCAAAGACGTGAGATATTAAGTTGTCATATATATTGCTTAGATTGGTGACACACTGGGATTGATGTACATTAATATACAATCGTGACCTTTAAATTGAAGACATATCCATTTTAGGATTTCAAATAGATTATAGTATTACTAATTATAATACTTTAGGATTCATTTAGGACATAATTTCAGAATTTCTACAGTGTCTTCATTCTGAAAGCACTTTGTAGATACTATTCAAAAACTGTAATTTTCTCCGCGAATCTGCCACCAAATTACAATATCTACTCAAGATGAGCACTAATACACCGCTGCCCCTAGGACAAAATGCATCTTAAATGTCTGGAAATGTATCATGACGAAGCTCTGCCCTTTTTTCTGTAGCTGATTTATAAATGTATACTGTTTAGATTTTATAATCCCTTTATTGAGTGAACTAACAAGCCTTTTACCGTGTGAGCTAAAAGCTGACACTGAGAGAAGATTGAAACATACCTGCAGAATTACTATAGCATCTGGTGCGACACAGACTTTATAAACAACGGGGATGGAAAGGGTAAGAAGGCTCTAACGTAGGGAGAGGAGAGATAGGTCCCCTCCTGACACTAACCTGTGTCTGTATCCTGAGCTCCCCAACATCCCTATACAGGTCCTTCCCCAATTACCGTCACATGCCTAGTCTCTATCTGCTCCCCTCTCACTCTGGATAGTGCACAGACCAGTGAGTGCACAATTCTTCATCACTGCAATAATAAGACAAAGGAGAAGGAAGGGAACAAAGAAAGAAAAAAGGATAAACACCAACTCCAAAGTTAGAGCCAAACACATGGCTCCAGCAGCTTCTTTTAGACCTTTTCTTCTTTTAGACCTTTACTGGCCAGCCACGCTGTGGAGTAGTTGGATGCATGTGATGGAGCATTGTCCTGCATGAAAATCATGTTTTTCTTGAACGATACCGACTTCTCCCTGTACCACTGCTTGAAGAAGTTGTCTTCCAGAAACTGGCAGTAGGTCCGGGAGTTGAGCTTCACTCCATCCTCAACCCAAAAATGTCCCACAAGTTCATCTTTGATGATACCAGCCCATACCAGTACCCCACCTCCACCTTGCTGGTGTGAGTCGGAGTGGAGCTCTCTGTCCTTTACTGATCTAGCCTCTGGCCCATCCATCTGCCATCAAGAATCACTCTCATTTCATCAGTCCATAAAACCTTTGAAAAATCAGTCTTAAGACATTTCTTGGCCCAGTCTTGACGCTTTATCTTATGTTTTTGTTCAAAGGTGGTCATTTTTCAGCCTTCCTTACCTTGGCCATGTCTCTGAGTATAGCACATTTTGTGCTTTTTGATACTCCTGTAATGTTGCAGCTCTGAAATATGGCAAAACTGGTGGCAAATGGCATCTTGGCAGCTTCACGCTTGATTTTCCTCAATTAATGGGCAGTTATTTTGTGCCTTTTTTGCCCAGCACACTTCTTGCGACCTGTTGGCTATTTGCCATGAAACGCTTGAATGTTCGGTGATCACGCTTCAAAAACTTGGCAATTTCAAGACTGCTGCATCCCTCTGCAAGACATCTCACAATTTTGAACTTTTCAGAGCCGTCACATCTCTCTTCTGACCCATTTTGCCTAAGGAAAGGCATTTGCCTAATTATTAAGCACACCTTATATAGGTTGTTGATGTCATTACACCACACCCCTCCTCATTACAGAGATGCACATCACCTGATTTACTTAATTTGGTAGTTGGCTCTCAACCCTATACAGCTCAGAGTAGGACAACATGGATAAAAAGTATCATGTGATCAAAATACTCATTTGCCCAATAATTCTGCACACAGTGTATGCTCAGACAGGGAGAGAGCTTGTAAATAGTGTATGAGCATGGAGGAGAGAAGCTCATATAGGACAATGGATATTTGATAGACCTGCAATTCAAAACAGCTACTGTAAGTGCATGAGCAAGGCGATCAAAAGAGCCCTTTTATCATTGGGTTTGGGAAAAAAAAGAAACAACACAAGGTAACAGGTTGAATTCCAAATATAGATAGGCAAATTTATTCCGAATTAATTGAATTCTACTCGAATTATACAATTTTTTTATTTTCTAGAACACAGGCTTTTATTTGTTTATTCTGCACAAATTCAGCAAATTGGTCAACTGCTGCGACTGCCAGTTTGATGAACTGTTGAAGGCTGCAAAAGATTAAAAAAAAATAAAAATACCCCACAACTCACCCGTCCTGGCATCCCTGCTGACTGGTGTGCCCGCTGTAGGGCAGGATTTCCAGCCATGGCCAGGCATTTGAGATTATGGCACGTCATAATGAGGGCCATCATGATGTGCCGCCACAAGATCACAATGCACAGTAACCTCCTAGGTCTGGACATAACTAAATGTCCTGTTATAGAGTGAAGACACTGGCGGAAAGAAGATACACAGAGGCCCGGATGGTGGGCATCGAAGGCAGGAAGGGTGCAGGGACAGGTGAGGGGTGAGGCGAGTACAAGGCTTTTTTGAGTTTTCTTATACATGTTGGATTCATTATGTTCTGGAGGAACTCAAGACCCTAATTGGGAAAAATCAATTTGGGGAAAAAACCTTTGCTGTAAGTCAAATTTCTGGTTAAAATCCTCACAATTTGGCAAATTAAAATTTTGTCAGATCTGCTAATCTTTAATTGAAAAGATTCAGAACTTAGAAAAAATTTAAATAAAAATGTAGTATCTCTTTATACATTTGATTCTTTTGTTGTCAAGGAAGAAACTGGGAACAACCAACTCAGCCATCTCATACACAAGAGTACTCATTTGGCCGAAAGGTTCTGTGTTCTCTCTGGGAGAACAATGTGATCACCAGTCCGAAATCGGACATGTCAACCCAAACCATCAGTTGACCGGTGACCTCATACGCATAGATGGTTGGCCGAACTCATCGACAGAGCTGTGCAGTTGGGTAAGCCAAACATCCGACTCTTCAACTTCCCTGATTCCAACTCTGACTTCAACCCCACCAAAATGGACACCTACTCCGACTCCACAACTAAGGCTGTGAAGTCAATAAGCTACACATCCGACTCCTCAATTTCCCTGAATCCAACAGACTCCGACTCCATCTAAAATAGGCACCGACTACGACTCCACAGCCCTGCTCATCGATATCGAGAGGTCCAAATGACATTAGTTTAATCTGTATAGGGCCTGAAGAGTGCAGAACATATGCACGCTCGGCTGAGAACGTGTAAGCAGAAGTCAAGGTCACAAGGTTGCCGATTCCCATCTGGTGACAGATAGAATGACCTTCTGGATCCTGCTAGTATATCCTTAAGATTGTGGCCGAAGCAAAGCTGCATTACACAGATCTGCTCCAGATACAAGTGCTGGGATCAAAGATAGCTCCAATACCAGTAGTTAAGAGCCTTAGGTGTCACGGTCGATAACGGGTGGGAGTTACCATGGAAAGCAGCATAACCTACAGCGTACCATTGACAGGCTATAATCAGCGTTCCCTCTAAATTGGACAATCTGGAAGAGTTATAACAACCTAATAAAGAGGTCAATGAGCCCAATTACAGATATACCTGTCTGCAGAGTGTCTTATTTTTTAATTCTGTAATTTCAAGCATGGAGTCAAGCGTAGCTATAATGCTTTGAAATACAATTCATTTCAATGCATTACACCAGTGGTACAAGGATCTCGGCTTCAAGTAAAATTGACTTCAATAAAGTTTTTTTTTACAAAATTGAGCCCGGATAATAAACCCATTATAATGCTTTATTTTCAATACAGCTCACTATCAAAAAAAGTATACCGTACATATCTGGCACATCTGCAATCTTAATGACTTGTTGACTAAAGATAACCTAATAGTTATAAACAGAGAAGTCTGAGTCCATCACAATTGCCTGTGGCGGCCCTTTACCCCGGGGGCCCTGGTGCAGCCATGGTAAGGTGTGGAGCGGGGAAGGGGGCTTGCGGGGTGGTGCTGCCGGCCATCGGAGAGGTGTTTGCGGCGGCTCTCCTACCTGCTGAGCCACGCCAAGTGCGCTCCTGGGAGCCGGAGGGGCAGAGGGGTGGAGGGGAGGGATCAGGCAAGGGAAGCAGGAAGCTTTCCGCTTCCCTTGCCTGACCCTCCTCTCCTCTGACAATCACTTACGGGGGTCAGCTGGGGGCCCCCCTGCAGGCTTGAAGGGGCCCCTTAGCCGGTCGGGGTCCTGGTGCAGCTGAACCAGCTTCACCACGGTAGTTCCGCCCCTGACAATTGCAGCATCTAGGAAACTAAGTGACACATCGCTGGAGTCAGGGCCTCTGTCTCTACATCAAATTACATAGAAAAAAAACTACTGACAGATTCCCTTTAACTGCAGATCGGATTAAATTCCGTTCCTCACAATAATGGATAGAAAATGAAGAAAAAAACAGAAAACAAAAACATAAAAAAGGACATGTTCTGCTAGTGAAAATAACTATAAATAATATAAGGTGCATAGCCTTCCATTTCATTTGTTGCTGCACATTAAAAAAAAAAAAAACTTTGCATATATCAATACTATAAATGAATATAATACTTTTTAATATATCTTAAATGAGAGAAATCTACTCCTTTGTCCACTTATGAGCCACTTCTTCAACAACTCAAAAGATGATTGGCTAGCACTCAGCACAGCGAGAGATCAGGCAGACATATGCAGATCCTGCTGCAGCTTCTAATGAATTGACTGCACCTCAGAGCTGGATTCACAGCCACTCAGCTCAGTACTGCTGTATACTGTCCTCCATGTTACTACTGCTGCTCCAAAGAATGAAGAACAGGAATGCCTCCCACGTGTGAACTCTGAATGGAAGGAATCAGTGTAGCTAGGCTTTGTAACTGACAATTAGAGATAACTGGTGAGAAAGGGAGGATGTGAGTCACATAATGGCCAGAAATAGTATTATTTCTTATGTACATACAAGACCTAAAATAACATTTTATAGAGGTGTGTTCCACTTTTAGGACCACCCCTTTTGACTCCACGTTTACCCCATTTAAAAAAAAAAAGCCTATACTCACCTCCAATGGTGGTGTGGTTGCAGCTGTAATGGGGCTCACGAAAGCCCTGCACCCAATCACCACCGGATTTTCACTTCATGCCTTTGGACAAATGAGTTAATTAACAGGAAGTGAGTGCTGATTACTCCTTCGTCCGAAGGCGGGGAGAGAGAAGTACGTGGCCGTCAACACCGCTATAACCACGCCCCCACTAGGAGGTGAGTATACGCTTTTCTATTTTAAATGGGGAGAAACATGTGGAATGAGAAGGGGTTGTGCTAGTAGTGGACGACCCCTTTAAATAACCTAAACCCCAGTGTAAAAACTGTATCAGGGCTCCCAACTACCAATGTGTCACTTTTAATATTGGTGCCTTCTCACGGAATAAAGGGGGTTGGGGGCCTTTTCAGGCAATTGCAACATGTTGCGTTCATGGTGCAGACAAGAATGTATGATTTGTACGTAAGCATCCGAATGCGTACAAATCACACATGGGGAGCATGGAGTACGCACGGCCGTCTGCACCCGAGCGCATACACCGCGCATCCCCATGTTACGCATAGGAATGGGTGGTGCTTGCGCTCGGCTTGCGTTCACCCGCCGCAATGCGCAGCGCAGGTGAACGCCACCCAAAAACCTTGTCCGCAGCAAACTAAATGGACTGTGTAATGCAAGGTCCAGACATCTTCCAGAAGGGGGAGCCCTGCCTAAAAGAGGCGACTTAAAGGAGGAACCTTATTGAGCCAAATAAGATCTTTTTTTGCAGCAATAAGTAGTATTGGAAACACAAAAAACTGATAAATCTATCATAAAGTGTGGCTAAACTACGACAAGTTTTTCGAGGAGTATTAGACGATCTCCTACACTCTGTCCTAATGTAGCTAGACACTAACCGAACTGAACAAACACTAAATAACAAAAAATCACACAGATATCCGGCCGCCCTGTAATTCTATTCTAAGAGGATCTATTCTAAGAATCCGACCACTATGACAATGGTGCCGAGAAAGCAGCTTTTCATTGAGCAGATTACTACATAGGAGCATTGGAATGATCGTTCAAGTTTGATGCACTTTATTGATGCAGCAAAAGCTAAACCATCTTAGGACTTGTTCATAAGCTGCATTTTTTTCCACATTTTTTCTTTTTTTTTTTCCGTGTTTTTTTCAAGGGTAAAAAATGCTGCTCTGTACAGATTTCTGAAATCTCATGTACATGCTGCTTATCATTTCCTTGTGGATTTCATTCATCAATGCGTTTCTTACAAATCTAAAGAATGTCAATTCTTTCTGCGTTTTTTACCCATTCAAATAAATGAGAGAAAAGGCAAGTAAAAATGCATCAAAAGTGCACGGAAAAACACACTAAACACTTATTTTACACTGCGTTTTTACTGCCAACACTTTATGGAGAAAAAAAATCTGCTGCAAACACTCAATGTGGCACATACCTTTATCAGTACTGGCTATCATAGTCTAGATAACAACAAATATGAAGAGGGAGGAACAAACTGAAAGATAAACAGCGCTGCTGATATTTAGCAAGCGTTCGTCTCACCCAAGATAGCGCTACAGCTACACAGCTACAATGCTCAGTGTGTAAAGATATATAATGTCCTCTATGCTGCGGCCATACTGAGCATGTGACAATAAAGCAGATCAGGTGCAACTGAACAAAAGCCTGCAAAGAGCAGAGCGTCAGCTCTTATGGGCAGGGTCCTCTCTCCTGTAGAGTGTTAGCTCTTATAGGCAAGGTCCTCTCTCCTGTAGAGTGTCCGCTATTATAGGCAGGGTCCTCTCTCCTGTAGAGTATCAGCTCTTATGGGCAGGGTCCTTTTCTCCTGTAGAGTGTCAGCTCTTATGTGCAGAGTCCTCTCTCCAGTAGAGTGTCAGCTCTTATGGGCAGGGTCCTCTCTCCTGCAGAGTGCTTGCTCTTATGGGCAGAGTCCTCTCTCCTATAGAGTGTCAGCTCTTATGTGCAGAGTCCTCTCTCCTGTAGAGAGTAAGCTCTCATGGGCAGGGTCCTCTCTACTACAGAGTGTCAGCTCTTATGGGCGGGGTCCTCTCTCCTACAGAGTGTGAGTTCTTATGGGCAGGGTCCTTTCTCCTGTAGAGTGTCCACTCTTATGGGCAGGGTCCACTCTTCTGTAGAGTGACCGCTCTAATCGGCAGGGACCTCTCTCCCGTATTGTCAGCTCTTATAGGCAGGGTCCTTTCTCCTGTAGAGTGTCAGCTCTTATGGACAGGGTCCTCTCTCCTGTACAGTGTCAGACCTTATCTGGAGGGTCCTCTCTCCTGTAGAGTGTCAGCTCTTATGGGCAGAGTCCTCTTTCATGTAGTCAGTTCTTATGGGTGAGGACCCCTGTCCTTTAGAGGTTTAGCTCTTATGGACAGGATTCTCTCTCCTGTAGAGTGTCAGCTCTTATGGGCAGAGTCCTCTCTCATGTAGTCAGTTCTTATGGGTGAGGACCCCTGTCCTTTAGAGGTTTAGCTCTTATGGACAGGGTTCTCTCTCCTGTAGAGTGTCAGATCTTATGGGCAGGGACCTTTCTCCTGCAGAGTGTAAACTCTTTTGAGCAGGGACTTCTCTCCTGTAGAGTCTCAGCTCTTATGGACAGGTTCCTCTCTCCTGTAGAGTGTCAGCTCTTGTGGGAAGATTCCTCTCTCATTTATTCAGCACTCATGGGTAGGGGCCAGGGCCAGCGTCAGCACACGGCGTACCTGGACAAGTGTCGGGGCCCTAAGCAGCTGGGGGGCCCAATGGCCATCAGGAACAGGCAGCCATGATGGTCAGGGGCCCATGATGGACAGGCAGCCCTGACAATGAGTGCTGCCATGGTGCTGCCCCTGCACATGGCTAATTTGCATGCGATGCAAATTAGTAGCTATGTGCTGACTCCCTGAGCTGTGGAGCTTCCTTCCTGCACGGCTGCAGCAGAGTGATGAGGCATCACCCTGTGACTTCATCACACTGGTGCAGCCATGCAGGAAGCAAGCGTAGACTGGAGGGGACAGCATCTGAGAAGGACAGAGCCACGGGGGAGTGGAGAGAAGGTGGGTATGATCAATTATTTTTCATTTACTGCAGCATTATGGGGGATTATATGTAGCAAGATTAGGCCAGGGGACAATTATAGCAGGAGGAGAACCATCATATTATATGTTATCTGGAGGCTGCTACCGAGCTGTGGAGCCTGTTCCTGGCTATAGAGGCTGTTGCTGGGCTATGGGGGCTGTTCTGGGCTATAGAGGCTGCTGCTGTGCTATGGAGGCTGTTCTTGGCTATAGAGGTTGTTGCTGAGCTAGGGCGGCTGTTCTGGGCTATAGAGGCTGCTGCTGAGCTGTGGAGACTGCTGCTGGACGATATGGAGCTGCTGCAGGCTATGGAGGCTATTCTGGGCTATAGGGGCTGCTGCTGGGCTATGGTGGCTGTGCTGGGCTATGGAGGCTGTGATGGGCTATATGGAGGCTGCACTGGGCTACATGGAGGTTGCTGCTTGGCTATGAAGACTGTGATGGGCTATAGAAGCTGCAGATAGGCTATGCAAGCTGTGCTGGGCTATATGGAGGCTGCTGCTGGGCTATGTAGAGGTTGCTGCTGGGGTATATGGAGCCTGTGCTGTATATATTATTTGGAGGTTGTGATGTATATATAAAATGGGGGCTGTGATGTATATATTATTTGAAGGATGTGCTGGGCTATACATATTATCTGGAGACTGCTGCTGTGCTGTATATATTATTAGGAGGCTATGATGTATATGTAAAATGGGGGCTGTGATGTATCTATTATTTGAAGGATGTGCTGGGCTATACATATTATTTGGAGACTGCTGCTGTGCTGTATATAGTATTTGGAGGCTGTGCTGTATATATAATATGGAGGCTGTGCTTGGCTTTATGTATTATTTGGAGGCTGTACTGGGTTGTATACATTATTTGTAGGCTGCTGCTGGGCTCCCACCGCCTCCAAATTATACATCCCAACACAGCCTCCAAATATATATACTGCAGCCTCTATATTATATATACAGCCCAGCAGCAGCCTCTATATTATACATACAGTCTAGCAGTCTCCATATTATATATAGAGCCCAGCAGCCTCTATATTATATATGCAGCCCTGCACAGCCTCATATTATATATCAAAAAGAAGGATTAGCTCCAACCACCTAATATTCCCAGGACTCCCAGGCAAACCGGAAAGTGGCTTGGCAACCACCAGTAGCAATAGAAAAAAGTGTAGAATCCGGTGCCACAAAATTCCTTTTTATTTTCAAAAATTTTAAAAATCACACATGCTCCAAAGGAGCTCCTGGATGCGTTTCGTGGGTCTAGCCCACTTAATCAAAAATCATATTATATATACAGCGCACCCAGAAGCCTCTATATTATATATACACAGCCCGCAGCTTCTATATAATATTCATGAATCATGGTTGTGTTAAAGGGGCCTACTGAGATTGTTTTGCCCAGGGCCTAAAAAACCTGGAGCTGGCCCTGGTAGGGACTCCTGTCCTGTAGAGTGTCAGCTCTTTTGGACAGGGACCTCTCTCCAGTAGAGTGTCAGCTCTTATGGGCTGGCAACTCTCTCCTGTATAGTGTCAGCCCTTATGTGCACGGACATCTCTCCTGTAGACTGTCAGCTCTTATAAACAGGGACCTCTCTCTTGTAGAGCGTCAGCTCTTACAGGCAGGGACCTCTCTCTTGTAGACCGTCAGCTCTAATGGACAGGGTCCTTCCTCCTGTAGAATGTCTGCTGTTATGGGCAGGGACCCCTCTTCTGTAGAGTGTCAGCTCTTATGGGCAGGGTCCTTTCTCCTGTAGAGCGTCATTTCTTATGGTCAGAAGTTACCTCAGGGGAAATGGTGTATCAGTGTCCGCGCTGCTGAAATCCCAAGAAAACGATCCGGAAACCATATGTAGGTTGCATCAATCATCCATTTATTCCTTACGCGTTTCAACACTGTCCTAGTGTCTTCCTCAGGGATCCCTGAGGAAGACACTAGGACAGTGTTGAAACGCGTAAGGAATAAATGGATGATTGATGCAACCTACATATGGTTTCCGGATCGTTTTCTTGGGATTTCAGCAGCGCGGACACTGATACACCATTTCCCCTGAGGTAACTTCTGGATGATTCCCACGTGCATGTGGAAGGTGGAAGTCCTGCAGCAGCTGCATTTAATGCCAAATGCTTTTACACCAGTTGTGGGTCTCACAACTGTGCTAGGTGAGTGAATTCATACCCACCGCATACATTAGTGTCACTAGTGATAGGGCACTATTGCGCCTCTTGTTCCCCCCCCTATTTTTTTATTTCTTATGGTCAGGGACCTTTCTCCTCCATAGTGTCAGCTCTTATTGTGCAGGTTCATCACTCTTGTAAAGTGTCAGCTCTTATAGGCAGGGTCCTCTCTCTTGTAGAATGTCAGCTCTTATGGGCAGGGACCTCTCTCCTGTAGTGTGTCAGCTCTTTTGGGCAGGGTCCTCTCTCCTACAGAGTGTCAGCTCTTATGGGCAGGGACCTCTCTCCTGTAGAGTGTCAGCTCTTATGGGCAGGGACCTCTCTCCTGTAGAGTGTCAGCTCTCATGGGCAGGGTCCTCTCTCCTATCGAGTGTTAGGAAAGAGGACCCTGCCCATAAGAGCTATCGAGTGTCAGCTCTTATGAGCAGGGTCCACTCCCTGTAGAGTGTCCGCTCTTATGGGCACAGACCTCTCTTCTTTTGTCTCATTGTTTGATGCGCTATTCTGATTACTAGCAACCTAAATATAGTTATTAATTAATGGTGTTACAATATTAAAAGTCTGATTTTTAAAGGGGTTTATCATTTTAGAAATAGAGTAGGAAACGCAGACAGCTCTGTTATTTACAATGATTGGATGGACATGCACCGAGCGAGTCGTAAAACAAAGACCCTCGACAAACATAACTTCATTTCAGGAACGTTTTCTGTTTTGAGACTGACTGTTGTTAACAAGTACGGGCAAACCGTTAGGAGACGCCTGCCTTGCAGTATCAGTTTGACCTAGCTTCTAGTGGTTAATGGTCCCCCAGGCGAAAAGCGAAAGCTGATCTATCAGACTTACATTAGCATAGAATAACACTGAATGCTTACTGATGTGCACGCAGTGTAACTACCACCCCGGCACCCAGCTTAGTCCATTATTTTCATTTTATCTCAAGTCATTTGTATGGTTGTCTGCCCCAGTTAAAGCAATGGCTAAGACTGGTACTTAAATGAATTTGTGAAAAAAATAAATAAAAAAAAAAAGACCGAGTCAGATGCCCTCTGAACTCCAAACCGTTCTCCAACACCGCTTTCTGCTGTAAAATACGCTCGTACCTTTGCTCTATTTAGGGAATGCATGAAAAATGATTTTAAGTAGGAGAAAATCACATAGAATTCTATTAAGGGAAGTAAAGTGTGAAGATTAAATGATTTCTTTTTGTGAGTGTCTTAAGTATTTCCCTAGCGCTGTTCTAGGAGAAAATTCATAGAAAAATATATACTTGCACGTACAAATTGCTTTGGTTAAAAATAAATTGCAAAAATAATGAAAAGATGGAAAAAAAAATCTAAAAAAAAAACTAGAAAATAATGAATCAATAATAAATAATAGCTTCTCATTTGTATTTAGAGACTTGGCAGACACTCATGAAATGGACAATGAGGCCCTAAAAGATCCGGACGCTCCCGCCAAAAAACGTCACACTGATATCAAAGTATATTTATATCTATGGTAGGAGGAGTGATCCATACATAGGCCTCTCATAGTACAGTGGGTACGGAAAGTATTCAGACCCCTTTACATGTTTCACTCTTATTTTTCATTGCAGCCATTTTGTAAAATCAAAAAAGTTGATTTTTTTTCTCATTAATGCACCCCATCTTGACTTAAAAAAAAAAAAAAAAAAAAACAGAAATCTAGAAATGTTTGCAATTTAAAAAAAAAAAAGAAAAACTGAAATATCACTTGGTCATAAGTATTCAGATCCTTTGCTCAGACACTCATATTTAAGTCACATGCTGTCCATTTCCTTGTGATCCTCCTTGAGATGGTTCTACTCCTTCATTGGAGTCCAGCTGTGTTTCATTAAACTGATAGGACCAGAATTGGAAAGGCACACACCTGTCTGTATATGACCTCACAGCTCACAGTGCATGTCAGACCAAATGAGAATCATGAGGTCAAAGGAACTGCCCAAGGAGCTCAGAGACAGAATTGTGGCAAGGTGCACAGATCTCGCCAAGGTTACAAAATAATTTCTGCAGTACTCAAGGTTCTTAAGAGCAAAGTGGCCTCCATAATCCATACTTTCCATAATTAGAAATAGTTTGGGACCACCAGAAGTCTTCCTAGACCTGGCCATCCAGCCAAACTGAACAATTGTGGGGAAGAGCCTTGGTGAGAGAGGTAATGAAGAACCCCAAGATCACTGTGGCTAAACTCAGAAGATATTTTATATATCCAGGTCACACATGAATAATACTCGATATGTATTAGGGCTCTCCCACATACAGTTAGGGCCAGAAATATTTGGACAGTGACACAAGTTTTGTTATTTTAGCTGTTTACAAAAACATGTTCAGAAATACAATTATATATATAATATGGGCTGAAAGTGCACACTCCCAGCTGCAATATGAGAGTTTCCACATCCAAATCGGAGAAAGGGTTTAGGAATCATAGCTCTGTAATGCATAGCCTACTCTTTTTCAAGGGACCAAAAGTAATTGGACAATGGACTCTAAGGGCTGCAATTAACTCTGAAGGCGTCTCCCTCGTTAACCTGTAATCAATGAAGTAGTTAAAAGGTCAGGGGTGGATTCCAGGTGTGTGGTTTTGCATTTGGAAGCTGTTGCTGTGACCAGACAACATGCGGTCAAAGGAACTCTCAATTGAGGTGAAGCAGAACATCCTGAGGCTGAAAAAAAGAAAAAATCCATCAGAGAGATAGCAGACATGCTTGGAGTAGCAAAATCAACAGTTGGGTACATTCTGAGAAAAAATAAATTGACTGGTGAGCTTGGGAACTGTAAAAGGCCTGGGCGTCCATGGATGACAACAGTGGTGGATGATCGCCGCATACTTTATTTGGTGAAGAAGAACCCGTTCACAACATCAACTGAAGTCCAGAACACTCTCAGTGAAGTAGGTGTATCTGTCTCTAAGTCAACAGTAAAGAGAAGACTCCATGACAGTAAATACAAAGGGTTCACATCTAGATGCAAACCATTCATCAATTCCAAAAATAGACAGGCCAGAGTTAAATTTGCTGAAAAACACCTCAAGAAGCCAGCTCAGTTCTGGAAAAGTATTCTATGGACAGATGAGACAAAGATCAACCTGTACCAGAATGATGGGAAGAAAAAAGTTTGGAGAAGAAAGGGAACGGCACATGATCCAAGGCACACCACATCCTCTGTAAAACATGGTGGAGGCAACGTGATGGCATGGGCATGCATGGCTTTCAATGGCACTGGGTCACTTGTGTTTATTGATGACATAACAGCAGACAAGAGTAGCCGGATGAATTCTGAAGTGTACCGGGATATACTTTCAGCCCAGATTCAGCCAAATGCTGCAAATTTGATTGGACGGCACTTCATAGTACAGATGGACAATGACCCCAAGCATACAGCCAAAGCTACCCAGGAGTTCATGAGTGCAAAAAAGTGGAACATTCTGTAATGGCCAAGTCAATCCCCAGATCTTAACCCAATTGAGCATGCATTTCACTTGCTGAAATCCAGACTTAAGACAGAAAGACCCACAAACAAGCAAGACCTGAAGGCTGCGGCTGTAAAGGCCTGGCAAAGCATTAAGAAGGAGGAAACCCAGCGTTTGGTGATGTCCATGGGTTCCAGACTTAAGGCAGTGATTGCCTCCAAAGGATTCGCAACAAAATATTGAAAATAAAAATATTTTGTTTGGGTTATGTTTATTTGTCCAATTACTTTTGACCTCCTAAAATGTGGAGTGTTTGTAAAGAAATGTGTACAATTCCTACATTTTCTATCAGATATTTTTGTTCAACCCTTCAAATTAAACGTTACAATCTGCACTTGAATTCTGTTGTAGAGGTTTCATTTCAAATCCAATGTGGTGGCATGCAGAGCCCAACTCGCGAAAATTGTGTCACTGTCCAAATATTTCTGGCCCTAACTGTATATTGTTAATCATATTAAATCGGATTTGGAGAGATTCTATACCAAAAATTCAATTGCACGATTAAACTGCTTTTCTCATAGATGCTTTTATTACTTCATCAAAAAAAATAAAACGGCAGATACAAAAGTGCTCACAGACATAATAAAAATAAGTAGATTTACATGAATCTGGATAGGAGGACACTAATGGCCACTTTACACGCGGCTACATTTCTAGTTTATCCACAGGTAACTTACTGGCTGCAGTGAAATCATGGAGACATTATTCCATTTGTACACAGCAACAAGATAGAACCTTGTCTCCATGATTTCACTGCAGCCAGTAAGTTACCTGTTGACACCCTAGAAATGTAGCCGCGTGTAAAGTGGCCATAAGGGGTTAAAGTCATTTCTCCACACACATCAGGACAAAGAACATGGCAGCCATATCCAAATAAAAGCTATGTGATCTCAAGGCATATAAATGGTAAACTTTGAGGACTACAGGCTGTCAGTATATGGAAGGTTCAGCTCATAATCCCCCTCCTCTATACCAGCAGCTAGACTGGATGCTCTCTCAAACAGTTCCCATTGCTAATCAAACCATCACAACACAGCAATTAAAACAATGCTTACCCATGTCAAAGTGCCAACGTGCTCAGATGACCTATAGGGGACGCCCCAACGCGTTTCCCTGAATGCTTCCTCAGGGGGCTGTAGTCCTCAAAGTTTACCATTTATATGCCTTGAGATCACATAGCTTTTATTTGGATATGGCTGCCATGTTCTTTGTCCTAATGTGTGAGGAGAAATGACTTTAACCCCTTAGTGTCCTCCTATCCAGATTCATGTAAATCTACTTATTTTTATTATGTCTGTGAGCACTTTTGTATCTGCTGTTTTAGCTTTTTTGATGAAGTAATAAAAGCATCTATGAGAAAAGCAGTTTAATCGTGCGATTTAATTTTTGGTATAGAAACTCTCCAAATCCGATTTAATATGATTAACAATAAACTCAGAAGATGCAGTAGGGAGATGAGAGAAAGATACACAAAGTTAACTATCACTGCAGACCTCCACCAGTCGGGCCTTTATGGCAGAGTGGCCTGACGGAAGCCTTCCTCAGTGCAAGACATATGCAAGTACACATAGGGTTTGCAAAAAAACACACGAAGGACTCCCAGACTGTGAGAAATAAGATTCTCTGGTCTGATGAGATGAAGATAGAACTTCTTGGTGATAATTCTAAGCGGTATGTGTGGAGAAAACCAAGCACTGCTCATCACCTGCCCAATACAATCCCAACAGTGAAACATGGTGGTGGCAGCATCATGCTATGGGGGGTTTTTCAGCTGCAGGAACAGGATGACTGGTTACAATAGAAGGAAACATGAATGTGGCCAAGTACAGGGATATCTTGGATGAAAACCTCTTCCAAAGTGCTCTGGATCTGCGAAAAAAGAATGCGCAAATAGGGTCTTATCTCAATTACACACTTTCACTTAGCGATGTGGAATTGCTCACCTTTGTCAGTTGTGAAACCCACAACTGGTAGAAAAGCGTAAAGGCAGCTGCTGCAGGGACCGCACTCCCAACGATGACCGTGGTTGTAATGCAAATATTTCTTGGATGAAGTGCCTTCAGTGTCCGCGCTGCTGCTCCGAGATCAAAGAACCACAGACACAGGAATGTCTGGATCAGCTCAAGTCTTTATTCCCTGAGGAAGGAGCTCGGTAGGAGGCTCCGAAACGCGTCGGAAAATAAAGGCTTGAGCTGATCCAGACATTCCTGTGTCTGTGGTTCTTTGATCTCGGAGCAGCAGCATGGACACTGAGGCACTTCGTCCAAGAAATATTTGCAAAGTGCTCTGGATCTCAGACTAGGCCAAAGGTTCAACTTCCATTGGACACACAGCTAAAATAACAAAGCAGCGGCTTCAGAACAACTCTGTGACCATTCTTCACTGGCCCATCCAGAGCCCTGACCTAATCGCCAAATTGAGCATCTCTGGAGAGACCTGAAAATGGCTGTCCACCAACATTCACCATCCAACCTGACGGAACTGGAGAGGATCTACAAGGAAGAATGGGAGAAGATCTCCAAATCCAGGTGTAAAAACTGCATCATTTCCAAGAAGACTCATGGCTGTACGAGCTCAAAAGGTGCAAATACTCAATACTGAGCAAGGGGTCTTAATACTTATGTCCATTTAATATTTCAGTTTTCCTTTTTTAATAAATTTGCAAAAATGTCTACATTTCTGTTTTTTTTAGTCAAGATGGGGAGCAGAGTGTACATTAATGAGAAAAAAAATGAACATTTTTGAATTTACCAAATGGCTGCAATGAAACAAAGAGTGAAAAACGTAAGTGGGTTTGAATACCTTCCGTACCCTCTGTATATGGTACAGAACCCAAACTATCCTAACTTATACACCAAAAAAACAGATACCGTACACTACATGACAATAAATTAGTTTATTTATATGTGGACCCACTGAGCCATGGGCCAGTCTTACCTTGGAGGGGCGTGACTAAGTGCCTATCAGGTATTCACCAGAGCCTTTGATGGTAAGGCGGACTTGACTGTATGTAGACATCAGGTACCTTTTCAGGACAGTCCCTGGACTACAGCAGCTGACCCCAGGGATCAGGGACGCAGGTATGGAGCTCAGGGTAACAGGCAGGACTGGATCAGAATCTCAGGCAGGGTGGATCCTGGGGCATACTTGTATTATCAGCAGTCATATGTTAATGGGCATAACGTCTTGGGGAGAGTGGGCGTAATAGAGTGTGGGTGTGACCACCCAGGCACACTGGGTGGAGAATGACTGAGCACAGAGACAGTAGACATGATCGAGCAACAAGGGTTAAATGGCAGGAGTGCAGATGTGGTGGGCATCATGACTACCCACCACATGCAGCCAAAAAACAAATCCAACACAGCACTTGGCAGGAAGAGAACAGACCCCACTTAAATGGAGCAGGCACTGAAAGCAGCAAGGTGCCAGAGGAGTGTAACTGGAGACACAGCTGGGTGGCCAAGGCAGTGAGCATGTCGGCATCCATGCCGAGAGGAAGGAGAGGGATAATGCAGAAATGCCAGCTTTACAAATTAGTTATAGTACCCTAACACAAAAGAATAAAACAAACATATAATGAGGTAGAAAAACTCACAGACAGACAACTAAGGACCGGGGATTGGAATTTATAGAACACAGTAATGTTACGTTGGTTAAATATAATGAAGCATAAACTGTAAAACCAACAAAGCAGAAACCCAACAGGTCCTTTGCAGGGTAGAATTCTACTTTCGGCCGAAAGAAAAAAATATATTAACTAAATCCTGACTTAAGTCGGTGCACAAAATAAATTAAAGGAATAGTCTCATAAAAGTAACCGATGTTTAACAAGGGGTCCCCCACTTTGGACTCCCCTCTATAAGCTCGTAAAATCTGCTCCCAATTTGGAAGACTCTAGACAAGTCAAAAAGGCCATCAAGCAATAGCAAGTTTCTCCTGCAGATTCTAATTAAGTAGCAATGTCTGTGCTGCTGGACCATGGCTTTCCTTAGTAATCAGTTCTTATCCACATCAGTCAGATCAGCTGATCATCGTGGCGTCTCATATTTGTATGGCGTCGTCATTGATGGGAGAACATTACTGTCAATATTTTTTTGTATATTTTCTAAAGAGGATTTGTCACCAAGTTAAAAAGGTGTCATCTGTATTTCTATTTTGTGCTCAATGTTCCCCTACGTATTCACTTTTTTTTTTTAATCAAGCATCCGGTTTAAGAAATATAGGCCTTTTGATTTTGTGCCATTTTCTACAGTCTTTACAAGTGGGTGCAGGTCATAGAATCCTCTGGGGTGTGTCTTTAGGCTCCTCAGCATAATTACCCTGTGAGCCACACGCAGTGGTGGAACTTGAGCCTGGCGGGGCCCCGTGCGGCACTTAGACCGGGGCCCCAGTTGGGAGCATATTCATCCCTCAGGTCCAAGGTGAGGAGGGGGAGGGGGATGCTGTCCTAGATGAGGAGTCGGGGGGACGGGGTGCTGTCCTAAGTGAGGAGCTTTGGGGTGCGAGCTGCTGCTATCTGCGTGGAGCTGCACATTACAGGCCAGGGAGCCGGGACATCAGATGAAAGGAGAGGAGGGGCGGGATCAGCGCGGAAGCAGGAAGTTCCCTCCCTTCACCTCCTCTCTTCTAACACACAGGAAGGTGCAGGGCCCCCTACAGGTGGTTTTTTGGGGGCCCCCTAGCCGGTTGGGGCCCTGGTGCAGCTGCACCAGCTGCACCACAGTGGGTCCGCCCCTGGCCACACGTCTCTGGAAAAGAATATAAAAAGTAACAGTATCATCTCTGGAACCGTATGACGGATTTTAAAAAAAAAACAAAAAAGCGGAATATTCAGCATAGCAGTGGCAATATAATAAGAGGCCATCTTTAGTAAAAATAATAATGTCATTTTTTTAGATAACAACAATATATTCTGCAGAACTTTACAATTAAGTGGGGACTTGTACAGACAAAGACAGTACCGAGAAACAAATAGTTCAACAGTTGCAGGAGAAATGAGGTTCATTTCACGTGCTTACAATCTATAAAGAAATTAGGGGGACAGAGTAGGTAAATAGTGCTTGGTCATGTATGATCCAGCAATCATTTTAATAAAAAGCAGTTTCCAAATAAATCTGAATGAGGTCATCAGCCAGTATCTAAGTGTAGTTACGGAGTACTATTGGGTACATGGAAAATGTGGAGACTGATATGAGGGACCAGACGGAGGAAAATTTAGAAGCGGGGATCAGGAGAGAGTTAAGGCCCTGTTACACCTTGCGACATCGCCGCCGATTACATAGGCGATGTAGGGGCATGGCCTATCAGCGGCGACATCACCCCTGCGTCGCCTAATGTAAAGGGGCGATGTCGGCGCCTCCGAGAGGTCGCCTGGTTTCACATCAGTGATGTGAAACCAGGCGGCCAATATGGGGTGATGTCTACACACCGCCTCGTGTAACCGGCCGCCGGCGACCTGACAGGTGATGGGAGCCATAGGCTCCCATTGTCCTGCATCGCCGCTGGGGTTTTGAGACACCACGGCAGCGATGCCGCCTGTCAGCTCGCC
The DNA here is from genome assembly GCA_033576535.1 of Allobates femoralis. Lineage (NCBI taxonomy): Eukaryota > Metazoa > Chordata > Amphibia > Anura > Aromobatidae > Allobates > Allobates femoralis. The sequence goes on from JARQOC010000001.1 coordinate 579,903,040, forward strand.
GCCGGAGGTGTTGCCCATGTAAATGGGGGACAGCGACACTGGCGGGGCGCTAAAAACATGCATGCACCCGCCAGTCGCCGCCGACATCTGAGGCGGCGTTGGCAGGTATAACGGCACCCTTAGATTAGTGAAATAATAGGCTTTCTAAAGTGATGTGTTTTTAAAGCATGCTTAAAAATGTGGGGGCTACAAATTATTCAGATTGCTGGGGTATTGCATTCTAGGAAACTGACGCAGCACTGGAGAAGTGTTGGAGCCAGAAGTGGAAGATTTGGTTTAAGGAGGATGTTACTCTTAAGGTACCGTCACATGCTGCAATATTGCTATGGTTGCAGTGAAATCATGGACAAATTGTTACATTTGTACACAGCAACAAAATAGAACAATGTGTCCATGACTTCACTGCAACCAGCAAATTACAAGTGAAATTGCCCAGCAATATTGCCGCGTGTGACGGTACCCTTAGATCAAGTGAACATTGGATATCATAAGTAGGGTGACAGAGATGAGGGAGATGTAGGGTTGAGTTGAACTGTGGAGAGCTTTGCATGTGAGAGAAGTTTGTATTGTACTCTGAAATGGAAGGGTAACCAGTGCAATGACTGGCACAAGATAGAGATATCAGAGCTGGACAAAAAGATGACCCTGTCTGCTACATTCAGGATGGATTGGGGGGGAGGACGTTTGATAGAAGGGAAGCCGATCAGTGGAGAGTTGCAGTAGTCCAGACAAGAATGAATAAGGGTTTTTGCAATGTGAAAGTTTAAGATGCAGGTGACAAAAATACCGTGACTAATTTCATATAGGAATAAAGTAATGTCTTCTGTCAAACATAGCCCTGACAGCTAGCGGGCTGCTTTAAATAAACAAAACAATTATTTAAACATATTAAATCCTTTGGGACTTCACTCAGATTTCTCAACATACCCCAATATGGCAAATAAGAGAATGTCCACACAATCTTAAAGGGGAACTCCAGTGAGAGAAAACTTTTTAGTGCAGTTTCTGCCCTCCTACATGATGAAGCAGAGCCGTACACTGTATTTCTAGGATCTATAGATCGCTTATAATTCCATAAAATCATACCTGCTCGTCTGTAATTAGACTGACTTTTTATCACTGCGGTCCTTGGGTCAACCCTTTGTCTACTGCAAGCAAACGATTATGATTTACCATCTATGTGCTGCAAGCATATGACTATGCCATTAACCATCTGTCTGATGCACGTATACCATGAACAAGTACAAGCTTACGACCTCAGACACACGATGCGAGACACATGCAAGATACTCGCACGAGTCTTGTATGTATAACACACCCACAACGGCCACCGTCAGCTGCATAGAAACACAAAGCAGCTGACACGCTCCCATCCAGAGAGACGGCAGCCGCTCTGGGTGAGTCATGGGAGACTCATGCAAATATCTTCTGTCTCCAGCCTAAGATAGAGTACAAGTTTAATATGGGCATTACATTTTTTTTTTTGTTACAAATTCATAACAAAGACAACCCTTATTTATGTTTAGTGCCATTAATAGCAAAACTGTCTCTGGTGTCCTGATGTGTTCCACTTTTAAAATAATCACTAGAAACGTCACAAGTAATGATATCGGAAATTATATTAACATTAAAATTAGCCACAAAGAAAATTTATGCTTATAAAAAGAAAAATGCAAGAAAATACCGTATATTTTTTCTTTTTTCTTAAAAATAAAAAAAAAGTGTCCGCTTTTTCAACTCCTAAAAAAAAAAGGAAGTGTGTAACAAAAGAACAATGTAAAAAGTAAAAGTCATGAATTTACCCCAAAAAAGCCCCCCCTTAAGCCCAGCCATTCAGGAACAGAACAAAATAGTACAAACAAAAGCGTATAGTATTTAGCGGCTCGGCAAGAAAAAGGATTTAGGGAGAAAGTAGATTCTTCAGAGAGTTTAAAAGAGACGGGATAAGTGCCTATTGGGGAAAGGATTGAAATTCCATCCTCAGTCCAGCACGAGAAGTCTGGTAAGTATGAATGACAAGACATAACCAGAAAAAGAGGTGAGACCGGGGTCACGGCCAGGATAGACAAGATGCCTGGAGGAATATTACGGAAGAAAAGACATGAAATGTCAGAGGCCACCGGTTTAAAGGTGAAATATATTTAACCCATCATTACAGCTCCTGTTCCCTTTATAGAAAAAAAAAAAGCACAAAGTTGGATTTACAAGCTTTAATTATAGGTACAGGATCAATTTCCCTTCATCTCTTGAGAAGAGGCTCATTTAGACGGACCGATAATCAGGAAATGAGCCTTGGTAGGAAGCTTTGTCCCTGATTAGTGACCTGTCTAAACAGGCCAACAAACAGCTGACGAAATGGTAAAATGCTTGTTTGTTGAGTGCGATGATCATCAATCAATATTTTGCGGCACATTGTCCTGTGATAACAGGAAATGAGCTGCCGAGAGCATGGTGTTCTTATTAGACAGAACGATCCCATGCAATCTTGCTCTACCCGTCTAATCGGGCCATTACATGGCCGACCATTAATGGCCACTTTACACGTCCCGATATCGTCGTCCAACTTCGATAAAAAGTCACGTGGTTTGTGCGTTGGCGCCGATATCGTTTGTGCGTTGTGTGGTGTAAATTACCAATTCGATGCAAGAGCGATGCCAAAACGATATCTTGAGGAATTGTTCATGCTCTCCAACTGCCCAAATATTGGATGGACGATCTGGCAGGATCGTGCTGTGTGACAGCCCAACACCGACTTGGAGCACAACTTCCCCTATTCACTCCCATGTTAAATGGTCGTTCCCTGGTTTGCGTGTCCAAGGGGTGCATACATCGCAGTTGTGTTGCCTGCCAAATCTCCCTGTGTGACAGCTCCTATGCGATCTTGGATTTCAGCCAAAAAAAGTGCGCGCTCCCGTGCCGTTGTATACAATATCGAAACGATGTTGGGACGTGTAAAGTGGCCATTACTTACAGGTAACCGATCGGTGGTTATTTAACGGCTGCCATGGTGCCATGTGTTGAGTACTTCTTACTCCATTTAAAAGTTTCTTGGATTCTTTTTATGGCGCCAATGAGAAAGAAATGCACAAGCATGTGATTTCCAAAGCTCTCCAAATGCTTCAGCGGTAGCCAAATATGAACTGGTATAAGTTTTAGAGTGTTACCAAAAATTAGATGGAGGGTATATATAAAAAAAAAAATCTTTATTGTACAAAAATATAAAATCTTCACATAACAGGTAACAAAGAGGGGAGTGAGACCTTCAAACCTTTAGAATCAACAAGAAACAATTGTACCATGGACTATCCCTATGAATTTCCACTGCCTAGCAATGGAGGTTTATCACCATAGGTTAGGGTGCCCCCATACCACGTCAGCTTTCCCTATGATTAACCCTAAGGTGATATTAGTTCACATGGTGCACAAGAATCTTCTGGTCTAGTTCACTTAGCTTAGTCGCATGACCCAGGAAGTTATTGGAGTTGTTCGGTGAGGTCAGAGGGTAGATAAAATTTCTCCAGGCGCTTGAGGCGTTTCTCCCCTACTGGTCAGAGGGGTTCATCAGAAAGAGGGAGAAAACCCTGACTGCTTGGACAGGGATCGTAATAGATTCTAGATAACACGATCATCCAATAGTCATCAAAGGGTGCAGGCAAAACAGAACAGAAGCAAAAAGATTTGTTACGGAGTCTCATAAATGACATCACACCACTGGAATTAAATGGTCTAGCATGGACCTCTTGGTTCCATGAGGTTCCACCATAAGGTTGGATCAGTTCTGACACCATAGAGTTATGTCAAGGAACCAATTGCCCATATCAAAATAAACTAGGCAGTTGCCAGATTGCTAAATTGTGGTAATAAACAGGCTAAATATCCATGGTTAAAACCAAATCAAATGCTGCCAAAGTCCTTTGACCACAAGAACCTTGGGATAGTCCATGGTACAATTGTTTTTTGTTGGTTATAAAGCTTTGAAGCTCTCACTCCCCTCTTTGTTACGTGTTGTATGAAGATTTTATATTTTTGTACATTAAAGATTTTTTTATATACCCTCCATCAAATTTTTGGTACCACTCAAACTGTTTAATTACTATTACGACTTATATTATAGGTGTAGCTTGCATGAATGTAGTTATTTCTTACATGTTTGCAAATGGCAGAATACATAACTGCATAATAAGGAAAGCTGCTCCCCACATCCACCCACTAACAGGGGTGTCTTTGTTCCAACAGTCAATTCCCATACCCTATGAGATTTTGGCAGGCCTGAAAACATAACTCCTTCCATACACTAACGCATGTAAACCTGGTAAAACAAAATGCAAAAATCGAGGATAATAGCAGCCAGAAAAAACAGTGGTCTTCTCCAGTAAAGACATAGAAAATGCATAATTTGAAAGTCTGTGTTTCAGGGGGCTCAAAGTCCACTTCTTTCAAGTAAACAGTGACAAGACAGTAGGTTTTGGCAGAAAAAAATGCAGCAAAAACCACAATGTGTGAACACAGCTTTGCAGATGTGTTTAGCAATGTACTTTCATTTGGTAGCTTGGTATATGCAAATGTAATAACAATTGCGGATAAATTAGGAATCTAATGGCGTGGGAGCAAAGACACAACTGAGACAAGGTAATAAAGTGAAAGTCTGTATTTGAGCACACATGCAGAACGAGTAATTAAGCAGTAAAATGCTTCCAAATATACAGTGACAAAAAAAGAGAATATATTGAATAATTTATTCTTGGATATATTACTTTTCTTTTTTTATTTAGATATTGACAATAACAACTAACCATTGAATAGGAAGACAAGAGAAAAAGTACTTTACTAGTTGATTCCACAGTCGCCGCTGGACCTTGTAACATGCTCGGGTTGCGATTATTTAAAGAGTACAAGAAAACCGAGGCACAAAGTCTTTGCTACGTGACGTCTATGATACAAATTTCTTTAAACTAAACTGAAATCCACTCTCCACACTAAATAAGATAAAAATTATGCCACTAGCTGAATTTCATTGCCAACCTGTCAACTTGAATTTCCTCTTCTTAAAAATAGCTGTTCATTACATTCGGTAATAGCCTGTCAAGCCACTAGCATTCCCAACCTATATCATACACACAAGCAATTGGGCAATGTGCATTATTATGGTTACATTACTAGCATTCCTTACAGGACCCTTGGGCTAATTTACCACAAAAAAAAAGAAAAATAGAATGGGATAAAAAGAAACTGTGAAACAAAGAACTGTGGAAGAGCTGTGCAGAATAACCGGGGAAATGTTTGCTTGTTCGGTGAATATAACATTTGAAATAAATCACAAGAAAATATATAATAGGAGTCAGAGTTATTTCCAACGTAAAAAATATTCCAAATTCCTCAAAATGTTATCTACAGGTTGCTGTAAAAACAGATGTCTTTTGTGTCGCTTTTTTTCCTAATAATCTGAGTTGCCGTTTTAATTGTTGGAACATTTAAGAATTAGTTTTTCACAATCAAGAAGGCTTACCTGTGCCGGAGTCCTTATTATAGATGTACACCCACCATTTAAGGTCTTGGGCCGGTTGGAGTTCCTGCAGGAGATAAACTGCTTAATCCCATGTCCGTACTGAAAATAAATGCACGTGCTGGTTGAGCGTGCATGTGTATGAAGGAGTCGGGAGGATTCACAGATGGCCACATGCCATGCAAGTGCAACGTCGTCGGAGTCCCTGCACTCCACTTGGCAGAGAAGCCGATGCACTTTCCCTGTTCTGGCCGCCCAGCTGCTTCTGTTACAGTCCAAGTCGCTTCTCTCTGGTCCCAGGGCCTGCACACGTTACGCATTTCTCCTGGGACCACGCTAAGGCCACAAGAACACGCACTCCACATGTCCTAAAGGGGCAGTGCGCGCACTCTAGAGGTGTATCCAGCCAATGCCTGGAGGACATTAGGTATTTTAGATGCCCTACTCATTTGGTAGGTGCTTGAGCAACTTCAATATTGTGAGTGACCCCTGACGAAGCTGCCAGTGCGCAGCGATACGCGTTGGGCTCGTTGGGGGTCCATCTATGACAGGCGAGGACTATACCCATGGGTGACTATGAGAATTTTACCTACTGAGATCCATTGAACTGTTTCTCACCCCTAGTGCCTCTTATCCATACCCATATATCGAATCTAGTAGTGCTACTAGCACTGTAGTGATATTATTCTTACTGGGAATTGTAATAACATTGAAATTGCTGTATATCATCATTTGGTGATCTTTATGCTATTACTTCTTTGATGCTCTTTTCCCACATAGCTATATGGATATAGGGGTATCTGGGAACAAACTTAACCCACACGTCAGTCACATATGAGTGACTATATAGTTGTAACCTGTAACCGGTTTACTGAGTAACATATTGAACATCATTGTTTGTCATTTATGGGTTGCGGTATGCATACCTACAATTTGTGATCTGGTGTTCTAACTGGCCTGATTTCAGGTGTGATGTTCATATTGCCCACTCCTGTTAATTGTAACAGATGAGTTTGACCAAGCATCGCAAGCTGGAAACAAAGTTGTATACCCACAATCTTAAAAAGGTGCCAACAAATTTGTCCGGCTCATTGTTAAGTGAAATTATGCCCAGTTTGACGGGGTCTTTTTTGTGTTGTTCAAATACACGCAAAAGGAAATAAACATGTGTATAACAAAAGGTATGTAATCGCAATAGTTTTCTTGGAGAAATACCGGTAATTCATTTTCTGACACAATTTTAGTATATATGTGTCCACTATTTATTTTTCGGCCATGACTGTACATATGTGTCAATGGTTTATAAAGTGTAATTTGTAATATTTAGTCACAGATTTATTATATATATGTGTAAGTACATTACCATTGTTACTATGTCATCCTCTACATAACATCCTCCTATACAGAAGTACAATGGTAATATATAATATCATATAGAGAAAGTAACATGATCCTCTGTAGTCAAGGTTGTATACAATAGCCACATATGAGAAATAATCAGGATCATTCATGAGACAAGCCTGTGCTGGGTTAGGCTGCTTTCACATCACGATTTTTGTGCATCCGTGGCTATCCGTTGTAAAACGGATAGCCACAAATCCGATTTGGCCCCCATGTATCCCTATAGACACGGATTGGTCCTGTATGGCCATCCAATTGTGTCCAAATTCTCATGGATCCGATTGTGTCTTACCCAGAATCGGAGACTACTCAGATTTTGGGTGCAGCAGACCAAATCGGACCGTAGCAAATAACATTAGGGCCTATGGAGCGCGGGTCCAAGAAAAAAACGCATTGTTTCCCAAACCAGATTTTGGTTTACTGAGCATGCTCAGTACACTAAAACTGCTCTGCTACCGTGCTATTTCACTTTCGCAATGTATATCCATACATTGCGGAAGTGAAATAAAACAAAGCAAGTGTTAAAAATAAAAAAAAATCCTCACCTCTCCGACGAGTCTCCCGCGATATGCGGCATCCAGCTCTGATGGCTTAAGGACTTGAATGAGCTGACTGGGCGGGGCAATCCGATCAGCTGATTGGTCACATGATCGCATCAGCGCGGTTTAAATATCCTGCCCACGATTGGTTTTGGCGATCATGTGACCAATCAGCTGATCGGGTTGCCCCGCCCAATCAGCTCATTCACGTCCTTAAGCCATCAGAGCTGGATGCCGCACATCGTGGGACATTCGCCGGAGAGGTGAGGATTTTTTAGTTTTATTTTTAACACTTGCTTTGTTTTATTTCACTTCCGCAATGTATGGATATACATTGCGAAAGTGAAAGTGCACAGCTTGCCTGCGCTTTGCAGGCTCGGGCTCTTCAAAGCTCTTTCTGTGTCTGGATACATGAAATTCACGGATCCGGACACAGAAATGGCATCCAAAGGCACACATCCGATCCAGTCTGTTCCGCTCCATGAGGTTCTGCACAAAACAGGATCCCCACGGACAAGAAAAAAATCGTGATGTGAAAGTAGCCCAATCAGATTCTGAGCAATGATCTTATAATAGGAAAACATCCCTTCATTAATAGCCCATATAAAGCCCCTATCAGACCAGCCTTCTTTATGGTCCATATCTGGTACAAGTCAAGTAACAACTTTGGAAAGACCGTTGTTTCCACCACAAAACTTAACTTTTTTTATAAAATGTAAAAATAAATCAACGTTTATTTTAAACAATTCACAATTTCGATGCCAACATTTTTTTGAAATACCTGAACTAAACTTGTCAAAACGGATTTCCACCGAAGCGTTCAGTGACCGTGAAGATCGGCCTTAACACAGGAGAAGGTCGTGGAGTGAGCAGAGACTGAAGATCTTATAGGGACTCACATCTCTTCTATAAAAGTCTATACATCATGGCAGGACGTCTACAGGAGAACCTAGAGACCGCCACACAACTGCAAATTGTTGTGAACTCTGCTTTACAGGGTTATTATATGCCGTATATGTGAAATGCTAACATTTTTGCACAGTTTTCTAAATCAAAACATGAAGATACATACAAGAACATATATATCATTTTTAACTGATTTACAGAAAATAAAAGCATTAACATTGTGCTGTTCAAAAAAATAGCAGTGTCTCCAATTGTCTTTACAAACTCCAAATTTCTATTTTTGGTTCCGGATATAGCATTCCTGTGAATCACTAACCTAACACTTAGTTGTATAACCACAGATTTTTAAAACTGCTTCACATTTATGCTGCATAGACTCACAACAACGGCATGTCACCTATTATTCCACCCCAGGATGCTTTGACTACATCCCACAATTTATTTACAATTGTTTGCTTTGCCTCAGAAAATGCATTTTTGATGTCACCCCACAATTGCTCAGATTAAGGTCCAGGGATTGCGCTGGCCACTCCATAACCTTCATTTTGTTGGACTGGAACCAAGCTTTTGCTCATTTACTGGTGGATTCAGGGTCATTTCAAGGGTTTTTCCTCTTCAAGTATTTTGATATATGCAAACTGGTCCATTATCCCTGGTATGTGGAAAATAGGCCATAGCATCATGCTTGCTAAACCTTGTTTCACGGTCTTCAGAGTGTACTGTGGCTTGCATTCAGAGTTTGGGGGGCGTCTGATGAGCTGTTTGGCCCTGGACCCAAAAAGAACAATTTTTACTTTCATCAGTCCAAAAACGTTTCTCCATTTCTCTTTAGGCCAGTTGAGGTGTTCTTTGGCAAATTGTGTTATGAACCGATGATTCAGGAGTAAAATTCAGATTCTGTGGAAGTTGTTGGTAACTGTACTGACCGCAATCCCTGACTACACACCGCAACTAGAAGTAGCCATGGGATGTACGTAACCAGACCAAAGATACCTCTGCACAGCCAGAGAACTAACTGCTCCTAAAGATGGATGCAGGCAAAGCTATCTTGCCTCAGAGCAAAACCCCAAAAGAATAGCAAGCCCCCACAGATATTAATGGGAACAATGAGACGGAAAAACAAACACAGGCAGAGTATAAGGTTTAGCAAAAGATGCCACACTAGCTATATAGAAAAGACAGGATAGAATACTATTGTGGTCAGTATAAAACACTATCAAAAACCACCAACAGCAGATATTACAAAAATTACCCTGAGTACTAAGGCTCGGCGCCCTCTATATCTGCATACTTCTATAAATCAAATGCCAGCAGAACTGTAAATAACAGATAATAGTGAATGGTAAAATTCCTAGAAGAAAACTTAATATCTGCAGCAGAGAAACAAATATACAAACTAAATATAAATCCCACAACTCAGAATAAGGCAAAACATAAGCAGATCCTTAAGTACACAAAAGTGTGCCACAAAACATAAAAAAACATTAACTTATCTTGCAAAGAATTCCACAGAGCAGAAGAAACCAGAGAGATGTGAACTCCTCCAGGAACAAAAGACAACTGGCAAGGAATGATCCACTTTCAACCATTATATGCTCCAAGAACCAGATTGCCAATCCCCATCACATGTGAAGCCCACACAGTCAGCTGCATCACCAGCAACAACCACCGGAGGGAGCTCCAATGAATTCACAACAAATTTGTATCCACTTCAGTTCATATCTTTTTTTTTTTTTTTTTTAAGATTATAATATTACACAGGCGTCTTCTAACTGTCACAGTCCTCACAGGTCACTTGAGACAGCTTTGATCATCCTGAGCTGATCAGTGGCTGAGCCTTTGCCATTCTTGCTATTCTTCCATCCAGTCGTATGGTAGTCTTTTGATTTCTTCCACGTCTCTCTGGTTGTTCTCTCCATTTTAAAGCATAGGAGATCAATTTAGCCGAACAGCCTATCATTGTCTTCACTTATTTATAACTTTTATCCTCTTAAGCAACTTTTAATCAAAATACCTTGTCCTTCCGAACAAAGTCTCGAACAATCCATATTTCTCAAGCTTTCATGGAAAAATGGATGTCCAACATGTGCTGGTTTCACCCTTATTTAAGGGCCACCTGATTCACACCTCTTTCTTCACAGAATGATTGACCTCACTAATTGAACTCCACACTGCTATTATTTTGAACACACTCCCTTTCAATTAATTATTAAAATACACAGACTCAAAAACATGCAGATCATGAATGCTGAGTGTTGATTTTCTAAGGCAGGCTTCACACCATGACAGAATGAGGTCCGGGGCTGTTCGGGGTGAACCTGACAGCCCCTGGCCCAATTTTGCACTAATGCAGCCCTATGGGGCTGGATGGAGCCAGATGGCAGCTATCGTGCTATCCGGTTTCCATCTGTCCGGGAGGATCCGGGACAATTCAGACTTTTCTCCCGGACACAAAAGCCGTTGCAAGCAACATTTGTGTGTCCGGGGCAAAAAATCTGCCCAAATCGGATTCCCCCGGATCCGGGACAATCCGGCGCTCTCTAACATGGAGGTCTATGGCGCCGGATTGCCAAGATCCGGGAGGATCCGGGAACCAGACACCACCGGCTGAAGTTTAGCAGCGAGCGCTGCTAAACCTTAGTACCACCGGCTGTCCCCTACTGAGATTCCAGGACTGCATGTAGCTCTCCGCTAGCTGCGATCTTGAAATTACAGCACGTGCATGCGCAGGCTGCAAACCAGACCGGAGGGCATAATTGCTTGCAAATCGGGTTTGGGGCTGTCCGGTTCACCCCGGACAGCCCCGGACCTGATTGTGCCGTGGTGTGAAGCCGACCTAAGAATCTACTGCATCAACTGGTAAATTGTTTGACATGTGGCAATATTAAGTATACCAAAAACAGTTTAATAATCTGGTTAGTCATATTGGACTGCTATTATTTTGAACACTACTGTAACACTTCCCAATCCCCTTTATAAGACCACCCATTAGTAAATCATTACAGTAGGTCCCTGCGTTACAGTCTCATAATATTTATTTCTTCATTGGCACATCTCAATCTGCGCTGATAGAACAAGTATTTCACTTTAGTATAAAATTAATTAAAACTATAAACTTCCCTAAAACAGCCAGAAAGTTACTTTTAATGTCTTCCACCATTGCTCTGTTTTCATTCTTACTGGGTATAATAAAAGGAAGGTCGTTGCGAAACACAATGACAAAAGAGCTCTACATATGCATTAGGGCTGAAAGCCTCGCTCCCTCCGCCACATCACGGCGCCATCTAATGTTCAGCTTTTTTTTAATTCGTATTCCCTTCGTCACGGCTGTAAGATTAACTCGCCGTGTTATTTGATTTCACGTTCCATAGACATGGCGTCATTAATATGTTACGAGTCGTGTAATCAGATAATATTTACTGCGGTTTGACAATGCAGGCAGTCGATACACAGGGAGCGCAGGCGGGCGATGGGAGCGCACCGTGCCCGGGGCGGGTATGCTTAATCGATATTACACTGTGATGGGTCCATTTCACTTTTTTAAGCTATGGAGCGTCCTTTGATAGCTGCTCGGGATTCGCTATGAAACGCTATTTACAAAGACATAAAAGGAGACAAAGAGCTGAAACGAAACCATTTGCCCACAGCGTGATTTACAACACACGGCTGTTACATAAGGCTTAAGGATAAAAGTGATATAAAGCTGAACAACAAGCCGCTCTGCCACGTCTGGAAGCAAAGTGAGGAAGCTGAAGACGGAGTCGAAAGAATATTTTGTATAATGTAAGGAAAGAGATAATTCCAGCAATGTGTCACTTAGTTTACTGGGTGCAGTAGTTTGGACAGAATCATTGTTTTCTCTGCTTAAAGGGACACTGTCACCAGGTTTTTTCCATCCCATCTGAGAGCAGCATAATGTAGAAATAGAGACCCTGATTCCAGCAGATGTGTCATTTACTGAGCTGCTTGCTGTCATTTTGATAAAATTAGTGTTTTCTCTGTTGCAGATTTAGCAGTCTGTGAATAGGCCAGACTACCTGGCAGCAGGCCAAGGAGACTGCTAATGATAATCTCCAGCTGATCAAACAGTGATTTTATCAAAACTACACTGAGCAGCCCAGTAAGTGACACATCGCTGGAATCAGGATCTCGGGTCCTATATTATGCTATTCTCAGATTAGGTTGCAAAAACCTGATGACAGGTTCCCTTTAAGATCTAGCAGAGCTCGGAATGTTGAGTTTTATATAACCAGCCCACACCACTGATTAGCAGCTCTCAGTATACACTGTGCATAGGCAGAAAGCTGCTAATCAGTTAATCAGTGGTGGGTGGAGTTGAACCAGAAGGCACAAGCCATCTAGTCCTGTAGTGATAATCTCCTTCTGATAAAACACTTTTAATTTTATTGAAACCACAATACACAGTCAAGTAAGTGACATAGGAGTTGAGCCCCCTCCACATAGGACAAATGACGTTTGTAATTCATAGGTGGCATCTGCCCGTAACAGCAGCTATCAGTGACGGCCACAATGGCTGTTGTTTGGTTGTTTACTTGCCACTGTCAATCATTGATAACAGGATGTAAATAGTGCAATTGTGGCAAGCGTCGAGAACTGCTCAATTACCATAGATAGTAGCGAGGGGCCTGATAAAGGAAGGGGCAGCGATCTATACTATATACTGTACTGCAGTATGTAGTATACTGTAATCAATTAAAGGGATACAGGTTAAAGTCTCCTAGGAAGACTAAAACAGAAAGAAAAAGAAATTTAGCAATTTTTTTAAATATTTAAATAACATAAAAGTTTAACATTCTACCCCTTTTACAAGTTTAAAATATAGAAATAATAATAATAAACATATTTGGTATCCCCTCACCCATAAAAACTGACCCATCTCAATAGAGAGATAAATGTAAAAACTATTGAAATTTACCATTTTTCACATTAGCACGGAGGGTTTTTTTTTAGCTTCTAACTACCTCTTTCTTCAGGAAATAACATGTGCACATAGCTAGAGCATAGATAGTGAGCATGTGCAAAGGAAGAAAGGCAGGGTCACTTGTGACACAGTGTATTGTGATTGGTGGATCCTGTGTCATCAGCTGATCTCACCTGCCATTGTAATCCTGCCTCTGCTGATAAGGAGACTCCTGAAAACTCTTCCTGAAAACATACGGAGCATGAATCGAAATAATTCCAGTGAACAGTGTGAAAAATGCAAGATTGCCAAGTTACCGTACATTGTATTAATACAGATCATTGCTAATTTTATTTTAAAAATACATGTGACCCAAAAATCAGATTTAAACAATAGGCAAACCTCAGTTTTTCATCAGAGGCATTGGGGTAATTGACATCCTGTGTACTAATACCTGCAGGGTCACACGCATGATCACCTGGTATCAGCAGCCGAGACATGACGGTTCCCACTCACCTCCCAAAGAGGAACAGAGGGGCAACAGACTGCGCCTTTAATCTCATGCAACCCCTTTAACTCTGTAGCATTAATTAGTTACCTACTAATGTGGTATTACATTTTATTTTCAGTTATATAGCGCTATCATACAGCTCAACGTGTTTCAGACATTATCATCACTGTCCCCATTGGGGCTTACAATCTACAGGGTGGGCCATCTATATGGATACACCTAAATTAAATGGGAATGAATGGTGATATCAACTTGTAAATAACTCATGAAAGAATAAAGTTACGTTAAAACCAATCAAACCAATGTTTTCTAATGAAATTCTCAATACGTTTGATGTGTCACATGACCCTCTTCCATTGAAAAAATTAAAGTTGGATCCAAAATGGCCGACTTCAAAATGGCCGCCTTGGTCACCACCCATCTGGAAAAGTTTTCCTCCTCCCATATACTAATGTGCCACAACAGGAAGTTGATATCGACAACCATTCCCATTTTATTTAGGGGCATCCATATAGATGGCCCACCCTGTACATCCCTATCAGTTTGTCTTTGAAGTGTGACAGGAAACTGGAGGAAACCCACACATACATAGGGAGAACATACAAACTCCTTACAGATGTTGTTTTTGCTTGGATGGAAACCAAGGAGTCTAGTGCTGCAGAGCAACAGTGTTAACCACTGATGATCACTGGAGCACCACCCTATATATAGTGCAGTGCTAATCACTGAGCCACCCTATATATAGTGCTGTGTTAACCAGTGAGCTTCTCTATAGTGCAGTGCTAATCACTGAGCCAACGTGGAGCCCAATGTTTTGCAGTTGCCTCAAAGTGATGCACCATCCAATAAGACATCACGTCCAGACATCTCACCGATACAGTGAACTTGACGTCATCTGCAGATTGCAGAGCTGTTGCCAGGCTTACTTCACTAAGGGCAAAATTTTCAAAGTAATTACCTTGCATCTAAATACCCCTACCTGGGCAAAATGGCTGGTCGGAGCTTCCCATAGCAATCAGGGTAAATGTTTATGTGGCACCCCTACGGTTCGGTTGCCACAGGAACACCTGGAGCAGGGAAAGATTTCCACATCAGGTAAACTTGCATGCAACACCTTTCACCACAGACCTGAAGGGGGAGCTCTACTTGCCGACTTCAGGCAAGGTCCCCTATAAATTCAGATTTGGAGGAGGAGTTGGGCAGTGCAGTTCCAGAGAGGACTGTGAAGACACCTGGTGGACGGAGCCGCACTAGGCCCGTACCAGAGGGAAGCCTAGCCAGTGTGAGGGACCCAAGAGTGAGGGTCAGACGCAAGGCGCACCAGAGAGGGGAAGAGGGACCAGTCGGGCTCACCCCAAAGAAGAGAAAGAGGCAACCTGGACGCCGGAGTCCGAATCTGCACAGGTCCAGTCAGCCCAGCAGAGAACACCGGAGGGCCAGGGAGACTTCAGTCTCCTAGCACAGCACTTGTAGCACAGCCACCAGCAGATTCAGGGACTGCAGTGGAAATAGAGGTGCCCAGCAGCAGGGCTCTCATCGCCTGCTATACAAGTGAGGGATACAGGAGAGGTCAGTGCCAGGTTTCAGACAGGCCAGGACTAGAGTACACACACACCGCAACAAAGAGGCCTCACAACTCGTCGGGTGTGGAAATCCTGAACTGCCACCCGACCACCTGGACTGTACCCTGGACGTTACCTTGCAATATCATCAGTAAAAGGTATGGAAACAAAGCCCCAGTGTGTGTATGTGTGTCTGTTATTACAGCCCCTGATCCTGCCCTCAACATAGACTGTTTTCCAGCACCTCTACCTGAAGAGCCGCCTTCCTGTGTAAATCCCTACTCACTACAACTGCCCCGGGAATCCCGCTCCACCTACGGGGAGCGTTACCAACTAGTTGCCTCATCATCATCCTGGAGGTCGGCAAGCAGTGCCAGTACCATTACTGGAACTATAGGTGGCATCACGAACACTTTTTATTTTTATTTTTCCCCTTTTTCAGCGACCACCAGGGCCACAGAACCAGGGAACAGGCCCCATGATATCCCCGTGAACTACAGCCCGGGACCAGGTACCCCACAGCCCTGGGGCGGGTCATTTATTTGCTCCAGCCCTTCCATATTACCCCCCTCTGAAGAATGAAGCTGAGTCTAGCGCCACGCATGTGATACCTCCTAACTTTTGAAGAACAGAAAGGACAAATGATGCTGCATGTGAAAATTTTTAACACGCACCTAGGCACGCCCAAACCACTTTGCATTGACGGACATTGACGGAAGCCCAGGACTGTTCATTCATTCATAGTCGGAGCGGCCAGAACTTTCTCATCTTTATGGATCTTCACGATACGACATGTTGCTTTCCTGTATCGGTAAGGCCGTGTTCACACATTACATTAATGCTGTGTCTTTTGTTTTCTGCAGGTTTCCACTACAAACGACACAATATCAATGTCCTCTGTTTATTGCATTTTTTATGCCTTTTCTGATTCATTTGATGCGTTTTGGTGCAGATGTGATGTTTATATGTACTTTTCATAGCTTTGATCCTGAGCTTAAAGTAACTGCAGTTTTTTATTTAATGCTCTAGAACAGTATTTCCTGACTCCAGTCCTCAGGACCCACCAACAGTGCATGTTTTCAGAATTTCCTTAGTATTGTACAGGTGTTGGAATCATTACCTCAGCCGGTGATTATATTGTAACCTATGTATTAGGGTGCATCCTCACGATCAGGAGACGCAGCGTTTTGGACGCAGCGTCTTTGCGCTGCGTCGTAGAGTACTAGCATAGTGGATGGGATTTAAAGAAATCCCATCCTCACTATGCGTAACCCAACTGCAGCGTGTTTGGAGCTGGGGTGCGGGTTGCCGGGAGTCCGCGCCTCCGCAGCATGTTCATTTCATGCTGCGGAGTCGGAAGCGGCTCCCATCGGGTGACTGCAGGGAGAAGCCGACCTGCACCCGCCGCACACGGTGAGTACAGGGCGGCTGCGGTCTCCCTGCGGCCACCCGCGGCTTCCTTCAAGTCCGGTGGAGCTACGTCCAACACGCAGCTCCTCCGTACCGTGTGCACGCACCCTAACTGCTCTAGCAGCTCTTCCTCATTACTGGCTCCAGCTCTTATGGGGTTAATCAACAACTTCCTCCCCTGACTTCCTGCTTCTATTACAAGTCCCATCATGCATTGTACTGTAAGCCGCACCTATCACACCCACTCAAAACTCCACCCAAACCCCTCCCTACATCTTTATTATGGCAACATTTATTCATTTATATTACATTTTGTAAGGATTTAATATAGAAAAATAATCAATCACGCCATGTTTTTACGCCATTTACCGATCCCCATAAATAATGTGATCGCTGTGTTGTGCCGATCAACACCAAATATATCCATGTTGTTTGCAGAGTTGTGATGTTTATTTTTTTCTCTTTAAAGCACAGTACAAAATACATTTTATTATTGTTTTAGCATTTTTTTTAGCATTTTTATAGGAAGAAAAAAAGTCTTCAAGTTTGTTTCACCTGTAGAATAAAGGACGTAAAAATACACTCCAATGCATCTCTATGTCCAGTGTAATCTGTCTGTGGAGTCAGAGGCTGTAAAGCAGCTTCCAGTATAGTAAAGTCTGCTTCTAACATCATCAGAGTCTGTGGCAATTTTGTGTGCAATTTTTTGGATGTGCATGGTTCAAGACAGACCTGAGGAGGGAGGTGGAAGAAAGAAAAAAAAGTTACAATTTAGTAATTCTCTCTTACTATACAGTGTAATGTGCTGCTTGGTTTCCGGCCTGCAACACAGGTCAAGATGACCAAATTCTCGCAGGTCTCTCAGTCTGCGCAGTGGGTCAATGGTTGGAGCTGCCGACAATGGCAACAAGTTTGAGACCCCAGGAGAGAAGATGCAGTAAGAGTGTTAAGGTATTCACTGCACTGAGGATGCCCCGACCCTGAGGAAGCCGGGACACAATGCATGACATGATGGGACGTGGGACTGAGCCCTGAAATCAGGACAATCCTGCTGAATCAGGGACGGTTGGGAGGTCTGCATGTGTACTTTATCTAATCCAATAGACTAGACAAGACTATGGCCACATACACACGTTGAATATATGATGAGTTATTTTACCTCAGTATTTGTAGCCAAAACCGGGAGTGGAATAATCGGAGTAAAAATATAAAAGAAACAAGTCACCACTTCTGTATTTATCACCCACTCCTGGGTTTGGCTACTAATCCGGAGGTAAAAAAACTCAAATACTCAACATGTGCATGTGACCTAAAGCATCAGACTATACAGGACTATGTGTAGTCTGTAGCCATGGCGTCACATAGCTAAGCATAAGGACTGTAAACACAAAACAATGGCCGATCTTAAGGCAATTTCAGGCTGAAGTCCCTTTGTGTTTCCCCTGCACAGTTGAAAAATGGATTTGTATTACAGACCCTGGGAGACGTAAAAGTCATGTGAAAAACGTTTCAGGCAAGCACTGTTCACACTAAAGTCACATGGTCCAGTTTTACCTGGGTGCCGACGGCTGTGACAGCCATTTTCCCACTAAATCAAACTGACCTTGATAGTAGCTATATATTTAACATATTCCCAACAAGAATAGTGCGGCAGATTGCACTATTCTTTAATTAATTATACTCTAAAAATAACAAACCCAAAGATGTTTATTTTTGTTATTATTATCCCGTCATTTCCGGGATCGGGTGACATCAGTACACCCACGCCGCTCTTTAGGTTTCAAGCACCGCATTGCGCATGGGTGTACTGACGTCACCCGACTGGAAATGATGCAATTCGCGTCATTACAGCCCAGGCAGCGCCGTGCAGAGCAGGGAGGGCGCTGAAAACAACATGAATAGAAGATCACGCCCATTAGGGCATGATCTTATGACGAAGCGGCACATTCAGAACAGATGCTAGGGGCTAACGAATATAGCCCCAGCTACAGTGGCGTAGCGTGGGGAGGCGTGGGGGGCGGCCCGCCCCGGGCGGCAGTGTGTGTGAGGGCGGCAGCAGGGCTGCATTTACAAGGCAGGGGAGTGCGAGCCGAGCGTTTTTTTTTTTTTTTTCTTTACCTCCCTCCCCCAGGCTCCATATGAAAACTGGAGTCTTTGTGGGGGAGGGAGGGTGTCGCCGCCGGCTTGCCGCCCGGCCGCGGCGCCCGCATGTACTGTGCTCCGCTCCCGGCCAGCCCCCCAGCGCTGAGAGCAATCACGCTGACAGGAAGCCGCTGGGAGCTCTGCTGCTTCCTGTCCCGTGATGGCTCCAAGTGCTGTGGCGGTGCGGTGGATGCGGCTGCGGTGCTGGCGGCTCCTCCACTCAGTCGGCCCCCCATGGACCCGGAGAGGTGAGGAAAACTCTGCAGGGGGCAGAGGAGAAGAGGACAGGGGGCAGGAGGACATTAACAGGGGAACAGAGCAGAGGAGAAGAGGACAGGGGGGGCAGAGGAGAAGGACAGGGGGGGGGCAGAGGAGAAGAGGACAGGGGGGCAGGAGGACATTAACAGGGGAACAGAGCAGAGGAGAAGAGGACAGGGGGGGCAGAGGAGAAGGACAGGGGGGGGCAGAGGAGAAGAGGACAGGGGGGCAGGAGGACATTAACAGGGGAAGAGAGCAGAGGAGAAGAGGACGGGGGGGCAGAGGAGAAGGACAGGGGGGGCAGGAGGACATTAACAGGGCAACAGAGGAGAAGAGGACGGGGGGGGGGGCAGAAGCACAGGAACAGGGGGGCAGAGGAGAAGAGGACAGGGGGGGGCAGAAGCACAGGAACAGGGGGACAGAGGAGAAGAGGACAGGGGGGGCAGAGGAGAAGAGGACAGGGGGGGCAGAGGAGAAGAGGACAGGGGGGCAGAGGAGAAGAGGACAGGGGGGCAGGAGGACATTAACAGGGGAGCAGAGCAGAGGAGAAGAGGACAGGGGGGGCAGAAGGACAGGAACAGGGGGACAGAGGAGAAGACGAGCAGCTTGAGGGACAGGGGTGCAGGAGGACGGGGGTGCAGGAGGGACAGAGGAGCAGCAGGACAGACAGAGGAGAGGACGACAGGGGTGGAGGAGGACGGGGATGCAGGAGGACGGGGATGCAGGAGGACAGGGATTCAGGAGGACGGGGATTCAGGAGGACGGGGATGCAGGAGGACGGGGATGCAGGAGGACAGGAGCAGCAGGAGGGACAGAGGAGGACGGTGCAGGAGGAGAGGAGGACAGGGGTGAAGGAGGGACAGAGGAGAGGAGGACGGGTGCGCAGAAGGAGTGGGGCTGTGTGTGGTGATAATGGCAGCTGTACCAGGTGTGTCTTCCTCCATGCGGCAGCCTCCACCTTCCTGTGTTGGAAGGGTGTGGCATGCTGTGAATTGTAGTTCTCCTGCCTGTTCTGGCATTAGTATATGGTTTCTGGGCAGTGTGTTGGGTGCTGGGAGTTGTAGTTCTCCTGGGCTGGCTCAATGTTCTCCTGCCGCCTGTCTGTGGTTATTGTGCCTCTTCTGGGATGTCCTCAGCTCTGTGCTGTGCACAGACCGTGTACCACCATGTCCTCAGCTCCGTGCTGTGCACAGACAGTGTACCACCATGTCCTCAGCTCCGTGCTGTGCACAGTGTACCACCATGTCCCCAGCTCCGTGCTGTGCATAGACAGTGTACCACCATGTCCCCAGCTCCGTGCTGTGCACAGTGTACCACCATGTCTTCATCTTCGTGCTGTGCACAGACAGTGTACCGTACACTGTCTGTGCACAGCACAGAGCTGGGGACTTGGTGGTACACTGTCTCCCGCCGCCTTAAAATCGGTCAGTTTCTCATCCAGGAGAGTCGGATGAGTGACATCCGTTTTTTGGTCCATTTGGCAACTGCTGTGCGAGTGTCCGACATTTCTCTCAGATCATATCCATGTGCAATCTGTTTTTTTCCTCAGCAGCTATTACTGTAGAATCATTTACAGGAACATTTTACAGTTGTCTCAGCTACAGAATGATAATGTATCAGTGAAAAAAACAGATGCCTCTTGGATGATCCGTGTGCGGTCAGTGATTTTGTCGGACCCGTAGACTTGCATTGGTGAGTCTCGTGTGGGAATCACATACTGTCGCAGCATGTTGCAACTTTTTTCTCATCCTGAATCTGGATGAGAAAAAAGTGTCCGACACTCATCAGTGTGCTCTCAGAGATTGATTGCAATGCGAGAAAATCACACATCGCACTCATCAGAGTTTCACGCCAGTGTGTCCGTACCCTAATACTAAAATCCATATAGTAATCCTGGGAGGGTTTATGGCTCAGTTAGTACACTCCATACTTCTCGTTATTAACCAGTTAATGCTCTCTTGTCCACCGCATTGCAGTGTCAAAAGAGGACAACAGCGAGGCAGACAGCAACACGGCATCAGAGAGCCCCTGACCTCCAAATAGAAGATCCTCAGATCTCGGTATTGTGACATAATATTAACAAAGTTTTTTGCATTTTTATTACACTATGAACTCCACAGTACAGCGTCGAAAATTGCTACGGCCCCAGGCCCTCCTTGAGTCCTGCTTGTTGCCATACACTGGGGTTGTGCAGAGGTGGCGGTGCACAGTGACAACCCCAATAGGTGAGTGGCCATTTGGCCCAATACTTACCACCCAATTGCGCCCCTTCTCTTTGTGTTTTAGTATAGTAGTTATATTCTTGTATATAGGGGCAGACAGTGTATACTATGTATACTTCCGGATTATCAACTTCCAAAGGGGCGGCAAATTTTTTGACCGCCCCGGGCGCCACAAACTGTTGCTACGCCACTGCTCAGCTAATTAACATCACTAATGAGTAAGTTATAAAACGTTTTTATGCACTTTCACAGGATGCTTTTCAGAGAGAAAAGGAGTGTGAGATTAGTGATCGGATGCTGCAGGGACATCTTTTTGAAGCTTAGGTGGCGTTTTGGAGGTGACAGGATCCCTTTAATGAGAGCCCTCTGGACCTCTTCTCATGCAGACAGCTGTTTCGGAGCACGGTGCTCACACGCTAATTGGCTGTCTGCACTTTAATAAAATGTACACTCACCCTCCTTCCGGTCCCCCACAGCGCAGCGTCCTCTTCTCATGCCGGCAGCTGATGGCATGTGGGAGCACATCAGATGATTAGCATTTGAGCGCTGCGCTCCGACACTCCGTCAGCTGCCTGCTGCGGGGGACCAGAGGGAGGGCATTTCTTTTTTTATGTGAGTGGCGGGATGGGAGCCCATGTACCAGCTTAGGGGCCCAACTACTAGGATGAGGGTCTATGTATACCAGGACGGGGGTCATAATGTGGCGCCCCACTGGTCAGTGGCCACAGTAGGGGTACTGCAGCCATAACTAAGTGTGTGGTATTCCTGTCATTGGGGAGTGTAAAGTCAACCTGAGGCTCTTATCCCAGCATCCCTACACCTAACATAGGGGACCAATTGGCCACCCGTTACCAGGGTAACCGGTCCCGGTGGGAGGAGTGTTAGGGTAGAAGGGGGGGGGGAAACATAGACAGTGTTAGTAAGTCTAGTCTGAGGAGAGAAGCAAGGAACTGGTCTTAGAGGGACACCACAGGGGAGGGTGCCCGAAAAGGAGCGTCGACCCAGACGGAAGGAGGAGACCAAGTGCCGGACCTTATCCACGGTCCACGGGAATCCTGGTCCACAACGGGGTACCGGTTCTGAGTCACGGTGCAGGCAAGACTAACCCCAAGCCGTCAATACCAGTGCGTCGCAGATTTGCCCAGCAGCCTCGACCTCATCCAGAACGTGCAGCCCCACCAGTAGCACTAAACCAGGTTGAGCACCTTGGAAAAGAAGGGTATTCTCATAGCACCCAACAGGCCTGGTAGACAAGTGGGTTGTGCAGGACAGCACAAGGATAGTAAGGAGGCGCAGGAACAAGGGACAGTGAAAGTAACTGAAGGAATACTCTGGGAGCCTCAAAGAGACTTTATTCAACCAAGTGACTACCCGGCTACCTACCCGCTAAAGTCTGTGTAACTGTAACCTGAGTACCGTCTTAACCAGTGACAAGTAAACACCCGTGCAGAGCAAGTACGACTCGAGTGTCTTATTTCTACCAGGATGCAGAGCAGCTGCGCTGACCAGATCCAGCACTGCGATAACAAGTGCTTCCCAAACCTGCCCCGGGGACCCTGCTCCGCCTGCAGGGAGCGTTATCAACTGGTTGCAATACCATCGTCCCCGGCGGTCTGACAGCAGCGCTGGTGAGATCACCAGAAACTGCAGGTGGCATCACGAGACTTTTATTATTTTACCCATTATTCAGCTGACACCCAGGACTATGTGCCTGGGCACCAGCCACCGGGACAGCACCCCCATATCAACGCCCGGGTACCGAGTTCCCATAGACCCCTGGGCGGGTCAATATACCAGGATGGGGATCATATATATCAGGATGGGGGCCATGTACCAGGTTGGGGATCATATATACAGTACAGGATGGGGCTCCATATGCAAGGATGGGGATCATACACACCAGGATAGGGCCATGTACCAGTTTGTTTGGGAGATCATATATACAGTACAAGGAAAGGGGCCATGTATCAGGATGAGGGCCTGGAATGGATTATGAGCATTTTTGTTAATTTTTATTTGAAAATTGAATTTGACACAGGAGCAAATTGAGTTAAAGTGTAAATATAATTTCATTAACCCCTTCACCACTCGGGAATTTTTAGTTTTCCTTTTTCCTTTTTTGCTCCACTGTCTTCCATGAGCCATAACGTTTTTATTTTTCTGTCAACATATACATATGATGGCTTGTTTGCTGCAGGTCGAGTTGTACTTTCTGGTGCATTCATTTATTTTACCATATAGTATAAAGGAAAATGGGAAATAAATTCCAAATGCAGTGAAATTGCAAAAAAAATGCAATTACTGCTTTGTTTTTTGGGTTTTTTATTCGCCATGATCCCTACATGGTAAAACCGACATGACGCTGTGATGCCTCGGGTCAGTATAAGTTTGTAGTTACCAAACATGTATACTATTACTGGTATCTAAGTGGTGAAAACAAATTCAGAAGTTTGAAAAGTCTGCGACCCGTTAGCATCCTCATTTTTCTGGATCTGGGGCTGTGTGATGGCCTATTTTTTGCGGCTTGAGCTGACATTTCTAACAATACCATTTTTGGGTGGATACACTATTTTGATCGCCCATTATTGCATTTTATAGTAATGTTACGGCGGCCAAAAAACACGTAATTTTGGCGTTTGGACCTTATTTTCCGTTACGCAGCCTACGGCTCTCATTAATTGATTTTGTATATTGATAGATCGGGCGTTTCTGAACGCAGCGATACCCAATATGTGTATTTTTTTTATACTTTTATTTTGAATTTGAATGGGGGAAAAGAGGGGTGATTTGAACTTAAGTTTTTTTTTTCTCATATTTTTAAAAACTTTATTTCACAATTAATTCTTGATTTTACACAGCCCCATAGGGCGTCACACCACTGCACCATCTGATGGCTTCTGCCATGTCCCGATGAGCTGCAGCACATCGGGACATGGCAGTTGCTTTTACTTTCAGTGGTTGGCAGCGCTCGCCAACCACTTGGAGGAAGTGCTCCATGACAGCTTCCAGGGCCAAGCCAGGACCCCGGGCTGTCACGCGAGTGCCAGAGATCCCGCGATCTTATTGCAGCATCTCCGGTGCAGGCGGGGAACTTTGCGTTCACCGCGGCAGCGGCTTTGGATCCCGCTGTCAGTGATTGACGGCGCGATCCAAGGGGTTAACAGCACCAATCAAATCCCGGATCCAATCAGTGCTAAAAGCAAGACATCTTAACTATTAAGATCAGCTGAGATGTCGGTGTTTGATATGAGCTCTGCGCTGCTTAACGGCTGACTTGCTGCAAGCCCCCATTAATTCTCTATGGGACTTGCGGCAGGTGTGGCAAGTACGGCAAGTCAAAAACCCATGGTTAGCTGCGTTTTTTTTGACTTGCTGCAAGTGCCGGATCACAAATTCATAGAGAATGAATGGGGGCTTGCCGCAGGGTTGCTGCAAGTTGGCCGTTACGCGGCAGATGCGATAAATCTGCCAGATCTGCCTGGAATCAGCAAAAAACGTTGATGTGTAAACAAGGTCCCTTAGTTTCACCAAAAACGCAGTAAAAATCCTTGATTGCATTTTTTTACACTTCCAAAAACTACTCAAAAGGCAGCATCCTAAAAACTTACCATCAGCAGCCCAAAACAAAAACCAACACAGCACTTAGCAGGATGCAGTCAGACCCTGTCTTGGCCAATACATGAACCAATACCCATGCAAAAAGTTTTTTTGTCTATCATAACAAAAAGTTTTTTTAACTTTTTTATCATTTTTACAGTGTGTGGGTAGGCCCCATGGAGCACTATTCATCCAGTGGTGCGGAAACATCGTACTGGGCGGCCTATTTGGTCTATTGGCAGGACCGGTGGGTAGCTATTTGACACTCCACATCATATGTATCAATGCGAATGGTGGCAAACCTAATATGTGCATAGCAAGTCACCTCCCACGTGTCTTTGTAGGTAGATGGTGATTTTTATCTGCTCAGTGCACCTGGCTTTGCTCTATTTCAGAGGGGCGTGCACACGATCAGTGTACGCAGCATTTTGGACGCAGCGTCTTGCCGCTGCGTCCAAAACGCTGCGTAGTACAGTAATAGCATAGTGGATGGGATTTCAAGAAATCCCATCCTCACTATGCGTAACCCGCCCGCAGCGTATTTGGAGCTGTGGTGCGGGTTGCCGGGAGTCCGCTCCTCCGCAGCATGTTCATTTCATGTTGCGGAGTCGGAAGCGGCTCCCATCGGGTGACTGTAGGGAGAAGCCGCCCTGCACCCGCCGCACATGGTGAGTACAGGGCGGCTGCGGTCTCCCTGCGGCCACACGCGGCTTCCTTCAGGTCCGGAGGAGCCGCGTCCAACACACAGCTCCTCCGGACCGTATGAATGCACCCTAACGGGGTCTGACTGCATCCTGCTAAGTGCTGTGTTGGTCTTTGTTTTTGGCTGCTGACGGTACATTTTTTACACTTCCTCATTGCTTTCTATGCGGAAACAAATGCTGCAAAAATGCAATGTGTGAACAGGCTTATAGTCATGATGCACGCGCCTCAGCTCTTCCGCTAATTTACACTGTTTATACATTATATTTTCATGCTCTAGACCTAGAGGAGACAGTTGGTGGCATGACCTAATCATTGAAATCAGATTTGCACAGGTATTGCTTAATAAAGAACGAAAACCTACTTTTTTTTTATTCGCTCTAGAACAATTTTTTGCTTTAAAGTGAACTTTACCTTTGGTGTTCAGTCGACTTGCAAAACAATTTTTGGCTTTGTTCACCTAACGTTTTTTTTTCCTCCCGTCTGCAATTGAAAGTTGGGAATTTGTTAGTGAATCGCCAGTATTTGGTGTAATTAACCCAAAGGTCTCCAAAACCCAG
Source organism: Allobates femoralis (assembly GCA_033576535.1). Lineage (NCBI taxonomy): Eukaryota > Metazoa > Chordata > Amphibia > Anura > Aromobatidae > Allobates > Allobates femoralis. Next base: position 579,929,274 of record JARQOC010000001.1, read on the forward strand.
TGACTGAAAATAATTGCTCCTCTCTTTTCTTTACTGAGTAATTTGAGGCCCAACCTAAAGATTTTAAGCTGACTGGACAAACATAAAGGCCGTCAGAAACGGTGACCGCTGACAGACCATTCCAGGCACACGGAAAGGCTTCAGGCTTGATTGCTTGTAACCCTCTCATTGGTAAGATCAGCTATCAGCGAGACACAGTGTAAGTCAGCACTATTCATTGAGCCTGCTATGACCTTAAAATCATTGCTCCTGGGGCATGCTCATCCACCAATTAGTTTATGTACTCGTTGCAAATCCATTGCTCAGTAAACGCACTGGGCTCATTCCACAGTGTTGATGAAGTGTGTGTGACGGCTTTTCTCTTTACAACTTGACCCTTCGAACCGATCCATCTGGAGCTGAAGCATTCATGCTGTTTGAGCAGATCCCTCTTTACTTTCTGGGAGTTTTAATGGCAAATACTTAACAAAGAAAGCAGAGAAGTAAATCTATTAATGCTCCGATGTTCTTAACAATAAACTAAAAAATAAAAATACAGATGAGCGGATCCCACGATGTTCAAATTCAGCAAATTATGGAAATTTAACAGGGAAATTTGACCAAATGTAAAGGGAACCTGGCAGTAGGTGTTTCCCATATAAGCTGCGGCCACCACCAGTTAGCCCATATACAACCCCGGCAAAAATTCTGGAATCACCTGTCTCGAAGGAGGTTCATTCAGTTGTTTTATTTTGCAGAAATAAGCAGATCACAGACATGGCACAAAACGAAAGTCATTTCAGATGACAACTCTCTGCCTTGAAGAAACACTAAAAGAAATCTTGAACACAAAATATGCTAGCCGGTAACAGTTACGTTTGTAGACCAAGCAGGGGGAAAAATTATGGAATCACTCAATTCTGAGGAAAAAATTATGGAAAAACCTTGTAAATTGTCATGCCCAAAACCAACACCTGCATCAATAAGATCTGCTCGTTATTCTGCATCTAAAAAGGAGTGATCACACCTTGGAGAGCTGTTGCACCAAGTGGACTGACATGAATCATGGCTCCAACACGAGAGATGTCAATTGAAACAAAAGAGAGGATTATCAAGCTCTTAAAAGAGGGTAAATCAACAAACAATGTTGCAAAAGATGTTGGTTGTTCACAGTCAGCTGTGTCTAAAATCTGGTCCAAATACAAACAACATGGAAAGGTTGTTAAAGGGAAACATACTGGTAGACCAAGGAAGACATCAAAGCGTCAAGACCAGAAACTTAACGCAATATGTCTACAAAACAGGAAATGCACAACAAAACAAATGAGGTACGAATGGGAAGAAACTGGAGTCAATGTCTGTGACCGAACTGTAAGAAACTGCCTAAAGGAAATGGGATTTACATACAGAAAAGTTAAAAAAATCCATCATTAACACCTGAACAGAAAAAACAAGGTTACAATGGGCTAAGGAAAAGCAATTGTGGACTGTGGATGACTGGATGAAAGTCATATTCAGTGATGAATCGCAAATCTGCATTGGGCAAGGTGAAGATGCTGGAATTTGTTTGGTGTCGTTCCAATGAGATTTATAAATCTCATTTATGAAGAGAACATGCAAATTTCCACAGTCATTGATGATATGGGGCTGCATGTCAGGTAAAGGCACTGGGGAGATGGCTGTCATTACATCTTCAATAAATGACCAAGTTTACATTGATATTTTGGACACTTTTCTTTTCCCATTAATTGAAAGGATGTTTGGGGATGATGAAATCATTTATCAAGATGATAATGCATCCTGCCATAGAGCAAAAACTGTGAAACATTCCTTGAAAGAAAACACGTAAAGTCAAAGTCATGGCCTGCAAATAGTCAGAATCTCAATCCAATTGAAAATCTTTGGTGGAAGTTGAAAGAAAAATGGTCCATGACAAGGATCCAACCTGCAAAGCTGATCTGGCAACAGCAATCAGAGAAAGTTGGAGCCAGATTGATGATGAGTAATGTTTGCCACTCATTAAGTCCATGTCTCAGAGACTGCAAGCTGTTATAAAAGCCAGAGGTGGTGCAACAAAATACTAGTAATGCATTTGAGTGTTGTTTTGTTTGTTTGTTTGTCATGATTCCATATTTTTTTCCTCAGAATTGATTGATTACATAATTTTTCCCCTGCTTGGTCTACAAAAGTAATCATTACTAGCTAGCATATTTTTTTTTCAAGATTTCTTTAGTGTTTCTTCAAGGCAGAGAGTTGCCATTTGAAATGACTTTAGTTTTGTGCCATGTCTGTGATCTGCTTTTTTTCTTCAAAATTAAACAACTGAATGGACATCCTCCGAGTCAGGTGATTCCATAATTTTTGCCAGGGGTTGTATATAGATTCTAGAATACTGTATATACCGTAAGTTCTCAGGCCGATCTGCATAACATAAAAAAGAGTTCTTGTTATTCTCACCTGTGATGTTGGATATGGTGGGCTATGTTGTAACTGCATGTTACAGGTGCTTTGTTCTTGCAATACTGTGTATTCTGCCCTTCCCCACTTCTTGTGTACAAATTACACTCCTGAGTTGATAATGGCATTACTGTGGACATGTCCTTATTTGGTCATTCAAGACCACCCCCCTGGAGTCTCCATAGAACTGGTTTTGGATTGGGGAGGTGTTGGGGGAGGAGAAGCAGTATGATTCAGTCTGTGTGTGTGGGATGCTGAGTTCAGACCAGCTCCATAGAGAGGATTTAGAGAAATCTGGATTACGTGAAGATACAGTATATTGATGGATTATTTTATGGAATTTTAAGTTTTTCAAGCAATAAAGGTTCTTGGGCTGATCACAGATCTCTTGCTCTGTTGATTGTGGAATATCAGAGAAGGACCCCGTGACAACTGGTGGCAAGCAGTGGAATCAACAGAGTGCAGCCCAATGGAGAACCATCTACAGAGTGGGTACAGACACTGGACTGTTTCCAGTCTAAAGGAGAGAGCCAGAGGCCTGGGCCTGAACAACCAAGGACTGACGAAAGAGGCCACCTCCTCACAGATGTCTAACAGACAAGCGCTGGAATCGGGGACCCTCCACCCCAAAAAGCCAGTGGTTGGTGTGGTACGAAGAAGAGATGGTGGCTCTGGGCCCAGGCGTCTCTCAGGAGTATAAGGAGGAGGCTGTTCGCTGAGCACAACAGAGACAAAAAGCAATGGAGCACAAACGAGGGAGTAATTTGATTTGAAGTGTAAACCCAACAATCCAGGAGCCTGCACGGATCACAAGAACAGACTTCAAGCCATTTGATGAGACTTCCGGAGATGTGGATGAGTCCTTTAAGGACTTTGAGCTGCAGTGTGCCATGATGGAGGTGCTCCACTCTGAATGGATGCGTTTGTTAGTGGGACTCCTGAACGGAAGTGTGGTGGAGGCTTATAGAACTATTGACTCACAGCGGAACAGGTATTATAACTTTGTAAAATGGACTATCTTGGATTACCATGCTATCACCCCAACTGATAGGCCAGTTCCGACTACCATCACATGGGGATAGTTTAGGATTTCCCATAGATGTCCAAATAAATAGAAAGAACAAACCGAGGCGCAATAGTGCCTATCATATCAGATGCTGATGACGATGCGGAATAGCATTAACGTAGGCAATAAGTAAGAGGGGTTCCTTTATTCAAGACTCTGTTCATTTCAAGCAGCGCGGACTGTGATCACATCCGGGATCAAAGATCCAGCATGTCGGAGATACTGAAAATGGAAAATGCCTTGACTGTGGAAGATGTTGTACAGGTATTTCTTATAGAACAATTTCTTGCCAAGTGCCCCTCAGAAATACGAGAATGGGTCGGGAATGCATGTCACCCACATTGGATAGAGCTGCAGCCCTGGCCGATGAGGCCTTACTATCCAACGCAATGGAGGAGGCTACTGGATGATAAATCACAGCCTGCCCTGTGCCCCACCCCCTCTGGTTAGCTCTACCCCTCCACCCAGCCATAGGCTGATGACAACCCCACCTCAAAATCCTGGTCCCAACAATTCTAACCACGACCAGGGGGATTTACAGAGAGAATATGTTATGGGTGCGGGAAACCTGGGCACCGGGAAGCTAGTTGTCCCTCAAGAACTTGGAGGGAGTGCCATGTACTCCCACCTTGTTGGGTGGATCTTGTGCACCATAAACCACAGCCTGCCCTCGTGCCCTAGCCTCTTCCAGTTATATCTGCTCATCACCCAGCCACAGGTCGATGATGACCTTTCCAACATTTTCAACCACAACCTTGGGGAATACGGAGAGGAAATGTTATGACTGTGGGCAACCTGCCACCTGCAATCTAATTGTACCTCAAGGACGCGGAATGAACACACCACCACTTTGTTTGGTGCAGCCTGAGCAATGCATCCCATCTGAGGAGTTACCACCACCCCAACCTGAGTGGACCGCCGACCCCTGCACCACAGATACCCCTTATGAGTAGTATGGCCTCGGGACTTTGTCCCCAAGCTACCAAGAGCAACATCAATGTCACCTGCAGGATGTCTCAATGTTGGATACAAAGCGTCGAGATTTAGAGACACAGGGGCTTTCTTGACTATTGCTGACTCCCGTGTGGTTTCAACCAGAGGTAGTTCACCCAGGCCCAGGTTCCCCATTGTCCTGGAAGAGGTACTGCAAATATATACAGCGAATTGGATGCTTAGAATTATGGTTATGGGGAAAAACTGTGCTACACTGGAGTTCTGGAAGGACTTCCCACAGATATCCTACTGGGAAACAACCTTGGGGAGTTACAATGCCATTTTGTGGGAGCCAGACACTCAACAAGAGGAACCATAGAATCCTTCAGGCGAATTACCCTGCCATTGTGCAAGAACTTATTGACAATTAAGCAATGTGGACTAAAGTGAGATGGCCAAAGGTCTGTGTAGACCTCATGGCATGCTCATTTATTGAAATGGGGGAGAGGTTTTGATGGTGGATTACAGTGTAACTGCATTTTACAGGTGCTTTGCTCTTGCAATACTGTGTATTCCGCCCTTCCCCACTTCCTGTGTACAAATTACACTCCGAGTTGAGAATTGAATGATTGTGGACATGTCCTTATTTGGTCATTCAAGACCTTTGTCTGTAAAGGTTTGTACCACCCCCTGGATCTCCATAGAACTGGTTTTGATTGGGGAGGTGTTGGGGGGAGAGAAGCAGTATGATTTAGTCTGTGTGTGTGGGACGCTGAGTTCAGACCAGCTTCACAGAGGGGATTTAGAGAAACCTGGATTACCTGAAGATACAGTATATTGATGGACTGTTTTATGGAATTTTATGTTTTTCAAGCAATAAATGTTCTTGGGCTGATCACAGATCTCTCGCTCTGTTGATTGTGGGATATCGGAGAAGGACCTCGTGACATACCAATGGGGCGGTCCCATCTAATGGGCGTCACTGATGTTGAGCCGATGCCTCATCTCTTCTTGCGATCGCCATCATCTTCCCGCCTTCTTATGGGTGACGTGTCCCATTTCACCCACACAGTGTCTTTCATTGGGCTCCTGCGCATTTCCCTATGCCCTGCCAAGGGCAGAGCAAAGTATTGCAATGCGTATGTGCGGGGAAGGATCAAACACCACCCGTGCATGCGCACTATGTGAACATCCCTTGACTTTTCACCATCCTCAGATTACTTAATAAAAACCTGCTGACTGATTCCCTTTAAAAAGGATATCCAGGATAAAAAAAAAATTGTGCCTAAGCACTAACCGAGGTAGCTGCCAACTACCTGACTGTTGTGTCTAGCACCGTTCAATGCCGACACAGAGCGGTCACAGACTGCTCCGGTTGGCAATTTTGCTGCTTCTGGTGATGTCATGACTAAAGAGGGGCGGGTTAGACCCTCGGAAGAGAGGTGCATAGCCAACGTCACTCTGATTGGGGAGCTGGATGTCAATCAGGTAGCGAGGAGCTGGCTGTCAATCATCGTGATGTCAGCTATGCGCCCACTTCCGTAGTGTGGAAAAGAAGCTTCTGTTCTTCCGCTCTGCTCTGTTTACTCCGCCATGCTTTCCCTGGCTGGAGCAGTCTGTGACCACTATATGCTGGGGTGAATGGGGGTGAATGGTGCGGGGCACAACAGGCAGGTAAGTGCAGTCGCATGGTTCACAGGTTTTAAAGTACCGTACTTCTCACAGACAGGTGCTACTGATGCCCGGGAGGACGACATCACCGGGGCTCACCGTGGGATCACTGGGGAAGGTAATAAAGTGAGTACAAAAGTCTATGTGTCTGTCTGGGTACCCCAACAACGGAGAAAAAAAGCAGCACAAACGGATGATGCTTTTTTGCAAAAAGAGGTTCAGTTTCGGTGCATAAACTGCAACAAAAACAGTTCAATAAAAAAATGGATCATAAACGTTCTGTGTGAATGAGGCCTTAGAAGCTCTTTGTTTTCTTGCACATTCAACTTTGATGTGGTCTTTGGTCATAAATCAGCTGAGACGAGCTCAGAAAAATAGACAGACAGAGTGAGGCTACATTTACACAATGTTTTTGCTGCATTTTTTGCAGATCTGTTTTTGGCAATGAATTGCAGTGACTCTGGGCATCCCAGCAAAGTCAATGCATATCAAAATTGGTCATTCGGACAACGTTTTGTGAAGATCCGTTTTGGTGCTCAAAAACGGACGGATCCTCACAAAGAATGAGCTGTTAATTTGAACCATTGCAAATGTTGAAAAAACTGCAGCACCTAAAACGAATCAAAAACGCACAGTCTGAATAGGTGATCTGTTTTTTGGAAAAGCGGATCCTCACTGTGAGTGTGTGAGTGTGTGTGTGTGTGTGTGTGTGTGAGTGAGTGAATGTAGCCAGACAAACGCTCCTGTTATTCTATCTGAATGAGCTCACTGACAGATTCTCAGTTAATTCATTCACCAATTACCAATAGACTGTACAGCCCCAGAGGCTACTAAAGGTGAATGGTGAAGTATTTTGAATTAATCCCAATTGCAAAAATCATTTTTTGACCCAAATGAATGCATTTCATTCAAAGAGGAAAAAACATTGTGACGCTTTTAAGCTTCAGCTAGTAACACTTTCTGATAAGGAAGGTAAAAAATCAATTCAAACATTTACAGGAGAGTAAACGATGATTTTATTACTGAATATCATCAAGGAGAAGATAACTGAACAAACGCGATCTGTTAGGAAACCTCCCAACCTTCTTAATTAGTCTTCAATTGGCAACGGTACAGAATACTCTAAGCAAATTAATCATTTTAAACAATGACCTTCATTTACATTCATTTGCCTCAGAACCTACTCGGCTATTTTGCTTCTACATTTATAAAAGCCTCGAAGAAATAAATAAATCTGAACAAGCCGTTCTGAAAATAGGTTTATAAACCCCCACTAATCACAGCGGGCAGCCCCCTGTATGTAGCTGGCAGTGCCGGGCTGAAGTCACTTTCCTACTGCTTAAAAAAAGAACGTTTGGCGACAAAGTTCACCCCGTCAGGATTGTAATATCATACTCTAATCTCCTGGGAAGTCTGATGAAGAGCTGCCACTACCCGGGGTGTGATATACAGTCACCGTGTCATGTCAAGCCAAATGTCTAATCCGTACATGGCGTTCGGATTAGCCATCGCCTCCAACACTTTTACTAATTCTTTTCTGCTCAAACATATTTTATCAGTGTTATGGAAAATCCACAAGTCTTACATAAAAATCAGTTTCAGGTTTTTATACTTTTACCTTGGTCTAGAGTGTGAACCAGGGCTCAAATCTGCCCAGGGACAAGATCTGTTCTTCTTCGCTGTTATTCATAGTATGGTGGAGTTGGAAGGGACCTCCTGGGTCATCAGGTCCAACCGTCTGCTCAAAGCAGGATTCACTAAATGATCCCAGACAGATGTCTGTCCAGTCTCTGTGTGAAGACTTCCATTGAAGCTGAACTCACCACCTTTCGTGGCAGCCTGTTCCCCTTGTTGATCGCCCTCACTGTCAAAAAGTTTTTCTAATATCTAATCTGTGTCTCCTCTCATTCAGTTTCATCCCATTGCTTCATGTTTCTTTGTGCAAATAAGAATAAAACTGATCTCTCTACAGTGTGACAGCCCTTGAGATATTTGTAGAAGTCTATTAAGTCTCCATTTAGTCTTATTTTATTGCAAACTAAACGTTCCCAAATCCTGTAACCGTTATTCAAAGGACATGGTTTACAGACCGGTCACCATTCTGGTCGCTCTTCTCTGAACTTGCTCCAGTTTGTTGGTGTTTATTTTTTTAAATGTGGAGCCCAGAACTGGACACAGTATCCAGATGAGGTCTGACCACAGAGGAGTAGAGGGCGATAATGACTTCATGTGATCTAAACTGTATGCTTCTGTTAATACATCCCTGAACTGTGTTTGCACTTTTTGCTGCTGCATCACACTGTTGACTCATGTTCAGTCTGTGATATATTCGCAGTGGTGTAACTAGCTTGCTCCGGGCCCCGATGCAAGATCTGCCCCCGGGCCCCCCATGTGAAGACCGGGGGGGGTGCTGTCAGAAATTGTTGACCTAGTCACCCCCTCACATGAGGACCGGGGGGAAAAGGGGGTGCTGGCAGAGTTTCTCCGCTGCCAGTCACACTTACCGCGGCCGCCGTAGGCATCCAGTGTCCCGCAGTCCGCAGTGAGGAGGAGAGGAGGGGCGGGCAGAGCTGCAGGAAGTGAGGTTTCTCTCACTTTCCGTCCTCCCTCCTCTCCGGCCGCCGCTATCGCGGTTGCGGCGGCCGGCTGTAAGAACGGGACACGGGGCCCCCCCAGGGGGCGGGCCCGGTCTCAGCCGCGACCACTGCGACCGCAGTAGTTACGCCACTGTCTATTCGTATACCCAAGTCTTTCACACGTCCTGTTGCTTAGCTTTATACCTCCCATTCTGTATATGCTTTTTTCATTTTTCTTGCCCAGATGTAGGACTTTGCATTTCTCCCTGTTATAAACCATTCTGTTATTTGCTGCCCACTGTTCCAGCTTGTTTAGATCTTCTTGAATCCTCTCTCTCTTCTTCTTAGTATTGGCTATCCCTCTCAGCTTTGTGTCATCGACAAATTTAATCAGTTTACCCTCAATTCCTTCATGTAAATCATTGATAAAGATGTTGAACAACACTGGACCCAAGACAGATCCCTGTGGTCCCCACTTGAAACATTCTTCCAACTAGATGTGCAGTCATGTGACCTCTCTTTGGATCCGATCACTAAGCCATTTATGAATCCACCTAACACACCGTTAAATATAAACTGAATTGCAGTACCCAAGAATGGCCACTAGAGATGGACAGAGCTGTGCTGTTTCGTGTGTACATATGGCAACAGTAGGAGCTGGTAGTGGACGATCGATCGGTGGGGATTACCGGGTGACGAACTCCAACTGATCCGGATAGCACATCAATATCAAAGTGGACAACCATTTAACAACCCAACAAATTATAGGTTGGAGGACATTTTGGTGCACAATACATAATGAAGTATTACCTTTTGTATGTGTGATTTGCTATGCTTTCTTTCTTGTGGCCATGTTGATGTCATATTGTCTATGTATATATTGTATAAGTATATATTAAGTAAGCTGGGCACTTTCGGATTTGAGGGTTAATCCTCTAGTGGTCTGCTGCAATATTGGTCTCTTTTTAGTGGCAGATCAATATATCGACAAGTAAGAAAATGCGGCACTCACCAGAGATGATCTTACGTCCTTTTATTCACATATCCAGATATGGTACATGCGATAAAACAAGTGCGGGAGGGGGAGAGGAGACGGTGGACGACGGCCTGCCGTTTCGAGGACAATGCCTCTTCAACGGGTCCTGGTGTCGATAAGTATATATCAGATATAGAGGACATGGCAAAAATTCCAACCCTATGGGGTGCAGAAAATGCATTTCATAAAAAAATTCAAGGGTTAAAATTCAGCCATCATTTGTCATGTACAAAAAATCCATAAACAGCAATGCAGATCTATGTGTTTCAAATGAGAACAAAAGTAATCCATCCACTTTAAGGCTGGAGTCACATGGCGGCACGAGGATTGTATCACCCTATTCGGATCTGAGAGAGACAGCTGCATAGAAATAAATTAAGCTGTCAAGCTCAGGTAAGGAGAGCTACTGGCCGGTCCAGGAGCTGCGATGCTATCCTCACACAAGTCATACAGTAGTGTGACTCTAGCCAAAGGCTTCAGTGCATAAGGGCTTTAAAAAGTCCAAGACAATTTGTTTGTGGATAATACAAGATAAAGTCTCAAGGGCCCGTTACACGCTTGATACCGTTAACGATATCGTTGGTACGTCACAGGTTTTGGGCGGAGCAACAACGTCGTAACAACGTCATTGCGTGTGACACTTAGAATCAACCAACGATAAGTCGGCTGATCGTTGATCGGAGGTTTATGAACCAGACCATAAATCAGTCGTTCATCGTTCATTCAACCTGCAGCATTGGTGTTTGTGACAGCTTGATAACGATGTCTTTACGACTTCACTTATTCAGAACTGGAGGACGTAGGCAACCAAACGACCGCAAGTGTCGTTTGCTTGTCGCGGAATCGTTGCTGCGTTGTTCTCGATATCAGTACGTGTGACATTTCAGTAATGATCATTGATCCAGCAATGTAGGTCAAGTCGGATCGTTGGTCGGATCGCCGACATATTGAAGCGTGTAACGGGCCCTTAACACTAGAAGTCCCAGAGATGGTCATTTAATGTTTCTACCTTTGGAACCGAGATGGTCGAATGACCTGAAGTTTTTTAGGCCACATTTACAAATGAAAGGATGCTAATTGGAGCATCAGAGTTGTGAGTTTGGACTAAGGGTCATTTGACCCTCTTTCGGACTTCAGGGGGAGCTCGAAATTTATGGGACTTCTAGTGTTAAGACTCATGTTCATTACAGATCATTCTCTTATCTACTAATCCTCAAATAGTCAAGAACCTCCCAGACTCTGATCCAAGGGCCACGTCACAGGCATCAATTTACTGAACGATATTGTTAGCGATCACATGCACACGCGATTGCTAACAATATCGTTCACATCGTTGGTGAGCTGTCACACAGGCAGACTCACTAGCGATGTGAACCAGCGAGAATGCTGGTAACCATGGTAAAACATCGGGTTACTAGGCACCACGCGGCGCTTAGTAACCCGATGTTTACCATGGATACAAGCTTCCAGCATAGGCTGCGAGGAACTGGGAGCTCATTCATCGTTGGTCTGCCGGTGTCACGCGCAGCGATGCTGCGTGTCCACCAGCCGACCAACGATAGATTTGTGAACATGTTCATAAATCTGCAATCCAAACGATTTTTCAAAGAAATATCGTTTGATTACATGCAGGACGCACAAACAATATCGCTTAATCGATCAAAAAAGCACGTCGCTTATCGTTCAGTATATTGATACATGTGACGTGGCCCTAAGTCTAAAGAAATTCTTGTTTGGAAGGAGACCTCCTGATTTCCACTTCTAACTTTGGGAGGTCCAAAGAATACAACTCCCAATGCTGCTGTAACGCTTGATTCCTTATCACGTGTTAATTGCTCTGCAGTCCATGTGATATGCTCTGCTGTAGTTTAAGTGGAAATAATTTCCTTTGGCACATTCAGAGTTAATGTATTTAGCTGCTGCAATGTTTGTTGTCCATGTTATTTAGCTGCATGTAGCTCTGCAGGTGAGGGTGTGTGTCAGTTGATGCAGTATTCCACGCCCCTGGTCTTTAATATAGTTCCCTTTCCCACTAGCAGGTGTCATTGTTAGAGATTAATCTTAAGCTTTGATCTTGAGCTGTGAAGATGTGTGCTATGCTCCAGAAGCTTTCCATAAGTATACAGCTCTGTGGAGATCATCTTCGGTGTATTGCTGTCCTTTTCCTGGGAGGAGGTATGGGGTTGTTAGTTCAGGGCTGGAAAGGAGTGAGGGCAAGTCTGGCAGTCCAGACATCTCCACCTTTAGAAGTTAATTCTGGGATCAGGTGTCAGCTAAGGAAACCCAGTCTTCAGAGTAAGAATAGCTCCCCTGATTCCCTCAGTCCAAATCTGCTTTCCTGCCTCTACCCCACTCGTGCACTACTAGCACCTGGTAACATTCCATTCTATTCTCAGCATTTTCTTGCTTTTATTTATTTATTAATGTGCTTTGCTTATATAGCACCATCATATTCAACCGTATTACAGAAATTATCATTGTCCCCGTTGGGGTTCACAATTAATTTTCCCTTTCAGTAGGTCTTTGTAGTGGATTTTTTTTTGCAGGACCCCACAGACAGGAAAGGACCGGATCAGATGTGGCCTCCGGATGCCATTTCTGTGTCCAGGTCTGTGATTTTCACGGATCCGGACACATAAAAGCCCGAGCCTGCAAAGTGCACTTTCACTCTCACAATGTATACATTGCAGAGGTGAAGCAAGGGTTAAAATAAAAAAAAATAAAAATCCTCACCTCTTCGGCATGTGTCCCGCGATGTGTGCCATCTCTGAACTTAAAGACCTGTGTATCAGCTGACCTGGCGGGGCGGGCTACCCGATCAGCTGATCAGTCACATGACCGATTGTTTTGGTGGGCGGGAGATTTAAACTGTTCAGCTGATGCGGTCATGTAACCAATCAGCTGATCGGGTAGCCCCACCAGGTCCTTAAGCCCTCGGAACTAGATGGCGCGCATCACGGAATATGCCGGAGAGGTGAGGATAATATATATATTTTTTTTTTTTAACACTTGCTTTAGTTAATTTTACTTCTGCAATGTATGTACATACATTGCGGAAGTGAAATTAAGCAGGAACAAGGCAGTTTTAGTGTACTACACTAAAATCGGGTCCAGGAAACGATCCGATGTTTTCCTGGACCCGTGCTCCATAGATCCCCATGTTAATTACCGTGGACCAGGTCAGATCCGATTCTGTCCGATTTGGTCCGCTGTGCCCAAAATCGGAGCGGTCTCTGATTCTGGGTACAGCAAAAAAACGGAGAGAATCATATGGCAATAGATCACCAATCCGCGCTCATAGGGATACATGGTGGCCAAATCGGATCCGTAGGCTGTCTGTTCATAATGGCCGCACTTGCGGTTCTCTTGCGGCAAGCCCCATGCAATGTCTATGGGGCTTGCGGTAAGTGTGCGGCAGGTGCGGCAAGTGCGGTTTCGGCACTTGCGGCAGATGCGTCCGCAAAAAAAAGTGCCGAAACCGTAACTATACCGCACTTGCTGCAAGCCCCATAGACATTGCATGGGGCTTGCCGTAAGTGAACCGCAAGTGCGGCCGTTATGCAGTAATCGCGGCAGTTGCGTTTTTTCACCGCAACTGCCGCGATCAGCGCAAAACGCTGACGTGAAAGGGGCCTAAGACAAGTGTGATCTAAATTCAATATTAATATTCCCTATACATACCTTTTGTGCAATCTGAATATCTACAACAATAAAAAACAAACTTTCTCAAATACCGTAAATATGAAAGAAACAAAAAAACCTTTTAGTAAATTCATGACGTAAGCAACGGACGACTGACAGCAAGCGACAAAGACAAAGAATATCTCACGTCAAGTAAAGAGCGATTGTTTTAAAACGTCAACCCAAAAATATGAGCCCGATATACATCTCTGTGTGAACAAGAGAAAAAAAAAACCTCATAACAAAGCTCGGGGGAAAGTTGGTAGCTGCAGCCAAAGGCAAATTAGGTAGTCCAATTTTTTCACAAATACTCCTTGTTATTGTACATGTTGCATTATTAATGTCTCAAAGTGATTCCCTGCTAATCTCATAACCCCTTATAAAAAGGGAAAGCCTGCTGAAAACCATGGCATTTAGAGGGGCACAACACACGGTATTAAAGCGCACAATGGCAGCCATTTGGAACAGTTTCAAGATTCACAGTATTAATCAGAAACTACACATTCACTCCGTGACATTTCGCTATGCTAAACATCCCACTGGATTCTTTCACTTCCATTATTAAAGCAAAACAATTTTCCCAGTTTCCTCGTGACATGTTTGTAAAATTGCAGCAAAAGCGAAACACACACACAAAAAAAAAAATGCACAAAACGAAACCTGCCAATACGACATCAATAACAATAATAAATATTGTCACCTAATTCCCCGGTAAAATTTGCATTACAGTTGAAGCTTAAATAATACAATTCTCACAAGGAAGAAAAAAAAAAGAAAAAAAAAAAAAAAAAAAAAGATTTGACTAATGGCTTAGAAGCAGGATACATACCGATTACACAATACATTACAATTTCAGGATAATAAATGTTTCGCAAAAACCTGGCGAAACACTTTTCCGTCAAATGAATAGAATTAAAAATGGGATTGTGTTGTGTTCCAGCCTTTATGGTTCCGCAAAAACAAATGTGGGAAAAATATATCCTCAAAATGGGTAATTTGGTAAAAAAAAAAAAAAAAAAAAAAAAAAAAAAGTAAAACAGATAAGAATATATTTTTCCAAAGTAGATTGTTTAAAGTCCCTCCTTTCAGCTGCAAAAGTATGGAAAAAACTGCTGTATATCTAATGGCTTATGAGCTACAGATAAAGAATAAAATAGAACAGAGATAATTAAAAAAAAAACTGCAAAAATGCAGTATTGTTAAAAAAAAAAAAACAAAAAAAAAAACAAACAATAACAATAGAAAAACTAAATTATTACTTTTATTTAAATGTCTGTTTGGAAAGTTAACATGGCTCCAATCATGGTTGTGGAGGCGGTAAGCCAAACATCCGACTACACCAACATGGACACCGACTCAGACTCCACAACCAGGGCTGTGGAGTCAGTAAGCCAAAGAGTCGACTGTTCAATTCTCCTGAATCCAACTCTGATTCCACCAAAATGAATACCAACTCCAGCCAAGCCAAACATCTGACTCAGACTCCTCAATTTCCTTTAATCCGACTCCAACTCCACCGAAAATGGACACAGACTCTGGCTCCACAACCAGGGCTGTGAAGCCAATGAGTAAACATTCAATTCCTCAATTTCCCTGAATCCTACTCCGATTCTACCCAAAATGGACACTGACTTCGACTCTACAATCACGGCTGTGGAGTGGAAAAGCCAAACATCTGACTCCGACTCCTCAATTTCCCTGAATCCGACTCCGATTCTACCCAAAATGGACACTGACTTCGACTCTACAATCACGGCTGTGGAGTGGAAAAGCCAAACATCTGACTCCGACTCCTCAATTTCCCTGAATCCGACTCCACCAAAATGGACACAGCCCTAACCCCAATTCACCACTGCCTTTATGCTATATTTTTGCATAGTTTTGTGTCTTTTGATTAAATTTTTAATTAATAAAATTGATCATTTCATTTACTATTTTTATATAGGCCATTTTATGTGTTTTTCTTGGCAGATTTTAAAATCTTCTACTATACACTAAAAGGGTGGGAAAAATAGTGCAAAATAGGGTCTTAACTGTGTGATTAATGGTCATATAGGTGTGTGTTGTGCTCACCTTTTTTGGTTGTGCCCAGTCACAACACCTTAAATGCGTATCCGGTTACTGCACCTCCCAGTAAAATTGATATCCAAGGTAAAAAGAAAGAAAGGGATTTTTTTGTGCGCTGCCTCCAGACAATAAGCGATCCAAACATTATCCAAACTCTTCCTTATTACTCGACGCGTTTCGTAGGCACTCTCACTTCTTCAGGAGTTGTACAAAGTTACCTCTTACCTCAAAGGTAACTTGTATAACTCCTGAAGAAGTGAGAATGCCTACGAAACGCGTCGAGTAATAAGGAACAGTTTGGATAATATTTGGATCGCCTATTGTCTGAAGGCAGCGCACGAAAAAATCCCTTTCTTTCTTTTTACCTCGGTGGATTTTAGTAATTTTTAGATATTTTTGACTCATTCTTTGTGGATTTTAGCAATTACAAATATTTTCAGCTGATTTTTTATGTGCAACTTTTTGGCTTTTTGACTCATTCTTTGCCGACTTTGGCACTCACAGAAGTTTTCGGCTTATTCTATATGCACGACTATTTAAATAGTGACAATTTAGCATAACTTCACTAAGTTCCCCCCCAGTGTGTATTTAAGAATACCCTTTTTGTTTGTTTTTGTAACCCCACTCCTTAACATTTTTGTGCGAAAAAGTGTAAAAAATAGTTTAAGACAGAAAAAAAAGACAATTTTTAACGTTGTGCAAAACTTTATAAACTGTATGGGCCATTTTGAAGAAATTGGAGCAAAACATCTGCAAACAATACTGCAAGACAAAATAGGAGAATGGATTTTAAAAGTGCAACTGATGAATTGAGTGCTATGTGTTTATGTCAAATTATCATAATAAAATGCAAAGGAAAGAGCACATAGGGCCGTAAATGAGATAAGAAGGAAAGGTGCACTGTTGGGTACACTCACCTCCTCCGGTTGTGACCGTCACAATCACTTCACGTGTAAAAGAAAGGATGGTCGCTGCAGACTCCACCCGTGGGTGGAGGAACCAGAAAAGAAGGATTAAAGGATGAAAGGACGGGATTCAGATTATCTGTACTGACCATAGACAACAGACCGGGATGCTCTAAAATGCTTTAATGTGCCGACGCGTTTCTTGGCAAATCTGCTACTTCCTCAGGACTTGATCTCCCTTAGGAAGTAGCAGATTTGCTGCGAAACGCATCGGTACAAGCGTTTTAGAGCATCCCGGTCTGGTGTCTGTGGTCAGCGCAGATAATCTGAATCCCGTCCTTCCCTCCTTCCTTTCAAATTATCATAATCAAATATTAAGTCATTGGCTCCTTATACCCCGGGAGTATAAACAGATTATATGGTTGCTATGTAGATGGAGTGTGCTAGAGCGGAAGCAGCTTCTTTTTTTCAAGCTTTCCAAACTGTCCAAAAATGGGACCCAGTCTGTGATGTTGTGGGGTGGATGGATAGGGGTTATTTGCTACTGCAAAATACAAGTCATCAAATAGGAACATAACTGGTGAAGGGAACTTGTCGTGTCCTCCAACCCAGCAGCAATCACATATGTACACCAACATTGCCCGCCTAATCCACCCTGTCTAATGCCATCTACTAAAATCAAATGTTTTAAGAAAAACATTTTTAACCTCGCTGTTCCTATGCTAAATAGGTCTCTGACTAGTCAACGGGTGTTGTTTTCTTAGACTACTTGGCCTCTTTGATAACATGACTTCCATGAGCCGGCATCATTGCAACTCCTGAAAACATTGTGCATGCGCGCGGCTCATTTCAGTAGCGCCAGGGCATCCTGGCTTCAGAAAGGCACACTGCGCATGATTATAATAGGTTCTCCGAATACGGAGTACGCATCCCTAAAAACCTAATGCTGCCCCAAAAAAGGCAAACGTCCCAAAAATACTTCAGTACATTTTAAAGAGCTATCAAACTTTTAAAGAACTTAAAAACTAAGGTATGCTGAAGAAAATCAGTAGACGTATCGGTATGGAGGACAGCTGCTTTTGAACAATGACCTGTAGCATCACCAGAGCAATAATGCTGGATCTAGGGGAGAAATGAGGAAATCATTTGGGTTGTTTTGGTCTTCTACTATACACAGCTGTTTGTTTTTTTAATTGAAAACATTGGATATAGCGATGAGCAAGCAGTAAGATCTTCAGGGTCGGATAGCTCTAACCGAATACTTTGACCGAGTAACAAATCCAATTCAAATCAATCTGGAACTGACTTGGATCCGAAAACTGAAACAGCTCAAGGTATTTGGTTACTGCTACAGCTATCGGAACCCGAATATCTGAATACTCGCTCATCACTAGGTTGGATACAGGGATTTTTGTGTACTCACCGAAAAATCCTTTTCTCGTAGCTCATCATTGGGGGACAGAGGACCACCTCCTAGTGGAAGAAGCATACACCCATGGTCCTGTGTCCCCCAATGATGCGACGGAGAAAAATACTTTATCGAGAATGTGGGCTGGTTACAAGGGCGTAAAATAAAGGGACTGTTTATTGGGTTATAATTCTAGAATTGTGTCTATTAGGCACCGTGCCAGAAAAGCCTTACACAATATGTGCAGAGTGATCAGTTCTCTGCACTTTTGTGCTTGTGCCTTAATTTCCCCTCCATACATAGTAAGCTAATAAAAACCGGAATAGAAAAGAGATATTCTCTGTGTAATGCAGCCCCATAAAGGCAGAATATGGATCCAAGAATGTCAGACGCAGCATTCTCCCCGATACAACGTTAATTACAGCCCACATAGAAAATGTCTAAACAACTGGCAACAAATGGCAAAACACCGCGAGCAAATTATGGAGAAAACACAAACTTAATGTTTATTTGGTTCAGTGAATAAAATAAATAAATAAACTGGTCTCCTGCCGAATAAAACACCGAGACGGGAGGACAACGCTCCGAAAAACATGGCACTGAATTGGTGTAGGCCACAAAGTACGACCGACCTGTGCTACTAAACTCGACTGGTGGAAATGTAACAGAAAATAAATATAACAGAAAAAAAGAAAGGTTATTACAGACTTGTACATCTTTTTTTTTTAATTCAATAATTTTTATTGGGGTTGGTACCAACAGGAAAAATATAACAACTAGGACAGCGCATCTTAATGCGTCCCAACAACAGACATAGAAAAAAAAACAGATAATAAGGGGGGGGGAGGGTAGGCAGAGGGGAAAGGTGGGGGGAGGGTTACTCCACATGGGTTCTTATACAGATGGATATCAAAATTGGTCCACACATCACAGGTTAAACACAATGGCAACCATGCCCAGAAAGCCCTTAGTCCAACAACAGGACCGCTTTAGGATGTCTCATCCAGGCCGCCCAGCTATCCTTGGTCCTAGTTCTAGTAGGTAGGTCTAAAGCAAAACGGTATTCATGGTGGAAGATAGAGTTAAGGCGGTCAGTGACCTCTGCAATCGTGGGAGGGTCAACAGCTCTCCATCCCCAATCTAGCCGCAGTCAATACATTGGAAACCAGTACGTGGGAGTCTCTTGGGAACAAATGGATCCCAATGTGAAGGACCGCCAACTGGGGTGGGAGCCGGGCACTTAATCCCGTGAGCTTCTCAAAAGCGCTGTAACGACAGCCCAAAAGGGAGCCATCCAGGGCACATCCACCACATGTGCGCCAAGGAGCCCTGTCCGCCACATCCGCGCCAACAAAGGGGGGAACGGTCACGGGAGAAAAGCGCCAGTCTCATTGTGTGTAGTACCAGCTCATGTGGATTTTCTTCACATCTCCAGATGGTTGACGCACCTAGATGCTTTTTGTAATATCCCAAGACCCTCATGCCAATCCTCCTCTGAGGCCAGGAACCCCAGATCCTCCTCCCAACGCCTCATATAACTACGTTTAAATGGGAAAAGCTCTGCGTTTATTTGCCCGGTATATACCCGAGAGCCCCTTTGGTTTACCACTTGCAAGGATGAACCTCTGAAAAGGAGGACAGGGAAGGCCAGAACTGAGCCACTTTAGCAGAAAGTGAGCAACTTGTGTGTATTGGTAATGAGTGGTGGCGACTCCAAGGAACCGCAAGGAAAGGCGGGGAAGGGAAGTAAGCTACCCCCTTCCACAATATCCGCGCACGTGCGAATTCCTGCTTTAATCCAAGGGGAGAGGTTCAAAAAAACGATATGTAAGGCTCCAGAGCTTCAATGCTGATCTGGGCGGGAGACAAACGAATCCATCCCAACCTCCCCCTCCAGCATCTTAGTAGAGAGTCCATCGCCGGAAAGGGCATTACCAGTGTCGTGGGGGCAAGGCATTCCGCCTCTAGTAATAGACGCAAGGGCCCCTTCCCCAATTCCGCAGTCTCCATCCTCAACCAACCCGGGGGATCGTCCGAAGCCCACCAGTTTTTGGCTTCCTGCAGCAGCGAAACGCGGTGATATCAGCAATATTAGGGACTCCCATGCCTCCATGCCCATAGGGAAGGAACACGATCTTCCCCGAGACCCTAGCACGGCCCCCGCCCAAACATACCGGTGTACCACCCTCTGGATACGGGTCAAGAGGCATGCAGGTATCAACAAAGGAAGGTTCCTAAAGAGATAAAGAACCTTAGGGAGGGGAACATTTTGAAAGGTGAATGCGGGCTACCAGGAGAGGCCCCCCAGAGGATGAGCCGCTGTTTGTTCCGCCAAAGTGGACAGCAACTTCTCCACATTAACAGATACAAGCTTAGCAGATGCGGTGAGAGTAATCCCAAGGTACGGGATTCCCTCCTCCTACCACACAAAGGGGAAGCAAGACTTCAATCTTTCCGCCATCCTCTGCGGGACACCAATCGGGCAAATGAGAGACTTACCCGCATTCAGCTTATACAGGAGAGGGCCAAAACTTAGCCAAAACGCCATCACCGCCTCGAGAGAAGGACCCACCTGGTACAGGCAATAATGATATCGTCAGCATAGAGGTCCTATTTAGTGAACAGAGCCCCCCCACCACGAAGCCCGAGATTCCAGGGTCCTCTCTGACAGCCTCAGCCAATGGCTCAATAATCAGGGAAAAGATAATGGGGGAGGGGGGCACCCTTGTCTGGTCCCATTTGATAGGCTAAAATTTGAGGAGAGGAAGCCCGACGAGAGCACCTTGGCGTTGGGGTTTGAGTAGAGGGCTAAAATGGCGGAGAGAATAGGGCCCATAAAGCCAAATTTCTCCAATACGGCGGCCAGGTATCCCCAGTGCACCCTGTCAAACGCCTTTTCCGCATCCAGAGACAGGAGTACACCAGGGACCCCGGCTCGTTCCGCTGCCTTAATAAGATTGATAATTAGCCTCGTGCCGTCCTTGGTCTGCCTCCCCCCAACAAAGCCCACCTGATCCCCGTGGATTAGGGAAGGGGTGACCCGCCCCAGGCGATAAGCCAGACATCCCAGTTGAGTAATGAGATGGGGCGATAGCTCCCAGGGTCCGTCGGAGGCTTTCCAGGCTTTGGAATGGTCACTATGGAGGCCTCGAGAAGCCCGGGGGACAGAGCCCCCTCCGCTTGCCAAAAACTGCTAGCTCTAGTTAGATAAGGGGCCAGGATTTGAGAGAAGATGCGGTAATAATCACTCGGGAGCCCATCCGGCCCCGGTGCTGAATGTCTTTTAGTGGAGGAGATGACCCTCCCAACCTCCACCGGTGTAAAGGGGGCATTAAGCTCATCGAGTTGAGGCTGAGTCAACTTGGGAAGAGCGAGGCTGTTCAGGAAACCAGAGACATCCACAGGGACGGGGGAGGGGGGGGAATGTTCACATCATCTTTCAGGTTGTACAGTCCAGAATAGTATTTAGCAAAGGCCTCCGCGATAGCGGGAGGGCTGACGTGTAGTTTACCTGAGCCATCCCGCAAGGCGGCGATTTGAGATGTGACCTCCCTTTTATTTATTCGTCTAGCCAGAACCGCCCTGGCACGATCTCCCATAGCATAAAATGTCATCTTAGATTTACGCAAATATTTCTCATGCTGGGAGAGGAGCTGCATTCTCGCAAAGAAGAGCTGTGACAAAACCACAGGGGTCTGCACACTCTTGTTCCTCCTCTCCAAGCTATGCACCCTAGCTAGGAGTGCCTCCCCAAGTTTATCTCTATCCCTCTTCTGTCGGGCCGCTTTTTGGATGAAGCACCCCCTGACATAAGCCTTGTGAGCCTCCCAGAGAGTAGAATCCGTGGCTTCTGAGTTGTCGTTCAGGCTGAAGAATTCCTCCAGGCCTCGACGGACCTCCGAGACTACCCGGTGATCCGAAAGGAGGCCAGGGTTAAGCCTCCAAGAACCTCTGGGAGAAAACCTTCCCGCCAGGGAAACAACAAGGACGACCGGGGCGTGGTCGGACCACGAAATTAGGCCAATCTCCGCCGCCTCACAGGCCGGAAGCGTCCCACTATCAACTAAGAAATAATCTAAACGAGAGTATGAACGGTGTCTATTCGAGAAGAACGTGTAATCTTTTTCCCCAGCATGGAGGCAGCGCCACACATCATGAAGATGCAGAGACCTGCAGAGTGTTCCAAGCTCTCCCCTAGTCTGCGAGGTGACCCTAGAGCAATCCCACTGACGCGACATCACTATATTAAAATCTCCTCTGATCACCAGGCTGCCCCGAGTGTGCGTCTGAACCACCTTCATTACCTCTTTGATAGATTTAAACTGGGAGGCATTCGGGCCATAGACATTGACAAATGTAAACTCAGAATCAAACAATTTGCATGTAATCAAAAGGAATCGACCAAGGGGATCCGCCAGTTCATTGAAAAGCTGAAAAGGAAGGGAGGACTTCACAAATATACAAACTCCTGCTTTTTTCATAGGACTATTAGCATAGTAAGCCCTGGAGTACAAGCTGTGTCGCACCCTGAAGTTGTCCTCCCTCAAGAGGTGAGTCTCTTGGGCAAAGACTACATCCGCTTTGGTCTTGTTGACTTCCGACCAAAAGAGAGAGCGCTTAATGGGCGAGTTCAAGCCGTTAACATTTAGCGACAATAACTTAATACTCATAGCAAAGCATAAGTAACTGTGCAACCTGAGCCAGACCCATCGGGAGAGGGGGACACCGGGGGCGGCAGGGAGGCCGGGGGGAGGAAAAAACAAGGGAAAAGGGGGCAGGGAACAAACATATATGTAAACATGTTAGGCAAGTAACATCTTGCAAGGCAAGGGGGTGAAGGGTGTCCTGGAGACGACCTACCAGGCACCCCCAAAACGGCAGGTATAGTCCAGCTCCACCAAATAGTGAAGCAAAAACCATGCCATAACTGCATATCACAGCCACAGATCAAGTGTCATAACTGAAAACAGACCAACGCTCAGCGAGCGGACTCCCATTCAGAATCCAGTTTCTTTAAAGGTGGCGAGCGTTTTCCGGAACTCTCAAGATCGACCGATGGGGAAGGATCCGAGGCAGCACCAGAACGGGATGGCAGACCCCAGGACCGCAGGGCTCTGTCCAGTAGTTTCGGGGACTGGAACACATGGTGAATGCCTTTGTACGTGAAACGGACCTTCACTGGGGTGCCCCAGCTGTATAAGATCCCCGCTCCCCGAAGAACCCTGCACATAGGCGCAAATGCACGCCTCTCTGCTAATGTTCCAGCTGATAAATCAGGGTAAACCTCCAAGGAGGAGAAGCGGTCCGGGACCTCCACCCCACGTCTGAGGGCTCTCATGAATTTCTCCTTCAGTCTGAGATCTTGCATGGAGACTAGCACGTCTCGAGGAAAAGCTGGGTTAAGGCGAGGGGGCCGGGGGAGGCGGTGGATCCTCTCACAGACCAGGGTCTCAGGGCGCAATCTGGGAGCACAGCTAGAATAAAGGTCGTCACATGCCCAGGAAGATCAGAGTCCGGGAGGTCTTCAGTAATGCCTCTGATCTTCATATTGCCCTGCCTGCTTCTGTCCTCCAAGACCCATAGCCTGCCCTGCTGCTCCTCCATCTGCCTCTCCATAGTGTCCACATGATCAGCCAGGGTGTTGTGTGCCTTCGCAAACTCCTCCATCTTCCCCTCTAAGCGATCCGTTCTGTCCCCCAGGCTGTTTACATCCTTCCTGAGCTCCTCCACCATACCTTGCATATCAGCGTGGATTGCGTCCTGCAGGGAAGCCAGGAGCCTCCACATTGTCCTCTCTGTCAGTGGAGAGTCCTCCGAAGCCATCTCCACTAGCTCTCCACCCTGGCCAGCAGAGGAGTGAGAGGAGGGGGAGCGGGATCCCGCCGCCGGCGCCATCTTGGAGCGGGTGGGGGCAGCCTCCTTCTGGAAGAAATCCGAGACTTTAGTAAGTCCGGATTGGGACTTAGAGGATCCCCACGGCATCTCCAGACTCCGGGGAAGCAGGGGAGACAAGACTGGGCTCGGATGAGTAGGAGCGAAGGTCGCAGGGAGCCGCTATGATCTGTGGCTGCGGAGCTCCGGGCTTATGCAACCGACGCCATCAGCTCTCAGGTCACGCCCCCAAACTTGTACATCTTAAGGTACCGTCACACAGGGAGATATCGCCGGCGATGTTGCCGACGATCGCGGGAGCGCGCATCCCTGACAACATCGCCGGTGAGATGTCAGACTGAGCAACTTACCGGCGATGTCGCCGGCTAGTTGCCGCGGCTATCGCTCGCTGGGTTGCCCAGCAACCCAGCGAGCGATAACTCACAATGTTGGAGATAGGCGGAATCGCCCGCAACATTGCAGGTTGCCGCGTTACACAGGTGTTGGGAAACCTGGCGATGTTACTCAGGCGATTTTTCCCGATTATCACCCTGTCACACGAGGCAACTCTCCGGCGATGTCGCCGCAACCTGGCCACGCCCCTCAGTTGCCGGCAACATCGCCGGAGATATCTCCCTGTGTGACGGTACCTATAAAGGCATTGTATGAGAATGGAAATAAGGGTCTTTCTTCTGTAATCAGAGTCACATTTGCTAATTGACTTTCTCTGATTTTGCACAACTCTTCTATGGCCTGATGAAGGTCCTGTGTGGCTGAAATGTTGCACTTTTTTTTTTGCATGTTTCTGATGTGTGCACTGGGCTCAATAATCATTTTCTATGAAGGAGGATCTTCGGTGTCTTGGACTTCTTAGAATTCATCTTTGATTTTGCACACCTTGTAAATAACTCGATGAAGGCCCAGTGTGGCCAAAACGTTGCATTTTTTTTTTTTGCATGTTTCTGATGTGTGCACTGGGCTCAAGAACAAAATTTGTATGAAGGAGAATCTTTGGTGCCTTGGACTTCTTGACACTCATCTTTGATCTTGCCCTGTGTGGCAGAAATGTTGGGCTTTTTTGCATGTTGGTGATGTGTGCACTGGGCTCAAAAAACATTTTCTATAAAGGAGGATCTTCGGTGCCTTGGATTTCTTGGAACTCATCTTTGATTTTGCACACGTTTTTTAATGACGATGAAGGTCCTGTGTGGCTGAAACGTTGCACTGTGTTTTTTGTGTGTCTCTGATGTGTGCACTGGGCTCAATAAAAAAATAAAATCTATGAAGGAGAATCTTTGGTGCCTTGGACTTTCCCAATCTTGCAGCTTAGCTGTTTAACCCTGCTGTTCTGTTCGGTCAAAAATCACCAAAATTTGAAACTTTTTATTTCATTTTTCATTTGTTTATGAACAACCATGTTCACATACAGTATAATAATGCAACAGGTATTCAAATAAAACACTTAAATTAGCTAAAAAATCAAGATTGTAATAGGTCCAGTAAAAAATGACTGGAACATTATATGTGTACTAGATGGTGGCCCTATTCTAATGCATCGGGTATTCTAGAATATGTATATACTAGCTGTGAGCCCGATGCAAATGCATCGGGATTCTAGAACGTGCGTTAATTAGATTATAGTAGCTATATATTATTTATTTATTTATTTTTTTTTTATTTACATTTTTTTTGAATAACTTAATGTTATGAATATTTTATTTATTTGTTTTATTTTATTAGAATTAGTTAATGTTATGAATTTTTATATGGAATATTTTTTTATTACTTATTATTTTATTATTGTAATTATTTATTATTTAATATTTTTATAATATTATTTTTTTTTTATTTTAATTGAATTTTTTTTTATTTGAGTAATTTGATTTTCTTAGAATTAGTTAATGTTAATATTTTAATTATATATATTTTTATTTTATTTATTTTTTTAATTTTGATTTATTTTATTATTTATTATTTTTATTATTTGTATATTAATTTGTTATTTTAATTAAATTTATTTGTATTAGATTATTTTTTTATTTTAATTAGTTAATGTAATTAATATATTAATTTTATATATTAATTTTATTTTTGTTTTTTTTTATTATTATTTTTTATTTTATTATTTATTATTTATATTATTTTTTTTTTTTTTAGTATTTTTATTATTATTAAATTTAGTTATTATTTGTTATTTTAAGTGAATTTATTTGTATTTTTAAATATTTTTATGTGTATTTATTTATTTATTTTTATTGTCTTTAAATGTAGTGAATTTTTCCCATTGAGAAACATGGATGAATGAGGCGCGAATCTGATTGGCCGTAGTGGAATAGTAAAAGTGTTTTTTTTCCCATTGATAAAAATGTATGAATGAGCCTTGAATGTGATTGGTTGGTGTGTATTTGAATGTGATTGGTGCGATTTGGATCCGTGGGCGGGGCTTCCAGAAATTCGCGGCGGCCATCTTTATTCCTCAGTCAGCGGAGCGGACCGAAGAGGGAACATCGAGGACCCGGAGCTCGCTGGAGGAAGAAAGAAGACCGCCGGATGGAAGACTCGTGGCCCGGGCTGAAGGAAGAGGATGCCTGGGCCGGAGGGAGGACTGGACCTGATGAAGCAGATGTCATGAAGACAGGTAAGTGATCTACGTATTCGGGGTGGGGTTGGGTTGGGTTGGGTTGGTTTGGGGGTGTGCGGACATATTGTGGGGAGGTGTGAGGACATATTGGGGTGGTTTGGGGGTGTGCGGACATATTGTGGGGAGGTGTGAGGACATATTGGGGGGGTTTGGGGGTGTGAGGACATATTGTGGGGGTGTGGGGGGGTGAGGACATATGGGGGGTGTGCGGACATATTGTGGGGAGGTGTGAGGACATATTGGGGGGGTTTGGGGGTGTGAGGACATATTGTGGGGGTGTGGGGGGGTGAGGACATATGGGGGGTGTGTGGACATATTGTGGGGGGTGTGAGGACATATTGTGGGGGTGTGGGGGGGTGAGGACATATGGTGGGTGTGCGGACATATTGTGGGGGGGGGTGAGGACATATTGGGGGTGTTTGGGGGGGAGAGGACATATTTTGGGGGGGTGTGAGGACATATTGGGGGTGTTTGGGGGGGTGAGGACATATGGGGGGGGTGTGCGGACATATTGTGGGGGGTGTGAGGACATATTGGGGTGGTTTGGGGTGTGCGGACATATTGTGGGGAGGTGTGAGGACATATTGGGGGGGTTTGGGGGTGTGAGGACATATTGTGGGGGTGTGGGGGGGTGAGGACATATGGGGGGGGTGTGGACATATTGTGGGGGGGGTGAGGACATATTGTGGGGGTGTGAGGACATATTGGGGGGGTTTGGGGGGGGGAGAGGACATATTGTGGGGGGGGTGAGGACATAAGGGGGGTGTGTGGACATATTGTGGGGGGGTGTGAGGACATATTGGGGGGATTTGGGGGGGTGAGGACATATGGGGGGGCGTGCGGACATATTGTGGGGGGGTGTGAGGAGATATTGGGGTGGGTTGGGGGGGGTGAGGACATATGGGGGGGTGAGGACATATGGGGGGGTGTGCGGACATATTGTGGGGGTTTGGGGGGGGTGCGGACATATGGGGGGTGCGCGGAGATATTGTGGGGGGGTGTGAGGACATATGGGGGGGGTGGGTGTGAGCACATATGGGAGGGGTCTGCGGACATAATGGGGGGGTGTGCGGACATAATGTGGGGGTGTGTGGACATAATGGGGGGGTGCGGACATATGGGGGGGGTGCGGACATTGCGGGGCTGGGGAGCGGTGCTGGGGAGCGGGGCTGGGGGGCGGTGCTAGGCTGTGGATGGGGGCTGGCGGCGGAGGTGTGCGGGCAGTGAGGGGGGGTCTGTGCGGCGTTGGGGGTGTGCGATGCTGGGGGCGGTGCGGGGCTGGGGAGCGGTGCTGGGCTGTGGATCGGGGCTGGGGGGGAGGCACAGGGGGCAGCTCCATAGTCGCAGGTGGGCTGTGGGTAGCGCCGCCTCCGCTCCATGGTCCCCGGGCGAGATGTGGGTAGCGGGGAGCGGAGGCAGCGCGGGCGGCATCAGCGGGGTGTGGGTGGGCAATGCTTCGCCGTGTGCCTGAGACTCGCAATCGAGTTAGAACGGCTCGCAATGGCAATGCTTCGCGTGTATCCACATGACGACGCCGGAAGTAGCGCCGGAAGGGGCAAAAAAGCTATTCGCGATTATAGAATAGATAACTGAAGAACATTATGACTGACAGCCTTATAGACAGGAGTGAACTTCTTCACAATGACCGATAGCCTTGTAGACAGGAGTGAAGGATGTTACACTGACTAACAGACCTAGTAGACAGGAGTGAACTGCGTCACACTGACTGACAGACCTTGTAGACAGGAGTAATGTTCGCCACACTATGACTGACAGCCTTGTAGACAGGTGTGAAGGACATCACACTGACTGACAGCCTTGTAGAAAGGAGTAAACTGTGTCACACTGACTGACAGACCTTATAGACAGGAATAAACTGCATCACACTGACTGGCGGCGACCAATCAGAGACGTGGCTGGCGGCGACCAGAGATGCAGCACGTGACTTGGTGCGTGCTTTGTACAGCGTGCGGTTTTCAAACACGCACCGCATCCCTGATTGAACGCCGCCAGCCGTGGCGACCAATCAGAGACTTGGCGCGCGGTTTGAATGCCGCGTCTCTGATTGGTCTTCGTGGCCGGCGGTGACCAATCAGAGACGTGGCATTCAAACCGCACGCCAAGTCTCTGATTGGTCGCCATGGCTGGCGGCGACCAGAGATGTGGCGCGTGTTTGGCGCAAAATTTGAATGCCATCATCTAGGAATACCCATACTGTGGGTGTTCCAATATGGCGGTTGGGGTACTACCATGGCGAGTAACCGGGAGATGACCGGCGTCAGCCGGTCATCTGCCGGGTGGCTCACCGCGGACCTCACAGCGCAGTAGATGAGTCGCGGCCGCCAATCTCCCTACTGCGGTCATCTGCCGGCTGGCTCGCGCGCGCTGCGGCCACTATCGGGACATCAGCGGCTAACGCCACTGATCTCCCGACGATGGCCGCGGCCGGACGCGTATATCCCGGTGATAGCTGTCGCCGGGTTTCAGCTTGGCGCGAATTTTTAATGCGCGCGGCTGTTTTGCATACTCTTCGCTCATGAGCGCCCTGGTGCGCGATTCCTCCCTCTCCTTCAAGCCCCACATCCAAGCCCTCGCCACCTCCTGCCGACTCCAACTCAAGAACATCTCACGTATCCGCCCGTTTCTTAATCATGACACCGCCAAAACTCTCGTCCACGCCCTCATCATCTCCCGCCTTGACTACTGCAACCTACTGCTCACCGGTCTCCCTGCCTCCTCCCTTGCACCTCTCCGCTCTATCCTAAACTCAGCTGCCCATCTAATCCACCTGCCTCCTTCGCTACTCCCCTATCTCCCCTCTCTGCATGGCACTTCACTGGCTCCCCACCCCCAAAGATCAAATTTAAAATCCTAACCCTGACTTACAAAGCCATCCACAACCTGTCCCCCCCTTACATCTCCGACATGGTCTCCTAATACCAACCTACACGCAACCTACGCTCCTCACAAGAACTCTTCCTCTCCTCCCCCCTCATCTCATCCTCCCACAACCGCATACAAGACTTCTCCCGCACCTCCCCTAGACTCTGGAACTCTCTCCCCCAGCACGTCAGACACTCGCCTACCCTCAAGAGCTTCAAAAAGAGCCTGAAAACTCATCTATTCCAACAAGCCTACAACCTATGATGAGACCCAGCGCCGCTCCACCAAACGCTTGGCGCTTCCCCCCCTATCGTGTCCTCCCCTACCCCTGTAGACTGTGAGCCCTCGTGGACAGGATCCTCTCCAGTCGTGTATCAGCAAGCATTGACTGCTCATATGTACTGTACCTGTCCTTGTTACCCCCGCTTCTTATGTAAAGCGCCATGGAACCAATGGCGCTATATAAATAAATAATAATAATAATAATTTTCGTGACAGACAGAGAACCTTAGACGATTATATAGTAGATAGTAGACCGGAACAGAACAGCAGGGTTAAGTTGAACTATCAGACATGACCAATAGACAAGGGTGGCGCTATTTCTGAGAAACAAAGCTTTTTTCTACTGTCAAAAGGCCCCTTTAAAGACATAAGGTTACTAAAGTAAATCCATTTACTCAGAAATGTTCATGTATGAAATTAAGCAACTCCGCGGAAATCAAAAATGTAAAAACTAGCCCTTATCCATGTATCCTCCGTCCATACTTGGATAGGAGGTGGAAGACAGCCCTGCATGTACACTATGTACAATCTATTAGGGCTCGCTCAAGCGCATAACACAGACGATTGCAATCCGATAAAGAAAAGGATTGTACTCAGACCATTGTTATTCAATGAGTTAGTGCAGATCTTGGCTTTTCTTTCTCATCTGTATTTGGCATAAGAAAAAAAAATTGCAGCATGCTGGAATATGACCCAGTGCAGTGCAATGAAGCTAATCAGATGCGATACAGACCATCAGTATAGCATTTTATTTTTATGGATTCTGTAAAATGGGAAACTGTAAAGAATTAATAGATACGGTATAAAACCTCAGATTGTACACGGATAGGAGACTGATAAAAAGTGAGAAAAAATCATCCCACTTTTCTATATGAGAATGAGACCTATTTTGTATACTATTGTGTTTTGCAGAATTAGGCCAAGTGTCCACTGTGGAGTTCAATTGCTTTTTTAACACAATATGCTTGTTTTATTAATATAGGAAACACATGCACCTTAAAGGCATCACAGATCAGGTGGTTAGGTACATATCTGACACAGCAGATAGATATACCTTAAAGGAAAACTGTCAGGCCAAAAATCCACATGTAATTGCTATCATTTTACAATTCCCCCCTCTAAACTCTCTATTGATGTATTTCTATTATGTATATTTCCCTCCTATCTTCTGTAAACTTCAAATAAGGAGATTCATTCCATCTGTCAATCACAGTGCATGATCCACTTAGTTCTCTGCTATCCACTCCCAATGCATGAATATGCATGTCACATCACAGCACAGGAGATCAGTGGGGGACTGTATTCTCCTCTCTGCTCTCTGTGTGCAGATTCACAAGAGGTGAACTACAACACAGAAACTGTCATAACACAGCAGGGTATTTGCTTTACAGAAACAAATGGAGTCTAGATAAGGCGCAGACCTGCAGTAGCTCTCTCCCTCAGTGGTGATATCAACTGAACAGACCGGTAAGTGAAACCTGAAACTTCACTGTTAGCAAAGGGAGAGAGTTGCAGAGAGGGAGTGCATAATTACATACATGACAGTTTATACAGCACAGAACTAATCGTCTCTGCTCATAATGGGACAGGACTAATGCAGCAGCTCTCTGCAGGGTCTGACAATGGTGATAACATGGAAACTACAAACGGTACAATAATGATTTTACATGTTTTTTTTAAAGTCTGCCCAGGCCCTATCCAAGGGTAATATTAGCATCATACTAAAAAATGACCTGACTGTGTCCCTTTTAAGCAATAAAAAGTTACAATGTCATAGTATGATACTGATGCTACATATCACCATATACACCGTGTTCCAAATTATTATGCAAATGTTCTTTTTCTCTAATTTTCCTAAATGGTCGGTGCAAATGACAGTCATTGTAATAAAAGTCATCACCCATTAGAGTATACATCAAATTTTATTGAAGAAACCTCCCAATGATAACAGTATTATCTTCTGGGAACTTGCTCTCAACCTTATGGAGAGAGCGAAGTAGGTGAGGAGATTGTAAGCCACTTCCCTCCTCTCAGATATATGCAAATTTGCACTTCACTAAGGAAGTTGAGAACCTCCCGTGCCACATTTAAGCAGCTTCCTCAAAGTCATAATCGCTTTCCTACAAGCTTTTAATATAACTAAGGGATTTGTGCCAGATCAGAACCCCAAACTACAGACGCTGCGTTTCGGGGTACCTGCCCCTCATCAGTGTAGTGTGTGGGATATTCTGATCTGGCAGAGTGAGTGGGCTAAGACAAGGTCTGGGAACTTGCTCTCAACCTTATGGAGACAGCGAAGTAGGTGAGGAGATTGTAAGCCACTTCCCTCCTCTCAGATATATGCAAATTTGCACTTCACTAAGGAAGTTGAGAAACTCCCGTGCCACATTTAAGCAGCTTCCTCAAAGTCATAATCGCTTTCCTACAAGTTTTTAATATAACTAAGGGATATGTGCCAGATCAGAACCCCAAACTACAGACGCTGCGTTTCGGGGTACCTGCCCCTCATCAGTGTAGTGTGTGGGATATTCTGATCTGGCAGAGTGAGTGGGCTAAGACAAGGTCTGGGAACTTGCTCTCAACCTTATGGAGACAGCGAAGTAAATGAGGAGATTGTAAGTATTATCTTCAAAATTAAAAGAAACTGTAAATGCACTGTTCCAAATTATTAGGCACAGTAGAGTTTCTAAACATTTGATATGTTTGAAAGAACTGAAAATACTCATTTGTTGAATTTGCAGCATTATGAGGTCACATTCACTGAAATAAAAAGCTATTTAACTCCAAAACATCCTAACAGGCCAAGTTACGTGTTAACATAGGAAGCCTTCTTTGACATCACCTTCACAATTCTTGCATCCATTGAACTCCAGGAACCTTAAAGGGGCCTACCAGCTGTTTCCCAATGATTCTGGCCCAAAACATGACTCCTCCACCTCCTTGCTGACGTTGCAGCCTTGTTGGGACATGGTGGCCCTCCACCAACCATCCACTACTCCATCCATCTGGACCATCCAGGGTTGCTCGGCCCTCATCAGTAAACAAGACTGTTTGAAAATTAGTCTTCATGTATGTCTGGACCACTGCAACTGTTTCTGCTTGTGAGCACTGTTTAGGGGTGGCCGAATAGTAGGTTTATGCACCACAGCAAGCCTTTGAAGGATCCTACACCTTGAGGTTCGAGGTCTTTGTGTCACCTTTTGTCACAAACCTTCCTGGCTATCCTTCCCCCAGCAAAGTCTATGAGTATTCTGAAGTGTTTCGCTCATGATGATTATTTCTTCCTTGCAGTTTAGGTGCAGATTGTGGTCAAGATGCATGTCTTTTGGAGCTGTCAACATCTGAAAAAATTTTGGAAAGAAGTCCAAAACTTAATAACAAGCAGTATGAAACTCAATATCAGGATTACATCTGAGGTGGCACTCCTACTTCTAGCAATAGACAATTCCTTCCCCCCCCAAAATATGACACCTGATAACCCACATTCTTCTAACTGCAAAAAAAAATTATAGTGGCCCATTGGAAACAGCCCTCTCCCCCCACAATACAAGAGCTCAAGGAAAAAATGGCAACCCACAATTCATATGAACAATCTCCAAACCAAATACCAGCAAGAAATGGTCTGATTGGATTAACACATACGACCATAATTAAGATTCATCTGAGACCTTGATGTGACAACTTCTCCCACGATTGCCTTTTCTTCTTTCACACTTAACATACGGATACGGGTATACTCAGACAGAAATGAGCCGGTTGACCTTATGGATAGAGAGAGGATCTTTTCTTTTACTCTCCTTCCTTTAGATACTTATGTGATGTGTAGCTTCCATGTCTGTGTAAAGAATTTAAAAGTTCTTATATGGTAATATAAATACGCTACACTTGTGTATTGGAATATACTACACCATAACTTGGTACATAACTTTATGCCTGAATTTCTCTACTCATTTCCCTTTAACTCAACTCGAGTTCTTTAATTCGAGTAGTCATGATTACACCTTTACATTTGACATAGTTTTCTTTAATACGTGTATGTTATTAATATTTGTAACCATACTGGTTTTTCATTTAAATTACCCGTTCAAAAAAATGTAATAAAAATCATATGAATACAGATTGACTATAGTAGAAAAACGTATAACCACAATCTGCACCAAAACAGCCTGCATCTTGTGGTGCGTTTTACTACAGCAGAGTGCAGTTTTGCATTGTTTTTGCTGCAGAAACAAAAAAAACCAGAATCAGAACATAGCCTAACTGTATTGGTGGGGTCAGAAAACCTGTCACTATCCAGTGTGACCTCCATTTGCCTCACGCAGTGCAACTCATCTCCTTCACATAGAATTGATGTTTGTGGACTGTGGAATGTTCCCACTCCTCTTCAATGACTGTGTGAAGTTGTTGGATATTGGCAGGAACTGGAACACGCTGTCCTATATGGTGATCCAGAGCATTCCAAACATGCTCAATAGGTGACATGTCCGGTGAGTATGCTGACCATGGAAGAACTGGGATGTTTTTAAGCTTCCAGGAATTGTGGACAGATCCTTGCATCATGGAGCCGTGTATTATCATTCTGCAATATGAGGTGATGGTCGTGGATGAACGGTACAACAATGGGCCTCAGAATATCATCTATGTATCTCAGTGCATTCAAAATGACATCAATAAAGTTCACCGGTTTTCGTTGTCCATAACATACGCCGGCCCATACTATAACTCCACCAACACAATGGGCCACTTGATTCACAACAGTTTAATCAGCAAACCACTCACCCATATCAACCGTCTGTCAATATGCCCTATACAGTGAAACCCAGAATTCATTCATGAAGAGAACACCTCTCCAACATGCCAGATTATACTGAATGTGAGCATTTGCCTACTCAAGTCGATTATGAAAACTAGATGCAGTCAGGTGGAGATCCCCGATGACGATAATGAGCTGCAGAGGAGCTTAACTGAGATGGTTTCGGACAGTGTGTGCAGAAATTCTTTGGTTATGAAGATGTTGGATGTGGAGGGTCTGGGCTGGTGTGGTTACACATGGTCTTAGGTTGTGAGACCGGTTGGATGTACTGCCAAATTCTCTCTAAACGTTCAATTCTTCTCTGATGTACTCCCCTGTAGTCAGTTGCCAACTGCATGCTCCATCAGATCATACGACATTGTGCTGTGTGATAAAACTACAAATTTTAGAGTGGCCTTTTATTGTGCTCAGTCTAAGGCACACGTGTGCAATTATCATTCTGTCTAATCAGCATCTTGATATGTCACACCTGTGGGGTGGGTGGATTATCTCGGCATTGGAGAAGTGATCACCAACATAGATTTAGACAATTTGTGAACAATCCTTGTAAGAAAAATCTCTTTTGTGTACCGTATACACTCGAGTATAAGCCGACCTGAGTATAAGACGAGGCCCCTAATTTTACCCTCCAAAACTAGGGAAACTTATTGA
The DNA here is from genome assembly GCA_033576535.1 of Allobates femoralis. NCBI lineage: Eukaryota > Metazoa > Chordata > Amphibia > Anura > Aromobatidae > Allobates > Allobates femoralis. The sequence goes on from JARQOC010000001.1 coordinate 579,964,194, forward strand.
CTAGAGTATAAGCCTAGGGGGGGGATGAAGCAGACTCTCATCACGGTATACAGCCCCTCTCATCATGATAAATGGCCCCCCATTACTGGTATATAATCCCACATCACTGGTATATAGGACCTTTTTCACTGGTATACAGTCCCCCCCCTATCAGAGGTAACAGTCCCCATCAGTGGAATACAGCCCCCCATCAGTGGTATATACAGGCCCCCCATCAGTGGTATATACTGGCCCCTCCATCAGAGGTTACAGCCCTCATCAGTGGTATATACAGGCCCCCCTCAGTAGTATATACAGCCACCCAGTAGGGGTATATACAGGCCCCCTCAGTGGTATATACAGCCCCCCTCAGTGGTATATACAGCCCCCCCTCAGTGGTATATACAGCCCCCCTCAGTGGTATATACAGGCCCCCCTCAGTGGTATATACAGGCCCCCCTCAGTGGTATACAGGCCCCCATCAGAGGTTACAGCCCCCATCAGTGGTATATACAGGCCCCCCCTCAGTGGTATATACAGCCACCCAGTAGGGTTATATACAGGCCCCCCTCAGTGGTATATACAGACCCCCCCTCAGTGGTATATACAGACCCCCCCTCAGTGGTATACAGGCCCCCATGAGAGTTACAGCCCCCATCAGTGGTATATACAGGCCCCCATCAGTGGTATATACAGGCCCCCCATCAGTGGTATATACAGGCCCCCCCTTGCTGCCGCACACCTGTAAAATAATAGCTCATTCATACTTATCTCTGTCGCTCTGTCACTGTGCGTCCTCTGGTCTTCTTCCTGCTTGTACCCGGCTTCCTGTGGGGGGCGCAGCAGTGATGACGTCATTGCTTCTGCGTCGGTCACATGACGCCGGGTACAAGCAGGAAGAAGACCGGAGGACACGCAGTGACAGAGCGACAGCGATAAGTATGAATGATCTATTATTTTACAGGTGTGTAGCAGCAAGGGGGGCTTGTACACCACTGATGGGGGGGCACTTACATAGTGCAATGTAATATGCACCGCTCCCCTGCCACTGATGGACAGGGGGATGCAGTCCATATTGCATTGCACTAATGAGCGGGGGCACGTGACCGGTCGCTCCTATTGCAGCCTCCCCTACCTCCTCCAGCTCCTGATCACCGCCCCCCTCCCCCCCCCCCACTGAGCCTTCACTGTGACTAGAGTATAAGTCGAGGGGGGCACTTTACAGCACAATTTTTGTGCTGAAAAACTCGGCTTATACTTGAGTATATACGGTACATAGAAAAAAATCATAGCTCCTTGAGTTCAGGTCATGAAAAACAACAGTGTTGTGTTTATATTTTTGTTCAGTGAAGTTACATTAATAAAAATAGTAGAGACATAGCAAAACCATAACGTTTGTCAAGCGTGAAGAGAATTGGTTGGTATAACAATTACCCTTAACTACTATCATTGATGTAATAACCTATAACCTGCTATATCAATTGATGCAGACCTCTAGTTAAATTATACTTATGGTATTATACAGTATGTATTTGCTGGCACTTTGGACAATGTATTAAGCACTTACTATATACATATTATATTATCTAGTATTTATTTTTTTACATTCAGTATAGGAGTCTCCTTTTGGCATAATTAATTAATGAAGAGTTTGTGAGTTGCTGTCAATAATTAAAAGGGGTACTCTAAAGTTTTCTTTTAAGAAGCTCAAGGCCATGCAGTCTGGTTACATCCTGATAATATAATGACAGTTATAATGAATAACAGAGCTGTATTATTAATTATTCTATAACGCTCAACACAAGTTCTGCTGTAGCACATTCAGTCAACAGTGGTTTATTCTGATTCTACACTACTATAACTGCAAGTAAATATAGAGATAACAGGGACTTTAACAAGCACATAGCTTAGGCTGGGTTAACATTTGCGGACCCCTCCGCAGCGTTATTTGCCTGTGTGATTTGTACGCAGGCGAATGCCTACGCAAAAATCACACACTCTCTTCCGCACCAGGAAAGAGACATGTTGCATTCCTGGTGCGGACGAGAGTGTGTGATTTGTGCGCAGGCATCCGCCTGCGTACAAATCACACAGGCAAATGAATGGGAGCGCACGGTCATGCGCAGTCAAGCGCAGCACCGTGCATCCCCATTATAAATATAGGAGCTTGCGGTGGCTGCACTCAGCTTGCGGATCCCCTCCGCAGAACGCTGCGGAGGGGTCCGCAAGTGTGAACGCAGCCTTAGGGCACTGCGAGAAGTGTTTAGGAGATCTGCTCTAGAAGAAGTCAATGGTGAAGACTGATGATTTATCAAGAGTAATAACAGTAGCTGGTCAGAAGTGTAGAGGAAGGGGGAAGAAGGTGAGTAGCTAGCTGCAGTATTGAAATAAATGGGCTGGAGAGAGGTGGCTGGTATGTTACGAGTCAACTTGTCTCCTGGAATGTAACTGCTGCGCGCATTCGGCCAGTGTTGGGCAGATACCTGTGTACAATCTCCATGGGAAATAGCTGTACACTACTAAAGGTAAAAACTCTTAGAGGCCCGTCACACGGTGTCACCTCGCCGGAGATATCGGCGGCGACTGGCGGGAGCGCGCACGCTTTTGGAGCCCTGCCAGTGTCGCTGCCCCCCGTTTACACGGGGAGACACCTCCGGCGATGCACCGGCGAGCTGACAGATGGCATCGCCGCCGGGGTGTCTCAAAACCCCAGCGGCGATGCAGTACAATGGGAGCCTATGGCTCCCATCGCCTGTCAGGTCGCCGGCAGCCGTTAACATGGGGCGATGTGTACACATCGCCCCAGATCAGCCGCCTCGTTTCAGAGCACTGCTCTGAAACCAAGCGACCAGTAAAAGGCGTCGCCAGGGGCGATATTGGTGCTGATAGGCGATGCAGTGGCGTAGCCTAACAAATCGGCGGTACTGTCACACGCGGCAATATTGCTTTCAATTTCACTGCAATTTGCTGGATGCAGTGAAATCATTGACACATTGTTCTATTTTGTTGCTGTGTACAAATGGAACAATGTGTCCATGATTTCACTGCAACCAGCAAATTGCAGTGAAATTGAAAGCAATACTGCCGCGTGTGACGGTACCTTTACTATAAGGGAATGACAGTAGATAGAAAAAGCAAGTCAAGTGCAAACTAGCTTATTTTCATGCTGTCCATCTAACTAAAGCAATTTGTTAACTTGAGACTATCTTTTTAATTGTAATTACTGTCCTTTAGAAAGAATTAAGCACAGTTTGACATTATTTTAAGTGATATATAAAGTACAGGGTGGGCCATTTATATGGATACACCTAAATAAAATGGGAACGTGAGGTGATATCAACTTCCTGTTTGTGGCACACTAGTACCCCCTACCATATACTAATGTGCCACACACAGGAAGTTGATATCACCAACTGTTCCCATGTTAGTTAGGCGTATCCATATAAATAGCCCACCCTATAAATGGCCCACCATGTATATCAATAGAAGTCATTTATTTTTTTGTTTTTTATAACATATTTTTATTGGCAATAACACAGTTCACATGGGTTCAATCATACTGTTTGATACTTTTGTGTAAGTCAGAAGGCCTTTCCATAATTAGTAAATACAGTCTAAACATAATGTAACCCAGATGTCATGGCACCTCCTAGTGTCTCTGTCCTGTATTCTTAACCCAATAATCACCATCTTTTAGCTTCTATAATTGTCAATGCAACAATTCAACATTGAAACACAAAAAAAAAAAGGGGGGGGGGGTTCAAACAGTCAAAAATAAAATACTACTAACTGATACTGGGTTCCCACCCCACAAGCACATCATCATTTTGCATGCCAGAACTTTTGTCTCAATCACGGGAGTAATGTGAAAACAAGAGCCATTTGCTCCAGCTTGATTTAAATTGTTGTACCTGCCCCAACCTCCCTGCTGAGATGTGTTCCATTATACAGTTAAAATGAGTCTTGGTAAGTATTTCTTGTATGTCAGAGATTTGAGTACTTTTCCATTTTTGGGCTATGCTGCCTCTAGTAACCGTAAGAATATGGTTGATAATCAAGCCATCTTCCAACGCCAACTCTACCAGTCCTAGAGAGAGTAGTGCTACCTCTGAACCCCACAGGGTTGCGAATCCCACTATTGTTCTGATCAGGGCATATATCCTTTTCCACAAGGGTCTAAATATCAGACATTTCCACCATACATGCAAAAAAGATCCCCCTGCTTGACCACAACTCCAACAGATATCTGGAATCATAGGATATGCTGTGTGAAGTCTGGATGGAACAGAATACCACCTATGCAGTCATTTTCTAGAGGACTCTAAATGTGTTATGCAATGTGAGGTTTTCTTTATTTAATTGAAATGCGTGATACCAATCTTCTTAGGTAAAGTGTGCGCCCAAGTCCGCTTCCAATTTTTGGGTCCAGACATGGGAGTGTGGTGCCATCTGGGGGAAAAGAGCGATATAGGATCTAGAAATGCCACCAGCTGAGTCCCTATTAGAAGTAAAATAGTATTCATAGGGTGTTTGTAAACAACTAGTCTTTTCATGAATAGATGAGAAAAAGTGTCTGATCTGTAAATATTTGAAAAAAAATCATTTTGATGGATGCTGAATTTTTCCATAATATCGGTGAAAGGGATCAGCACCTGGGCTCTCATCATGTGCCCCAAGGTGATAATGCCACGTGAAATCCAAACATCCAAGCGCAGACCAGTGATGATATAACCAAGAGCCACCAACGGTATTTTATCAATCCTAGTGAGTAGTAGTTGGTTCCTTCCCTATTTTTGGCGCTAGCCATGTTAGCACTGCAGCCTGTATTGTCCAGAATCCAAAAGACCTGATCTCTTTTTTTCAACCTTAGATACAACAGAAAAGATGACTTCTTGGGGTAGCCTACCATATGCGATTCCACGGTCACCCATACCCTAGAATCGTCATCCACCCACCAGTATCTAAGGCTGCCTTCAGATTTCCAGATGCCTCCGCAGCGTTTTGCGGAGGCATCTGCAAGCATCTGCATGCAGACGGCAGCCCCTATGTTTATAATGGAGCGCACGGCGGTCTGCAGATGCTTGCAGACCGCCGTGCGCACCCATTCACTCCTATATGTGATCTGTGCGCAGGCGGATGCCTGAGTACAGATCACACACTCTCGTCCGCACCAGGGACGCGACATGTTGCGTCCCTGGTGCGGGCGAGAGTGTGTGATTTGTGCGCAGGCGTCCGCCTGCGCACAGATCACATATAGGAGTGAATGGCTGCGCACGGCGGTCTGCAAGCATCTGCAGACCGCCGTGCGCTCCATTATAAACATAGGGGCTGCCGTCTGCATGCAGATGCTTGCAGATGCCTCCGCAAAACGCTGCGGAGGCATCTGCAAATCTGAAGGCAGCCTAAGTTGGTCGAGCAAAATGGCCTTCAGGTATTTATCTATATCTGGACATCCCATACCCTCCTCTACCACAGGGAGACAGCGTTTTCAATGAGGTTCGGGCTTTTTTATAATCTATTATATAAAGCTGAATGTGTGTATGTGTGTATGTGTGTGTGTATGTGTGTATGTCCGGGATTGGCATCTACACCGTCGCAACTACAGCCACAACATTTTGCACAGTCACACGTCTGGACCCCATGAGCGTCATAGGCTATGTTGTGAGGCGAAATTTTAACCCTGCGTGTTCCAGTTCACCAAACAATTTTGCCCCTATCTACATAATGGGGAAAAAGTGAATGGAAAAGTGTTGGAGGCAAATTGACAGCTGCCAGATGTGAACAAGGGGGACTTAAAGAATGAGAATGATGGCGCCAAAGAGTATATACCGTACAGTTGCTAAGGCGGGGCCCCGACATAGGATACTCACCACACACGGGGATATGAACACACACACAAAATGCGCCACATACTACCACGTGCTTGGACACATATACCACCCTCAGCACACATTTCACCACACATACACTAAACCTCGCCACATAATTGACCTAAAACACACACAAGTCTGGTATTATCCTTCTAAAATATAAATCTGATTAATAAGCAGCAAAACTACAAGAGAAACAAATGTACCATATCTAATATCTAATATATAAAGCTGAATGTGTGTATGTATGTGTATGTCCAGGATTGGTATCTACACCGTCGCAACTACAGCCACAAAATTTTGCACAGTCACACGTCTGGACCCCGAGAGAGTCATAGGCTATGTTGTGAGGCAAAATTTTAACCCCGCGCGTTCCAATTCACCAAACAATTTTGGCCCTATCTACATAATGGAGAGAAAGTGACAGTTACCAGTTGACAGTTGTGAATGAGAGAGGCTTAATGACAGCACCAAAGACAAACAGCATATACCAGCATATAGTCACTAAGATGGGGCCCTGACATGGAATATTTACCACGCATGGTTACATGTATACACACCACATGCACACAAAGAGTAACAGCTAAGGTGGAGCCCCAACATTAGATACTCACCACGCACCCGAACACACACACCACAAAGAGACACACACAACACAGACACACACCACACAGATACCTCCCCACAGGGACACACACACATACACAACCTATAGAGACACATGCACTCACCCCACAGGGACACACACACCACAGGGACATACACACATACACACCCCACAGGGACACAGAGGCACACCCACACCCCACAGGAACACACAGACCCCATAGGGATGGACACACACCACAGAGACACCCTTCTCCCCACAAGGACACATACCACAAGGACACCCCCCCCAAAAAGGACACACACCACAGGGACCCCCCCACAGGGACACATGCACACTACTCGGACACACACACCCCAGGGACACACACACACACACTACACAGACAGACACAGATGTGCACAAATTGCCTCACACAACTCGCCTCATATGTGTGCTATCTTTAATTTCCAAAAATAAACATCTGATTAAAAACAGCCAATGTGCAACACATGTCCAATATAGGGAATTAAGGCAGATGTCAGTCACATGAGCTGTCTTTTATGTGTATGTGTGAGGTAATATATACTGCCCGGCCGGGGGGAGGGTTTTGGAGATTTACTAGGCTGCCTATAGCAACCAATCACAGCTCAGCTTCCATTTTCCTACAGGTCATTAATATGACATATTCAAATTCTATTTTGTTATAGCTAACAGTAGTTATTTGTTAACCCGGGCGTAGCCGGGTAGTACAGCTAGTTTAATATATAAAGCTGAATGTGTGTATGTGTGTATGTATGTCCGGGATTGGCATCTACACCTTCGCAACTATAGCCACAAAATTTTGCACAGTCACACGTCTGGACCCAGAGAGCGTCATAGGCTATGTTGTGAGGCGAAACTTTAACACTGCGCGTTCCAGTTCACCGAACAATTTTGCCCCTATCTACATAATGGAGAAAAAGTGACAGTTACCAGTTGACAGTTGTGAATGAGAGGGGATTAATGACAGCGCCAAAGACTAACAGCATATACCAGCATATAGTCACTAAGGTGGGGCCCCAACATGGGATATTCACCATTCACGGGGACATGAATACACACCACACGCACACAAAGAGTAACAGCAAGTGTATAGTCGCTAAGGTGCAGCCCCAACATTGGATACTCACCACGCACCCGAACACACACACACCACAAAGAAACGCACACAACACAGAGACACACACACACACCACGGGGACACACATACACCCTATAGGGACACATGCACTCACCCCACAGGGACACACACACACACTACAATGAGACACACACAACACAGACACACACACACCACACAGACCCCCCACAGGGAGACACACACATACACACCCTATAGGGACACATTCACTCACGCCACAGGGACACACACAAAGCAGAGACACACACAACGCAGAGACACACACAACACAGAGACACACACAACACAGAGACACACACACCACACAGACACCCCCACAGGGACACACACACACCACACAGACACCCCCCACAGGGACACACACACTCTATAACGACACATGCATTCACCCCACAAGGACACACACACCCACCCTAGGACACACACCACACAGACAGACACAGATGTCTGGAGGGTTTACTGTTGGCTGGGGATTTATTAGGCTGCCTATAGCAACAATCACAGCTCAGCTTCTATTTTCCTACAGGTCATTAATATGACATATTCAAATTCTATTTTATTATAGCTAACATCAGTTATTTATTAACCCGGGCGTAGCCGGGTACTACAGCTAGTTCCAAATAAAACTAGATAAAAGAATTTGTATTAATTAATAATATGGGGAGGGACTCAATTAAAGTAATTATTAATTAGATTATCAAACTAATATCTGAACAGTTTGATATATTATTTGCAGAAACCTTGTACTGTGACCATTCTTCAGCACATTCTATGTGCCAAAATAATGAACTTTATCTTTTTATTTTAGACGTTTTTACATTTACTCCGTAACAAATATCGATATAGTTTATTATATATTGTGAGTGTAGTCATTTTTGATGATGGGATTGGCAGTACACAGTTTTTGTGTGAGACCCTTTAGGTAGTGACATGACCTTCTAGGCTATGTGACTTTTGACTGAATTCTTTTAACCAACCGTTTGGATTCAACATATGCAAGCAGCTAGAAGAAGTGATCTGACCAATCTTCAGGCATCTTGCAATAATTTGTAAGGATTTACTCGGGAATGTATTTAGCAGTGGGAGAAAAGACAAGCTGAGACCAAGTTTAAAGGGGAACAAATCTGTATTCAACACAGTGGCAGATAACAAACGTGATGTGCAGCAAGTGAACACGTTCGTCAAAATACGCAGCAAACTGGTTAGTGTCTAGAAATATGTCTTGCACTATAATGCCAATAAGGAAGACTCTAGAAATCGTACACACAGGGAGAAGCCACTTGATAAGCAGTCTATGAGCTCAATACACTCAGGAAGGCCTGGGAATGGAAAGTCTCAAAAAAGCAAACACAGAACATTTGTAGTGCAGTGCAGCGTTAAGAAGGTCCCAAAGTCCAGAATGCTGCTGCTGCACAATAAAGAATATTAGGAGCTGCAAGTGCTATCAGAGCACACAGGGCTCACGTGACATGAAGCTGAAATACAGTGGTAAAATCAGGAACACACAGCACAGGCAGCTTGTAGGAGAGTAGCTGAAAGCAGGTGTGGTTGCTGGAGTTCAAACTGCAAATGTTGGAAAAGCCGGAGCGGATTAGCAGGAAGTGGAGCAACAAGAAAATCAACAGGGAGCCAGCAATTCAAACTGAATACTCGAACAGGTCTAGACGATAAGAATAGGGTTTATAAAGGCAGAGAAAGAGGATCACGAACAGGAGCAAAGCAACAGGCGCCACGTTGAAAAAAAGCTAGGATGCACAAACAGATCAATAGAGGATCCAGAGTCCTGACATCTTTTGTTCTGAAGAGACTCTGTACTTAAAACTAGAAGTCAATTGGAAGGTTCAATTGACACCCAGAAAACACTTGAGCAATGTTTTTAGCAATTTTGCTTAAGAAATTTCTAGCAGTTTCTTTGTTAAAACACTAGGTGAAATTTATGGGTGGATGGCAAACGCAACTTTAGTGACTAATGTCAGACAGCTGCTGCCAAGGCTAATAATATAATGGGGTGTATTAAAAGAGGCATAGATGCTCATGAGGAGAACATAGTTTTTCCTTTATACATGTCACTAGTGAGGCCACACTTAGAATACTGTGTACAATTCTGGTCTCTGGTGGATTGGAAAGACATAGCTGAAATAGAGCGGGTCCAGAGAAGAGCAACCAAGGTTATTAGAGGACTGAGAGGGGTCTGCAATACCAATAAACTTGGGATTATATTTTTAGGTCCATTATTAAAGGGTTCAAAGAAGGGGAGGAAAATGAAAAGGGGCGCACATCTAAGTGTAGGAGTCAAAACGTTTTTGTAGATTAAGGTGTAAATCAGTCCTGCTCACCTTATTGTGGTCTTTATACCATCCATGTAAGTCCTCTTTCTGACCAGTACACAGATTCAGCCTCCTTCAGTATGCAGTTCACCTCCGAATCAATCAGGTTTCAGACTCTGAGAACCTGTCAGCAAATACTTCCGAATAGGGATATCCGGACTTGATTTCGCGGCTCTCCCAGAGAAAGCCAAAGGATATTCTTCAAGAGTATTTTGTTAATATATGGATAAGATACAACGCGTTTTGGCTAATATTAGCCTTCATCAGGTACAATATGTGTGATATGCTGAATTAAAGGAAAACATTTGTTATATAGGTCATTCTTTTAATAATTACATTAACCTTTTATTATTTTAATACGTTTTTGCAAAAATTAATTTGAATAATTCAAGAAAAAATATATTTTTAATATATAATAAAAAGAATGAATGGACACAACCTGAGATTCTAATAAGGAGGTTATTAGATTTTGACAATAAGGGACAAGTCTAGAAAGTTATACCCATACTCCGGAATCCCATTTAATTGATCAAAAATCACTAGGATCGGGAAAAACGTTTATACATAAAAGTTTATGAGTTTTTATATATATTTCTCTATACATTTTTTTTAATATATATTTGTAATATAATTGCTATGTATTTTGTATATGACTTGTTTTTAACATATACAGAATCTGCTACCACCACGAGTAATACACTTGAAGCATATCCTTTGGCTTTCTCTGGGAGCGCCGCGAAATCAAGTCTGGATATCCCTATTCAGAAGTAAATTTGGGATTATAAAATTTGGAAAAATGAAGGTTTAGAGGTGATCATATTACTATGTACAAATATATGAGGGGAAAGTACAGGGACCTTTCTAATGATCTTTTTACTCTTTGGCCTGAGACGGGACAAGTGGACATCCTCTTCGACTGGAGGAAAGAAGGTTTAACCATAATTACCGACGCGGAGTCTTTACTGTACGAGCAGTGACACTATGGAACACTCTGCCGTATGATGTGGTTATGGTCGATCCACTTCAAAAAGTCAAGGACGCCAGGATACCTTCCTTAAAAAATATCTTATAAACTGTTTATATATACTAGATTCTTTGATAGGGCGTTGATCCAAGAATCTAGTCAATGTGGAGTCGGGAAGGAATTTTTTCCCCCTAATATGTAGAAATCAGTACCTGCCCCATGGGGTTTTTGCCTTCCTTTGGATCAACGTGTTAAGGGCCTGTTACACGCTACGATATCGTTAACTATATCGTTGGTACGTCATGGCTTTTGTGGCAGTGAAACGACGTTGTTGCGTGTGACACGTAGATTCAACCAATGATAAGTCAGCTGATCGTTGATCGGACGTTTATGAGCTGGACCATAAATCAGTCGTTGACCGTTCGTTCAACCTACAGCATCGGTGTGTGACCCCTTGATAACGATGTCGTTTACGACTTCCCCTATTCACAACTGAAGGACAAAGGCAACCAAACGACCGCAAGTATCGTTCGCTTGTTGCGGAATCGTTGCTGCGTCGGTCACAATACCTATACAAGTGACATCTCCCCAGCGATCATTGAACGTCGTTCCAGGGATCTAGTTCAAGTCGGATCGTTGGTCGGATCGCTGGTACATTGAAGCGTGTAACGGGACCTTTAGGCTGTAGATTGAACTTATTGGACTTTTGTTTACCATCAACCTACACACAATGAAATGATGAAACACAAAAAACACCAGCAAGTCAATTTAAGAAAAAGTAATGATCCAACAGTAATCCAGGAAATTCATGAATATAAAACTAAACGTTTATTGTTTTATTCTATTATTAAAAATCACATCAAAGAACCACTATGGGCAAATATTGTGTGACAGTCACAAAAGGTCAAAACAGGTAGGTCTACAAGCGATTATCCATGTGATTGTGACACGATATTTGACCATAGCGTTTCTTTGAAGTGATTTTTTAATAATGGAATCTGCTTACATAAAAGCCATAGTCTGCCTGTCTACGTTTGTCCCCAAAATAGCGCCACGTAGAGGACATGGCAGACCCAAGCATCTCTTGATTGCCCAGATAGTGAAAAAACAAAAACATCTTTCCATGTTCAGTAACTGAGGCCACCATCTTTGTACACCTGGTCATGCGCAGTAGCGGGCAGGGATTAGCGGTGGACATATTGCCAACCCGGTCATCACATTTAGGAAGAGACGTGGCCATGTTCTTTATTAGAATTATAGTGGGGATCTGGGACTAAGACTCACAGGTGGAGGGGTGGGTACAGAGGGGGGCCAAGACCCCTATCATAGATAGTGGACATTGCAGTTTAGCCTAACACTGTCACACCCACCTCAAAGCACCCCATACATTCATTAGGCATGACCACCTTCATTGGTGGAGGTGTACAGCTTTTTTGGTGGGAATGGCAACATTTCCTCCTGTCCACCAGAATTATGCAAGGGCAGGTGTCAATCACCTCTCAACCACGCCCCAATCACGTGACACAAGCCACATCAGACCTGGAAGGAGGACATACAGTCTAGCAGCTACCATCAGATCATATCTGACGCCATATTACTACGCCCAATGATACGCAGTAGCTCTCAGGGTGTAACGGCTGCCATATTAGTACAGCAAAACATTCCCAATCATGCTCCACTTGCCAGATTTGAGGTCACAGATAAGAAACAGGATCCCAATGGTACTGGTTATCAATACCAGCATTCATCATATTTTGTCTTTAGTAACATAAAATATTAATAATACAGCCGAACTAATATATAATCCCACATGTTCTAGAATCTCCTGATGCGACAGAATCGGGCCCCCGACTAGTAAGACTATAAATGCTAAATCTTATATTCAATAATTTCCTGGATTACTGCTGGATCATTATTATGGTATTGTTCACAGATACTCCATGCGGATATCTTTAAGGACTGTGGAGCAACTGATTGATGGGGTATGATGACTTTCTACCTTGTGTTACATACCGTAAGTAAAAACACATCACAAAAGATGCTGGAAAAACAATAAACAGATATGTCCTCCTCTTCAACAATATTGCGGGTTTTTCAGTCTCATTCACATGATCATAGATCAGGCCATAGGTCATTGTTAGTACATGTGCTATCAATTAGAGAAACACTGGATGATAAGCGTCTATAGGCGACATGTACACACAACGGCTGATACCACCGACACTACACAAAGCTATGTACACGTCTGCCCGCGCCGTACAGTACACAACGCTCACCTAGACACTACACATAGCTATGTACACGTCTGCCCACGCCGTACAGTACACACCACTCACCTAGACACTACACATAGCTATGTACACGTCTGCCCGCGCCGTACGGTACACACAACGCTCACCTAGACACTACACATAGCTATGTACACGTCTGCCCGCACCGTACAGTACACACCGCTCACCTAGACACTACACACAACTATGTACACGTCTGCCGCGCCGTACAGTACACACCGCTCACCTAGACACTACACACAGCTATGTACACGTCTGCCCGCGCCGTACAGTACACACCGCTCACCTAGACACTACACACAACTATGTACACGTCTGCCGCGCCGTACAGTACACACCGCTCACCTAGACACTACACACAACTATGTACACGTCTGCCGCGCCGTACAGTACACACCGCTCACCTAGACACTACACACAGCTATGTACACGTCTGCCCGCGCCGTACAGTACACAATGCTCACCTAGACACTACACATAGCTATGTACACATCTGCCCGCGCCGTACAGTACACACCGCTCACCTAGACACTACACACAACTATGTACACGTCTGCCGCGCCGTACAGTACACACCGCTCACCTAGACACTACACACAGCTATGTACACGTCTGCCCGCGCTGTACAGTACACACCGCTCACCTAGACACTACACACAGCTATGTACACGTCTGCCCGCGCCGTACTGTACACACCGCTCACCTAGACACTACACACAGCTATGTACACGTCTGCCCGCGCCGTACAGTACACACCACTCACCAAGACACTACACACAGCTATGTACACGTCTGCCCGCGCCGTACAGTACACACAACGCTCACCTAGACACTACACATAGCTATGTACACGTCTGCCCGCGCCGTACAGTACACACCGCTCACCTAGACACTACACATAGCTATGTACACGTCTGCCCGCGCCGTACAGTACACACACCGCTCACCTAGACACTACATATAGCTATGTACACATCTGCCCGCGCCGTACAGTACACAATGCTCACCTAGACACTACACACAGCTATGTACACGTCTGCCCGCGCCGTACAGTACACAACGCTCACCTAGACACTACACATAGCTATGTACATGTCTGCCCGCGCCGTACAGTACACAATGCTCACCTAGACACTACACATAGCTATGTACACATCTGCCCGCCCCGTACAGTACACAACGCTCACCTAGACACTACACATAGCTATGTACATGTCTGCCCGCGCCGTACAGTACACAATGCTCACCTAGACACTACACATAGCTATGTACACGGCTGCCCGCGCCGTACAGTACACACCGCTCACCTAGACACTACACACAGCTATGTACACGTCTGCCGGCGCCGTACAGTACACACCGCTCACCTAGACACTACACATAGCTATGTACACATCTGCCCGCGCCGTACAGTACACACCGCTCACCTAGACACTACACACAGCTATGTACACATCTGCCCGCGCTGTACAGTACACAACGCTCACCTAACCCAACACACAAACCTTTATTTCCTCCTCGCATCATTTACCCTAATTAAGTCCCGGCTTTCAGCGATGCCAGACTGACCTCCCAACGAGTAATTTCACTGGTCATTTACTATTAGCCGTATAAGTAAACTATAATCTGCCAGCAAACTCCAGTGTGAAGAGAAGGTCTAGTATTTAGCCAGCGTTCAGCGTCTTGAATAGATGCATTACTAAGAAGACCAGGAAACAAACAAAACCCCCTCAAGGGCCGGGGAGGAGCAATGGAACCAATTAGATTTAATTAAATCAAAAGAATGGAGCCTCCAGGCAGGATAATCAAAAGAACAAATTTGTATTAACACCTCGAAGCCAAACAAGGAGTTCCTGGGTTAGGCCCATGTCCAATTGTTGTCACCCATTTCTGGCACCGGAGGGGGCCATTAGCTTAGTGCTTTCCTAATTGTTTATGGGCTGATGAGGACCAGCCTGATAATTTCACTCCATCCTGAAAAGAATCGTCCAAAATAAACAATAAGCCTTCTCTAAACGCTGAGAAACAAACATTTCCCAAGTGATCCGCATTACCAAGAAACACACAGCTAGAGACACTTTCTAATGGTTTTCTGCATCCAGGCCAGATCCTACAGAGCACCCGACTGTACCGATGCATATTCTTGCATTTTTTTGTGCCAGTAACTACATATATTTTGACTTCCGGACTCCATTCACCCATAGTTTTGAATTCTGCTATCTTTTGTCCTGATAAAGAAACGGACAGGCAACGGTAACTCCATAGACTCCATTATAGTCAACGGGATCCTTCTACTTCTATTTGTATCCATTATGTAACAGGTTGGTATTCTGTAGAATGTAATAATATATTCATTTATATAGCCTTATTGAGGCAGAAAAAGAAAAAAAAAAAAGGCAGATATGTCATTTAGTGCACATCCGATCCGACCTGATGTTTTTAACATGGGACCCTATGGAGCAGGGTCCGAGGAAACATCTGATGTGTCCTCGGACCCGATTTTACTGTACTGAGAATGCTCCGTACAGTAAAACTGCTCCTAACTGGGAAAGCAGGGGTTAAAAAAAAAAAAAACATATGTATGCTCATCTGTCCCCGAGGCCCCCGTCATCTCCCGCACGGTCCCGCAGGCTCCCGGTGTCCTCCCTGTGTCTCTCGAGACAGAAGAAGACGTTCTTCTGAACAGGACCTGCCGTGACGTCACAGTCACGTGACCGTCGGTTACACCATGTTAACAGGCGGTCACGTGATTGTGACATCACGGCAGGTCCTGTTCAGAAGAAGACGACACCGGGAGGACACCGGGAGCCTGCAGGACCGTGCGGGAGACGGCGGGGGCCTTGGGGACAGGTGAGCATACATTGTTTTTTTTGTTTTTTTTATCAGCCCGGAGGGAGCGATTTTCTGTCGGAATCTGATGCTATTTGGCATCCGATTCCAGGCATCAGAAGGGAGCCGATGCTGTCCGATTTTATCGGACGGCATCGGCTCCCTAAAAATCGCAGTGTGAAAGTAGCCTAACAGTGCTGCTTCAGGATTATGTCATCGTTTCCCTCTGCACAGTATCATTCTCAAACCACCAGCTAAAGTACAGCCCTATTGAAGAATATGACAGCAGCTGCAGTTCCCTGCACAGGCAGATGGCTAGGAGCTCTCCTGTGCATGAAAAGTAGACACATTGTAGAAACAGTGCTACAATTCTTGCATTCTCCAGATTGTGGAATTCCCAGAGATTAATTAAACTGTGGAATATTTTAGTTATATAATAAAACTTACTACTGAGATGGGAATGCTTGATTCTCAGGCATTACAAATTACCACTCCCTCTTTTTAAACTGCATTCTGCCAGTACTATAGGCTCTGGAACTTCCTTTCCTTCACTTCCCATTGCTCTTGGAATTGTCCTATGGCTTGCCTGCCCTGTTAAGTCTGTATTCAGACTGACAGAGAGTAAAGAGGGAGCAGAGGGACAAAAGACTCGCCACCTATCCTGCAATCTGTCTGGGCATCTCCACTAGTAGAGATGGATTGCACTTGACAACAGGCAGTGGACAGCAAGTTACACAGAAAGGTCACCTAGTAGCCGGAACTTTGGGGCCATATATTTTTATTTATTTTTTTTTAAGGGTTAAAACAACATTTTTCAAAAATGTGATTTGCAGATGGTTTACCTATTAGATGCAAAGACATACTGATAGGATGTTTAGATTGTGAGCCCCAAGAGGGACAGTGTTGCAAATGTATGTAAAGTGCTATGGAATTAATAGCGCTATATAAATGATTACATATTATCTGGTATATATTAGATTACATAAAATATGAGATCAAGTTTTCTGCACATACCTTTACATTCTACTTGGTGGTAGTTGTAGGTATCGGGCATAATATGGTCCCAATTTATCATTGGCATTTTTTAAGTCACTTTGTCTTTTTTTTTTGTCTTCTGGTATTTATTGCTGTTTTTTGACCCACATTCTTCTAAATGGTGAACACGGTTCAGAAATTTTGGGCAAAGTGAAAAAAAATGTCTTACTTTTGACCTTTAACTTTTTTGAAACTTTTTGGCTCAAAAAATTAAGTTTCACAAAACAACTCAAGAATTGAGTTCCAAGCACGCATCTGGAGATCTTACACCTCCCCACAGTGAATAACTAAATGAAAACAGAGGAACACAAAAAAAAAAAATGACTTCAACCCCTTCACGACCAATGACGTATAGCTATGTCATTGGTTGTGTTACCTGCTTTCTTACGAGCTCATGCGCTGAGCTCGCATCTTTCCCCACACACGTCATTGGCTTATCTGATCAGCCAACATGTGTAGTTAATAGGCGCGGGTGGATGGGAGATCCGCCAGCCTCTGTTAACTAGTTAGATCACTGTCAGAATTTGACGTCATAATCTAAAACGCGCCGGGGGGAAATCGCGCCATTCTCCGCCGACATGGGTTATCATGACAGATACTTCCTAAGCTCCGGTGTTCACCCAACATCAGTATTTCTGTTTTTCAGAGGGATGCATTAGCATCGCTCTGAACAGCAGAAGCGATCGAACTGTGCTGTGTTGAGGGTGCCATAAGGAGGATAATTAAATCAATGAAAAGTGTCAAAAAAGTTTAAAAAAATATGAAGAAAAAAATCTTAAAAAGTTCAAATCAAGCCCCTTTTGCCCCACTGAAAATAAGACTATTAATAAAAAAAACAACAACTATGTGGGGTATCGCCGCATTCAGAAACGCCCGATCTATCAAAATATAAAATCAATTAATCTTATCGGTGAACTATGTAAATGTTAAAAGAAGTAAAACCACCAAAATTATACATTTTTGGGTTGCCACAACATTGCAATAAAAGGCAATCAAAACAGCGCATCTACCCAAAAATTAAAAATGTCGGCTCAAGACGCAAAAAATAAGCCGTCACCCAGCCCCGGATCCCGAAAAATTAGAACGCTACAGGTCTCAGATTACAGTATCAAAAACCATTTCTGGGGGAGGTTAAATAAACCTCTGAATTTTTATTCCCCACTTAGTTGACAGTAAAAGTATACACGTTTGCTATCTACAAACTTGTACTGACCAGGGGAATAATACTGTCGGATCAGTTTTATCATTTAGTGATCGAGAATAAAAACCCAAAACTAATAGTGAAATTGCACCTTTTTTTTGCAATTTCACTGCACTTGGAATTGTTTTCCTTTTCGCCAGTACACTATATGGTAAAATGAATGAGGTTATTCAAAATTACAAAGCAATGACGAATCAGCCTCTATGGTCTAAATCAGAGGTCCCCAACTCCAGGCCTCAAGGGCCGCCAACAGCGCAGGTTTTCAGGATTTCCTTAGTATTGCACAGGTGCTAATGTGATCATCTGCACAGGTGTTTTCAACCCCTCTGCAATACTAAGGAAATCCTGAAAACTTGCACTGTTGGCGGCACTTGAGGGCTGGAGTTAGGGACCCCAGGTCTAAATCTATAAGGCTGGTTTCACTTCAAGACTTTTTTCCTGTCCGTCGGGATCCTGTTTTTTGCAGGACCCCACGGACAGGAAATGACAGGATCGGATGTGTCCCTTCGGATGCCATTTGTGTGTCCAAGTCCATGATTTTTACGGATCCGGACACAGAAAGGAGCCCGAGCCTGCAAAGCGCAGGCAAGCAGGACACTTTCACTTTCACAATGTATATACAAACCTTGCAGAAGTGAAGCAAGTGTTAACAAAAAAAAAACAAAACCTCACCTCTCCGGCGTGTGTCCCACGATGTGGGCCATCTATCTCCGAGGACTTAAGGACCTGTGTATCAGCTGACCGGGTGGGGCAACCCGATCAGCTGATTGGTAACATGACCGCATCAGCTGAGAGGTTTAAACTGCGCGCCCGCCAAAACCGATTGGTGGGCGGGTGATTTAAACCACGCTGATGCACTCATGTGACCAATCAGCTGATCGGGTTGCCCTGCCCGCTCAGCTGATCTACGTCCTTAAGCCTTCGGTGTTAGATGCTGAACATAGCGGCACACACGCCAGACAGGTGAGGTTTTTATTATTATTTTTAACAATTCCTTTGTTTGATTTCACTTCCGCAATGTATATATGTACATTGCGAAAGTGAAATACCATGGGAAGAGAAGTTTTGCTCAGTACACTAAAATCGGGTCCAGGAAACAATCCGAGGTTTTCTCGGACCTGTGCTTCATAAGCCCCCATGTTATTTGCCACGGTTCGCGCCAGATTCAATTGTCTCTGATTTGGTCCGCTGTGCCTAAAATCGGATCAGTCTCCGATTCTGGGTACAGCAAAAAAATCGGACAGAATCGGATCCGTTACAAATTTGGGCACAATCGGATGGCCATACACACCATGTTCCAAATTATTATGCAAATTGGTTTTAAGTGTCATAGGGTTTTTCTTTCTTTTTCAATGAAACCCATTGATGGTATTGTGTCTCAGGGTTCTTTGGATCACTGAAATCAATCTCAGATACCTGTGATAATTAGTTTGGCAGGTGAGCCCAGTAAAAGGAAAACTGGGTGTTCCACAATATTACGCAGGCCACAGTTTTCAAGTAACATGGGAAAGAAAAAGGATCTCTCTGCTGCCGAAAAGCAACAAATAGTGCAATGCCTTGGACAAGGGATGAAAACATTAGATATTGCACGAAAACTTAAGCGCCATCATCGCCGAGCAACCCTGGATGGTCCAGATGAATAGAGTAGTGGATGGTTGGTGGATGCCACCATGTCCCAACAAGGCTGCGACGTCAGCCAGGAGGTGGAGGAGTCAAGTTTTGGGCCGGAATAATTGGGAAACAGCTGGTAGGCCCCTTTAAGGTTCCTGAAGGTGTGAAAATGACCTCTGCAAAGTATATAGAGTTTCTGTCTGAGAACTTTCTTCCATGGTACAAAAAGCAAAAACCTGCCTTCAGGAGCAAAATCATCCTCATGCATGACAATGCACCATCTCAAAGATCTATGAGGGTGGGCGGCAGTTCACATCAAAACAGCAGCTCTGGGAGGCTATTCTGACATCATGCAAAGAAACACAAGCAGAAACTCTCCAGAAACTCACAAGTTCAATGGATGCAAGAATTGTGAAGGTGATATCAAAGAAGGGTTCCTATGTTAACATGTAACTTGGCCTGTTAGGATGTTTTGTAGTTAAATAGCTTTTATTTTAGTGAATGTGACCTCCTCATGCTGCAAATTCAACAAATGAGCATTTTTGGTTCTTTCAAGCATATCAAATGTTTAGAAACTCTACTGTGCCTAATAATTTGGAACAGTGCATTTAGTTTTTCTTAATTTTGAAGATAATACTGTTATCATAGGGAGATTTCTTCAATAAAATTCGATGTATACTCTAACGGGTGATGACTTATTACACTGACTGTCATTTGCACCGACCATTTAGGAAAATCAGAGAAAAAGAACATTTGTATAATAATTTGGAACATGGTGTAGGACCAATCTGTGCCCATAGGGATACATGGGGGCCAAATTGGATCCGTGGCTATCCGTTTTACAACGGATAGCCACGGATCCACAAAAATCTTGATGTGAAACCATCCTAACTTTGCTGGGAATTTCAATTTTTATCAGTTGTGAAACCTATACATCGACTCAGACGAGCTCTGGTGCTCGGTAATTGAAACAAGCAGGTCGGACGCTCAGAGGGGCAACACTCCAGTGTCAAGTATAACGGAAGCCAATGGTAAAAATTAGAGCATTTTTCCATCATTTTGAGTTTCCCATTGACTTTTATTATACTTTGTACCCCTCCGGACCTGATTAATTCGAGTACCGAGCACCTTGGTGATCACTCATTATTACTACCTGTGACAGCTAGATGTATTGAGAAATCAACAGTGCAGGATTTAGTGGCCTGGACATTACAACATAGGGATTCACTTTTGGGCTGTGTGTCCACTTGGCATTGTTTTTTTTTTTACTACACCAAAAACGGATCAGTCATTGCATTTCCCAGCAAAGTGAACGGGATTTTCATATTTGCTGTGCCGACGTTAGCGTTTTTGCCAGAAAGCGCACCAAGAAAATAATAGGCGTGTCCGTTATTGCTCTGTTTTTCTGCTGTGCTTTCTCCATTGACTTCACTCTAATAAATAAAAAAAAGCATCACAAATAGATTGGTATTCACACAGTCCATATGTGATGCTTTTTTAGTGTGCTTTCCACACCACAAAAACTGGTCCTTACACTCCCCGGTGATCCCGCGGCATGATGCTGCTATGGGTTCCTTCTGGGCACCGGGTAACAGGACCTGTGAGAAGTGAACAGGACCTGGTCATGTGACCTGTTACCACTCGATACTCGGAAGTAACATTTCGCTGAACATCGCAGACCTTGGAGAAGGCAATAAAGTGTGTGTCTGTCTGTGTCTCCCCTGCCCTGCTTATGGAATAGTACTGGGTTTTTGATTTGAAAAAGCAAAACTTCCCCACTAACAAATGGAGCAAAAATGCAACACAAATGGAAGGTGCATTTCTTATGCTTTTTTGCAAAATAAAAAGAGAATGCAGAAAACGCACCAAAAACGGATCAACAAACGTTCGTCTATGATTATTTTTGGAGCACTGATTTGCAAAACCTTACTTCCCCCCACATAAGAAAACTTTCATCAAATTTGGGGACCGGACACTATGGTTTTTGTAATTCCAAGACCCGGCACAAATAAGGAACAGAATACATCTCCTTAAATCCAATTGTTTATTTGGGGAGAAAAAACACAAAAATAAAAAAGTTTTCTTTCCACATGCTGTAAATGCAGCCCATTGTTTTCATGGTCCAGGTCACTCTGTATAAGCATCCAACAGCTGCCACTTCTTTATTAACCGTAATCTATGAACTGGTGAAAACACACTATTAAAATAATTCAGGTGAGGGAAGAACACTATTGAGTTAAGCTTCCTATCACAAAGAAAAACATTTAGGAATAATCTTGATTAAGCTGCAAGTAATTACTTACACGGTGCTTAATACCATTTAGTCTATAATTTGTGTTTTGTCCCCTTGTACTATTGTTTAAAAATCCAAGAAACAAGAAAGACACAGCAGTATTCTCTTTCTACACGAGTACATTCAGAGTAATGGAAGACATACTAGTAGGAAGAAACTGCTTTTTGATACATTGCCCAATTTATTTAAAAACAAACAAAACAAAAAAAATAGTAGATGTGTAGAGAAAATGAAGATTATTTGGAAACTTTATCATTGACTTAGACGCAAACAGTCACTAGGACCAAAGGTGTCAGGTGAAGCGGCTTTGTCATTCAACCTATTCCGCCTACTCAAGATGTTCATTAAGGGGTTTTCCCACAAAACAATTTGATTGTAAAGTTGATTTTAATCAACAGATTTTGGAATAATAATCATTTCCACAATTTCATGTGATTAAATAAAATATGTCCCTGTGCTGAGATAATCCTATATACGTGTCCCTGCTATGTACTGTGTAATAGCTGTGTCTGACCATACAGGGATATGGTCTGATCATACCACATCTCCTGTGCTGAGATAATCTTATATGTGTCCTGCTATGTACTGTGTAATGATGTGCCTGACCGTACAGGACATGGTCTGATCATACCACACTCCTGTGCTGAGATAATCTTATATATGTGTCCTGCTATGTACGTGTAATGGATGTGTCTGACCGTACAGGGACATGTCTGATCTACCACAGCTCCTGTGCTTAGATAATCTTATATATGTGTCTTGCTTGTACTGTGTAATGGCCGTGTCTGACCTACAGGGACATCGTCTGACATGTCATACCACAGCTTCTGGGCTGGAGCATAAAAATTATAGAGCATTACAGCACTGGAAAGAGTTATACAGACATTACAGCTCTGAATTCATAGAGATTCTTTTGCAGAGGTAAAATATATTCCATGCCTGTTTAAAAAAAGGTTTTACCTCAAATAAATGATTATTTGTGTCCATATTGTAAATTTTGTATACCTTACCCGTGTTAAAATGTTGTATAACGCTTTCCTGATATCTGTTAATGTCTGTGTTATCTGTTCCTCTGTGCTGTAATGCCTGTATACTCTTTCCTGTGCTAGTGTGGCGCCCCGCACTGAGTGAGTCACAGGAGGGTATTGCAGCCATACATGCAGCAGCAATATTATCTGACCCAGCAATCACACAGTTAACTCAGAGATCCATACCCTGCATGCATCACCTAGCATAGAGGGCCAATCAGGTCCTGGTGGGCGGAGTGCAAGGATAGTGTGTAGTGAAGTTTAAGAAAAGTCTGGAGAGAGGTCAGAGAGTAACATCAACCTAGAAAACCTCTGCAGATTCCCAGCTCTGCAACTTAGGAGAGGGGGTTGTACAGTCCCGTGCGGCCCCCTGGCCATCTTCTACCGGCCATCTCTCTACCGTCACCACGGTTGAGCACCATTACTCCCGGTGCATTACCAACCGGACTACGGGCTTCAAAATGCGGGCTCAAAATCATCCCGTGCCCATCTACAGCCGGTTTGCTGGTACCAAAGCTAGCAGCAGTTCAGCTCTGCTATGCGAACCAGAAGAGTGGAGGGACCGCTTTACAGGAGCACCCCACCATCGCCAAATCCAGTCGTCTAACCAACGGTGTACCCATCAAGGGACCCAAGGCTCCCCAAAGCATCGGGAACGTATACCCCGGATAGGGCATTCAAGCAGCCTCCCTGTACCCGATCTGGTATTCCTGGGCGACAACGGCACAGTACTTAGATAGAATGGAGGAACACCGCGGATCTCTGAGAACACACTGGTCATTGCTGAGTCCACCCGGTCCACTACCTACAAACTGTATACCATGTATTGCCTGCTGGTTACAGTAAAGAACCCGTTACAGAGACTTACAGTGTCCGTGCCTTCTTATGAACTGTTCATCCGCATGCTAAGGTAACCGCAGCTGCCTCACAACATCTTGTGCAGCTCCAGCCTTCGGGGATCACCGCTCAGCCTGTGGGGAGCGTTCCATCTTGCTGCATTCCATCCCCTGGAGGCCCCGCAGCGTCGGTAAGACTTATCGAACCTCTCATAGGTGGCGTCACGACAAATTAACCCCTTAATCTGTTCCCACAAGACGTCTCTTCTTTTTGATCTGCACTCAACCGGGCCCCACTACCGGCAGGCGTGGTTCACCCGTGACAAGGAGGAAGAAGCGAACGCCTGTCTAAACCGGAGTCGGGGCCACGGTGAGTCACTGTAATGTCTGTATACTCTTTACCTGTGTGCAATGTCTGCATACTCTTCTGTCTCTTGCCGAGGAGAGGTGGTATAATCTGACCCTGTACGGTCAGACACAACCATTACACAGTACAAAGAAGGTACAAATATATAGTAGTGTTCAAAATAATAGCAGTCCAATATGACTAACCAGATTATTCACTGTTTTTGGTATAAATTATATTACCATATGTCAAACAATTTACTAGTTGGTGCAGTAGATTCTTAGAAAACAACACTCAGCATTTATGATCTGCATGTTTTTAAGTCTGTGTATTTGAATAATTAATTGAAAGGGGGTGTGTTCAAAATAATAGCAGTGTGGAGATCACTTAGTGAGGTCACTCATTCTGTGAAGAAACAGGTGTGAATCAGGTGGACCTTAAAGGGAACCTGGCAGGTCGTGGCAGCTCTCTAACCTCTCTCTACCTGTCCCTGCACCTTCCTATCTAATCCCTAACCATCCTTCTCTGTGCTAAAGGGGCCCAATAATGAGGGAGAAAAATAAGTTATATACTTACAAACCATCTCCAGTTGGAGACTGGAAAGGCGGACTACGGGCTCCATTTTCCCCTCCTCACACTGTCTCCACACGTCCTGGTGGGCGTCCGCATTCTCCTTGGGCTGTGACACCTCCTATTCGAAATGCCCGCCTCTTGTAATCATGTGATGCCCGGGTCGGAATGTCATATCCGGCCTGGGGCATTGTGGGGATGATCACATAGTACACGCCGGCTTCAAGATGCGCACTGCGCATGTATCGGAGCCCGGCGGGTACCACGTGATCATCAATGACGTTCCAGCCCGGGCATCACATGATCACAAGAGGTGGGCATTTCGAATAGGAGGTGTCACAGCGCAAGGAGAATGCGGACGCCCAGCAGGGTGGATGAAGACAGCGCGAGGAGGGGAGAATGGAGCCCGGAGCCCGCCTTTCCAGTCTCCAGCGGGAGACAGTTTGTGCCTTTAGCACAGAGAGGGATGGTTAGGGATTAGATAGGAAGGTGCAGGGACAGGTAGAGATAGGTTATAGGAGTTGTGGTGAATCGTGACCTGAACCTGGCAGCTCCACAGCGCCTCCTGTTAAACCCAGGTCAGTCAGAGAACTGCCTGAGGATAAAGAAGGGCCGCAGCTGCCTTGCCTGTGCTGGTTTATTAAGGCACCTCTCAGTGAGTGTGGTATATGTCTTTTAGCCCGCAGCTAGAAGCACATATAATCTCCTCCACCCCGTCACTGCCAGAGGCCCTGAATAACCCCAAGCACAAATGCTGCCACCAGCTCCTCTTTAATATAAGTCCGGTCCGTGGTCGGGCTTATATTGGGTCAGGAACCAACCCAGGTAGCGTTATATGAGCACACGGACGTGGGGAATCGTGATCAAGATAAAAAGAGCAACTCAAGATTAAATTTATATATTTAATCACCCTAATGGTACACTAGATATTAATATTTACAGTTATTATTCAGATGTTACAAATATTACAGTCAGATATGCCAATAAAAGGAAGAATGGAATACACAGAATTACATACACATGTGAGCAGTTACCTTAGTGCTGATGGCTCCACAAGGGCGGCGTGGTGCTCATCTGTTCCTGGGTAATCTCTGGCCTTGATGGAAAAATGCCCATTCAGAAGAAATACAAGGTGGAGATGGGGCAGATGAGTTTTATACATTATGGGCTGCCCCGGTCTCCACCCATCTCGCACCTCTGGGATGTCTCACAACTCCCACCCCTCTGAGGGGAGATATGGACACCCAGATTCCATAATGTTCCCTAGCCGGGTCCATGGGCATCGCAGACAGAAGATAATACTTTCATATTTTTAGTTATGATTTTATCTTCGTCTGGATATGAAACACGCCTGCCTTGAGAACACCCTACCAGCCAATATCCTGTTTACATGGCTTCCAGTCACCCTACATTCATGTGAATACCAGCTCTATTTCCGTCTAGATGTGTGGCATTCATTTTTATATTCGATAGCATCACAGGGTGGACGGCTTATGAGATATTAAGGTTATAGTCACGGTGCCTTCTTGTCTGCGCCTGAAAAGGAATTTCCTCTCTTCTGCCATTTGGAAAGTGTCACCTAATTTTACATCTCCTCAGAAGTCCAAGACACCTGGCTAAAATACCTTCCTAGCTGATTGCATATCAAAGTTGAGGATGGGTCCTGCTGTGTGGACAGTCAGCTTTCATCTACATACTAATTACTCTATCATTTGTCAGTGCAAGGGTGGGGGCTTCTCTCCTTGTGAGTGAGATGTGTCTTCAATTTGCTTCCTGGATGTAATATGGGGAATATTTCGTACCAATATTCATCACACCTCCCCCTTTTAGACGGCGCTAGGGGATGGCACATTCCTGTGTCTCCCCGTGCGCCCGTCCACTACCTCCCCTTGGCAGTGTAACCTGTCAGCGTTACCGTGGTCCTGGTCACTCTTGTGGCTAATGGCGAAGTTGTGTTCCTGGAGCGCAAGGCTCCCATGTAACAACCTTCCGTTCGTCACGGGGACCGTGTGTAACCGCTGAGGTGGTTGTGGTTTGTCCCCACGATGGAGTGGCGTCCGCGCAAGTGTGGCTGCAGACGCTGCAGGGCCCACACAATTGCCGGAAACTCCCTTTTCCATCGGGGAGCAGGCCGCCTCCCTCCCTGGATCCCACAGTACCCTCTCTTTGGTGGTGGAGACAGCCGTCTCCGCGAGGTGGCTTGGCACCTCAGGACTGGCACTCGCTGGTAGTTCAGTCTCAAACCCCTGGCTAGGCATAGCCAGAAGCGGTGCACATGCCTCACTCCCACAGGGACCCTCTGGGACCTGTTCTGGGTCAGACATGGGTTCAGTTATCCCTCGACAGAGTGAGGGCCCAGAGAGCAGTGTACGACCTGCATTCTCGCTCCTCAGTCCAGGGACGACAGCGACTTGGACAGCTGTCTCCCCGGGGGATAACGTCACCTTCCCATCGGCCCTACTGGCCTGTAACAACTCTTTCCTGTCATGCTGACAGGCCAGGGATACAGCTTTCCCATCATCCTGACAGGCCAGGGATACAGCTTTCCCATCATCCTGACAGGCCGGGGATACAGCTTTCCCATCATCCTGACAAGTTAGGGGCAGCCCCTGCCTCTCATCTTGACAGGTCACGGGAAACGCGTCCCCGCCCTTCTGACAGGTGTTGGGCACTGAGGTCCCATCACTCTGACAGACAGGGGGTACCCCTATGGCACCCGGACAGGGTATGGGTACAACTCTCCCATAGTCCTGACCGGTTGGGGGTACCATTCTTCTATCCTCCAGACAGGTTATGGGCTTGAGCCACCCATCCCCTTGACTGGCTGTAGGAACACCTGCCCCACTGCCCCAACACGGTATGGGGATCACCTCCCCATCTCCGTGGCAGTGAGTGAGCACAACTGCATGTTGGTCCCTGGGCCACACCTCCGGTGACTCCTGCTGGACCGTTACCTTGCACAGCCGTCCTTGGTCCCCGACCACCTGCTTGAGGCCTGAGTCCAAGGGAGGCTGTGCCACCCGCTCCTTGAGCGCTTTCAGGCTGACGTCAACTCTTGACGCCACCTGACACCCCTGACGAGACGTGGTCAGAGTAGAAGCAACTGCCACGTCCTCCGTCAGTTCCACGGGACCTGTCTCCTGGCCTCCGTGTAGACCTTCCCCACTGCCCTGACAGGTTATGGGGACCGCATCCCCATCCTCCTGGCAGCCAGTGGGTACAATTACCGGTTGGTCCCTGGGCCACACCTCCGGCGACCCCTGCTGGACCGTTACCTGGTACAGCCGTCCTTGGTTCCGGATCACCTGCTCGTGGTCAGAGTCCGAGGAAAGCTGTGCCATCTGCTCTTGGAGAGCTTCCAGGCGGTCGTCAGCCCTGACGCCACCTGACACCCCTGACGAGACGTGGTCAGCGAAGAAGAAACTGCCACGTCCTCTGTCAGTTCCCCAGGACCTGTTTCCTGGCCTCCGTCTGACTCGGCAGCCACGTGGTCTGAAGGGGAGAAGCCTCTGAACCTCCGCGAGGTTCCCTGGGCTCCAGCACCACCACTCCTGGTGACAGCGGCTATGGCTGCTGTAACCATGGGCAATATTCATCACAGGAGTAACACGACCTGACATGTTCCCTTTAACCCCTTCATGACCTTGGAATTTTTCATTTTCGTTTTTTGCTTCCCTGCTTCCAAGAGCCATAACTATTTTATTGTTCCATCAATATAGACATATGATGGCTTGTTTTTTGCGGGACAGGGTGTACTTTCATATACAATCATTTATTTTACCATATAGTGTACAGGGAAATTGCAAAAAAAGTGCAATAACATGTTTGCTTTTTGGGTATTTAAGTCGCCATGTTTACTATATGGTAAAAACGATGTGACGGGGTGATGCCTCGGGTCGGTACGAGTTCGTAGAAACCCAACATGTATACCTTTATTGGTATCTTGGTGGTGGAAAAAAATTCAGAAGTTTGAGAAAAAAAAAACCTAACTTTTTGCGCCATGTTCTGCGACCCATAGCGTCCTTATTTTTCTGGATCTGGGGCTGCGTGACGGCTTATTTTTTGCGGCTTGAGCTGTCGTTTCTAATGATACCATTTTTGGGTGGATGCGCTGTTTTGATCGCCCATTATTGCATTTTTTAGCAATGTTGCAGCGACCAAAAAAAACGTAATTTTGGCGTTTGGATTTTTTATCCGTTATGGAGTTTACGACTTTCATTAACGGATTTAATATGTTGATAGATCGTGCGATTCTGAACGCAGCGATACCAAACGTGTATTTTTTTTTATCTTTTTAAAACTTTTATTTTGATTGGGGGAAAAGGGGGTGATTTGAACTTTTATTTTATTTATTTATTTTTTCTTTTTACACGTTTTTAATTGATTCTTATTTTTACACTGCCCCATAGAGAGGCACCCTGCTGCACAGTCCGATCTCTTCTGAGAGATACAGATGAGCTGCAGCTCATCTGTATCTCTCAGAATCGCGGACTAGCTGTGGTTGGCAACGCCTGCCAATCACAACCCGGAAGTGCTCCGTGACAGCATCCGGGGTCTAGCCCGGACCACAGCCTGTGTCGTGAGCGCCGGAGATCCCGCGATACTAACGCGGGATCTCCGATGCAGGCGGCGCCTTTGGATCCCGCTGTCAGAGATTAACGGCAGGATCCAAAGGGTTAACAGTACCAATCGGCACCCGGATCCGATCGGTGCTGTTAGCCCGACATCTCAGCTGATCACGTCAGCTGAGATGTCAGCTGTTTCATGTGAGCTCCGCGCCGGAGCTCACATCAAACCCCCCCTTACCGGTCCATGACGTTGTACAACGTCATAGTCAGGAAGGGGTTAAGGTGAAGCCAGCACATGTTGTACATGCATTTCTCCCTGAAACAAATTGATTGCGAGGGTAAAACTTATAAAGAAGTGCAGACAATGATAGGCTGTTCAGCTACAATGATCTCCAATGCTTTAAATGGAAAGAGCAACCAGAGAGACGTGGAAGAAAACTACCATTCAAATGGATCGAAGAATAGCCAGAATGCCAAAGGCTCAGCCAATGATCAGCTACAGGATGATCAAAGACATCTCAAGCGACCTGTGAGGACTGTGACATAAGACACCTGTGTGAAGCTAAGCTATTAACGAGAAGTCCCCACAAAGTCCCACTGAGAGCAGCATGCTGTATAAAGAGACCCTAATTCCAACGAAGTAGGACTTAGTTTACTTGGTGCCGCCGTTTTGATAATCAAAAATGTTAGAGCTTTCCCTGCCCACACCAAGCTCTGTACACACAATATTAATGGACAGTGCACTGCTAATCACAGAGGGGGTATGCCACACTTGGGCTCATGTGCTGCTGTGTCCTAGCACTGAAAAGCTAAAACAAATATTGCAAGTAAACAGCACACTAGTGAATAGAGACCCATCACTGAATACTTTGTGATAAGCCCTACAGCATGCTGTCTTTAGATTACATAACAAAAACTTGCTTTCAGATTCCCTTGCAGGTCTTTCAAATGTAATCCATCGACATCTTTATATCTTCTATTTCTTGCTGCAGTCACAGGTATATTAGTACTTTAATTAATATGCAAATGAGTCATTAAGTGACCTGGTGTGACAGAGCCCCTCCCAAGCCTTTACCCTCCTGAGGTTGTTTTCTCACCAAGCACCAGCCTCTTCAGTTTGATTGATAGCTCAGTGTGTGAGCAAAGGCAATTAAAATCACACAATAAACTATCAGAGCTTGGTGCTGGCCAAGAAAACAACCTGGGGAAGCAGAGGCTCAGGAAGTGCTACACCACACACAGAGCAATTAACACCTTCATATATTATGAATTAAGATACAAATTACTGGTGACTGCAGCAACAGATAGAAGATATAAAGGTGTCTATGGTGCCAATATATGCTGTTTGTGAGGGTGGATCTTGCTGACAGATTCCCTCAATAACCCTACATTGAGGACAGACTTGCAGGGCATCAGTAAAACTCTCCAATTACAAAACTAATACCATATTATTGCCATTTTAACAAACCATAGGTTCAGTAAAGGTGAGCGTGCTAAAACCATGGACGCGTTGCTGGTGTAAAATGCTGTTTCTCTATAGCTTTTCTAATGTATCTTTAATAGAATACTTAAGCCATGCTGCTCGATTCTGTGGCAAATGGAGGAATAAAAAGGGAATGAATTTCATCCGGTGGGCGTATGTTGTATATGTGTGTGTAGGTGAGCCGAAGAACATGGCTTGTAGGAGCCCGATCGCTCAGTAAGTGGCGAATACCAGGTTCTCGCCCATCCACATCCGTGGAGCCTCAGGACGCACTTAACTGCTGAAGACCGTGTCACCAGAAAAAACCTTCACTGTGGGAAAGAAAATGTATAGATGGCCCTCTTGATATACTTAAATAATTATAAGCGTCTCAGACAGCAGGCATCATGTTTTACTTAATAGAGGAATAAAAGCCACCGATCCGGCAGGGGTATTTTGTTTCAAAGAAAGAAGGAAAAAAAAAATGCAGTGTGTAGGTGGGCAAACTATACTCGTCTGCGGCTAACCATAGTGTTTACTGATTGTACCAGTTAAACCTTTTATTCTTTTGCAAAACCTAGAAAATGACTGATGTACCAGACCTTTCTACCTCCCAATCAATGAGAGGTTTTTTTTTTCCTGAGATTTTTTTTTATGCATTTATAAACATATTTTGATCTACCCAGCACTCTGATATAATTAGGATTCAGCAAACTACTAAAAAAAATTACAATGATTAAAGAAAATGTATCCTAATATGAATGAATGTCATAATATTTTAAAAAGGTTTTTAATATAAAGCCATTTTCATGCTACTATCTGATGGCTTTCAGCAGCTTCTCGGCTTGTTGTGTCAACTGGGACAAGGCAAGTGCAGAGAATGAATATGCTAAGTAAGGGTGCGTTCACACCTACGATTTTTAGGGAGCCGATGCTGTCCGATATAATCGGACAGCATCGCTCCCTTCTGATGCCTGAATCGGTGCCAAATAGGCACCGATTCCGGCATAAAATCGAGCCGGAGGCTTGCAAAAAAAGAAATAAAAAAATGTTATTCTCACCTCTCCCCGAGCCCGCCGTCTTCCGCCATCTTCCTTAGGTTCCCGTGGCTCTCGCAGGCTGCCGGTGTCAGCAGAGGTGTACCTCTGCTGTACAAGGACCTGCGGTGATGTCACAGTCACGTGACCGCGGGTTCACCATTCACCATGTGAACCCGCGGTCACATGACTGTGACATCACCGCAGGTCCTGTACAGCAGGGTACCTCTGCTAACACGGAGCCTGCGGCAGCCTGCGGGAGCCACCGGGAGCCTAGAGGAGATGGCGGAAGACGTGGGGCTCGGGGAGAGTGAGAATAAACTTTTTTTTTTTTTCTTTTTAACCCTTGTGCTCCCAGGAGCATTTTTACTGTACTGAGCTTGCTCAGTACAGTAAAATGGGTCCGAGGAAACATCACATGTTTCCTCTGGACCTTTCTCCATAGGGCCCCATGTTATGGGATCGGGTCAGATCGGATGTGCACTAAATGCATCCGATTTGGTCCGATCCGAATCTGTCAATTTTGTAATCGGATGAAAAAATCGTTGCAGGCAACGATTTTTTTCTCTGAAAAAAATCGGCCAAAATCGGGCAGAATCGGATCGACCAAATCGGATGGCATTTAGTGCACATCATTCGGTCCGATCCCCATAGGGATCCATAGGATCCGAAAATCGGTCCGATGCTGTCCGATTTTTTTCGGACAGCATCGGAATACAAAAAATCGTGTGTGAAAGCACTAAGGCTACATTCACATGTTCAGTTTTTGGTCAGTTTTTCACATCAGAACTTGTGGCCAAAACCAGGAGTGGAGGAAAAAAACAGAAGGGATGATGTGTTTCCATAAGGCCATGTGCACATGTTGAGTATTAGGGGAGTTTTTTACCTCAGTATTTGTAAGGCCCCGTGCACACGAGTATTTATTGAGTAATTTACCTCAGTATTTGTAAGGCCCCGTGCACACTAGTATTTATTGAGTTATTTACCTCAGTATTTGTAAGGCCCCATGCACACTAGTATTTATTGAGTTTTTTACCTCAGTATTTGTAAGGCCCCGTGCAGACTAGTATTTATTGAGTTTTTTACCTAAGTATTTGTAAGGCCCCGTGCACACGAGTATTTATTGAGTTTTTTACCTCAGTATTTGTAAGGCCCCGTGCACATGCTTAGTATTTGGTGTTTGTACTAGGAGTTAAATACAGAAGTGGTGATGTGTTTCTATTATACTTTTCTCTGATTGTTCCACTCCTGGTTTTGGGTACAAATACTGAGGTAAAGAAACTCACCAAAACTGAACATGTGAATGTAGCTTAATGTGGGTTACACGTCCCGATATCGCGGCGATATCGGAGGCAACGACGCGGGAGCGCGCATTTAGTGCACGTTTCTCCCTGCATCGCATCGCATTTACACGCCGCGATATCGGGATGCAACGTCCTCGATGTGTACGCCCACCAACCCAGGAACGACAGTTAACATGGGAGTTAATGGGTGAGGTGCGAGTACACATCGGAGTTGGCTGTCACACGCTGCGATGCTGCTACAACGGCATGCGATATCGGGAGTTGAATAGCTCTGCTATTCAACTCCGATATCGTTTTGGCATCGTTCCAGCATCGCGTTGTACACTGAAACCGTACAACGCGCGCCCGATATCGGCTCCAACTCGCGACCCACGTGACTTTTGTCGAGTTGGGTCGGAGTTGGACGCCGATATCGCGGCGTGTAAACCCACCATAAGAGTGATGTCAGTCCGAGGCTACAGACACAAAAGAGGTACTTCGGATAGGTTACGCACAAGCTGCCTTTTTGGGAAGAATCCCAAAAAACCCTGACACCTTTTAACCCCCATACAGGGATCTGGATTTACAATGGTGTCCAGGAGATTGATGCTTATGAAAGGGTTGCAGTCCACACACAGGAAAGTCGCTAAGCATTATAAAAGCCGGGAGTCAGGAAAAGGACAGAATCAGAATCCGTTAAGTAGTCCAATAGCGAGGTGAAAACCAAGATGCAGCAAGGTACAAGAAGAAGTGTCCAAAAAAACAAGCCGGGGTAGAACAAGAAAAACACCAATACAAGAAAGGACACTAGCCAGGAAACCAAAAGCTATTTCTGGCACCTTCCAGTAGAAAGCTGAAGGTATTAGTAGGGTGTGGTGCTTTCCAATAGGCTGAAGCTAGTAGCTCGTGACTTCAGCTGGACAGCACAGCACACATCAGACTGAAGTACAGCAAATGCCCGACACTAACCATAGTAAGCATAGTGGATGGGCTGAACCTGCACTCACCAGAGATTTCCCCTAATCACCTGTGCCTAAAGGGTGAATGCGGAAGTGCCTGGTGACAGAAGTAGATGTCGCAGGAGTCGGCTCTGGTGGGGATGTGACAGTAAGGTCTCACAATCATCAGAGTTTGAAGGGCAGTTCATATGGTCGTGTTTTTTTTGGTGGACTGTGTCCCAAAAAAAAGAAAAACAAACGGGTATATATGCATTTTACATCTGCGTACAAACTTGCCCAATCAAATCAATGAGTTGGTTTTTTTTTGACTGTTTAAGGCTGAGCTCACACGAGTGTATACAGGGTGGGCCATTTATATGGATGATGGAGCTGGGAAGGAAAGAAAGAACAATAGGGTCTTATCCTTTAAATCAAATAATGCAGTTCTAATGGTTACTATTCACCTGGACTAGTTGTGTCACCAACAACTAGTATACACGTGAAATATGGCTGCTGCAGGATCCACACACCACCGGTATCCATGGTAAACAATCGAAGGAAAGTGAAGGACAGTGTTCCTCGGACCCAAGCGGCTCATAGAGGAGACTGCCAAACAGTCCAAAAAAGGAAAGATGCCTTCTATTACATCCAACACGTTTCAGAGTCAATTTCCGACTCCTTCCTCATGGAGCTACATGATACAGATATCCAGTGGCATTATCTTTGTTCCCCATATACCCCACCATACCATCAATTTTTGTTTTCCAGCAGTCTTGGAGGTATCTATCCACTGTGGGTTAGTGTCAGACCAATAGCGCTGGTTTTGTTTGTTAACTTCACCATTCACAAAAAGGTTTTCCTCATCCCTCATCTGAAGGCAATCGTCTATGCTGTGAAGATACGAGATGTGCAGCATCTGAAACAACGGATACTGGAAGCCTGTGCTAGCATTTCTTCTGCGGTGTTGCTATCAGTGTGTCAAGAGTGGGAGAAGAGGGCTGCATTGAATATCCAACACAATGGGCAGCACTTTCAACACATTTTATAAGTGGTCAAAAAACTTGTAAATAACTCATGAAAGAATAAAGTTACGTTAAAACCAAGCACACCATTGTTTTTCTTATGAAATTCTCAATAGGTTTGATGTATCACATGACTCTCTTTCCATTGAAAAAAATAAAGTTGAATCCAAAATGGCTGACATCAAAATGGCCGCCATGGTCACCACCCATCTGGAAAATGTTTCCCCCTCCCATATACTAATGTACCACAAACAGGAAGTTGATATCACCAACCATTAACATTTTATTTAAGTGCATCCATATAAATGGCCCACCATGTACATTAGACGAGGGCTATCCGATAATTATTTTTCCAGATAGCCCTCGGACCAGTGCTATACTATGGATCAGTGTCAATCAGCGTATTTTTCTCATGCTGGATTGTAGCATGCTACGATTGGCAGCATATATTGGATGGTGCGCACCCATTCAAGTCCATGGCTGCATGCAAAGCATGACATCCAAGTCCAGTCCTATTTATGCCAATGTGGTGCGCCTCTGGCGGGATGCCACAGGGAGGTACTGCATCACAAACAGAAGGTGTAGTGCCTCCATAGTCGCAGGCAGAGGGGAAAGCTACAGAGTCTGTATACAAAACCACAAGATCCCAATCACAGCCACCCTAGCACCAAAGACTGTATATTCAGTAGGTCCAGGGGGTGGAGCTTAGCAAAGCGGGAGACGTGAAGTAAGTGACAGTGACAGTTTGACTCAAGTCAGTCAGATGTGTGAGGAGAGCAGCAGAGACGGACGCAGGGGACCCTGCGGGCGTGACAGAAGGGCACCTCTAAACAGAGGTGACCCAGACAACGAAGGGGACACTCCAAGACTGATCGGAGTCGGCTGAAGAGTCCAGGTCAATACCGGTAAACCGGAACTCAGGTGTTTTGTTAAGGTTCAGCCCAACCTGCTGACCGACATGCTGTGGGCCTTACCAAGAAGGTGCCACAGCAGCTATCAAAGTAGTCCAACCTCTGTCCCATAGCTGGGTTCAAGACGCTGACAAGTACGAGAGACTTTAAGCAACAGTCCCGGGGACCAGAAACCAGACACAAGAGTGGGAGTGTAAGGAGCAAAAAGAGCCCATAAAGGAACAGGACTAAGAAAGTGTTGGAAAGGCACCTCTGACAGACTCTGTGGCGTACCCCAAAGCCTGTGGCAACAAATTCCCTGGCAAACTAGACTACTGTGTACCTAATGATCCACCTGGTACCAGTAAAGAACTGTTTGGGCTAACTTGGTGTCTCTGCATCAATTATTCGTCGCCTGGGAGGCTCCAGCACCAAAGAGCCAAGGACTACTACTCCCCTCATCCATCCTGCTGCCCTGAGGTAAAGCTCCGCCTGTGGGGAACTTTACTACCCAAAGCTGCATCACCATCACCTCAGCGGCCGGCTGCAGCGCTGGTAACTACATTACCAGGTACCACAGGTGGCGTCACATAAAATAAAACCCCATCCCAAATAGTTTTCCCCTCAGCCATTGAGTGTCCAGGGCACGGGATCGGGATCGGGTCCCGATCAGCCGTGATCCCCACTGAAGTAGCAATCTGTCCAGGTATCCGAGTACCCCCTACCTTGTCAACTGACTCACCAACACAGACAATGGAGAAAATGGATAAATTAAGCTCTTAATCTTCTCTGCACCTGTGATCCGATTAGATCTCGTTAGAGAATCAGATCACAGTAAAGGCCCTATTACACGGCAAGACGTTGGAACGATGTCCGCAACGATCTCGTGCGCGCGCGGTTGTTGCAGACATCGTTTTCACATCACTGGTGAGATGTCACACGTGTAGATATCGTAGACGACTCACCAACGATGTTGTGAGCAGGTATCGTTTGCACAACCCAGGAACGATCCCTGCTCATTGCTGTGAATGGGTGAAGTCATAAAAGACATTGTTATCGCGGTGTCACACACAACAATATGGCAGGTTGGCTGATCGTTGATCATGTGGCTTGAGAACATGTTCTCAAACCTGCGATCAACGATTCAACGATTTATCATTACAACTTTGCAGAGTCACACGCAACGAGGTTGCAACGATGTTGCTTGAACGACTCCAAATCCGTGACGTTTAAGCGATATCGTTAATGATTTTGTGCCGTGTAACAGAGCCTTAAATGACACGTGGCTCACGCTGTGTTTCATTACCATAATCGACTCAATTCCCTCGCATGAGCGAGTCCTAATAGATAGGAAAAAGTTTAAACAAAATTTGTTTGCATACAAAATAAATGAAGGAAACACTGATGGTAAAAATGAGCACAAGAACCAGAAATAGATAAAAATCAGATCCAGACCACTGGAGAAAAATTGATCCATTTTTTCTCATAAGAAAAAAAAAAGACAAAATGTCTGAGTGATGACTGACAGCGACACATTACAGCTACAGTTACCATCTCCTATTTGCTAAAATGCTACAAAACTTTGTATTGTTTCCCAAATAAGAGGCATGGGGGGGGTGTAAAAAGATCACAGTCAACGTCCTACGCTTCCACACCTTGACTGTCAGTAGGCAGCGTACTGTTGGGAGGCAGCGTACATTACATATAATCAGTGACCTGTCAATCATCGTTATGAGCGATAATCGGTAAGTAGAAGTGGTGGGAAAAGAGCTACCCTCATAAATTCAACAGACTTATCTATGCATCCACTTTATTCTTACATTGTTCCTATTAATCAACAGATTTGTGGCGTTTTAGTTATGGAGTCGATGAACCTGTAGCTTCGATATGACAGTGCCACTCTACTGCAGGAGACCTGAAGAAGGCAGGATAGCAACATTATATTCTTTCCACGTAGGTTGCTTGATGTCCGGTGGAGAGGCCATACTCCATTTCTATACTTTAAAGTGCTCATAATTAATGATGAGCGAGCACTACCATGCTCGGGTGCTCAGTACTCGTAACAAGCAGATGATGCTCAGATGGGCGAGTACAGAGTATAATGGAATTCCCAAAAAAAATCTTGATTTCCCCTTTGACTTCTATTAGACTTACAAGTACCGAGCACCCGAGCATGGAAGAGCTCATTTATTACTACCCATAATTGTTCAGTAGTTGTCTTGTTCAACGGACAGCTATAGGTCTTGATGTCCCCAAGCATATACTGTAATAGTTCGGTTTGGCTGAGTGTGGAGGGGAGTAAGTCACGGTCAGAAGTGGTTTATCTTTCTTGGTAAAGGATCAGGCATATTAAAATTCAACAAGTCCAGCCATTCGTCAATAACTGCTGATTAACCAACATTCTCCAAACATCAAAAAACAGTGGTGTTTAAAAGTGTTTGCCCCTGCCTGATTTCTATTCTTTTGCATGTTTGTCTAAAATTTTAATTTTGTTTGGTGATCCGAAACATTTAAGTGTGACAAAGATAATACAAATAAACACAAAATACAGTTTATAATTGAAGGGGTTTATTATTAAAGTGATCCTAAACCCACAAACTGACCCCCCCACATCTTTAGACCTGTCCCTGCACCCCCTCTTATCATTTCTAGCCATCCCTTTTGCAGACAAAAATCGCTTTTGTAAAGTAGAGAAAAAGTTATATTACTTTGTCCTGTGTGAGTTCTCTGTTTCTGAGCAAGCCGCAATGGGCGGGGCCTGTGTGCTGCTGCCTTGTAATTATGCACGCCCCTCTCTGCTTCTAAGAGCCTGGCCGCGTCATGAAAGGGGCGGGGCTAAATCGCGTCATGCCGGAGTCCGCCCCTTTCATGACGCGGCCAGGCTCTTAGAAGCAAAGAGGGGCGTGCATAATTACAAGGGAGCAGCAGACAGGCCCCGCCTATTTGCGGCTTGCTCAGAAACAGAGAACTGATCTATCAGTCTGGAAAAGGTTATAAAGCCATTTCTAAAGCTTTGGGACTGCAGTGAACCACAGTGAAAGTCATTATCCACAAATAGTGAAAACATGGAACAGGGAGGGTAAACCTTCCCAGGAGTGGCCAGCTGACCAAAATTACCCCAAGAGAGTCACAAAAGACTCCACAACAACATCCAAAATCTGCAGGCCTCACTTGCCTCAGTTAAGGTCAATTGTTCATGGCTCTAGCATAAGAAGGATACTGGTCAAAAATGGCCAGCATGGCAGAATGCCAAGACCGAAAACCACTGCTGAGCAGAAAGAACATAAAGGCTCGTCTCAGTATTGTCAAGAAAACATCTTGATGATCCTCAAGACTTTTGGGAGAATACTCTGTGGAAGATGTTCATCCCATTACATCTGGTATAGAAGTAACACAGCATTTCAGAAAAGGAACATCATGCCAACTATAATATATGGTGGTGGCAG
Source organism: Allobates femoralis (assembly GCA_033576535.1). NCBI lineage: Eukaryota > Metazoa > Chordata > Amphibia > Anura > Aromobatidae > Allobates > Allobates femoralis. The sequence goes on from JARQOC010000001.1 coordinate 580,003,789, forward strand.
TGTTATGGCCTGGGCTGTTTTGCTGCTTCAGGACCTGGAGTACTTGCTGTGGTAAATGGAACTATGAATTCTGCTGTCTAACAAAAATTCCTGAAGTAGAATGTCCGGCCATCTATTCGTGACCTCATGCTGAAGCGCACTTGAGTTATGCAGCAGGACAATGATCTAAAACACACCAGAATGTCACCTCTGAATGGCTTAAGAAAACAAAATTAAGACTTTGGAGTGGCATAGTCAAAGTCCTGACCTTAATCCAACTGAGATATAATAATAATAATATTTATTCACTTATATAGCACTATTAATTCGACAGCACTTTACATACATCAGCTTGTTATAATGCTGTGACATGACCTTAAAAGGCGGATCATGCTTGGAAACCCTCCAATGTGGCTGAATTTTAACAGTTCTGCAAAGATGATCGCCAAAATTCCTCCAGATCATTGTAAAAGACTCATTGCCAGTTATCGCAAACACTTGATTGCAGTTGATGCCGCTAAGGGCAGCCCAACAAGTTATTAGGTTTAGGGGCGATCACTTTTTCATACAGGGCCCTGTAGGTTTGGATTTCTTTTTCCCTCAACAATAAAAAGTCCTTCATTTATAAGATGCATTTTGTATTTACTTGTGTTATCTTTGTCTAATACAGGGGTCTCAAACACGCGGCCCGAGGGCCGCATGCGGCCCCTGGGGCTTCACTATGCGGCCCGCGGCACCTTGGACAACTTAATGATGCATCGCCCCAGTGCAGTGGAACACTGCAATCCCTGCTGTGTGATGACTTCCATTTGCGGCACTAACAAGCTCTGCCACTCAGTAAGATCAATGCAAGCTGCCAGCCAATGAGAGGCCCGCAGTTGACAGCAGAATATGACGTCACCTGCGGGCCTCTGGCTGGCAGATTGCATTTATCTTGCAGAGCAACAGAGCTTGCCTGAGCGGCGGCTGGAGGAAGTCATAGCACAGCGGAGGCCAGAAGTCAGCAGAAGGGAGGACTGCGGCGGCCCCCTGCACTGCAGCGATGCATCATTAAAGTGAGAAAAGTGTGAGTGTGTGTGAGGGTGTGTGTGTGAGTGTATGTGAGTAAGGATGTGTGTATGTGTGTGTGTGTGTGTGTGAGAGTGTGTATGAGAATGTGTTAGTGTGTGTGTGTGAGAGTATGTGTGTGTGTGTGGGTTTGTGTGTGAGAGTGTGAATGAGTGTGTATGTGAGTGTGCAAAAAGAAGGTAAAACAGGATGGGGGGGCATCACTATAAAAGTAGATCAGGATGGGGGACATACCTAGAAAAGGGGATCAGGATGGGGGACATCACTACAAAAGGGGATCAGGATGGGGGACATCACTATAAAAGGGGACCAGGATGCGGGACATCAATAATAAAGGGGATCAGGATGGGGGACATCACTACTAAAGGGGATCAGGATGGGGGACATCACTATAAAAGGGGACCAGGATGCGGGACATCAATAATAAAGGGGATCAGGATGGGGGACATCACTACTAAAGGGGATCAGGATGGGGGGGCATCACTAGAAAAGGGGATCAGGATGGGGACATCACTAGAAAAGGGGATCAGGATGGGGGACATCACTGCAAAAGGAGCTCAGGATGGGAGACATCACTGCAAAAGGAGATCAGGATGGGGGACATCACTAGAAAAGGGGATCAGAATGGAGAGCATCAGTAGAAAATGGGATCAGGATGGGGGCATCACTAGAAAAAGGGATCAGGATGGGGTACATCACTAGAAAAGGGGATCAGGACGGATCAGGACGGGGGACATCAGTAGAAAAAGACATTACTACAGGATGGGGACATTACTACAAGAAGGGGATCAGGATTTGTACTTTACTACATTGAACAAAAAATTCTGATATTACTAAAAAGATCACTTAATCCTACGAGGTATGTGGCCCCCCGCTATAAATGTTGTTCTATGTGCGGCCCACCAACCCAGCCGAGTTTGAGACCCCTGGTCTAATATTTACATTTGTTTGGTGATCTGAAACAACAAGTGTGACAAACATGTCGGAAAGGAGGCAAAGACTTTTTCACACCGCTGTATGTATCCAGTCGGAAATCAGAGGGGTAATATATTGACATTTCTCTACAATTACATTTGTCTCAATTGTTTCTCTCTAATATGTGTCGATCTCCCCAAAAAATTGCATCTAGAGTTAAATAAAACCTCCCAAATAGAAAATGCCGTTCAATACAAGTAGATTGATATAAAGTTTAGAGGGACAGTTTCACTATAATCTGCGTTTGTAATTCATTTAAATCCCTACTCTTTGTAAGTGAAGGGGTCCAGAGGGTGGTCCTAATCCTGATAGAAAATGCAAACATGACTAAAAAGCCGAGCACGAGTAGAGACATAAATGAAAAAACATGTGTTATATCAAATTTTTATATCAATCTAGTCAGTACCTCCTATTCTATAATATGCTGCCTGTGGATTGCATTCTATTTTCAATGCGAAAGAACCACTTAAAGGGGTTGTCCACTACTTGGACAACACCTTCTAAAATTCTTATGTTTGACCCAAGTAAAACAACAACACTTATACTCACCTCGGTTGCAGTTCTAGTGGTGTTGGCACTGCCTCTCCCAGGTATTGTGTGACATTATGCGACACGACTCCCTCCAGCCAATCAGTGGCCGCTTCACTGTCCTTGCCTTCGAATGAATCACATCCATTAGGAGAAATGAGCGATGCTGCTCTCTTGCTTACTCCGGATGTATGTGATTTGTGTAAAGTTGACAACCACTGATTGGCCAGAGGGAACGTGTGACATAATGTCATGTAATCCCCAGGAGAGGAAGTAACATCACTGCTGGAACTGCAAGTGAGGTGAGTATAAGTGTTGTTGTTTTACTGGGGGCAAACATAGAGATTGAATATAAATGTAGAAATGTAATATATGAAATAATACCTTTAAATCTGCAAACTGAATAAACTATATGAGACGGTACCTTTAAATGTATATACATTAATGACAGATAAATCTGAAAATATTTTACATATCAAGCAATGAGAGAGGGTAATAAAAAAAAAAAAAAAAAACAAGAAGAAGAGAGTAACACAATGGAAAAGGTGTTGTGACATCTGATGAAATTTACATTTGCCCTTGGAAAAGACGAAACCAGGAGCAACAAAACACCATCTATAATATGAATACAAAAACATGTGCAATGGGGAAGGTCACACGGATACAGCGCTGACTCCTATTTATTTGTGCAATAATCTAAACATCAAACACATAATTAACTATTGTACAGAAAAAAAATACAAAGTTTAAAAGGGAATTTATACTCCATAAGGCTCAAGGTTTCTGACCCTGCCAACCGGTGTTGACTAAACAAGTGACCTTGTGTGGATCGTTCTCCTCGCGGAGAAATACAGATTACAATCATTATGTATACAAAAATCCATTTTATCATTTACCGTATGACATATCTCGCATTCAAAATACCTTCTTGCTCCATTAAATCTGGTATTTGGACATTCACTGACTGATAATATAATGACAGGAATCAATATACGTAGGTATGAATAAAAAAAGGTGGATGAAACCAAGTGCACGTACAGTTCAGTTACAAGTATATTACTTTAAAGTTTCATCAGAAATTCTAGAATCTAAAAAAAAAAAAAAAAAATGCACGGCGGCCATCCTTTCCAGACTTTTGGACTGGCACTTCCACCATCAAACCAAACAGTGGGTGACAATCGAACAGGAGAGATCAGAGATTCCGTTTAGAAACCTCCCATGGATAAAAACTGACTCCAGAAAACAATTGGTTAGAGACCTAGACTTGGGAGAGGTGGCTTCGAGGCTGTGGGATGTAGAAAATAGGAAGGGACATCTTTCCTCGGATTGGAAGCCACTTGCCCCGATCTTCTCAAACCCAGACTTCCCGCCTTCTAAAGAAGCTGATAATTTCCTGGGCTGGAGAAGGTCTGGAGATACTCGGATGTATCAGATCCTAGACTCAAAAGACCCCAGAGCGACAAGACTACAGAGAGGGGAGGCTTGGGGACCCTCTTGGATAGCGGCATCCCAATTGAAGTCATTCTTGGGAAGTTGTGGGGTTAGACAGAGGCGACCAGGGATTCCATCGCATTTTAAGAAATTATTCATGACATCCGAGCCCACAAAGCATAGTATTTCGGTTTTTGTATGCGATGTTGGGCCAAGGGAGAGGGGACGACAGACCCAAATACATGCTGAAATGGGAAGAGGATTTAAATCTGACCCTGTCTGATGAAGACTGGAGTAAGGCATGCATAATGTCACACAAAATGTCCATGGCTTGTGCCTCCCAGGAAAAAAAATTTAACCCCTTCATGACCTTGCCATTTTTTGCAATTCTGACCAGTGTCCCTTTATGAGGTTATAACTCGGGAACGCTTCAACGGATCCTAGCGATTCTGAGATTGTTTTTTCGTGACATATTGGGCTTCATGATAGTATTAAATTTAGGTCAATAATCTTTGCGTTTATTTGTGAAAAAATCAAAAATATGGCAAAAATTTTGAAAATTTTGCAATTTTCAAATTTTGAATTTTTCTTCCGGTAAACCAGAGAGTTATGTGACACAAAGTAGTTATGAAATAATATTTCCCACATGTCTACTTTACATCAGCACAATTTTGGAAAAAAAAAAAATTTGTTAGGAAGTTATAAGGGTTCAAAGTTCATGAGCAATTTTTCATTTCTCCACCAAAATTTACAAAACCATTTTTTTAGTGACCACATCCCATTTGAAGTCCCTTTGAGGGGTTTACATGACAGAAAACACCCAATAGTGACACCATTCCAAAAACTTCACCTCTCAAGCTACTCAAAACTACATTCAAGAAGATTATTAACCCTTCAGGTGCTTCACAGGAACTAAGCAAATTGGAAACAAAAAAATGGATATTTTAATTTTTCTAACACAAATGTTCTTTTATCCTCAATTTTTTCATTTTCACATGGGCAAAAAGATAAAATGGATCCTAAATTTGTTGGGCAATTTCTCCTGAGTACATCGATACCACATATGTGATCATAAACCACGGTTTGGGCTCACAGCAGGGCTCTGAAGGGAAAGAGAGCAATTTGACTTTTGGAGCTAATTTTCCATTCAAAAAGTGATATGGCGCTCCTTCACTTCTGAGCCCTGCCGCGCGTCAAAACAGTGGTTTATGACCACATATGAGGTATCGGTGTACTCAGGAGAAATTGCCCAACAAATTTTAAGATGAATTTTATCCTGTTACCCATGTGAAAATGAAAGAATTGAGGCTAAAAGAACATTTTTGTGAAAAAAAAAGTACTTTTTCCATATTCACAGATCAATTTGTAAAGCATGTGGGGGTTCAATATGCTCACCATCCATCTAGATATGTTCCCTTTGGGGTCTAGTTTCCAAAATGCGGTCACTTGTGGGGGAGCTCCAAAGTTTAGGCACACAGGGGCTCTCCAAATGCGACATCGTGTCCGCTAACAATTTGAATGGAAAATCACCTCAAATTGTTAGCGGACACCATATTGCATTTGGAGAGCCCCTGTGTGCCTAAACATTGGGGTTCCACCACAAGTGACCCCATTTTGGAAACTAGACCCCCCAGGGAACATATCTAGATGCATAGTGAGCACTTTGAACCCCCAGGTGCTTCACAAATTGATCCGTACAAATTAAAAAAGAAAATTTGTGTGAAAAAAAAGTATTTTTACCTTATTATGGATCAGTTTGTAAAGCACCTGGGGATTCAAAGTGCTCACTATGCATCTAGATATGTTCCCTGGGGGGTCTAGTTTCCAAAATGGGGTCACTTGTGGGGGAGCTCCAATGTTTAGGCACACAGGGGCTCTCCATACACAACCTGGTGTTTGCCAACAATTGGAATTCTTAGTGGACACCAGGTCGCATATGGAGAGCCCGTGTGTGCCTAAACATTTGAGCTCCCCCACAAGTGACCCCATTTTGGAAACTAGACCCCCCAGGGAACATATCTAGATGCATAGTGAGCACTTTGAACCCCCATGTGCTTCACAAATTGAGACGTAAAAATGAATAAAGAAACTTTTTGTGAAAAAACATACTAGTCTAGTAGTTACAATTCGCAGCATAGGGGACCCTATACATTTGGGTCTCTCCATGTTGAGGATTCCAGCCCCCTAGCTGCCAAGTTGTACCTGGCTGGCAACCAAAAATACGGCAAAGCTCCATGTCATTTTATTTGTAGAATTTAAAAAAAAAATGACATGGGGCTCTGCCATATTTTTGGTCCAGCCAGGTACAACTTGGCAGCTACGGACTGCCACCAGCCCCCAGCTGCCTCATTGTACCTGGCTGGAACCAAAAATACAGCGAAGCCCTTTTTTAATTTCTAGAACTAATTCTAGAAAAAAAATTACGTGGGGCTCCGCCATATTTTTGGTCCAGCCAGGTACAACTAGGCAGCTGAGGGCTGGAATCCTCAGCATAGAGAGGCCCAAGCGTTTTGGGCCCCCCATGCTGCGAATTGCAGCCTACAACCGCCCCAGAAAATGGCGCATTCATTGAAGTGCCATTTTCTGGCGCTGTACCCACGTTCTTCCAGTTGCCCTGGTGCCGGTGGCTAACTGGGTAATAAAGGGGTTAATGCCAGCTTTTTATTGGCAGCTTGCACTAAGCCCGAGATTCATAATATAGGGCCAATGTTAGACCCGCCATTAGGAATCTCTAGTACGGTAAATAGTCAATAAATACACACAGAGAAAAATCTTTTTATTTGAAAAAAAAAACACAGACACAATTCGGACTCCATCTTTATTATGAAAAGATCCGACGTAGTCCACAACGAAGGTCCCACGACGCTCGATCGCTCCAACGTCGTCCATAACGAAGGTCCCACGATCACTTCCTGCAGCTAGATCCTCAGGATCCAGCTGTAGAAAGTGATCTGACAGATCCAGCACAGTGATCACATAATGGTCACTGTGGATCACTGTGCTGTAGCTGTCAGATCATTTCCTGCAGCTAGATCCTCAGGATCCAGCCGTAGAAAGTGATCTGACAGATCCAGCACAGTGATCCACAATGATCACATAATGGTCACTGTGAATCACTGTGCTGGAGCTGTCAGATCACTTCCTGCAGCTCAGGATCCAGCTGTAGAAAGTGATCTGACAGATCCAGCACAGTGATCCACAGTGATCACATAATGGTCACTGTGGATCACTATGCTGGAGCTGTCAGATCACTTTCTACAGCTGGATCCTCAGGATCTAGCTGTAGAAAGTGATCTGGCAGCTCCAGCACAGAGCTGTCAGATCCGGAGGCGGTGAAGAGGAGGAGAAGGAGCGGGACGCAGTGGAGACAGAGCGGCCGCCGGAGGGGTGAGTGGGAGAGGCAATCGCCGCTCTGGTGATCGGGGGGGCAGGAAGAGGGAAGAGGGGGGGTGACAGGAGAAGTAGGGGGGCACTTAGGAGGAAGCGGGGGCAGGCAGGAGGAAGCGGGCAGCAGGAAGAGGAAGCGGGCGGCAGGGACAGGAAGCAGGTGGCAGGAAAAGGAAGCGGGGGGTAAGAAAGATGAAGAGGGGGCAGGAAAGAGTGGTGGGGGACAGGGGGGCAGTTAGAGGATGACAGGGGAGAAGATTGGAGGGTAGGGATAGCAGCGGCAGGCAGGGAAGCATTACAGGCGCGGTGATTTTCACTTTCACTTTTGAGTGCCAATCACCGCGCCTGTAGCCGGGGGGGTGGAGGTGGGGGCAAATCGACCCCCCCTGGGGTGTTGTACAACTCCCCATGTACCTGCAGGCCGAGTGACAGGTCAGTGACACCCTCACTCGACCTGCAGGAGCCTGATCATTCCATGGCCCAGGGGGGGGGCCAAGGGTCTGGAAGGGGTTAAGCTACTGTCCAGATGGTACAGATGCCCAGCAACCTTACATGCGGTGTACCCGACTATGCCTGACACTTGCTGGAGGTGTGGTATGGCCGGGGGCACTCTCTTGCACATATGGTGGAGCTGTGGAGGGATCCAGCCTTTCTGGGCCTCAGTATTTGCAGTATATCATAAAATCACAGGAGTCCGGGTGGAGGCGACCCCGGAAGTTGCCCTACTGACAATACTCCCTGGCTCGATTAGATAACAAAAACAAGATGTACTGAGGTACTGCTTAATGGCAGCCCGCATGGTTATGCCTAGATTCTGGAAAACCCAACGGTGCCCGGGATTGACTGATTGGCTCGCGGAAATGTGTAAAATCCATAAAATGGAAGACTTAAACAGCTGAGCTTGGAGATACCAAAGCCAAATACTTGAAAATTTAAGGTCAGTGGATACTTTTCTTGGGTTCCCCGGGCTTTACATCTACATTTGGAGATGACACAAGACCTCCTTAATTTGCTTCCCTGCGGGGTCAGACGGGTTCTCTAAAGTGAAAGGGAGATTGAATGGACCCTGAGGTGATGGGAGACCCGAATGGGGGAGTGTGGTTGGGGGACAGCCGGGGATCCTTCGCCCTATTCCTTTTCTCTCTTTTGTTTCCCCTCTTAGTCTTTTATCCTCTCCCATATTTCCCCACTTTTTTCTCCCTTTTTCAATTTATCTCTTCTGTTTCTATACCTTTTACCTTTTCTCTTAAGGCGGCGTCACACGCGTTAATATCGCGAGCGACATCACCGAAAAGTGACACATCGGCGATGTCGCTCGCGATATCGCAGTTGCGTCGTGCTGTGTGAAAGCGCGACGCAGCTGCGATTTATCGCTGGTTGCAGGTTGACAGGTTTGCCAGCAGGAGGGTAAACCTGTCAATCTGCAACCAGCGATTAGGCTGGATCGCGCCATCTGACACCGCAATAGCGATGTTGGCGGTGATCCAGCCTATACTGCAGCGTTGCTGAGGATCGCTCGCTGGGCTGATCCCAGCCCAGTGAGCGATGGCTCCCCCGCATCGCCACCGCGTCACTGGCAACATCCTGCCGTGTGACAGCTGGCCTGCGATGTTGGAAGCGAGCGCGCACCAGTGCATCGCTTCCGACATCGCAGGCCAGATTGATGCGTCTGACAGCTCCTTTACTGAAACCATATGCATTTACCCCTTTGAGGAGATATGCTCATATCTGTTTAATTTCTTAGAAGTGTTCTGCATAGTGATAAGATGCAAGTTACAAGATGACGAGATAATAATGTTCTAGGAGGTACTTTTCCTATTGAGTATACAAATCTGCCAATGGTTTGGAAAACTAGCTTAAGATGCTCAGGCTTGTATTACAAAATGTAAATAAGGGATATTTCCCCAGTTGGGGAGCTAGAAGGACAATAATTCATAGGCTATAAGCCTAAACCAGATATACATATAATGACCTCATAATTTATGACGAAGGAAATCTTGAGAGAAGGTGAGTTCGAAATAAGGAAATACAAGAGAATTAACAAGGTCTACATAAGTTCGCTGAGTTGTTCAGAGTTTGTGAGATTATTGTATTTTTCTAAATGCATGTATTGTTATGCATCAAGAAACATAGATTACAACTAAAAAAAACATGCATGTTTGACACAATTAAATGTTTCAAATCACCAAACAAATTTATGTATTAAACAAAGATAACACAAGAAAACACAAAATGCAGTTTATAAATGAAGGCCTTTATTATTTAGGGAAAAAGAAATCTAAACCTACAGGTCCCTGTGTGAATAAGTGATTGTCTCCTAAGCCGACTAACTGATTGGGCTGCTCTTAGCAGCAACAACTGCAATCAAGAATTTGTGATAAGTATTTTGGAATTTTGGCCACTCTTACAACATTTCTGCAAAGATTTCAGCCACATTAGACGGTTTTGAGCATGAACCCCCGTTTTTAAGGTCATGCCACAGCATCTCAATCGGATTAAGGTCAGGACTTTGACTAGCCCACTCCAAAGTCTTAATTTTGCTTTTCTTAAGCCATTCAGAGGTGGACTTGCTGGTGTGTTTTGGAGGACTTGCTGGTGTGTTTTGGATCATTGTCCTGCTGCATATCTCAAGTGAGCTTCAGCATGAGGTCACTAATGGCCGGACATTCTCCTTCAAGGATCTTTTGGTAGACAGCAGAATCCTTGGTTCCATTTACCACACCAAGCCCTCCAGGTCCTGAAAAGGAAAACAGCCCCAGGCCATCGCACTACCACCACCATATTTTACTGTTGGTATGATGTTCCTTTTCTGAAATGCTGTTACTTCTACGACCAGATCTTATGGGACATACTGTCTCGTCAGTCCGCAGAGTATTCTCTCAAAAGACTTGACGACCATCAAGATGTTTTCTGGCAAAACGAGACGAGCCTTTATTTCCTAGGAACTCTGTCATGCAAGCCCTTTTTGACCATTGTCTTTGTTATTGTGGAGTTATGAACACTGTCCTCAACTGAGGCAAGTGAGGTCTTTGGATGTTCTAGTCGGTTCTTTTGTGACCTCTTGGATGAGTCGTTGCTGCGCTCTTAGGGTAATTTTGGTCTCCTAGCCACCCCTGGGAAAGCTCATCACTGTTCATGTTTTCCCCATTCGTGAATAATGGCTCTCACTGTGGTTTGCTGGAGTCCCAAAGCTTTAGAAATGGCTTTATAACATTTTCTAGACTGATAGATCTCAATGACTGTCTCCATTTGTTTCTGAATTTCTTTGGTTAAGGCATGATGGCTAGCTTTTGGTCTACGTCATTTTGTCAGGAAGGTCCTATTTAAAGAAGACCTGTCACCCCCCACCTCCTGGATTGCAATCTAAATGCAGCACTGAATGCAGCATGTATGCTGCATTCAGGCAAGGGGTCCCCCATGTGTCTGGCTGCTCTGTACCCCCAGAAATATGTTAGGAAAACTCACTGTTTGAAGTCAGGAGGGCATTCCCTGGGGCTGGAGTCAGGTCTGTTCACGGGGGTGATTCCCGCCCCCAGCCTCTCTGTGCCGCCTCCTTTCTTCTCCTCACCGCCTCCCTCCTGTCTTATGACATCCTCGCCTGCGCCTCCTTGTGCTCATTGACGCAGGCACAGAACGAGGTATAGTTTGTTTTGGTCCCGCGTGCCTGTCCAGCCTCCTGCCTAGACAGTCAGCACCTTTGCCCGCCCTGCTCCGTGTTAGGCTATATACATAGTGCAGGGTGGGACGCCTTGCGCAGTAGCCCTCCGCAAGCAGAACACCAGGAGAGAGCAGTGTTCTTGAGGCCAAATGAGTGAAGCATGGTGAGGAGGAGCTGGTGATCCACAGTGTCGAAGGCAGCAGAGAGATCTAGGAGGATCAGCATGGAGTCGTGGCCATTGGATTTAGCCATTAATAAATCATTGGATACTTTAGTAAGGCAGTTTCAGTAGCGTGTAAAGAGCGGAATCCAGATTGTAAAGGATCAAAGGGAGACAGTGATCTGAGAGACAGAAAATCAGACAGGAGTGGACCAAGCGTTTTGGGAGTTTAGAGATAAAGTAAAGATTAGAAAGGTTTCTAGTTAGCAGCAGAGTCTGGTCCAAGGATGTTTTTTTTTTGAGTAGGGGACTATGAAGAAGAGTTTGAATAAAGAGGGAAAGATACGGTTGAACAAGAGAGGTTAAATATTTTCGTTAGATAGCTAGTCACAGCTGAGGAAAGGGGCTGAAGGAGATGTGAAGGAATAGGATCAATAGCACAGGTTATAGACTGAGAAGAAGAAAAGGAGTCGGGTAACTGCTTCTGTAATTGGATCAAAAATGGAAAATGAGTTTGAGGTTCGGGAGGGAGAGGGATCCAGGCTCTGAGGGGATTGTGGAGAAATATCCTTGCAGATGTTGTTGATTTTTTGTAACTAGAAAGTGGCCAGATCTTCCACGCTGAGTTTGGTGACCGGGGTCTGTACTTTAGGACTCAGTAGGGAGTGGAAGGTTTTGAGGAGTCATTTTGGATTGTTAGCTAGTGATGTGATAGGGGTGTATAAATATGCTTGTTTGGCCAGATGGAGAGCACATTTAAAAGTTTTGAGCATGAACGTATTGTGAAAGGAAGTCTTTTGCTGAAAGTTTATTTTCTCCACAGACGCTTGGCACACCTGGAACAGCACTGGAGAAAATGTGTTTGTAGCGTATGCCAGGGTTGTTCTTGTTCGTGTCAGGTCTTCCTGTATGCAGCTGGTGAAGCTTTATCCAGTGCACTCTGTAATGTATTATTATGTGACAATGTGGAGTCTGGACATGAGAGGGAGGAGATGGGAGCTAAAGATGACTTACGGTTGTTAATGAGTTGCTGGGTGTTGATAGATTTCTGTATGTGTGATAAGTGGGGGTGTGCTGGTGGTGGAGACAGTTCTTGAGAGAGAATGAAAGAAGGTTGGGGTCAGAGAGCAGGAGAGGGGAATAATTGAAATCATGTACTGAGCAGTGCTGCAAGAAGACCAGGTCTAGCATGTTCTTGTCTTCATGTCTTCTCCTAGAGTTAGTAAGCTGTAAGAGGCTAAATGAGGAGGTTAGAGAAAGAAGATGAGTGGCTATCAAAGTCCACCATGATGAGAGTGGGGATGTCACATTATTGATAATGTGGAAGCCAAGTGGCAAAGTGATCTAGGAACTGACTGGAGATGCCCGGAGGGTGATACAAAACCGCCACTCGCAGGGAAAAAAGGGTTTGAAAATTCTAACAATGTGAAGTTCAAAGAAAGGAAAGACAGTTGAGGGTACTGGCAGGATAACCTGGAAAGAACATTGTGCTGAAAGCAGCAGACCAACACCTCCACCTTGTCTGTTCTCAGGTCTGGGGGCATGTGAGAATTGTAATCCACCATGTGAGAGAGCAGCTGCAGCAGTGGTGTCCGACTGCTAGATCCACGGTTCCACAAGAGCAAGAAGATTGAGAGAATTGCAAAAGGAGAAGTCTTGAATGTAGGGGAGTTTGTTGAACGCTTGGAAGAAAATGGATTTGGGTGGCACAATTGCATGGTCCACCAGTCACACGTTTAAACAATATTGAACCAACGCTGGCACACTCTCCATTACCACAAGGTATTATTTAAGGCACAAATTTACAGCACAGCTAGAGCACTCTTGCCCTGAGGACGCTGTCCCCAGAGGCAGCGACACGTGTTGGATGTCAGTTCATTAGCAATCACGGACTCTGACACAGAAATAGCACCAGGAGGCACACATGCAATTCTGTCCTTTCCTGTCCGTGAGGTCCTGCAAAAAGCAGGATCCCCACAGACAAGAAAAAAATCGCAATGTGAAACTAGCCTTAGGAGGAACAAGGGAGCAAACACTTTTTAACACCGCTGTATATAGAATCTATGTCATCTAAATTTTGGATCAATTGCATTGAATTGTGCCATTTTATAATAATTAGTAAAAACTCTGAGTTTATGTCCAAAATATTTCTCAAAAAACTGCTTCAACAATACTTGAAAAAACGTTTTATTAATTTTTGTAGGAAATCCACTACTCTACTCACATGAGGACTTGTTAACTAAGAGTTTTTTCTTTTCTCTCCCCGAAAAAGTTTTGAAAACTGCCATAGAAAGAAAAAGAAAGTGCATGGCACCATGATGAAAGTCACTCCAACCTACACAACGGTACATTAAAAGGCAGCAAAAGAAATAAATAAAACCTCTTCCAGGAAATTTTTCAGTAAAATAACAATTCTTCCATCCCAAAAAAAGAGTGTTTCTTTAAAGGGTATGCGCACACAGAATGTTTTTGAGGCGGTCACATGTGATGACTTTTCAAATGGAAACAGGTTTGGGCTCCATCTGTGGGTATGTTCACGTAAATGTGGCACCCCAAGGGTTAATGTGCCACAGAAACATCAACACAGGTTTACTCCCCACACAACACTACATTAGAAAGTGGGAGGAGCTTAGGTGGCACCTGCACTAGTGGGAGGAGCTAAGTTGTTTACCACAGAGCAGGAGTGACAGTTAGTGGAGTTGGAGTTTAGTCTGGAGCAGGAGCAGAGCCAAGTAGAAGTGGAGGTCCTGAGAGGTCTGAGGAGAGGAGACAGAGGAATATACCCGGGATAAAGAGTTACCCCAAAAACTTAACCCCGGAGAGGCGCTTATGACGGATACCGGATCCGAGGCTGTGGCTGAGACAGACAGGACAGTAAACACCGGCATAGTGAAGGTCCACCATCTTCACAGCACCATAGCAAAGCAACACGGGGGAGTCAGTGACACAGAGGACTCAAGTTGCCCAGCATATTGGTACCCGTGAGCAGAGACAGGGCCAGCAGTACAGCTACAAGCAGCAGCAGGGCCACACACAGCGCTTAAGTAGGAAGCCAAGGACCCGGTCAGGGTGGGAGCAACCTGGTACAGACTCCATGGACAATACTTTGTTATACCATCTGCAAGTAAAGACTTGGAAAACAACAGAAACCGTGAGTGTGTGTGATCCTTATACTGAAGCCCCACTTGCCCTCATATACTGCGATTACCTCTACTCTCATCATCTCTACTGCTACCCCTATTCTCCTGCAGCATCAATAACCATCCTCACAGACTAACTACTACTACCACTGCCCCGGGGAACCCAGTTCTGCCCACAGGAACTATTCTATCCAAGCTGCTATCCCATAATCCCCAGAGGTTCTGCAGCAGTAGCGGCCCCATTACTGGCCGCATATAGTGGGTGGCGACACGAGTGACAAATCCCCTGTAAATATCCCCCCATTTTATTGTGCGGGCCCGGGACACGGTCCGGACCAGGACCGCCGTGACATCCCCCAGCAGTACCCCGGTCCGGCACCGAGTGCCCCGTCCCAGTGGGCTCCACATAACGTACCTGCAGAGTTTTCCAAGGTGAAGGTGCAGTGGCAAAGCCAGACCATAGACGACACAAATAAATGCTAAGCAGACACTTAAAGGGTTGTCCACTACTAAAACAACCCCTTCTGATTCAACGTTTCCCCCAGGTAAAATAATAAAAACTTATACTCGCCTCTGGTGCTGACATGATTCCAGCGGTGTCCGTACTTGCGTTCCCGGGACTTAACTGATGTTGACAGCCAACAGCCAATCACAGATGCTGTCGCAGAGACTGGGTATCTGTGATTGGCTGTTCAGCAGGACCCAGAAGTGACCGTAGCGGCGAGACAGGAGAGTGTAATTCTTTAATCACAGACTTCTCAGTGAAGTCCCTGTTGGGGGTCCATGCCAAACACTCAGGTGTTCGGTACCGACCCAAAACAGGCAAACGGATCCGGACAATACCGGATGAAACCGTACCTGTATTATAACAGAACAATCATACAGTTCCGGTATAATACTGGTACAGTTTCACGTGGCTTCAGTGCACAAACAGTGTCCAGTCAGATGCGTTTTGTGCCTGATCTCGACTGATACCAAAAAAAACACCGGTGTGAAACCGCCCCTATGGAGGTTCAATTTAGTTAAAACAGAAACAAAAAAATTTCAATCATGTGACAAGGATGTCCTATAACCTGAACACATAAAGCTAAAAGTTATGATGAACAACATGAAAACCATAGTTCATAGAAATGCGCTAGTTTCTTCAGTTGGGTTCACTTAGGCACTGCATTTTTTTAATGCAAAAAAAAAAAAATTACAAACATGATGATTGTTCTTAATGTCTGTGCTTTAGCGAGTTCAGTACGTCTGTCCCTTTGAATGAGTGTGATATTTTAAGCTGAATGACAACATTTATAATTGGTACAGAACCAACGGGAGTCTGAATGAATAAATGGTACGAAACATCAAGTCATTCCACCTGTAAACTAAACATGACTACCACTCAAGAGACAAATCCGGTAATTAAATGCGTGATTACCTGTATTTTAATGTGAATAGAAAGCTTGAGTAACTAACAATGATTCTGGTTTCAGTAAAATAGCTTCATAATGCTCTCTCCATAGACGCACAATGCACGACGAGAGCAAAACATTAACTCTCGAAAAGGCTGACGGCTCCGTTTAGCTCTTTGGCAGAATTCAAGTGACAGCTTATAAAAAAGAAAAGGACAAAACGCTGCGAAGGAAAAGTTATTGTCTTCATAAGATTAATCCAAATATACGGCAACAAGGCAAGTTAACAGAATACACATACCAAAATAAAGAGTACATAAAACTAGAAGCCTCAATGTAAGGAGGCCTCCAAGGAGCTCAACAGAACGTCACCTCTTCCGGGTCCATTGTGGGAAGATGCAAGTCTCAGCTGGGTTCAACAAGTTGAGGACTGCAAGGGAATCGGTCACCATGAAAATTCAGTCAGCGTGTTTATAGAGCAGAAGGATCAGAGTGGGCGATATCTCGTTTTGTAGGACAAGATCCAGAATAACTTGTGTTTTAATCATTTAAATCTCTGTTCCTTCAAATCTATATATCAATCTACTCAGCTCCTCCTGCTCTATAACATCATGCCTGCTGACTAGAGGTAGGGTCCCTTTAAGTCACAATGTGAAGGTTTTTGTAGTGTTTCAAGTCTAAAATCTCCATAACTAGCTATTAAAATAATGGCAAACTGTGCTACCTCTAAACATCTCAACCCCATAGTCATTCCCCAAGTGAATATGGAAGAGAAATATACATATAACGTTTATGGCAGCATATATCTTGCATGGTGGCCCATAACTTGCATAGCGGGACATACTATAACACCGGTCTGTTTGTCCCACAGCGTTACTGTGCATGCTAGTTCTCTGTCCCTATGCTCCTTCCCCCTATCCAGCTGGGATACCGTTGACTGTTACCTTTATGGACGCTGTTCATTTCCTGTCTGTTCCACTGCGTAGCCGTCCACATGTTGCAAGGCCCTCTGCTGAGTGGCACGACTATTCACGTGTGCAAGGCTAGCGGCTGCTGCCATGTGCTCTAGGCCTCAGTTCCAGTGTTGTGTATACTTGTTTTTGTTTGTGCCTAGGGTGGGTGCTGCCACACATTCCCTGCTTTTATAGGGGCAGTGTGTGCACCGTGAATTGGCATTACCCAGCCTATTGCGGTTGGGCATCTCCTATTTACAAGTTCCTCTTCCCTGTTGGGTGTCGCCTGAGCTCTGCGTTAGGTTTGCAACTTAACCATGAGTTTAGTCCAGCTTTTGCACCCGGTCTGCCTTTGATTCCAGCTCTAGTTGTGACTGTAGCCAGTTCTGCGATAGCTGATGTCTGCCTGTCTTTGTTCCTGGACCCTTCCTTTCCATGTTTATCCCCTGGTACCAGCCTCCCTGCCTTGTTTCTGGAATCCTGCTGTGTCCTGCTGTGCCTTGTACCTAAAGTCTATGAGTTTCCTGAGTCCTGTGATTAAATCTTTGTTTGTCTCTTGAATTTGGAGTCTGGTGTTCATACTGTGCTCGTATTATTCTGTTGGTCTCGCACCACCCAGCTCTGGTCCAGTCCTGCTGTGGATGATCACTCAGCTTTGTCTATGCTGTTGTGTGCACTACCAGTTCCAGTATTCGCTGTCCGTCCTAGCTCCAGTCTATGCCTGCTATGCTCACACTACCCAGCTCCAGTCTGGTCCTGCTGTGCCTGCACCATCCTGTTTGAGACCATTCCACACAGTATTCAATGTTCGGTATCGGATGACCTCTGCCTGTTGCTTGGAGACTTGACGATGACGATCGATTACCCCTGAACACTTACACAATCCTTTAGCTGCCGGGCACCACCGCGATCTTCTAATAAAGTCAAGTGTTTTATCCAGGGAATAAGTCAGCGTTTACAGGACCGGTGAGTGCTGCCGCATCGGTTATTGTGATTATCTGAATACCTCTGCCTGGTGCTAGGAGCCACGTCTGATGTCCGGTATCTGATGACCTCTGCCTGGTGCATGGAGCTATGTCCGGTATTTGATGACCACTACCTGGTGCCTGGAGCCATGTTCGATGTCCAATATCTGATGACCTCTGCCTTGTGCTTGAAGCCATGTCCAATGTTAGGTATCTGATAACCTCTGCTTGGAGCCGTGTCCAGTGTCTTGTATCTGTTGTCCTCCTGATGTCCTGATGCTTTCCTGATGTCCTGTCGTATTTCGGAACCTGTCCAGCCTGTGATCCATTGTCAGCCTAGTCCGAGTCCTGGTCATGAAACCCGTGTTCCAGAGTTGGTCTTGCTTGTGTTCCTAAAAGTGTCCAGCCCAGTATTCCAGTGCCAACCCTGCCTGAGTTTCTTTGATCTGACTGGCCTTCATTCCTACACTGACCTGCCTATGTTCCTGGATTTGTTCAGCCTTAATTCTGTGTCTAGCCTGTGTCCTGAAGTTTAGCCCGTGTTCTGTTGTCCGGCCTGGATTTTGTGTCCATCTAGTGAGGATGTCTGCCTGAGATTGGGGTCTGATGTGCTATGCCTGAGACCTGTGAGGTCCTTCTGCTATGCCCATGCCAAATGACTCTGTGACTGCATCAACCCAAGATGACCTCCCTTCCATGCCTTCACTAGATGCCAACCTCTGATGTCCTCCTTTTCTGATGTCCGGAGTTTGGAGCCTTGCCCTAATGTTCTGATTAGGACGCCCTTTGCCTTGTACCTTGTGACTTTGCCTTTGAACCTTGTGTAGTAAATGTTATATTCTTACCTGAAGTTGTGCGGTGTCTTGAAGTCCTGATGTGTGCACCACCTTCCCTCTTGCTCAGCTGCCATAGGTCATGGTTGCTACCATTCCCTAGTCCGGTTAGGCTTGGGTCCCCCCTGTTCTCTAGTGGGTCCATCCTTCCACAATGGACTCTCACCCCACATCGCTGTTAGCATGGCGGCGCAGGTGCATAAGCGCATAACACATCGTGTATGGCAGCACATACCTTGTACTGTATCACTTGTGTGTTAAAGAGCATGCATTGAAAAATACTTTTGTTTCAGATAGATTTTTCTCCCATGCATTAAAGAAAACTGGCTGCAGCAGGATCCTCCCCCCTTTTGATTATAAAATAAAACAAAAATAATGCCAAACCCTGTAACTTCCAATAATCTCAACCCCATAGTCATTCCACAAGTTAAAATGGAAGAGAAATATACACATATCTTGCATGGCGACACATGTTCTCTCTGGCGGCACATACAGTATCTTATATGGAGGTTTCCCTGTGAGCAGCATTTTTTCAAATGGAAATACTCTTGTATTATAGGGCACGCTTTGAAAAATGCTTTTGTTTCAGATGAATATATAGAAGAACAATCTAAGTCTGTACATGATTAGGTTCACACAGAGCTCCACTCTGGGTCCAGGTGCCTAACACTAATCCACAGAAAATATACATGTAATATAATTGTATGTTTGGGATTTTAATTATAAAAACATCATGTAGAGATTATTTTTACCTTTTTTTATTCACTCTCTAGTATCTATATGCACAATGATGCCTACTCTTTCCAAGTATATGGCCTTATTATGTAAATAAAAGTCATTTTTATTTCCATTTCTTACAGTTATGCAGCAAAAGAAGAAGAGGTGCTTAAATCAGCAGTGTGCACATCTGCAAACGAACAGGACAATGAGAAGCTGAAGTCACTGTATACAGCAGCCTCTCCGCTCTCACATCTGCCATAGAGCTGAGTGCTGAGGCTGCAGCTCCCTCTGCTGCTCTCATTACACAGGTGACACTCAGCGATGGCCACACACGGGACAGACGGGCAGAGGGACAGACGGGCAGATTGACAGACGGGCAGATTGACAGACGGGCAGATTGACAGACGGGCAGATTGACAGACGGGCAGATTGACAGACGGGCAGATTGACAGACGGGCAGATTGACAGACGGGCAGATTGACAGACGGGCAGATTGACAGACGGGCAGATTGACAGACGGGCAGATTGACAGACGGGCAGATTGACAGACGGGCAGATTGACAGACGGGCAGATTGACAGACGGGCAGATTGACAGACGGGCAGATTGACAGACGGGCAGATTGACAGACGGGCAGATTGACAGACGGGCAGATTGACAGACGGGCTCAATTGCCATGACTGAGTGCGAGGCGCAGCTCTGACAGACGGCCAATTACACACGGGACAATGACGATGGCACAAGGACAGACGGGCAGAGGACAGACGGGCAGATGACAGACGGGCAGACTGACAGACGGGCAGACGGGCAGACTGGACAGACGGGCAGATCGACAGACGGCAGACGGGCAGAGGACAGACGGGCAGGAGGGGCAGACGGGCAGAGGGGCAGACGGACAGAGGGGCAGACGGCAGAGGGGCAGACGGGCAGAGGGGCAGAGGGGCAGAGGGCAGACGAGAGGGGCAGACGGGACAGACGGGCAGAGGGCAGAGGACAGACGGGCAGAGGGACAGACGGGCAGACGGGACAGACGGGCAGAGGACAGAGGGCAGAGGACAGAGGGCAGAGGGACAGACGGGCAGAGGACAGAGGGCAGACGGACAGACGGGCAGAGGACAGAGGGGCAGACGGACAGAGGGGCAGACGGACAGAGGGGCAGACGGACAGAGGCGGGCAGACGGGCAGAGGGACAGACGGCAGAGGGACAGACGGGCAGAGGGACAGACGGGCAGAGGACAGAGAAGGGACAGACGGGCAGGGGGCAGACGGGCAGAGGGCAGACGGCAGAGGGCAGACGGGCAGAGGGGCAGACGGGCAGAGGGACAGACGCTTTGTGGGACATGTGGCGCTGAAATAAAATGTGGTTACAAATCTTAAAGGGTTCTTCCCATCTTTTTAAGTCATCACCAATTCAAAAGAGAGGAGATCACTTGTTGATGGGTGGAGGGTCCGGCTGCGGGGACAGGAAAATGAAGCGGCTGCTGGATTTGCTCAAAATAAAACAACAACAACAATCTTTCAGCTGCAAAAAGGCCACCCTACTGGGCTCTGCACGCATCATTCGCTGATATATCACGCAGTCATAGACGCTTGGGAAGTGTCCGACTAGTGATTTAATACTAAATCCAGCAGAATGATCTTATTTTCTGTGTGTAACTGTTGTATATGTATAATAATAATAATTCACTTACATAGAGCTATTAATTCCACAGCACTTTACACACATCAGCAATACTGTCCCCATTGGGCTCACAATCTACATTCCCTATCAGTAGGTCTTTGGAGTGTGGGAGAAAACCGTAGAACGTGAAGGAAACCCACACGGGGAGAACATACAAACTCCTTGTATAGGTCAACCTTGGTGGGAATTGAATCTAGGACCCCAGCGCTGCAAAGCAAGAGTGCTAGCCATTGAGCCCATATATATAGTGCAGTGCTAACCACTGAGCCTCCCTATATCTAGCGCAGTGCTAACCACAGCCACAATGCCGCCCATCTCCGCTCCACCCATTCAGCTCTTGGACAGCTGAGAACAGTGTTCTGCTCTTCTGGCAGTCTCAAAGAGAAGCATGTCTGCCCAATGCTCCATTCACACATGCCCATTCTTGGCATAAGTGGGACGCCCCAGCAATTGGACTACCATCAATCATCCCACGGAGAGGTGATAACTGGTGATGAATGGGCACTACCATGCTCGGGTGCACCAGCAGTTGGATGCTCGGATGGGCGCAACTTGAGTACAGAGTATATGTACAGGAGTACAGTACCTGAACATGATAGTGCTCGCTCATCACTAGTAATACCCTCTAAGATGAAATAGCCATTTAACTGAAAGCAGATTGGTTGCCAAATCTCCCAATAAAAAATACATTATTAAAAAAAATGTTCTAGACCAGATAAGGCTGGTGTACTTACTTTGGAAAAAAGAAAAAGAAAAAAACACAGCAAAATGGCTGTATATTCTTAAAATTAAAAATATGGTTGAGCAGGATTCAGAAAAAGCTCATTCAATAGTTCAAAAAGGCTTATACAGCCATTTACACCTACATCATAGGTCTAAGTATGCTATCTAATAACATATGATGCTTTTATTGTGAAACTTGGTGACAGATCTGTCTACCCATCAATGGTCTGATGGTCCATCTCCTCTGTGATTAGCAGCTCACTGTCTATAGAACAATCTGCTGCATGGATAAAACTAAAACCTTTGTGTCAAAGCCACTGCACCCAGTAACTTAAGTGATACATCGTGGATTCAGGGTCTCTGCCTACGTCATGCTGCTCTCAGATGAGGAAGCAAAACCTGCTGACAGATTCCCTTTAAAAGTGTGCAGCAGAGGAAGGCTACAGCTAGTACAACATGTGAATCACATGGACTGACCAGTGAGACATAATGTAATACTCCATTCCACCTCTGGGGGCGCTGCAGGTAAGATAAACACTTGCTGCCAAGTTATTGCACATATTAAAGATGGTGCAATTATCATTATATAGTCAAGGGGTATTATAGCAAAAAAAAAAATTGCGCAAAACAGAAAATAGCAAGGAAGAATACATCATATTTAAGCTTTCTATATATTGAGAGAAGATGAACATTAGGGTGAATGTGAACAGAGGTTAAATGGACCGGAGGTTGATCATACACGTTGCTGCTCCATTCATTCTGAATGGCAATGCTGAAAGCGTGCGCTGGGCTGATTTTTGGCGCTCCCATTAGAATGAATGGAGAGGTAGAGCGTATGATCAACCACAGCTCCATTCAACCTCCATTCAGACTCTCCATAACGTCAGCTTTTCTCAATATATTGAGAAGCTAAATATGACTTTTTGGCAGAGGAGATGAACCTGGTTTCTAAGGATCAGTAGGAACCACGGCTAAAGCGTTTGGAACCTCTTCCCCAATCCCATGGACAGGGTATAACTATAAATCTTTAGAACCCCCCTTTAGTTTTGTTGTGGATCGATGGCCGTTGGGTTCCTCAGATCCGCGCTGATTGCTCATCAGACTGGGGATCAGCGCTCAGGGAGCAGAACTGCGGAGTGGCTTCATCAGAGATTGCACAGTGCACTGCAGAAAGCCTGAGGACCCGAACACTCCTCTATGCATGTGCTCATTCACAAGCAATTCTCATTGCTGCACGCTTTATAAGAAATCGGTTACGGTCTCAGCCTCTGAAGCTCCCACTGGTCTGCAGCGCCTCTAAGCCGCTAAAAACATAACAAATGATAAGTTCCCTGTCATGAATGAGTTTGTGAACTTTGAACTCGGGGAAGCCTGCACCACCTGGGACGTAAACTGAGTGGGTCCGCATTGAATAATACGGCGATGTGCCGACAAGAAACTTGGGGTGCAGATTTTTGTTGTAAAAAAACCTGCACATACCGGAACAGAAATGCAGCAAAAACAGTCTGTGCCGACAGTTCGTTTTTATGCCGCAGAAAATGTGCGTTTTTTGTTATGACTTCTCTCCCAAACTGACAGATCCATGTCTGATGAGAGAGAGGAAAGAGATAGAGTGAGGTGAGAGCGAGAGGAGACAAGGGAGGGAGGAAGGGGAGGAGAGGAGACGAGGGAGGGAGGGAGGAAGGGAGGAGAGGAGACGAGGGAGGGAGGAAGGGAGGAGAGGAGACAGGGAGGGAGAAGAGGCGACGAAGGAAGGGAGAAGAGGCGACGAGGGAGGGAGAAGAGGCGACGAGGGAGGGGAAGAGAGGCGACGAAGGGAGGGAGAAGAGGAGGGAGGGAGGGAGAAGAGAGGCAGGGAGGGAGGGAGAGGGAGGAAGGGAAGGGAGAAGAGGAGACGAGGGAGGGAGAAGAGGAGACGAGGGGAAGAGGGAGAAGGGAGGAGGAGGGAGGGAGGGAGAGAGGAGACGAGGGGAGGGAGAAGAGGAGACGAGGGAGGAGAGAAGGGAGAAGGAGAGGGAGAGAGAGAAGAGGAGACGAGGAGGAGGGAGAGAGGAGACGAGGGAGGGAGAAGGGGGAGAGGAGACGAGGGAGGGAGAAGAGGAGACGAGGGAGGAGAGAAGAGGAGGACGAGGGGAGGAGAAGAGGAGACGAGGGAGGAGGAGAAGAGGAGAAGGAGGAGACGAGGGAGGGAGGAGGAGGAAGGAGGAGAGAGGAGAGGGAGGGAGAAGAGGAGGAGCGAGGGAGGGGAGGGAGGGGAAGAGGAGACGAGGGAGGGAGGGAGAAGAGGAGACGAGGGAGGGAGGGAGAAGAGGAGACGAGGGAGGGAGGGAGAAGAGGAGACGAGGGAGGGAGGGAGGGAGGGAGAAGAGGAGACGAGGGAGGGAGGGAGGGAGGGAGAAGAGAGACGAGGGAGGGAGGGAGAAGAGGAGACGAGGGAGGGAGGGAGGGAGGAAGAGGAGACGGAGGAGGGAGAAAGGAGACGAGGGAGGGAGAGAGGGAGGAGGGAGAGAGGAGACGAGGGAGGGAGGAGGACGAGGGGGGAGGAGAGGAGACGAAGGGAGGGAGGAAGGGAGGAGAGGAGACGAGGGAGGGAGAAAGGGAGGAGAGGAGACGAGGGAGGGAGAAAGGGAGGAGAGGAGACGAGGGAGGGAGAAAGGGAGGAGAGGAGACGAGGGAGAGAGGAAGGGAGGAGAGGAGACGAGGGAGGAAGGGAGGAGACGAGGGAGGGAGGAAGGGAGGAGAGGAGAGAGGAGGAGGAGGAGGAGAGGAGAGAGGGAGGAGAGGAGAGGAGGAGGAGGGAGGAAGGGAGAGGAGACGAGGGAGGGAGAAGGGAGGAGAGGAGACGAGGGAGAGGAGGAAGGAGGAGAGGAGACGAGGGAGGGGAAGGGAGGAGAGGAGACGAGGGAGGAGGAAGGGAGGAGAGGAGGAGAGGGAGGGAGAGAGGAGGAGAGGAGAGAGGAGGGAGGAGAGGAGAGAGAGACGAGGGAAGGAGGAGAGGAGAGAGGGAGGAGGAGAGGAGACGAGGGAGGGAGGGAGGAAGGGAGGAGAGGAGACGAGGAGGGAGAGGAGGGAGGAGACGAGGGAGGGAGGAGAGGGAGGAGAGGAGAGAGGAGGGAGGAAGGGAGGAGAGGAGACGAGGAGGGAGGAAGGGAGGAGAGGAGACGAGGGAGGGAGGAAGGGAGAGAGAGGAGACGAGGAGGAGGGAGGGAAGGGAGGGAGGAGACGAGGGAGGGAGAGGGAGGGAGGAGACGAGGGAGGGAGGAGGAGGAGAGGAGGAGGGAGGGAGGAGGAGGAGAGGAGCGAGGGAGGGAGGAAGGGAGGAGAGGAGACGAGGAGGGAGGAGGGAGAGGAGCAGGGAGGAGGAGGAGACGAGGGAGGAGAAGGGAGGAGAGGAGACGAGGGAGGGAGAGGGAGGAAGAGGGAGACGAGGGAGGGAGGAGAGGGAGGGAGGAAGAGGAGGAGAGGGAGGAGAGGAGAGAGGGAGGGAGGAAGGGAGAGGAGAGAGGAGAGAGGGAGGGAGAAGAGGAGGAGAGGAGGAGGGAGACGAGGAGGGAGGGAGAGGGAGGGAGAGGAGACGAAGGGAGGGAGGAAGGGAGGAGAGGAGACGAGGGAGGGAGGAGAAGGGAGAGAGGAGACGAGGGAGGGGAGGGAGGAGAGGAGACGAGGGAGGGAGGAGAGGGAGGAGAGGAGACGAGGGAGGAGGAGGAAGGGAGGAGAGAGGAGACGAGGGAGGAGGAGAGGGAAGAGGAGGGAGGAAAGGAGGAGAGGGAGAGGGAGGAGGAGGAGAAGAGGAGGGAGGAGGAGAGGAGGAGAGGGAGGAGAGGAGACGAGGGAGGGAAGGGGAGGAGAGGAGAGACGGAGGGAGGGAGAGGAGAGGAGAGAGGAGAGAGGGAGAGGAGGAGGAGGAGAGAGACGAGGAGGGAGGAAGGGAGGAGAGGAGAGGAGAGAGGGGGAGAAGGGAGGAGAGGAGACGAGGGAGGAGAAGGGAGGAGAGAGACGGGAGGGAGAGGAAGAAGAGGAGAGGGAGGAAGGAGGAGAGGAGGAGGAGGGGGGAAGGGAGAGGAGAGGATGGAGGAAGGGAGGAGAGGAGAGAGAAGGAGGGAGGAGAGAGACGAAGGGAGGGAGGAAGGAGGAAGGAGAGGGAGGGAGGAAGAGGAGAGGGAGAGGGAGAGAGGAAGGGGAGAGGAGGAGGGAGGAGGAGACGGGAGGGAGGAGGAGACGAGGAGGGAGGGAGGAGAGTGAGAGGGAAGAGACGGAGGAGGGAAGGAGAGTGAGAGGGAGGAGACGAGAGGGAGAGGAGGAGAGGGAGAAAGGAGAGGGAGGAGTGAGGGGAAGGAGACGTGAGAGGGAAGGAGACGTGAGAGGGAAGGAGACGTGAGAGGGAAGGAGACGTGAGAGGGAAGGAGACGTGAGAGGGAAGGAGACGTGAGAGGGAAGGAGACGTGAGAGGGAAGGAGACGTGAGAGGGAAGGAGACGTGAGAGGGAAGGAGACGTGTGAGGGAAGGAGACGTGAGAGGGAAGGAGACGTGAGAGGGAAGGAGACGTGAGAGGGAAGGAGACGTGAGAGGGAAGGAGACGTGAGAGGGAAGGAGACGTGAGAGGGAAGGAGACGTGAGAGGGAAGGAGACGTGAGAGGGAAGGAGACGTGAGAGGGAAGGAGACGTGAGAGGGAAGGAGACGTGAGAGGGAAGGAGACGTGAGAGGGAAGGAGACGTGAGAGGGAAGGAGACGTGAGAGGGAAGGAGACGTGAGAGGGAGGAGAGGAGGGGAGGAGGGAGGGAGGGAGAGGAGGAAGGGAGGGAGAGGAGGAAGGGAGGGAGGAGGAGGAAAGGTGGGAGAGGAGGAAGGGAGGGAGAGGAGGAAAGGAGGAGGAGGAGGAAGGGAGGGAGAGGAGGAAGGGAGGGAGGAGAGAGAGAGAAGAAGAAGCAGAGGAGTGAAAGAAGAGACAAGAGGAGAGAGACAAGAGGAGAGAGACAAGAGGAGAGAGAAAGAGGAGGAGAGACAAGAGGAGAGAGACAAGAGGAGAGAGACAAGAGGAGAGAGGACAAGAGGAGAGAGACAAGAGGAGAGAGACAAGAGGAGAGAGGGAAACGGGAGAGAGGGAGAGGGAACGGAGAGAGGGAAACGGAGAGAGAGGAAAACGGAGAGAGAAAAAGGAGAGATGAGATCATAGGTCCACGTGATATCTGCAATAAAATCCTCAGTAAATACACATCATGGGCACATAGTCTAAATGTTTCAGAAGGAGGAAAATTATCTGTGTAGTTAGTAATTCGACTTCTGCCTGTGAAAGCAGGATGGGCACTTATTTATTGTTACTTACTGATTGGCTGATATATCATAAAGAGCAGGGAGGAGTCTGTGCAGGAGGACAGAATAACACCATCTGCGAGCAGAGAGTCAAAGCTACAAAGCCTCATACCTTGGCATTACCTATATTGTAAGGTTATTTTCTTACATCTGCTATGGAGGATTACTGTGTGGGCAATCTAGCTGCATTGGCACTCTATACCTCACAACCGCTAAGATAGATATGGTCTTGTTTATTTACTTTTTCAGGCTATTTAACGTATGGCCGAAACATGTGGCTTTTTATGCTGTTATCCTGCGCTCGTCTGATTGCTTGAAATGTGAGGTTTTATTAGATTTTACTTCTTCGTGGGACGGTTCTTTTCCTATTGCTGGATTTTTTCTTACTTCTCTGATCAAGGAGAAGGCGCGGCTCTCAGGTATATGCGATAGCGGACAGTCGGCTTTCCCAGATCGCTCTTCAGCTATTATTTTTGCCCCATCACCCTCACACATTTTTCTGTAATCGTGAAACTTTTTTTTTTTTCTCTCCCGGCGACGAATTCCCCCTGGTTTGGAGAAACGGGAGTATAATGCAGACATATTTATACAAAGCTTAGCACATCTGCCTCGTATTTGACCTCGGAGATAAATATGCCATTCATAAAGCTGTTTTTTGCCTGCGGCCATACAAACTGTTTGCGTATATTCAGTTAGCAGGCTTTAGCTTTTCATTCCAGAAGGCTTTTCTGCGCCCTAATCTATGTGAATGTACCAGCTGCCTCACATTCATACGTGCAAAACCTGTCAAAACGTATGCAGATCATTCATAAATCCTGAACAAAAAACTGCGTGAATTATACAGATCCGCCGCGGCACAGGAATCACGAAAACAAGAAATTATCACCAGAAAAATTGCACAAACTTTTGTCATGTAAATCTGGGTGACGAGAAAACAATGCCGGGGATTTACAGCTACAATGGGAACAGGACTTACACACGTTTCCAGTGTTGTCAAAACTCGTCAGGATGTCAGAAACGTTTAAAGCTCCGCGGTTCTGCCTGAAATAATAGATCGGTTACAATTAATATTAATTTTATGCACATTCAATAGTTATATTTAAAAAATAAATAAATTAAAAAACTAAAATTCCCGGAATAGCAAAAAAAAAAAAAAAAAAAAAAAAATGCTCATTTAGCACTACCCAGGAAAAAAGCAAAAGTGAGCAAATAGAGTAAAATAAGTAAACAAATAGCATTAGTGCATGCAAATAAAATAGGAAACTTGGTAACGTCAGACTGGTTCACACTACCGTGTTTTGGAATCCGGGTAAAACCTTCATTCCCCCGGATTCCCCTGCAATTGTACACCTGGATGCACCGCATCGGTATTATCACTGATCCATCTCACAGATCAGTGATTGCTCCCACATCGGTATTATCACTGATCCATCTAACAGATCAGTGATAATACCGGTGCGGGAACATACAGTTGAATCCAGTTGTGTACCTTTTAACAGGGATCCGGTGTAAAATGACATGCCCCCCTAGGGTGCATGTCATTTAAAAGCTAGGTTCTGGGCATGCTCAGTTAGAAAAACCCTTATCCGGTGTCCGGATCTAATGGCATCCTAATTCCTCCAGATTCGGGTTTAGTAGAGCCCCATTGTAATTTAACACACATTGCCCCGGATCTGGGTGTTCAAAATTTTGAAACGGACACGAATATTGCAACCAATGCGATTTTGGTCTCAGTGAAAAAAACGTGAACACCCAAATCATGGGGAACCGTAAAGAACTGGATGCACCCGGAAGTGACTGTGGTCCCATTGAAGGTCAAAAAATGGTAGTGTGAAAGCAGCCTTACTTTGATCAAAGAACGTAAAAACCATCCCACTAGGTATAGTGACCCATATCGGGACGGTCATAGCATTTTGTCTAGCAAGGTTGCCTTGGTCAGTCCCAATAACACTGCCTTTGTCAGTAATAATACTCGGTCACACCCAAGCCTAAGAAAGTCCAAAAATACTTGACTGGTGGTGGCCTGACTCTTAACATTCATGTTCCCCTACAATGTTCAGCAGGCACAGCTATATACCTGTAGTTTTCGTAGTGTCTGGACTTGGTACTGCAATTCAGTATTCAGACTATGCTGCAATACGGGTTCAGGCACTACAAAATCTACAACGTTGTTCCTAAACAAAGAAGAGCTGTTAAATTAGCCGATTGGCAGAGTGCCAGCACCTGGACCGCCAAAGATCCGATGCTGACTTTTAGGACTGTCCTTTTATATTCTAGACCTGAAAGGCCCCTTTGAGTACTACAATAATTTAAGTATTGCTTGAA
Organism: Allobates femoralis; assembly: GCA_033576535.1. Lineage (NCBI taxonomy): Eukaryota > Metazoa > Chordata > Amphibia > Anura > Aromobatidae > Allobates > Allobates femoralis. Next base: position 580,033,019 of record JARQOC010000001.1, read on the forward strand.
GTCCAACCCTCCAGACTCAAAACGAGAAGTCCGACACTAGGATGAGGTGACTCGAGAACCGAATATAATCTAAGTCAAAGGGAAACTCGATCATTTTCCTGGAAACACTTCTGGAAAAATGCTAATTTCCATGAACTTACATTATACTTGGTACTAAAGTTGCGCCCATCTGAGTGTCCGACTGATCTTCACAGTACCGAGCATCTTAGTGCTCGCTCATCACTATTGTCTGGGAGACAAAAGGTTTTTGTTAGCACTTCTCATGTTTCGTGGACCTCCCTCTATTATATCCATACATTGCACTGTGGTATTGTGTAGGAAAACCCCTTCACGTTTGCTCTGACATAAATGTCTAATAAGTGCAAATTACACTTCTAGAACCGTCCCGGTGAGAAAATGGGATCAACAAGTCGCTAGAAAGACGCCAATGAAGCCTTTTCCATAGTTTTCCATGAGATTTATGGAGAGAGCCGAGAAGGCATTAAAAGGTTAATTTTCAACATCTTGTCTTGAAGAACGCACAACCCCCCGGCTTCCTGCGTGGTACCAGGCTCCAGATTGATTGACAGTTCAAGTCAGCAGCATCGTCACACCATAGGTGCGAGCTTTGCCTTTGCAGGATCAGAGAAGCACAGGGACACCGAAACTGACCAGCTTCAGAGTGTCACTTACAAGCTCTATAGCAAAGAGCTTGTAAGCGCTGGACCTTTTACCAGAACACCAGACACCTGTGAAGTCTATGAGCAGTACATATTTATAATATTAAAAAATAATAAAAATCGCTCAATTCTTGAGAACAGAGAGGATTTTTAAGAACAAGTAAATTGCAAAGTTGTTTTTTAACAAATACTTTGCAATTGTAACCTTGAGAATGACCTTGAATGTGATTCATATGAGGATTTTTATTTTACTATATAGGACTGTTTACTTATACTAAAGGCTATATTACCCTGTGATTACCATTACTGGAGTAGAACTCAGTGCATGGCAGTATGGCAAGCTCCTACAGTGATTGACACCTCACTGTCACTGTACAATCTATAGAGAGTCTGGTGTGGGTGGGGGAGCTCTCCCAGCTCAGCTGTGTTCCTAAATCTAAATGTTTTCTGTCACGCAAGTCGCTACAGTAATAACTAGTACCAGAAGCGAAGAGGTAAGACTACAAATACAGATACTAATTATTATTATAGTACTACTTAGTGGATGAGTAAAAGGGAGGTCAAACGATCCACGGTCAGGTCCAGGAAATGGCGCAGTACAAGAGGGGGTGGTCAGAGATGAAATCCAATTCACAAGCCCGGGACAGGGAAGCCAGAAAGACAGTTTACAGGGAGCAGGCAAAAGAGTAGTCAGGTCACAGGCAAATGGTCAAAGACCAGGTAAGGAATAAGTTAGCTGGGTCCACAGAGCACAGGGATCAGTCTTACATAGGCAGCACAGAGTACAATTGACACTAGATGGAGGAGCTAGCATGCTTAAATAGAGGACTAATCATGGTAAGTGAACACAGATGACTGCAGCACAGACCCAGCACAACCAAAACACACTGACAGCTTCCACACAATAGTAACACAGCAGACAAGGACAGTGTGGAGATCATGACACTTTATTGTGTCAGAATGGTTGCAGCCAGTAATCTAAGTTATACATCACTGGATTCGAGGCTTCTTTGCCTACATTATGTTGATGTCTGATAGGTAGTAAATACCTGCTGACAGATTCCCTATAAGGAAAAATGGATATTCCTTGGAGAACGAATTTAAAAAAGCACAGAGGCAAGACACCCATTGTTAGGCGTTTATGGCACGTGCTGCGGAAACACCATCAAAATTGGGAAGAAGAGATTGTCCTTTTAAAAGCAATAAACAAGGGAGTTAGGGAAAAGTTTATGGAGTTAAATAAAACTTTTGTTTGCGCTCCGATTGGTCACCTGTTGATGCAGATTGTGACCTGCGGGCCACCATATGGCAAATCGGATGCACCATATTTTCCTCCCGTTGATAAACCAATGTTAGAATAAAAATCCTTAAGTAACCCCCGTTCTCCGCCGCTCCATTGTCAGAAGCACAGTCCTCGCACATCAGCATTAAGCCCGAGTCATTTTTCAGATTGCTTTTCCAACAGGACTCAATTCACCTGGTACAACAGCAATCTCCCCCGGGCACGTTGCTCTCCCTTGAGAAGCTTAAGGTCTTAAGTTTATTTGTGGCCTCTCTATGCTTCCTTACCAATCAAGCAGAGAGTTTTAGTGATCTGGGAATTATTTCAATACATCCTCAAATCTCAATGCATTCCTAAATCACCAGAAAAGAAAAATCTGGGCTAATCTTGGTGTCACTTGGAAAGAGCAGACGGACTTAGCAATGTGAGGATGGGGCTTATACTGAATTATCAGGTTTAGCCACTAGAGGGGGGAGGACCAGACCGTCACAAGCTGAAAAGCACAAAACTGGGACCGAATTTCAGATTTTGTGCCCAAAGTCTCCATAATGGAAGCGAATACAACGACGTCTTGTGAGGATCTGTTTTTTTTGGGCTGAGAAACGGAATCCACAAAGAATGAGCTGTCAATGTGTGCAGCGTTTTTCTAACCTCTTTTTCCATTGACTCCATTGTCTATGAGCTCAAAAAAAGGCAACAGTCAAAAACGCTGTGTGTGAATAGGTGATGCGATGTTTGGAAAAGTGGATCAGTTTTGCAGCTGAAAAGCTCATCTTCAAAAAACGCATCAAAAACGCAGTGTGTGAATGTAGCCTTACACTGCAGCTTTACACTGTCTTGCAGGCAAATCTCAGCAAACATGCAAATATTGCACACATGCGTCGTTCAAGTCTCTAAAGTGGTTTACTATCTTCAAAAATATATGGCCCCTAAAGCTTTTATAAAATACCAAGTACAGTAGGCACTCGCCCTACCCGCACCAGCTCCTCTCCAGCTCTCTCTTGCGCCAGCCGTCTCCAGATCCTCTAGCGCTTGCTCTCTCCAGCTCTTCCTATCTCTAGCTCCTGCAATGCTCGTAGCTTCTCCACTGCCAACTGTCTCCAGCTTCTCCCACGCCTAATTTCTCCTGCACCAGTTGTCTCCAATGCCAGATTTCTCCAGTGCCAGATTCTCTCCAGCTCCTCCAGTGCCAGCTTTCCCTACACCAGCTCTATCCAGTGTGGCTCTCTCCATCTCTCTCTTGCATCAGCTCTTTCCAGCACCAGTTCTCTCCTGCGCCAGCTTTCTTCAACCACTCTAGCGTTTTTTCTCTCCAGCGCCTGCTCTCTCCAACTTCTCCAGTGCCAGCTCTGTCCAGTGCCAGCTCTCTCCAGTGCCAGCTCTCTCCAGTGCCAGCTCTCTCCAGTGCCAGCTCTCTCCAGCTCCTCTAGCGCCAGCTTTATTCAGTGTCAACTCTCTACAGCTCTCTTCTGTGCCAGCTCTTTTCAGCCACTGCAGGGCCAGATCTCTCCAGCCTCAGCTCTCAGCAGTGCCAGCTCTCTTCAGTGCCAACTCTGTCCAGCTCTCCAAGCAGCTCTCTCAGATCTTTCCTGCGCTCTCCCTCTCCAGCTCCTCCTGCGCCGCTCTCTTCTGTTTCTCTAGCGCTTGCTATCTCCAACTTCTCCAGTTCCAGCTCTCTCCATCACCTCCAGCACAAACTGTCTCCAGCGTCTGCTCTCTCCAGCTCCTTTTGCGCCTGCTCTCTCCAGCTTGTCCAGTGCTAGTTCGCGCAGCTTGTCCAGCGCCTTCTCTCACTGGCGCCAGTTCTCTCCAGCACCAGCTTTCTCCAGCATCAGCTCTCTCCAGCTTCTCTAGTGCTAGTTTTTTATTATTAATATGTAAAATGATGTACCTTAAGCTAAAAATCAGTTTGGGCTTCAATACCAATCTTGCACCATTTGCCATCTATAGCAGGCTGCCGATCAACTTAATGCAGAATCCGTGAGCTCGCTATGCTGGTCTGACATGAGAGTTAGCGACTCTTATTTGTCTTTTTCTGAGCTTTTCTCAACTGATTTTTGACCACAGACCACAACACAGTTGCATGTGCAGAAAAATAAAGAGTCTTAAAAGTCAAACAGTGCAAAGTTTTTAAGGAAAACCAACTGCACTTACTCTGTGCATGTATGCACTCTATGAAACATCACGTTTTATAAAACCAGGGGCGAATCACAAAATTTGCAGAAATATATTTTCCAGCTAAGACCCTGAACTGATCGTTCTCCGACCTGGCGCACAACCACTCGGGGGCACAGAGGAGGATGTGTGGCTCAGAATATGAAAATGTTATGCTATTAGTTAAGAAACGATTGGTCATTGAGCCGTAGCATCTGCTGCTTTTAATATAATGACTTCCTATTGAACAGTACGAGCCGTGCACATCGCAGTTATATGTATTATTGACATCCTAATGTGTACGATGTCAAAGGAGACATTGTGCGCATTATACTGTCATAGGCAGCGCGGCTCCAACCGTATGAAATGATACAATTCTCCCGGTATATACATCTGTTACCATGGCGACGGCTGAATGTGTCCCCAGTGCGATGCACTTAACCTAAGACTCATCTTTGGAGTGTAATAAATGGTCTCAGGGTCATGTAAAAAGAAAGGTTTCAATGCAGGAATAGATTTCAGGAGGAAAAAAAAAGAATGATCTGAGGTCATATTCTTGGTAACTTCAGAAAAGGAACCAGTACAATGCGATGTGCTCGGTAAATCAGACAATTCATCGCTGTGTTTTAGGTCACAGAGTTTTGCAAAGTTGAGGATTTTATGTGAACTACTACAGTCCGACCTGAAAATACTTTTCAATGCAGAAGCTGGATTGTAGCAGAGCTTGCCCGAGGAGGTATCTGGCTGCGGCTCATTACCCTGCTCCACCTACCGCAAGATGCACAATATGGAGGAAAGTATTGGACTCACATGTATTCAGCACTGAATTTTCAGGTTTTTTCTTCAGCTACATTGTCCCTGGTAAATTACATCCGGCTCCTCAGCCACCGATGTATAATATCTGGCCTCATTGTCCCTGGTGTAGAATTTCCAACCCCTTTGACTGTAGTGTATCCTATCCGGCTCTTCGCTACTGGTGTATAACATCTGGCCCCATTGCTTCCAGTGTATAACATCCGGCCCCATGCCCGTGTATAACATCCGGCCCCTCGCCCCGATGCTATAACATCCGGCCCCTTCGCTCCCGATGATAACATCCGGCCCCTTGCTCCCGATGCATAACATCCGGCCCCTTCGCCCCGATGATAACATCCGGCCCCTCGCCCCAGTGTATAACATCCAGGCCCCTTGCCGTGTACAACATCCGGCCCCATCCGTGTACAACATCCGGCCCCTGCCCGGTGTACAACATCCGGCCCCGCCGTGTACAACATCCGGCCCCCGGTGTACAACATCCGGCCCTGTAAACACGCCGGTGTACAACATCCGGCCCCCCGTGTACAACATCCGGCCCCGCGTGTACAACATCCGGCCCCTCGCTCCCCAGGTGTACAACATCCGGCCCCTCGCCCCCGGTGTACAACATCCAGCCCCCGGTGTACAACATCCGGCCCCCGGTGTACAACATCCGGCCCCCCGTGCATAACATCCGGCCCCCGGTGCACAACATCGGCCCCCGTGCACAACATCCGGCCCCCGGTGCACAACATCCGGCCCCCGGTGCACAACATCCGGCCCCCGGTGCACAACATCCGGCCCCCGGTGTACAACATCCGGCCCCTGGTGTACAACATCCGGCCTCGCCCTGGTGTACAACATCTGGCCCTCGCCTGGTGTACAACATCCGGCCCCGCCCTGGTGTACAACATCCGGCCCCTGGTGTACAACATCCGGCCCTCGCCCTGGTGTACAACATCCGGGTCTTCGCCCCGGTGTACAACATCCGGCCCTCGCCCTGGTGTACAACATCCGGCCCCTCGCCCCCGGTGTACAACATCCGGCCCCGCCCGGTGTATAACATCCGGCCCCTCGCCCCCAGTGTATAACATCCAGCCCTCGTCAACGGGATGTATAACATCCAGCCCTATTGCCCCGGTGTGTAAGATCTGGCTCATCGCCCTGGTGTACAACATCCACCCCCCCCCCCCACCGTGCCGTCTGTCTTTACTAACGTGTCAGAATGGCTAGTGTTAAAGATTTCACTGACACCAATGTAGTCCTGTGAAAGAGAAACCGATGTAAAAAGTCTGTTCATGCCCCCAGCACTTGTGGATGATATTACCGAGAAGTGGAAGGAACCGCAGCAACTGAGCCACGAAGGGCAGACTATGTAGGTTACAGAGCGGAGGGCCGAGTGCTGAGGAGCAGAGGGAAGAAAAGTCACCAAAGCTCTGCTGATTCTATAATGGCCAGATGTGCTCTGGTAACATCAGCACAAACACTGCCCCCGCGGGAGCTTCATGTCATGGGCTGAGTAGCTGCCTGCAGCTGTATATCATCGAGCACAATGAAAAAAGTGTGAAATGAAGAGGTGTAAATCAGCCTCGACTACCGGAGAAGCTGGAAACGTGTTCAATGGAGAGACTGATCACACTTCTATATCTGGTGTCTGATTAATGACTCTGGGTTTGAGAATATTACCTGCCTGACTGCATTGTGCCGCTGTAAAGTCTGGGAGTCAGGACAATGCTATGGGTTTGTTATCA